>CM054057.1:484043545-485243545 GCA_028641055.1 Alopecurus myosuroides
GGGAAACGCCGCCGGGATCACCCCCGGAGGGCTCCACCCCCCTTCGGCGTGCTCATCATCAACATCTACAACAAGATCAGCTCCATCTCTCCACTGTAATCTCTTGGCAAACACGATGTATGATGCAATACTATATTCCCTTGATGTTTGTGTCTCCCCGTCTATGTTTGAGTAGTGAATTGTTCTTGGCAATGGTGAAATAGTCCGTTGATTGGTTGCATACAAGTTTGTTATCTTCTATGATTGTATTTATGTACAATATATGAGTGCACGGATATGTTGGGGAATGCATGTAAGGTGATCACCGGTAGCATAATGGAGTGGTGGTGACTTGGGAGTGACAGTAACCTGAGACCGAGCCACAAAGTTAAGTTATTGGGGGATATATATAGGGGACCTTAGAACGTAAGGCTATGGTGGGACTTTATGTCTTAATCAATCTTGTGCAGTCATTTACTTGGCCACATGATCCATCATAAGGGGTTGTAGATCGTTTACTTGACTATACCTATTCATGGTTCCTTCCTAGAAGAAACAACTAAGACTAAAACATGTGATTCACTAATTGTGACAACCACACGAACGAAACACCTATTGCTAGAACACTTGCTCCCTTGAGATACTTGAGATATTTTCTGCTTTCTACTTGTGAAACTTGCTTAGAAACTTGCATTTTAAACTTGCTTCACTAGTTACTAGACAAACCACACTACACGTCACTTGTTTTTAATTAGTTAGTTCCTTTTAGTCAAACTTATTGCTTTGCATAAACAGCCATATAAGAGGGTTATAGGGCTTTAGAGAATAGATAGCTTACCTTCAGCTCCTCGTGGATTCGACACTCAAATACTTATCGAAAGGTACTACAATTGATCTCCTGCACTTGGGAGTCATCAAGCACTTTTCTGGCGCCGTTGCCGGGGAGTGTTGTGCTAAGCTTTTATTCTTGTTTGCATTGCATACTAACATATAAACCTAAAACACAAAAAAATTATAAAATGGAAAACAACCAAACAACTTTAGAACTGTATAATATCTACCTTGAATTAGGACATGAAGTGTTTGAGGGGAAATTGAAAAATTATTTGCACAACAATCATATTTGTGGTAGTACTAATTCTTTGAACACCTTTATTGCTAAGGAAAACCTTGATCTTGGGGAAGTTTGTCTTGATGAATATGATATTTTGAGTCCCCCTACTATTGAGGATAAAAATGATATACTTGCTGATTCTATGGAAAGTTTTAAGCTTGGGGAAGTTGGTTTTGACGAGCATGATATTTCTAGTTCCCCAAGCTTGGAGGAGAAAATTCACTTTGATGATACTATGCCTCCTATATATGATGATTGCAATGAAAATTATGAATGTTTAACTCCCACTATCACTAATGAGGATTTTACTTATGTAGAGAGTAGTGATTCTTTTATGCATGTGGCTCATGATAAGAATGTTTTATGTGATATTCATATTGTTGAATCTATTCATGATGCTACTGAAAATTATTATGAGAGAGGGAAACATGGTTACACATATTTCAACAATATTAAGTTTCCCCTTTTTATGCTGAAAGTATTGAAGTTGCACTTGATCTACCTTTCTATGCTTGCTATTATGTGCTTCTTTTATTTGTTTCATTACAAAATGCCAATGCATAGGAAATGGGTTAGACTTAAAAATAAATTGTTTAATATTTTTTTTGGTGTGTTCCTTATGCTTTAATTTCCTATTCGGTTTGAGCACACATTTATGTCTTTACAACATGTAAAATGACTTTACCTACTGTTATGTATCATTTAGGTTAAGATTTTCATTTTATAAAAAATTTGGGAAAGTAAATGAGAAGGATGAGTAATGGAGAAGTTGGGGTCGACCTTGAACATGTGTTGTTCATGCCAATGAAACTATTGCAAAGTCTCTATCATTAAAACTTTTTCCAAAGCTAAAAACAATAAAAATATTAGTTCACTACTGTAACATCACATTTCTGTCTTATTTCTCATCTTAAATGGCAAGAATAATCTTATGTGAGAGATAGGATTAAACAATAGTAATTAGCTGTCAAGAAAACAGATTCCTGAACTTCACTGCGAGAAATGTTTAAAATCACAGAAGTGGAATTTTGACCTGGTAATTTACGACAGAAATATTTAGTTATCACTACATAATTCATTAGTTTTAAGTTTTCTGATTTGAGCAACTTAAGTGCCTCTAAAAATTCACTCTTTATGGGTTGTTCAATTTTTGGCAGATTATGTCTTTATTTTGCATTGCTCTCATTACTTGTGTTTTGTGTGGTTCTTTTGATCAAGGAGCAATGCACAACTGTAGTAACAGTAGTTAATATTTAGAATCAACTCATGATGTGTCTTTTCTGTACCTATGTGGATTTTATTTATGGAGGCACTAACCCCTCTAATCAAGTTTTATGTTGAGATTTGTGTAAGAAGAATTTTTCAGGAGGAAGAGTTGAGTGAGATGAACAAAGATCAAGAGGGACAACCAATCAATCTTGGGGATGTACCCCTGGGCTCACCCTACATGTATCAAATAAGTACAAGAATCCAAGCTTGGGGATGCCGAGCCACCTCACTCCAACCATCATGATGTTAAGTAAGTAAAGCCTAACTATATGGCTATAAAGAAACCGCTTTACGGGAGGCAACCCGGTTATTTTTGTTTGGATTTTCCTAGTGTCCTCTTGCTGTCTCAAGAGATTAGTTTTTTTTTGTTTTAATTCTGGAGTTTTAAATAAAGAGTCAAGTCAAAACCATTTGGACTTATAAGTTGCTATCCTAGTGCATGAAATTTCTGTTTCAGCACGCGTCTGCTCACCGTATGATTTTACGTTTTTTATTCGTATGTACGATTGAGCTAATTTTTTAGTATGTTCTGAAACTTTTCGTCCTCTGTAAGCACAAAAATTGGCTTAATTATTTGACGAGTCTAGCTTAGGGGAAAACGTTCGTTTTGCTGCTGCTGCTTTTCTGGACAGATTCTGCCTTCTTTTGTTTTATGCACTCTTTAGGCTTGGGAATCGAATTTCTATGATTCTTTCAAGCAAGAGAGTGAACATACAACATAATGAACCTTATTTTCTATCTACTGGAGCATTTGATTTGGAATTTTGCACAGCAAGCATGTGATTTGTTTGTCCTTGCTAATCTCACCCCACAGAAAAAGAATGGGAGAAACATGTTTTGTTAAGTTTTTTCACAGGGAATAGAGGAGATGCGCCTCAAGACATCCAAGAATGGTGAAATCCATAAGTTTGGGGATGTGATGAACACCCCACTGGAGCTACACTCTTTTGGTTAGCACACGTCTACTTTCTGTTTTTCTAAGCAAAGCATTTATCGTAGAGACTTGAAGCGTCTAGTTTTTGTTTTTATTTTTGTTTTGATAAGACCACCACCATCATTTTATATGAGATTGAGCTACTGAAGTTTGGGGTTGGAATGTATTGGATGCTAGTATTATGACTTGGAATAGGGATGCCATGGTTGATTTGAAGAGCTACATATGTTTGCATGATTTATAGGCTTTTTATGTGTAGAAATTTGCAATAATGTTGTCTTGAGCTATCTCTTATTCATGTCCTTGATGTTAATTGCTGGTTTATTTAGTTTGTCATGAAATGAGTAGTTCTTTGGACATATGCATGCATAGTAGCTGGTCAACTATCTCCCTCTTGGTAGCCCAAAAAATTAAAAATTCCAACAAGTAAAAACTTGTTTCCAGCACTCCTTAGCCAAGTATTTCCAGTGAGTCCACCATATCTTCCCATTAGCTTCATTGCTATTCCGAGTATGTTCACCATGTTATTGTGTTATTTATGTTCTAAATTAAGATATTCACTTTATTAATTGTCATGGGTTGAACTTGGGATAGGACTCTCACGAACTTTTGAAGGCACGCTTTACTTTTTATGCATCTAATAAACATGACCCAATAATGGGAGCCACAAGTTTTGCGTTTGACAAGTGTGTGGTTTGGAGCTAGCTATAAATGTGTATCACCGGAAAGCTTTCAACATTGCACAAAAATTTACATTCGGTTGATATCATGTACTTTTGTTTTTGGACTTCTGCCATGCCAAAATGAAATACAGGAATAGTAAGTTTTGATGAGTAAGTATCTATATGACTAGAGAAACGCATTGGGCCGCTAACCCAAGCCATGCTTTATCATGGTGGAAATTTACTTACAGGTTGAGTGACTCTACAACACATCCTACAATAAAGTAAGAAGCTATGCATAATAGTGAATGAAAATAAAAAAGGATGATGAGTCTACTCCGTTTGTTTGTCTTGTCATTGTGACATGGGCTTGTTGCCATGTCATGGGGCAAGAGGTACCTCTTTGCGGTTCTCTATGATGTCATTAATACTTATTATGATTGTACAAAGCTTATTAGGAATCTTAAGTTGAGTAATCATGGAGTAGGTTTTCACACTCACGGGGCATGAGGCTTTCAACCACCTTGTCATTCACATTACTTCAACATTCACCATTTAAGATCTAGTGATAAAGGGGCAATGAGAGTCCTAGATCAATGGATACCACATTTCAATTAGTAATTTTAGTTGAATAATTTAGAGGCTAAATAAGACTTGATCATGTTTTACCTCTACTCAATTTTCTCCAAAGTGTCCACCATATTTTCTATTTTCCATTATGCTATTCTTTGACCAATATAGGATTTTATTTTTCATTTTGTGTATGCATTTGGTCCATAGTGCTTTTATTTTATTATACACTTTGTGAACTTTCATGAAGCATCTTTGCTTGCATATTTGATATTTCTTACAACATGAATTGTATATTGCTACTCATTTCTAGTATTAATCATTTGATTATATGTAGCATGAATAATCCTCCTTGATATCCCATGATTGTTTCAGTATGCAAAGTCCATGTTAGTTTTATCACCTTCATACTCGAGGACGAGCATGGGTTAAGCTTGGGGATGTTGATGCATGTAAAATGCATACATGAACTTTGCATGTTATTACTTGTTTTTCCTACATATTAGCAACTTATATTCATGTTTTATAATGATTTGGGGGATTTTCTAAACAATCCCCCTTCTTTTGGTTCTAACCCTGTTTTTCCAGAAAACGTACTTTTTAGTGTTTCAGACTTTCCGGGAGCTTCGGGACTCCAAAAAGGGCAAGGCCAAAGAGCACGGTTCAGAATTTTCGAGACGAAGACCATGGGCCAAAGTAGAAGGCCAAAAGGCCAACCAGGTGGCAAAGAGGACCCTCCACGCGGCCAGACCCCGTGGCTCCGATGCCGTCGATCTTTCTTCTCCCGAGTGTCTCGTGACCTAAAAACGACTATATAAAGGGTCCCTGGTCTTTTCGAGGAGGAGGCGGCGCCGAGAGACGAAACCACGAAACAGAGAGACAGAAGGCTGCCGCCGGAGAAGACCGGAGGGGGGAAACGCCGCCGGGATCACCCCCGGAGGGCTCCACCCCCCTCCGGCGTGTTCATCATCAACATCTACAGCAAGATCAGCTCCATCTCTCCACTGTAATCTCTTGGCAAACACGATGTATGATGCAATACTATATTCCCTTGATGTATTGTGTCTCCCCGTCTATGTTTGAGTAGTGAATTGTTCTTGGCAATGGTGAAATAGTCCGTTGATTGGTTGCATACAAGTTTGTTATCTTCTATGATTGTCTTTATGTACAATATATGAGTGCACGCATATGTTGGGGAATGCATGTAAGGTGATCACCGGTAGCATAATGGAGTGGTGTAGACTTGGGAGTGACAATAACCTGAGACCGAGCCACAAAGTTAAGTTATTGGGGGATATGTATAGGGGACCTTAGAACGTAAGGCTATGGTGGGACTTTATGTCTTAATCAATCTTGTGCAGTCATTTACTTGGCCACATGATCCATCATAAGGGGTTGTAGATCGTTTACTTGACTATACCTATTCATGGTTCCTTCCTAGAAGAAACAACTAAGACTAAAACATGTGCTTCACTAATTGTGACAACCACACGAACGAAACACCTATTGCTAGAACACTTGCTCCCTTGAGATACTTGAGATATTTTCTGCTTGCTACTTGTGAAACTTGCTTAGAAACTTGCATTTTAAACTTGCTTCACTAGTTACTAGACAAACCACACTCCACGTCACTTTCTTTTGATTAGTTAGTTCCTTTTAGTCAAACTTATTGCTTTGCATAAACAGCCATATAAGAGGGTTATAGGGCTTTAGAGAATAGATAGCTTACCTTCAGCTCCTCTTGGGTTCGATAATACTTATCGAAAGGTACTACAATTGATCTCCTGCACTTGGGAGTCATCACCTGCCGTGACGGGGATTCGAAGGAGATCATCTCCATCGACACCACCAGTTCTTCTCCATATCCTATCCATGATTCCCCTATCCATGTGTGACTAAATACCGCTGTAGGCTGAGAGAGATGGAAGGGATTGGATGAGATCGATCATGTAATAATGCTAGATTGTCTGGGCATAATGCCTAGTATCCATTGTTAGTGTTTTCTAGCGTTGTTGCAACTTGTTATGCTTAATGATTGTCACTAGGTACCGAGTGCCATGATCTCAAATCTGAACATGTTATTGTTTCATGAGTATAATTATGTTTCTTGATCATATCTGCAAGCTTTTTACACATGTCATTGTCTGGAACCCGAGACCCCAAAGTGACAGAAATTGGGACAACCACAGGGGATGGTTGTGATGTGAGGATCACGTGTGTTCACGGAGTGTTAATGCTTTGCTCCGGTGCTTTATTAAAAGGAGCACCTTAATTACCAGCAGTTTCCCTAGCGGCCTCGCTGCCACGGGCTGCTAGGACAAAAGATGTCGTGCAAGTTTCTCATTGCGAGCACGTATGACTATGTTGGAACACATGCCTATGGTTTGCCTAGAAGTTCGATGCTTTATTATTATTATTTGCAATGCCCATGTTTAGATTATTACATGATCTATGTTATCCATGCAACACCCGTTCATCCATTCACTCTATGCCTACGGTACTCCCATCCTGCAGTTTTCCGCGATTGCTACTGTTGTTACTATTTTACTACTGCTGTTATTTTACTACTGCTGCTGCTATAAAACTGTTACCACTGATAAATTTTTGCGAGCAAGTCTACTTTCAGGTGCATCTGAATTGACAACTCAGTTGTTAAGCCTAATAAATATTCTTTGGTCCCCTTGTGTCGAATCAATAAATTTGGGTTTTACTTCCCTCGAAGACTTTTGTGATCCCCTATACTTGGGGGTCATCAAAGACTATTTTTTGGCGCCGTTGTCGGGGAGCATAGCTTTATTTATTTGCTCACTTGATCGTGATATTGTTTTTTTTACAGGATCGTGATATTGTTCGCTGCAAGCCTTTCATCATGGGCAAGACTCGTGATGGAAAAGTCTCTATATTATCATCCACTACAAGGAAAGGTGCAACTCTGAACACCTCTCTTGTGTTGGTTGTGTTTTCAGGAATAGAACTCGAGAAGAAGCTGAGGAATTAATAGCTAAAATAGCCAAAAATAATGATGCTTGGAATATACCTGAGCCTACACCTACACTAGAGCTAACACCAATACCAACATCCAAGGAGAGAGGGATGATTGAATTAAATGATGGAGTGATGAAGGAAGCCAAGAAATCTCTTAACGAGAGGGGTATTAAATCTGAAGATGTGAAGAATTTACCTCCTATAGAAGAATTATGTAAGCCTATTCCTCATCCATCAACCGTTGAGGTACACTCTCTCCAATACTTTGATAATAGAGATATTCCCTACTCTAAACCACCTGATCAATGCTTAGATGAATTTTATAATTATGTTGTTAAGCAAGACAACTTTAATATGAGAGTGCAAAACCATCTTATGGAAAACTCTAGAGCTATTGATAATTTGCATGGTATTATTGAGAGAACCTCCAATGATGTTAAAATGCTTGTTAAACATTTTCATATGGTTGAAACTCAAATTTATCAACTTACTAAAGTGAAAAAAGATATGCTAGCTAATGCTTCTAGAGAAAAACATGTTTGTGAAATAATTACTAGGAGTGGTGTTTCTACTCAGGACCCGTTGTATCCTGATGGACATCCTAAAAGAATTGAACAAGATTCTCAGCAACCTAAAAAACAATAGTTCTCCTTCTAAGAAAAATAAGAAGAGATATAAAAATGTTGTAGAATCTCCTGAACCTGCTAAAGATCCTAATAGTATATCTAATTATGATGCTAAAACTGAAAGTGGTAGTGATAACAGTGATGCTTGTGATAAAGAAGAAACTGTAGCTGAACGTGAAAAGCAAACTAAAACTGCAAAGTATACTAAGGAGGATTTCATTGCTAGTAAACATGGTAATGAAAGAAAGCCTTGAGTATAAAAATCAATGCCTTTTCCTAATAAGAAACACAGATCAAAGGAAGAAGAACGTTATAACAAGTTTTGTGAGTGGATGAAACCTCTATTTTTGCCGATCCCTTTGACTGATGCTATTAAACTGCCTCCTTATTCTAAATATATGAAAGATATTGTCTCTAACAAAAGGAATATTCCTAATGAGGAAATTTCCACTATGCTTGCTAATTACTCTTTTAATAGCAAGGTTCCAAAGAAGCTTGGAGACCCTGGTATTCCTACCATCCCTTGTTCTATTAAAAATAATTATGTTAGAACTGCTTTATGTGACTTGGGAGCTGGAGTTAGTGTTATGTATTTCTCTCTTTATAAGAGAATCTCTCTTGAAAATTGATACATACTGATACATCTTTCCAAATGGCCGATAAATCTACTGCTATTCCTGTTGGTATATGTGAGAATGTTCATGTTCAAGTTGCTACTAATTGTTTGATATTAACTGACTTTGTTGTGTTAGAAATGCCTGAAGATGATAATATGTCTATTATTCTTGGGAGACCTTTTATTAACACTAAAGGGGTTGTTATTGATTGCAATCAAGGAAAAGTAACTTTTAATGTTAATGATAAAGAGCATACTATTTATTTTCCCAAGAAGATTCATAGAAAATATGGTTTAAATTCAATTGAAAATATTGAGACCATCAAGATTGGAGAATTTTATTGTCCCATTCTAGTACCACCAAAAGAATATGAAAATTATGATTGGTACTATGTCTATCAAGGTTGAGGTAACATAATTATTTAGTGATTAGCAAAGTTTTGCTTCATATGAAAATTGTTCTGGTAACAAGACTTGATCACCCTTGTTAACAAAATGATTTTTAATGAAGAGGGCAATGTTTTCACCTTCCCCGTTATGTTTTCACCATGTTTACTTCTGTTATCACCTTGCTACTTTAGTACAATCATGTTTTAAATCATCCATATTCATGTTTATACCCTGATTACTATGGTTATGCATGTTTTCACCACCCATAATTTTGTTTTCACCACTTCCACCTTTGTTTTCCTTGGTTATTTTTTCATTGGAGTGTCATAGAACCTCTGTAGTGCTGGTTTTAGTTTTGTTTTCTACCTTTTCACTTTTGTTTTTCTGTTTTTTATTAATTATTAAAATTCTGGAAATACCTAAAAATAAAGGTTCTTGAAAAATTCCAGAAAAATTATACTAAATTTTTGCGTAAAAATGAGGCAAAGAGCCACCTAGGAGACCCCAGGGGGACCCACCAGTAAGGCACACCATATGGGGCGTGGCCTGCCTCCTGGTGGCGCCAGCACATGGTGTGGGGGCCCCCTAGCCCTCCACTAACTCTCTCCCTGCCAAAGATTCCTCTCTCACCCCACAAACTCAAAGTATTTCCTGGAACCCGAGTTCTTTCTGTTCTTCCTCGAGATTTTTCGATCTCTTTTCTCAGCCCACCTTTTGTGCTGAAATTTGGTGCATTTGCTCTCCGGTATGTGACTCTTCCGATTATCCAAGTAGAATTTTGTTTGGTGGAGTATTTCTTGAGTATTTTGGTACTGTAGGTGACATCTTATGTGAGTTTGCATGCTTGATTTGAGTAGAAATAATATAGTTCTGATGGATGTTAGGTCTCCTACAAGTCTCTATGGTAGTTTCCACCTTGTAGTTGTTTGAAATCAATTTTTGTGATGACTGCTGAAAAATTTCAGAGATGGAGCACAATGTACATCAACTCAACCAGCATGAGTTGGAGTTGCATGAGTTCATGAATGTGCACCATGAAGAAAAAGTGTTTCCATCGATCTATCCATGCCAGGAATTCATGCGGATTATGGGAATTCTGCAGGATTTCTATACCCTTGTGCATAATGCAGGATTGGACCGCTTCATTGAGGATGAACCTATCCAACATGTTAAACTAACTATGTCTGTGGTGCAGGAATTTCACTTTAGATGGTCTTCAACTAACCCTATGGTCCATTATAAAATTTACAATAAAGGTTTAGACTTGCCTTTCAGTGATTTTTGTGTAGCTATCAAGGTACCAGAGTGGGGTTCATGTGAGAAAATAAGAGGGAAGCCTAAACCACTGCTGGATTTATATGAGGAGATTTGCCAGGGCCAAAGCTTCATGGGGAAGAGTGGTAAAATACGAGCAATTCAACTCCCTAGCATTCGATACTTTGCTTATTTTATTTCTAAATATGTGTTAGCTAGAAAAACTGCCAACAAGCTATCTGTTTATGATTTGGCTTTTATCTCAGCTGCCTTAAGACGTGATAGGTCTTATAACTTTGGTGATTTAATTGCTTACCGTCTCTCTCTTAACCGTGAGAAGGGCGGAATTTGTGGAGGTCTTATTGTCTCACGCTCGCTAGCTTTGCATGGTTTGGAGCCACACCCTCTAGACCTGTAGTTTACTTTAGAGATGTTGGACCTTGTTTCCATGATTCAACATAAGTGTCTCTCTACCCATGCTCACCTGAACAATTTATCTTACTGAATAATCTTCTCCAAGCAATCCGGATGGAGAGTTACTAAAACTGATAGAGTAGTACTTTTGCCTGCACCTATTTTGTTTAATATTAATGACATGCAAGGATGGATGCTTTCTGAGAGTGAGCTGGACGCATACATTGAGCATCACCCCCAGCATGGGGAGGATGCCGGAGAGGGGGACGATAGTGATTTCGTCCAGCCCTCCGACACCGCGGGGATCCCGTACCAGCAGTCTCGATATGACTATTTGCGTGCTGCTTCATCTTCTTCTTGGGCGCCCGAGTACGACCATGCGAGGGATGACCCACCATAGTGGGGATACTTCCCGCGCCGTGATTGATCTCCACTTATGCCAAAAGCCTAAGCTTGGGAGGAGGTACACCGACATCACACTCATCTTTATATCATTTCCAGTTGGTTCTTTGTATATCCATGTTTTCGTTTCTTTTTTTTTGTTTTCATTTTCTTTTTGTTTTTATTGTTTTGTTCTTGTTTTCCAAAACACAAAAAGACCAAAAAAAAATTGTTGTTTCTCTTTGTTTTCTTCTTTAGTTTCTTTTGTTGGTTTGCTTTCTTTTCTCGTTTCGTTTTAATATTCAAAATCCAAAAATATTTTACTTTGTTTGCTTGTTTCCTTTTGTTTTTGTTTTTAATTCGAAAACCCAAAAATATTTGTTGTTCTTTTTTGCTTTTGTAAAGTTTGTTGCAGAGTTCATTGGACTTTCGTGTCTCCATCGGAGCTTGATTATCATTCTATTTTATTCAATCCACAAGTGAAAAGCAGAAATGACGATTTACGACAATCCAAGTTGTGGTGAGAGGCTGGTATGAACTCTATTTGTTTCATGTTTGTACATATACTCGTCCATGTGAACATGCTTAGTTCGTTTATGTAAGGTGTATCTTATTTAATTGATGCCTAGTAGTTCGTGCTCTCACGTGTTTAGTTCCAACTTATTAATGTAAGATATCATGTCGTATGAATGTTTGCTTGCATTGTTTTATTCATAGAAGGGTATGACATTGTGGTATCTCCCTATAATTGTTTCGCTTGAATCGACTTGGCACATGCTCACGCATGCTATGACTGAAAACAAAAAGTCAATTAAGCCTCGATGATTTATTTTGCCTCATAGTATTTGTATCATTTTTATGCCCCTGTTAATTTTGTTTTGTCGCAAGCATGATTATGACAGTTGTTGCTCTCTTGATTGTCGCTCCCGTCTATTGCTATCCTTCACCTGTACTGAGTATGATCTCTACTCGTGGATCCAACTCCCAAAAAACAAAGTTTGCCAAATGTGTCCACCATACCTACCTATATATCTTGTATTTAACCTCCACTCCAAGTAAATTTCTCATGTGCTACCTTTAAAACTTTCGGAAAATTATTCCTGTTTTGTGACCCTGTTTTAGCTCATGAGGACGTAAATAGAGAATCTTTATCTCACTTGTTGATTGGATTTCACACCCTAGACTAGTGGCTTCATCCGTTTATCCAAATGATAGAATTGCCGGCAGCTGGGTGCCCAGCCCCAAAGTAGTACACTATTTTTGGCCCTGATTTATCAGTCAAAGCATAATTGTGTACACAAAAGAGAAAGAGGGATGGCCTTCTACCCAGATGCGTCCTTCTATGAGAGCCACTCTTGTGAAGTCTAGTTGGCTTGTGACATACTGTATTGTATGTTTACCATTCATTGATATAAGCATACACCTCTCTTAAAAATATTTTCAGTACCTCTGTTTAATAAAATAAAAAACTCTAGCACATGAGTTAATCCCTGCTTCCCTCTGCGAAGAGCCTTTCTTTTATTTTTATGTTGATTCTTCACCTTCTCACTTTATGCACCTTCTTGAAAGCATGGTTGTTATTCTTAGTGTAATGTGCTTGTCCCAAAATACGGTTGATTATGGTATAACTTTGATGCTTGTTTCTTTGATATCTTTATTTCTAGTCTTCATTTCAACTTCAGAGGTTCCCTAACATTGATGTTTTGCTCCATTATTAAGGGCAAGGAAGTACACTTTATCATACGCTATTATGAGCATTACAATCCTGCAGATTGATTTATTGCATGTTGTTTATTATTAGTTTGTTGGCATCTCTTCATGGTTTGCATAACTGCTATGTGACTTTTATCTTGCATACATCTTATTATGAATTTCCTCAGCACTTCATCATATAGTGAGTATATTTACATCATATGAAACAAATGTGTTCTTTAAAGTCTTTTATCGCACTCAGTTCTCACTGAATTGCTTGAGGACAAGCAATAAGCTAAGCTTGTGGGGAATTGATACATCCAAAACGCATCTCCTTTTCTGAACACTTTTCTTATTGTTTTCCTCTAAAATTGTGAGTTTTGGATACCACTAACACGGACTAACGCTGTTTTCAGCAGAATTACCTTGGTGTCTCGTTTTTGTGCAGAAAAATCAACTTTCGGGAAATTTCCTACAAAAGACCCCATTGAGCTTATATCATCAGAAGACCCCGAGAGCCAGAAGGAAACCTGGAGAGGGGCCAGGAGGGGGCCAGACCACCCCTGGGCGCTCCCCTAGGCCACGCCACCAGGTGGTGTGGGGGCCACCTCCACCCCCTCGGGCTCACCTTTCGACTACATATGTCCCGTAAACCTAAAACGGGGGAGGGGAGGGGGGCTTCGTCATATTCAGGCATCAGAAGTTCCTGTTGGGGCGCCCTGCCGGGACGGGGATTCGAAGGAGATCATCAGCATCGACACCGCCACCTCTTCTCCATCAACCATCCATGATCCCCCCGTCCATGTGTGAGTAAACACCGCTGTAGTCCGAGAGGGATGGAAGGGATTGGATGAGATCGATCATGTAATAATGGCAGATTGTTAGGGCATAGTGCCTAGTATCCATTGTTAGTGTTTTCTACCGTTGTTGCAACTTGTTATGCCTAATGCTTGTCACTAGGGCCCGAGTGCCATGATCTCAGATCTGAAAATGTTATTGTTTCATGAGTATAATTATGTTTCTTGATCATATCTGCAAGTTGTTTACACATGTCATTGTCCGGAACCCGAGTCTCCAAAGTGACAGAAATTGGGACAACCACAGGGGATGGTTGTGATGTGAGGATCACGTGTGATCACGAAGTGTTGATGCTTTGCTCTGGGGCTTTATTAAAAGGAGCACCTTAATTATCACTAGTTTTCCTAGAGGCCCCGCTGCCACGCGCTTGTAGGACAAAACATGTTGTGCAAGTTTCTCATTGCGAGCACGTATGACTATATTGGAACACATGCCTATGGTTTGCCTAGAAGTTGGATGTTTTATTATTATTATTTGCAATGCCCATGTTTAGATTATTATATGACCTATGTTATCCATGCAACGCCCGTTCATCCATTCCCTTTATGACTACGGTACTCCCATCCTGCTGTTTTCCGCAATTGCTACTGCTGTTACTATGTTACTACTGCTGTTATTTTACTACTACTGCTGCTATAAAACTGTTACCACTGATAAATTGTTGCGAGCAAGCCTACTTTCAGGTGCAGCTGAATTGACAACTCAGTTGGTAAGGCTACTAAATATTCTTTGACTCCCCTTTTGTCGAATCAATAAATTTGGGTTTTACTTCCCTCGAAGACTGTTGCAATCCGCTATACATGTGGGTCATCAACCGCCTACCAGCATATGCAGCGTCTCTCCTTCGCACACTCTTACTAACTCTGACATGAATACTGTTTTTTTTTATCTTGGGCAGCCCCATAGACAACGATTAACGTCCAAAGAAAACCATCGTCCTTTGTGCGTAAATGAAATTTTCCCGAAAATCACCCGCTATAACTGTCTGCACAGTCACTGCGGAATTAAATCCCACTAGAATTCCACCCGGTCTACCATATGGGGGAAGAAAATACCAACAAAAGTCATACCCCCCAGCCAAATGGTTCAGTAAACTTCTATCGAAACTCGATCTCCGTGTTTCCATAATTGCAACAAAATCAAGTTTGCATTCCCGCATTGCCTCATTAATCGACCTATGTTTTTTCGTATCCCTAAACCCATCACTATTCTAGGCGGAGCGCGAGGCCGTCCTCGAGAAAGCCCTGTATAACTCGAGCGGGCGGCGCCGATGGTGGGACCGCACCGGCCACACCGTCGCGGGCGCGGATCACGACGGCCCATCGGCACGCCGCCACCTCCAACATCCCACTGCTGCTGATGCCGATCAACCCGCTCGCATCGATCGTCCCGTTGAGGAGGGTGAAAGCTCAGATCCCTCTAATGATTTTGGTGATGATGATAACACGGGTATCATCTATCTAACAATGTTGTTTTAGACTGTGCAGCTATTATCTCAGACGCTGATTGTTATATTCTTGTCGGAAGATCAAAGAGAAGGCCTACATTCTGGATTCACTGCCACCGGATTTTTCAGTACGCAGACCGGAAATTCCGGTGCTTATGGGGCGGAATATCCGGCCCCAGCACCGGAATATTCCGGCCCTCTCCTGGCATCTCCAAAACGACTAAGTGTTTTCACTGCCCGCGCACAGAAGCCAGGGCGGAAATTTGCCCCGGAAATTTCTGGTGCAAAAATCCGGCCCTCTGGGACTTAGCGAAAAAAGGAGTCCTCCCAGGTGCCCGCGCACAGAAGCTGGGGCGGAAACTTGCCCCGGAAATTTCCGGTGCAAATATCCGGCCCCTGGTCCTTAGCAATTTTCGTCAACGAGCTGGTGCCCGCGCGTAGAGAGGGGGGCGGAGTATTGGGGCGGAAATTTCCGCCCCCGGATATTTCAAAATTCCGCCCCCCGGACTATTCAAAAATCCGGCCCAGGCAGACCGGAAATTTCCGGTGCTAACACCGGAATTTTCCAGCCCTGGAGGACTGCAACGGTCAGAATTTGGAGGAGCCTATAAATAGTTGTCTTCTTCCTCTAGATAGGTAGCTCGTCCATTCCTCTCTCTCCTCCATTGTTTTAGAGCTCAAAACGCCCCGATCTGCCTCCTCCTCCAACCAAACTCGATGCCCTTCAAGGATCTCATGGAGGAGGACTAGATCTACCTTTCCACCAAGCCAAAACGTGTGTACCCACACCACAACTCTTGGGATCTTGTAATCTCTTGGTTGCTTTGTCATCCAAGGGAAACCCTAGTGCTTGTAGCTTCCACCTTGTAGCAAGAAGCTTCGATTGTTGAGAGCCTCCATCTCACTTGTGGAGTAGCCTCAACCCCTTGTAAAGGTTTGGTCAACGCCTTCAAGTCGACCTCATAGTGGAAACGAGAATCTCCCTCATCGGAGAAGCTCAAGGAGAACAAGGTGTGCACATCCGTGCTATTGAGGAGCGCCTAGGTGGCTCCCCACCTCTCCAACGTAGACGTACTTCTTTTAAGAAGGAACTACGGGAAACATATCCTTGTCTCCGTGTTTTTCACTTGTTGTTATCTTGTACCGTTCCTTTATTTCCGCTGCTACTTGTTTCTTGTCACCTAGGGTGTTCACTTAGTTGCACATCTAGATAACCAAGCTTTTACTTTCCCAAAGCCCCCATTAAAAGTGAAAAGGAAGTAAAATTTGTAGGTCACCTATTCACCCCCCCCCCCCCTCTAGTTGACCATATTGCACTTTCAATTGGTATCAGAGCCTCGGCTCTTTTATCGGGCTTAACCTCCTAAGAGTAATCATGGTCAACGGAGATGATCCCGAATCTTCTAAGGAGGAGCTCTCCAAAATGGCCGACACTATAGCCAACCTAGAGACAACGGTTTGTACTATTAAAACCCAATTGTCCAAGGTTAGCTCTAGTGTGGGCTCGGAGGTTTCCTCCATCAAGAAGATGTTGGAAAACATGATGGGTAGAACCAAGGGGCCTTCGCACTCTCCCCATGTCTCCGATAAGGATAGTTCGGATGAGGAAACGACTCCGGATAATTCCGAACTCGAAGAGAACATTGCCAAAGCTAAGGCTAAAGCCGCACAAAAGGCTAAAGCCAAAGCTAAGGAGGGTGACGGTGGCTCCAAGTCTCAAACGGCTAATGGTTCGGGGTCCAATTCAAAACTTCCACCACCGCAAAACTATGATTCTATCCACCCAATCGTTTCCATGCCACACATCCTTAATGTTGGAGTTCCACCCATCCTTAACACTAACGAATTTTCCTCTTGGAAGTTTGAAATGGAATCTCACATTTCAGGATCGTGTACCGCATTGTGGAGAAGCGTGATCCATGGATTTCATCCTCATGACCCAAGCAACTTGACCCCAAGGGAGGATATTGAATCTCAACTCAACAAAACTGCTCTTGTTATTATCCAGAAGGCTCTCCCAAGGGAGCATCTCACTCACATCCGTGGTTGCAAGACCGCCAAGGAAGCTTGGGACAAACTTGACACCTTGTTTCAAGGAAATGCTAGCATTCAATCTTCAAAGTATGATGTGGCCATTGACAACTCCGAGAACTTCGTTATGCAAGAGGATGAGACTCCCGAAGAGCTCTATAGAAGAGTTGTCACTCTCGCAAATCAATTGAGAGACTTTGGCAAGGAGGAGATCTCCGATGAGTGGATAAAGAGGAAATTTGTCAAGGCTATCACACCCTTCGAGAAGAATCTCTCCACTAGTATCCGGACAAGAGCGGACTACAACACTCTCAACTCCATTGGTGTTCTTAGTGAGTTCATCGCAATCTCTCTCTCTCACACAAGAGTGCGGATGATGCTCTAGCTCGCTCTAGAGGGATGGGAAAGTCTCCCAATCTTGCATTGAAGTCAAAGGAAATGGCTCGAGTTGATGAAAGTGAAGAAGAAGATGATGATGAAGAAGACTATGAAGACACCTATACGGGAGCTCACAAGTGCATTGCTCTCGCTATGCATGGATATTGGAAGAGATGGGAAGCTCACAAAGCCGGCTCTCCAAGACCTGCACGAAACAAGAACTACAAGAAGAAGGGGGAGCGCCCAAGGACATGCCACAATTGTGCTAGCGCAAACCATTTCGTGAAGGAGTGCCCTTTTGAGCCAAGAGAAGAAAACGAAGGCAAGCTAGTTCGCAAAAACAAGGCCAAGCCTCCTCAAAACAAGAACTTTGCTAAGAGAGTTCCAAGGGCCCTCTATGTTCAAGAAGGGGCGGTTCTAGAGACTTACGTCTCCGGAGATGAAGGAGAAGATGAAGTAGGACGAGTTGCTCATATCGCCATGGCTACCGCATCATCGCCTTCAATCTCTCTATTTGAATCCTCAATGAAATTGTGGCTACCCGACCTACATGTCTTATGGAAAAAGCCACTTCGGTATGCTCTCCTAACTCCAAGACCATTGTCACTAACCCTCCTTCATTATTGCATTGTGTTGAAAATGATTGCAAGGAGGATGATGAGTCTAATGAGTTAGGCATTTGGCTATCTAGTCTTAAAGGTGAGACTAAGGAAAAGGTTAATGCCCTTTTGAGGCAACTTGATGAAGCTAACTCTCTTATAGATGAAAAGGAGGAAATCATCGTGACCTTGGAAGGCCATGAAGGTCACACTTGCAATGAACAAGAGCTTGAAAAAGCACTTGATAATGAACGTTCCCTTCATGCCTCACTTGAGGAGAAATTATCTTGCCTTGAAGAAAACTTTGCCATTAGTGTCTCTAAGCTTAGGAAGGAAAATGCGCAATCTCTTGCTAAAATTAAAACTCTTGAACATGAAGAATTTAAGCTAGGAATTGCTCACGAGGAACTTGGCACTCGTCATGAAAAACTCGAAAAGGAGTTCATGTCTCTTAAGGAAATTCATGACAAGCTAACCAAATCTCGTGACAATCTTCTATCTCAACTATCAAATAAGCAAGTTTTGTCCACTTCATCTCCTAGCTCAAATGTCTTGCCTAGCAATGCTTGTAGTGCGACTAATCTTGTAGGAAGTGTGAAGAATCCTCATGAGATTTCTTCTCAACGAGTCATCAATGGAAAGGAGGGACTTGGCTATGTAGCCGAGTCAAAGAAGAAGTACAAGAAGAAGAACAAGAAGAAAGTCACCTCCCCCTCACAAAAAGTAAGATTTGTGAAAGAGGGAGAGGTGACCAAAGAGAAGGAGACCAACACCGTTGTGGGTGGTGACACCTCTAGGGGGAGCACCACTCATAATAACTTTGCCGGGAAATACAACCCATCTTATGTTCTTATGAAATCTAGAGATGGTCATGTATATGCTAAATATGTTGGTACTTCTTATGGTGATGATTATCATTGGAGTATTTGGGTTCCTAAGACCCTTGTCGCTAACGTGAGAGGACCCATTCAAAGATGGGTACCTAAATCAAGAAACTAATCTATTGTAGGGAAGTGCTTCCGGTTCGAGCAAATGGACGGTGGATAGTGGTGCATCCCAACATATGACCGGAAGCAATGACACAATGAGTGATATTCATCCTCCATTACCTCATCTCAATTGCGTTACTATTGGTGACAACTCCGAACTAAAGGTATTGGGACGAGGCAAGGTAGCAATCTCAAATGACTTGTCAATTGAGAATGTTCTTCTTGTTGAGTCCCTTGGCTATAATCTCATCTCGGTTCTTCAACTTGCTAAAAGTGGCTTTACCTCTTTCTTTAATAAGGAGAATGTGATTGTCACTTGGGAAACGACTCTTAAAGTAGCCTTTGTTGGGCATGTCGAGAACGGCATCTATGTAGTGGACTTCTCTAAAGGAGACACGTGTGCCGCGACATGTCTAATGGCTAAAGTTGATGTGGGTTGGCTATGGCATCGCCGGTTAGCCCACACCAATATGAGGACGTTGCATGACCTTCAAAGTGGCAATCATGTTCTAGGACTAACGAATGCTAAGTTTGCCAAAGATCGTGTGTGTAGCTCTTGCGTTCTTGGAAAACAACATGGAGAAGCTCACCCAACCAAGACCAACATCACCACCTCAAGAATCCTCGAGCTCATTCACTTGGACCTCTTTGGTCCTTTATCATATGATAGTCTTGGAGGCAAGAAGTATTGCTTGGTGATTGTGGATGACTATTCACTATATTGTTGGGTGTACTTCTTCAAGAGAAAGAGTGAGACTCAAAAGCGGGTCGAGTTCATCACTTTGGTGGAACGGCAACATAATACAAGCATCATGGCTATCCGAGGTGATAATGGCTCCGAGTTCAAGAACTACACCGTGGAGGGATTTCTTAGTGAGGAAGGCATTGCTCATCAATATTCCACTCCCTACACCCCTCAACAAAATGGTGTGGCGGAGAGAAAGAATCGGACTCTTATGGATGCGGCTCGAACCATGATTGCGGAGTTCTCTTCTCCTTATAATTTTTGGGCCGAGGCCGTCTCCACCGCTTGTCACGCTAGCAACCGATTATATCTCCGCAAGATCTTGAACAAGACCCCTTATGAGATTCTCACGGGCAAGAAGCCGGACGTTTCATACTTCAAGGTCTTTGGATGCAAATGCTTCATTCGCAAGAGAGGGAAACGCTTGTCTAAGTTCGAGACTAAATCTTATGAGGGTATCTTTGTTGGCTATGCCTCAAACGCTCACGCTTATAGAGTCTATAACAAGTCTACCGGACAAGTTGAAGAAGCTATAGACGTGGTATTTGATGAGGATAATGGGTCCCAAGGGGGCCGTATAGATCATGGTATTGTAGGAGATGCAATTCCTCCCATCGTCATAAGAAGAATGGGGATTGGTGAAATAATCCCCATTGAGGGCTACCGGATGACGGAGGGAGAAGGACTATGCCCCACTCAGGTGGAGCCATTGACTACATCCATTGATAACCAAGCTACCCAACAAGATGCACCAAGCCCTCATGCTTCACCACAAGGCCAAGCTAACAATCAAGGCCAAGCTCATGATGAAGGCCAAGCTCACAATGAGGAACAAGATACACATGGTGATGATACAACTCGGAACATAAGGGATCCACCTCCCGTTGATGATCAAGATCAAGGTGGACATATCTCCGATGATGAAGGTGATGATCAAGTTCTATCCAAGGAAACTTTGGAGGAGATGCTAGCTCGTAGGGCAAAGAGAAGACTAGATAATCTCGCTCGTGTCGGTCACACGGAGGACATGATTCTTGGACAAGTTCGTGGAAGGGTCGTCACAAGGAGGCAACTAGCGGATTTTAGCAAAGCTCATGCGTTCGTCTCTCACATTGAGCCAAAGAAGGTCTATGAAGCTCTGGAAGATCAAGATTGGCTTGAAGCAATGCACGATGAACTCAACAACTTCGAGCGCAAAAAGGTGCGGAAGTTGGTACCAAGGCCCAAAGATTGCAAGAACGTCATCGGCACTAAGTGGATCTTCAAAAATAAACAAGACAAGGACGGCATCGTCATCCGCAACAAGGCTAGATTGGTTGCTCAAGGATTCTCTCAAGTCGAAGGTGTCGATTTCGGTGAAACATTCGCTCCCGTAGCTCGTCTTGAATCTATTCGCATCTTACTTGCATATGCCTCTCATCACAACTTTAAATTGCAACAAATGGATGTTAAAAGTGCATTTTTGAATGGTCCCATGCACGAGTTGGTCTATGTCAAGCAACCTCCGGGATTCGAGGATCCCAACCACCCCGATCATGTCTACAAACTCGATAAGGCACTATATGGGCTTAAACAAGCTCCACGTGCGTGGTACGAGCACCTTAAAGAGTTTTTAGTAGATCGTGGGTTCAATGTTGGTTTAATCGATCCCACCCTTTTCACCAAAAGGGTTTGAGGTTACTTGTTCATATGCCAACTCTATGTGGATGATATCATCTTTGGTTCTACTAACATCGCATTCAATGATGAGTTTTGCAAGCTTATGACGGATAAATTCGAGATGTCAATGATGGGAGAATTAGAGTATTTTCTTGGCTTTGAGATCAAGCAACATCCCGAAGGCACATTCATCAAGCAAGACAAGTATACTCAAGATATGCTCAAGCGCTTCAACATGCACGATGCCAAACCTATGAAGACTCCCATGTCCACGACTATTGACTTGAAACCCGACCCGAATGGTAAAGAGGTAGATCAAAAGGTATACCGCTCCATGATTGGCTCTTTGCTCTACCTTTGTGCATCTAGACCCGATATTATGTATAGCGTTGGTAAATGTGCAAGGTTTCAAGCCTCCCCGAGACAAAGTCACTTTGAAGCGGTTAAGCGCATCTTTCGATATTTAGTTCATACCCCAAACTTCGGTCTTTGGTATCCCAAGGGTTCAAGCTTTCAGCTCATTGGGTATTCGGATGCGGATTATGCGGGAGAGAAGACGGATAGGAAATCTACATCCGGAGGTTGTCAATTTCTTGGCCGCTCATTGGTATGTTGGTCTTCCAAGAAGCAAAACTGCATTGCTCTCTCCACCACCGAGGCCGAATACATCTCCGCGGCGAGTTGTTGTGCTCAATTACTTTGGATGCGGCAAACATTGAGAGATTATGGCATCATATTCGACAAAGTTCCTCTCTTGTGCGACAATGAGAGTTCCATCAAGATCGCCTACAATCCCGTTCTTCACTCCAAGACGAAGCATATTGAGATACGACATCACTTTATTCGGGATCATGTTGAGAAGGGTGATACTGACCTCTCCTATGTGGCAACCAAAGATCAACTCGCGGATATCTTCACGAAGGCCCTTGATGAACCAAGATTTCGGGGTTTGAGGAATGAACTAAATGTGATCGATGCGTCTAACTTCTCTTGAACCCTTGCATAAGTACCTTCACTATATGTGCTATCTAGTTTAGATGTAGGCATGGACATAGGGGGAGCGTGGTTCAACCAATGAACTAACACTCCACCTATCATGCGTAAAACAACCAAAGCGTCATGCATATCCAGTCAATTTGTGACTTATTGTGTTTAAAACGCGAGTTATACTTTTAAGTCCAAGATACATCTTCGCGACTTCTTGGTATCACTCAAACATGGTGGCTTCGGCCACCAACATTTTCCCTTGTTATTTGTCTTTGTTTTGCTTTGATGTTTTCCTCGTGTTCGTGCGTTTGTTTGTGTTTCTCGTTTTTGGAGGCTCACGACTTGTTCCATCTTCCACAAAAACTCGGATGGCATGGGAACACCGGAAATTCCGGCCTAGGGCCCGGAATATTCCGGCCCTCAGACATTTGTCTCAGAAATTTCGCCCATTTCCGATGTGCCCGCTCACAGAAGGCACACCGGAAATTTGAGCGGAAATTTCCGGGGGAAATTTCCGGGGGCCCGGAATATTCCGTGCCTTAAGCCCCGGAAATTTCCGGGGTACGAGATTGACTCGAATAATCCCCCAAATATCCAGCGTGCCCGCTCGCATAAGGAACACCGGATATTTGGGCGGAATATTCCGGTCTTAATACCGGAAATTTCCGGTGGGTTTGGTCTGGGGCTATATAAGGGCGACGGGAGGGAGCAGTTCCAGATTGCTCTCCCTCCCTTCGCCTGCACTCCGCCTCCAGACGCCGCCGCCGCCTCCGAGACCTCCGGGAGGCCCCTTTGCCTCCCCTCCTCGTCCTCTAATCGCCTTTTGCGGATCAAGAGACCGCACAACCGTTCCTATCTCATGGATCCCGATATGTGTTCCGTTTTCTCCGTAATCTATGGTTGATTAGATGATTTGATCTCATGTCTAGTGATCTTCATGGTATTGTACGGTCATATCTTCACACAAGTATCACATATACTCTAGGTTTTATCTCTGTACTCCAATTCATCGTTCTAGATTCGTTACAGGCCCAGATTCAGATCTGGATTCGAAAATTCCGAAGGCCGGAAATTTCTGCCCCCGGAAATTTCCCTGAGGCCGGAATTTCCGCCCTCCGGAATTTCCGCACCCAAAACCGGAATTTCCGGCCTGTACTGAATCTCTAACAGAGATCTATTTCCTCCATTTTCACGAGTCGTGAGCCCCCGTTTTTTATTCTTGTTTGGTTTTCTTTGCATCTTTTCTGCTTTCCTCGCAGATGGCTCAAGCTCTAGGCCCGGCAAGTTGACTAGCTCCCGCAAGCGCCTCCGTAACCTGAGGGAAAATGATGAGGGGACCTTTGTGGATGAGAATGAGACTCGCCGGCGTGCGAAGGATGCTGAGAGGGAATATGAGCGCCAACGTGATGCTGACAGGGCTGCTCGCAAAGCTGGGAAGCAGCAAGGGAAGTCTGCTCTGAACTTGGCTACCATGTCAATCCCCGAGTTCAAGGCATGGAGGGGCAAGGCCTGGTACACTGAGGGTCCTCAAGACCCCACTATTGATTCCTTCTTCTGGCACGTTGAGCAGGAGACCCTTTTCAAGCAAGTGCACACTGTCATGAGCAAGCCGGTGTGCCCGATGAAGGTTATTAACTTCGCTCATCTGGCTGCCAATCCTGCCTATTTCAACAACTCCGTCCAGTTGGCTGAACTCCTTGGTCTGCGCCCTCTTATGGAGACTAGATGCTCCTACCACACCACATTCATCCAGCAGTTCTTCGCCACTCTTGTCATTGATGATTCTGAGGAGATTGGGATGTCTTGGATGTCTGGCCCCCACTTGCTCACCGCCAACTTCCATGACTTTGCTACTGCGCTCGGGTACCCCTTTGCTGGCCTTAACACTCCTCAGGGTCACCGCATGAATATTCACGGGGTTGAGTATGAGAAGAACAGACTGGCTGAGTTGTATGGTTCCACAGGTGTGATTGGCTCGGCCAAAGGGCTGTATCCCATATATGACATCCTGCTGCGTATGTTCAGGGAGTCTATTGCCCCAAGTGGTGGCAATAATGATGCTATTCGTGGTGGCTTGGTCAACCTCATGTACCACGCCTACCTGACCTTCACTAAGGGTGACATGGCTGACCTGGAGGCCCACAAGGTTGATGTGATGGATTTCATCTTCAATGAGATCCACTTTGCTCTCTTCCACCGCAAGGTGCCCCCGTATGCCCCGTACATCATGAAGCTCATCAAGGCTCGCTATCCCGAGGCACTCCGTGAGGACCTGGAGCTGGACTGTGAAGACCACAAGGATGTTACGCTGTACAAGAAGGCAGCTCACACACAACAGGCTGCACATGATGTGGGTGCCACAGGTCAGGGCCACCGTGATCCTCGCATGCGTCCTCCTCCCCCTGGCAAGAAGAAGCGCTCATGGCTTGTTCGCGCAATTGAGAAGGTGCTGTGCATGAATGTGTGCCTCCACAAGGAGAACTACAGTGGATATGTGGAGCGCCGCAGCATCCTAGAGAACCAGCACCACATCATGAGTGCTCTTGGTGCTCCCAATGTGCCACCACTTCCTCCTCCCAGGATTGCCTACAAGAACTGGAACAACCGCGACGTTGACTGGGATATTGGTGTGGATGATGATGAGGACATGGAGGATGTTACCGAGGATGAAGCGGAAGAGGAAGAAGAGGACACCCAGGCCTAGAGTTTGCTCCATGGGACTTAGCTCTCTCTTTTCTCTTTTTGGTATTCTGATGCCAAAGGGGGAGAAGATCTAGTGATCACGGGGATTTGCTTGGGTGGGTTTCGTTCTTTGTTGCCCCCCTTATCGTTTCGTGCGTCTTTTCGAACTTCGTTCTATCGTACTCGTTATTCGTTGGTGAACTATTATTATTAGGAGGCATGTCTCCTATATATGCTATCTGTGATGTTTTCATATCTTGCACTGTTAGTTTAATTCCCTGCAAATAACCGTGTTGTCATCATTCACCAAAAAGGGGGAGATTGAAAGCTCAGATCCCTCTAATGATTTTGGTGATGATGATAACACGGGTATCATCTATCTAACAGTGTTGTTTTAGACTGTGCAGCTATTATCTCAGATGCTGATTGTTATATTCTTGTCGGAAGATCAAAGAGAAGGCCTACATTCTGGATTCACTGCCACCGGATTTTTCAGTACATAGACCGGAAATTCCGGTGCTTATGGGGCGGAATATCCGGCCCCAGCACCGGAATATTCCGGCCCTCTCCTGGCATCTCCAAAACGACTAAGTGTTTTCACTGCCCGCGCACAGAAGCCAGGGCGGAAATTTGCCCCGGAAATTTCCGGTGCAAAAATCCGGCCCTCTGGGACTTAGCGAAAAAAGGAGTCCTCCCAGGTGCCCGCGCACAGAAGCTGGGGCGGAAATTTTCCGCGGAAATTTCCGGTGCAAATATTCGGCCCCTGGTCCTTAGCAATTTTCGTCAACGAGCTGGTGCCCGCGCGCAGAGAGGGGGCGGAGTATTGGGGCGGAAATTTCCGCCCCCGGATATTTCAAAATTCCGCCCCCCGGACTATTCAAAAATCCGGCCCAGGCAGACCGGAAATTTCCGGTGCTAACACCGGAATTTTCCGGCCCTGGAGGACTGCAACGGTAAGAATTTGGAGGAGCCTATAAATAGCTGTCTTCTTCCTCTAGATAGGTAGCTCGTCCATTCCTCTCTCTCCTCCATTGTTGTAGATCTCAAAACGCCCCGATCTCCCTCCTCCTCCAACCAAACTCGATGCCCTTCAAGGATCTCATGGAGGAGGACTAGATCTACCTTTCCACCAAGCCAAAACGTGTGTACCTAGTGCTTGTAGCTTCCACCTTGTAGCAAGAAGGTTCGATTGTTGAGAGCCTCCATCTCACTTGTGGAGTAGCCTCAACCCCTTGTAAAGGTTTGGTCAACGCCTTTAAATCGACCTCATAGTGGAAACGAGAATCTCCCTCACCGGAGAAGCTCAAGGAGAACAAGGTGTGCACATCCGTGCTATTGAGGAGCGCCTAGGTGGCTCCCCACCTCTCCAACGTAGACGTACTTCTTTTAAGAAGGAACTACGGGAAACATATCCCTGTCTCCGTGTTTTTCACTTGTTGTTATCTTGTACCGTTCCTTTATTTCCGCTGCTACTTGTTTCTTGTCACCTAGGGTGTTCACTTAGTTGCACATCTAGATAACCAAGTTTTTACTTTCCCAAAGCCCCCATTAAAAGTGAAAAAAAGTAAAATTTGTAGGTCACCTATTCACCCCCCCCCCTCTAGTTGACCATATTGCACTTTCAGAGGGAGTGCCGCGATGCACCACACATCTTCGCGCTGCGCGGTGGCCTGGTCATCTGTGACTCGCCGCTTGGTCACCCTTCACGCCTCGTCGCCATCCTTTCGCACCGTGAGGCCACCTCTTCCTCCATCGCCGTCGTAAGGAGCCGCAGAGGCACGTCGTCAGAGAGGCGCGCGTGACAACGCCCTCGAGATCTACGAGGTTCCGTCGCTGCTGCACACGCAGTACGACATCGACTGCCCCGGCCTCCTGTCCACGATCACCGACTCGATGACGATGCTGGAGGAGGAAATGCTGGGCTATACCAACGCCGTGTCCGCCTCCATGGTTGAGGCTTCCTTCTCATCTGGGCGTGCCTCCACCAGTCGTGCAGCCCTTGCCGACGGCGCCTCTACCAGCCGCACCGCCTCCTCGCCCACGGTGGTCCTCGACAACTACGACCTCTACGACTTCAACTGAGAGAGCGGCGGCGAGGATTAGGCTAGGGTTAGGGTTAGGCCGGCGCCGCGGGGGCAATTTTCGTCCAAAATTTGTAAAATATTTTTAAATTTGAATGAAATTTGTTAATTTAATTTTATTTTCGTGTTCAAAGTTTTTTGCTATTTTTTGTTTGGGGCGCCACTGTGGACCATTTCTACCAAATCCGCGGACACATGTTCGGCACTCCCAAAAAGTGCACCATTGAGAATATCGGACACAGATTAAATAGGTTTTCGTGGAGATGCTCTTGCATTTTGATACAGAAGGAGTGTACTTCGTAGCAGTGTGCGCCGAGAAAAAGTAAGCTGTGCGCGCGCGGCGTCGGCACGAGGGCCATCTTTTCCGCGCGATCGGATCGGTGGAACTGAGCGCTAGCGTTTTGCAATGGTGCAAGGAAAGATCAATTTCGGTCCCCAGTATCCTATTATTGTATTTTGAATCAGTATCCGATTGTAGTAAAATTTTCAACCGGAAGCATAAACCCTTTTGAGCCGGCCGACAATCCGCCCCTGCCACCCGCTCTCATGAGGCCTTCCGTAATGGGGGTATCTTAGCGCGGTATCATAGGCAAAATGCTGATGTGGCACTATATTTAATGAGGAAAGAGAAGGGGGTTGTATCTTATTTAGGATACGGCTTTTGCACGGTATCATAGGCAAAATAACTTGTTAGACCAATCACATATTAGTATGAGGCCAAAATCATTAAATACATGCTTACTAAGATACACCACTTAACATACAATGCATTAGAGCAAGTTCAATAGTAGAGTCGGCAGCCGGCTATAACAAATTGCCATGTCATCTATAGCCAACATATAGCCAACAAGTACAATAGGTAACAATAAAGCTATCTTACTTTATCAAGATATGGCCCACCTCCCACTCTCACAAAGTGCCTAGGAGCACGTGCTGCAGCTGGCTCTTGCATGAGAGCCCACTCCCCTTCTCTCTCCTCTTCTCTCTCCTCCATGTCATCACAATAATACTATTTTAGTTCTTATAGCCTGCTGACTGTACCTTGTTGTACTTGCTCTTAGAATGGTTGTATCTTGCAATCGTGTATTACCTAGGATACCGCGATAAGAGACGATGCATTACGGAAGGCCTGACACACATATATGTACAAAACCCCTGCGTACGGCAGCTGCAACTAGCCATGAAAAGGTAGCTGCTGCCTCGCGGCCAAGCATATTACTGTGTCGCCTTCAATAATACATCTGGCTGGACGGCTCAGAGGATGACCACGTGGCAGGCGCTGACGGGCTTACAGTTGGGCTCATTCGATGACCAATGGGAGGGCAGATCGTCCACGATGCAGGAGTGCACGGTCCAGAGGCAGGGCTTGCAGAAGACGACGCAGGGGATTGGCGGACTACATGGACGATAGCTATCAACGACGCAGGTTAACTTGTCCTTTCTACTCCTCTTTCTTGTCCAGATTTTTGGGAGTATGTTGTCCTTGAATCCTTGATTGATAGAGAGAGCTGGTCGACACTGTTACTGGCGGACGAGACGACGAGCACTGAGATCAGTGAGAGAACAAGTCATTGCTGATTAGAGTGTCTCTCATCTCTTCGAGCCACTATGCCTGCACCACATGCTTCTCATAAGTTTTCACTCTGGTGCGAATTAGCTAACCATTTATTCATCATGCAGATTTCATCACCATAAAGAAGACACTGCATGCATAATTGGCCTGGAGCCTACATCTACCTTTTTGTAGTAAAAAAAAACTGTGGGCAGTTGGAGGACGATAGCTATATGAACGACGGAGGTGTGTTGGTTTGTTGAGGTGGAGGAGCCTACATGCACGATCGACAGCTATAGGGACGACGGAGGTTAATTTGTGTTGTTTTAGCTTGGCTAGACTAGATGACAAGACCTATTAATCGTGAATCAGACTCGGGTTGGGGAGCGAGACATCGCAACGGATGCCTAGCTAGCCACGATCCACGACAATGATGGAATGTGTCGATCGCGATTTGTAGGCCGGCCAGGCGTGTCATGACATGACATGACATGGAGCGGTTACACTGTCTATATACACATAAAGCACAAAAGGCGATGAAGTCTTCAACCTTTTGGCTTTGTTTACTTCTAGTATATTATAGGCATAGGGAAACTTAGGGGATTTTACCAAATCCAGAAAAATCTCCACTTGTCTGTTTACTACTCCGGCTTTGGAGAGGATAATCCCCACAAATACCCCATCAACCATCTCACTTTTGTCTAGATTGAAAACTCTACCCTATACTAGTGTATTGTGGGGGAAGATCACCAAATCACCTCTCAATCCCAAACTTTTCAATCCAGCAAATACATGAGAGGTAAACAAGGCCTTTGTGTGAAGTGCATTATGTGATATGGGCTGCTCACGTATATTCAGTCAGCATCCAGCGAGCATCTACTCGCCAAGATTCTCCCCCACATACCTCTCCGAGAATTCTGGGGCGTCTCCCCCCAAGATTCTTTATATTCATCGCTTCAAAACTTTAAGCTCTGACCGAAACAAGAGCAATTAGCCGGGCATGATTTTAGAGGCTCTAACTGCCTGCTTCTTGTGTGAACTCTCCTCACAGGATCTCGATCCACTGCCTTGATTAGGCTTACATGGTACTCAGGTGCGAACCTACTGCTGCCTTGATTCTGCAATGTGTCGCATTGCCTGCAACTCCGTATATTCTGATGAACAAGTTTGGATTCTGAAGCAGATATAGCATTGCATTTGATCCATTCAAAACATCATTCAAGTTGCATCAGTTTGCAACATTCAACTAATTACAGAATTCAGTTACTCTGGAGCTTGGAACGATAGGAACTAACTGACAGGAACTAAAGAACTCGGTTAACTTATGACAACGTTACATGACCGAAAAATGTGAATACCCATCATCCTGTGAGCAACTTGTAGCCATCTCAGCTTGATAATTTGCTAGCTTTTTAGCCAGTCTCTCGATAGTTAACAGACATCTCAGTAATAAGATTAGACACCTATAACAGCAGCATGACAAAATTAGCCATCTCAATTAAAAAAAAACTAGTCATCGACCCGTGCACCTGCACGGGCTAGCAATTCTGATGGGAATATGATAATTAACTTTGGTTCACCGATACAAATTACATTTGAAAAGGCACATCACACACTATTTTTCATGATTATTCTTTATAACATGTAATAGTTTTTTGCTACATGTTTCCCTTTGTTTAATTTAACATTAAAATACGCCGTCCAGAGGATCCTAGTAGATATATAGAAGGCATAAATATGTTCCAAGGCTCCTTATGGCTCAACTAATAACATTTTAGTTTTTAAAAAAACCTTAAACCATTGATGTAGGAATATTATTTTCAAAACGATATTAGTACGGGTGAATTATAAGCCTTTCTATTAGATGAAAGAGAATCACCTAAATAGTAAAGTGTTTTTTAACTCATAGTTTGAAATGATTACAAAATTTAAATGCAGAAGGTATCATGCACCATTGAGATTAGGCTTATTGTGCAAGAATTTTGGAATAGAAACCGTAATAAGAAGATGAAATACTAAGAACAATATAATCATGTTAAACATAATCCAGGAAAGATATTTTTTTAGCATTTTCCTTATGACATGTTTCTCGTATCTATTTCTTATAGTAAGGTGTGACCAACAATAGCATGTACTGGATGAACCATGGCCAGATTCTAACAATCTACTCAGTAATTGCATTTACTGGATCAGCCAGCACTATACAATTCATACCTCGGGGTGGAAACCTCCTAAAGGATGCAGCGTGCCCTGCTTATGTATAGAAAGAAGCATGTATATGGAGCATGCCCCCTGCTTATGTATATCAAGAAGCATGTGTATACTTCTAGCTTATCGGCCAACAGGACTATCTAGCCGAGTAGACTCCAGCAAGGCAAAGGAATGCGTGAGCAAACTGAACTTATTGATTCTCTGACATGTAGAACATTTTAGCAGACATAGAAGATACATCGATATGTTAATTAAGTTTATATTCATGATGGATGGAGTCTTCCTCGTATTTTTTCCCCATCTTTTTACAGTCCCTTCTGTAAGAATGATTGTTACACCATGGACGTCAAGCTGATGGCATACATATGGAGAAATCTTTCGTATAAAATGTTTCCACATATGATGAATGCGAGGCCATGTTTGTACAAATTTTTTTTTAAGACAATTCCTGATCCGAGACAACACCAAAAGACACTGTAATTTGGTGGAACCATACTTCGGAAATTAAAAAAACCATGAATAGTATGACAATGTATATTTTTTTTATCTCATTTTAAATCTAATTTGCCAAGCACAACTGCAACAAAAGTATAGACGCAGGTCTTAAGTAACGGACATATATGCTAAAATAGGTGGACTGCAGTGAGGAACAGGGACTACTTGGCCAGCAATTCAAAAGGTGAAAAAAGCACTGAAGGCCGTTGATAAAATATTATGATTCAGTGTGCACATAAGCTGCGAATTTTGGATAAAGGAATATGATAAATTAACATTTTCATGGCGGAGATAAAAAATAGTATGAAATTCATGTGAGTGCACATATTAAGGAGGTCCAGACACTTCCCATGATAAAAATTGTCAGAATGCTTAAAAAAACATGACTACTGGATACTGAAAGTTCTACCAACTGAATAACAATAGTGCATATACTGAACATGAATATTTACAGAGGTAAAAATATGTGCTTTTAGCATGGATGTCTGATGCAGTAAAAGAGAAACTGCAGTAATGTACGATGTATATGTTGAGTAATGTCTGCTAAATAGTACTACTTGTGGAAAGCAGAACAGTATTTTTCGAGCATCAAACAACCCCATTCATCTGATATATAGGAAACGTGCATTTCATTTTCAAAGTATTATTTCAAGTTGCAAAAGAGCTGACCGTAAATTATATATGCAGATAATTTAGTAGCCGTATGGGATTATAGTTTTGGAACTTCACCGTATGTCCAAGGTTGAGTAGCCGATCTAGGGTTAATAAATTTAGGAAGCAAGAATATATTCTCCCCATATATCTTCACTTTTCGCCCAAGTTAAGTATAAGACAAGGTGGGTTATCTGAAACAAATACAAAAAACCTTAAGAGGATGTATTAAATGACTAAACATGATAGATAAGCAAACAATTAATTTATATATTTATTTGACGTGCAATCCCATCTTTTAAAATAGTGTTTATAGATAATATTTGCTCTACCAATCCAACAACTTATTCCTCGAGTTGTTTGCATTCTGACAGTCCCTCTAGTTACTTTTCATGGAGCAACGTTTTCAGAAAAGAGTGCACACCTATAAATAATCAGATGATTAGTTTAACAGTAAACAAACGTCCAGGGAAATAACTAAAGCGTTGAAAGGAAGATTAACCATTATTTGGATCGGAAATTCATGTTATCCTCGTGGGATTGTCTCTGTCTTCTTTTTCCTGCACTGAATCTTGACCTTATGGTACGTTTTACATACCATTGGAACATTTACGATAAGCTGGAACATCAAGGAATAAGCATCAGGTTGTGCATAATGAATACAACTCTGAAATCCGTACTTGCATCCAGTATCACCGATCTAAATAGCTAGGAAGTAGGAACACATGATTAAGCTAGTAGTAACCAAACCATTTAGATATAATTGATTGCATCTGAAGACTGGATCAGTCCTTCCATGTCCCAAGGTGACTGTGCTAGGAGAGAGTATTTAGGTGAGGACGTGAAACGGAAGGCCAGTGCAGCGGATCAACGTGAGGGAGAAAACGGTTAGTGCAGCGTCTTCCGGCAACATAACAGCAGGAGCGTCGTCCGAGCAGGGACTTGGGATGTCTCCGGTGAAGATGATGCTTGATGGCGCACCAAGAGGCATGGTTCTAGGGCATTGGAATCTCTGGGATTAGATAGTTCGACTGCTCGACGACTTGCTGGGGAGATGCCAAACATCCAGCCAGGCCCGTCTTGATCTGAGTGCACTGGAGAGGAAGAAGATTGGGACTAACTTGTTTGATGCAGAAGGCAAGGCGGCCGGCGGAAAAGGTGCAGCTCGCGTCGGTGCTAGCTTCTGCACCAGCCGATGCCTCCTTCCACAATGTGGAAAGTTTTGATGTTCGCTTGCCCCGGCATGTCTCAGCACCACGGCGTCGTCTAGGGTTTGGGATGTGTAGATACACTCCCAGCCAGACATCACCCGTGGTAGTTTTTTCCTTCAGGCCAATGGAACAGCCGATCAGGTCCTAGGGAGGCATGCACATGGGATAGAACATGAGGACTCTTTAGTTGGTTCATCCAACGACTCTAGATAGCTAACAGGCGATCCGATGGTTAATTTCCATAGTTCTCAAGGATTAACGTGGAGCTTTTTTTGGTGCCTCCAATTAGTAAATATAAGATAGACACCTATAAAAGCAGCATGACAAAGTATAGCACAGCCGGTTAACTTTTTCCCTGTAAAATCAAAAGAACTTTTAAAGTAATATTTGAATGGGAGATGTGAGCACACAGCCAACCCGTGCATGTTAAACAAGCTGTGAGGGACCGAGGAGTGAATACAGAGCCACAGGGTAAATGCATATAACTGTTTTACTAGTCACAACCTCAGTGCCAGTCAATCTGCGAAACAATTTAGGCAAGTGAATTATGCATGACATTGCCGACTTAAACTAATAAGTACCTTTTGCCACCAAATCTTACTGATCAGGGTTGTTACACGACTGATAACTCAATCTTCAGATTAACTAAGCTGCTTGGTGTGTACATTTGATGTTGCAAAGAAGACCATTATAAAACCTGGACATCTGTGAAGGTTACCCAGCAGATACTGCTAATATAGCATAGAGAAAAGTGGTATCAATGATTTGAGAAGTGAGAACAAGTAAAACTGCATGATATACTATGAACAGACTGGGATATTGTACCTTAAAGAATTATCCTTTCATTGATTATTCCAGCAACCCATTCCTCTGCATCTTCTAAAAACCAAATAGGATCAGCAGCACCGGAAAAAGATATATATCATTTTATAGCTGTGATATATAACAGTTCCCTGCGTGCCCAACACATTGAAAACAAGCAACCTTGTCACTCCAATTACACCGTCTATATTATACACATAAAGCACAAAAGGTGAATCATGACGATGAAGTCTATAACCTTTTGTGAAGTGCATTATGTGATGGGCTGCTCACGTATATTCAGTCAGCATCCAGCAAGTATCTAGTACTCGCCAAGATTCTCCCAACATACCTCTCCGAGAATTCTGGGGCTTCTCCCCCCAAGATTCTTTATTCATCGCTTCAAAACTTTAAGCTCTGACCGAAGCAAGAGCAATTAGCCGGGCATGATTTTAGAGGCTCTAACTGCCTGCTTCTTGTGTGAACTCTCGTAGTCTCGTTACAGGACCTCGATCCACTGCCTTGATTAGGCTTACACGGTACTCAGGTGCGGACCTACTGCCTTGATTCTGCAATGTGTTGCATTACCTGCAGCTTCGTATATTCTGATGAACAAGTTTGGATTCTGAAGCAGACATAGCATTGCATTTGAGCCGGCGGGCTCGGGCGGCGGTGGCGGCGTCTGGCGACTCGGGGAGAAGGACTCCGGGTGCGGCGGGCGCCGGGCGGCGGTGGGCGGCCAGGAGGGGTGCGGCGGCGCTGGTGGGTCGGGGCGGGCCCGATCTGGGCCCGTCGGCCCGGGCGCGTGGCCTGGAGCGGATCTGCGTCGGTGGAGGCTCCCTGGGCGGCGGTCTGGCGCTGCGGCGCTGCGGTGGCCGCCGTCCGGCTGCTGCGGGTGGCGGTTGGCCTGCGGCTGGGCCAGCGTGGAGGAGGTGCGGGTGGTGGAGGCTTGGTGGGTGCGCTGCACCGGCGTGGCGTGGAGGAGGTGCGGGTGGTCGAGGTCGTCGGCGCGCGGGGTGCTTCGGTGGAGGAGGAGGCGCTGCATCCGGTAGTTGCCGCGGTGGCGTGGTCGTCCTCCTGCCGGCGTGGTGAGGAGGCGGCGGCGATGGAGGCGTGGAGGTCAGCGGGCGCGCGGAGGAGGTGGTGGTCGGGTGGTGGAGCTCGGGCGAAAGTTTTCTCCGGCCTTGGTTGGAGCCGGCAGCGGGGGCGGTCCGCCGTCGCGATCCCTTCTTGGAGGCGCTGCCGGGATGCTCTCACCACCTACTCGGGGAAGTGGAAGCCGGGGCGGCGGCCCCGGAGCTTGCGACCGCGGGTGGGCCGTGGTCGGCGTGCTGCGGCCGTTGTTTTGAGGTGACACGGTTTGACGGTACGCAGTGTTGGCGGCTTGGTCGGTCCCCGTTGGGCGGTCGTTGGGGTTTGCGGCACACCACCGGGCGAAAGCTTAGCCCGGGTTTCGGCTGGGCCGGCGACGGCGACGCCCTTGGGCGCCGCGACCTTCTTGGAGGCGTCGTCGGGGTGGTGCTCCCGCTTCTTCACACCGGGTTCTCCGGGGGAAACCCCAGATCCTCGGGATCGGGCGAGGGCGGCGCTCCTGCGTCGCTTGCCTCTTGGGGCCTCGCCTTGGATGTTCCACCGACCAGCGGGACCTGTGGAGTGATGGTGGCTGGCGGCGGCGATTTTTCGTCTTCGGCTTGGGGGTGCGCGGCCCTGGGGCCGGCGTGGATGCCGGAGCGGCGGCTCCGGGTTCTCACCTCCGTCGCGCGGCGTTGAGGTGGTGGTGCGTCGACTTTCGGGCGTTTCGGGCGTCGTGGTCGTCGGCACGTTTGGGGCGCAGCCCTGGGGCTGGCGGGGATGTCGGAGCGGCGGCTCCGGATGCTACGTCTCCGCTGTGGGGCATCGAGTCTTCTGGTGTCGGCTTTGGTCGCTTGGGCGTCATGGTCGTCGACCCGTGTGGTGCGCGGCTTCGGAGCCGGCGTGGATGTCGGAGCGGCGGCTCCGGTCTCTCTACTCCGCCGTGTTGCGGTGTGGAGTCTTGGTGTCGACCTTGGTTGTTAGGGCAACTTGGTCGTCGGCCCGTGTGGGGCGCGGCCTCGGGGCCGGTGTGGATCGAGTTGTGTTTTTTCTTTTTTTTAGGCCTTGTCCTATGCATTTGCTTCTCCTATATCAATAGAAAAGGCAAAGCTTTTGCCACGTTTCAAAAAAATCCATTCAAAACATCATTCAAGTTGCATCAGTTTGCACCATTCAACTAATTACAGAATTCAGTTACTCTGGAGTTTGGAACGATAGGAACTAACTGACAGGAACTAAAGAACTCGGTTAACTTATGACAACGATACATGACCGAAAAATGTGAATACCCATCATCCTGTGAGCAACTTGTAGCCATCTCAGCTTGTTAATTTGCTAGCCTTTTAGCCAGTCTCTCGATAGTTAACAGACATCTCAGTAATAAGATTACACACCTATAACAGCAGCATGACAAAATTAGCCATCTCAATAAAAAAAAATAGACACCTATAAAAGCAACATGACAAGATGTAGCACGGCCGGTTAACCTTTTTCCTGTAAAATCAAAGGAACTTCTAAAGTAATATTTGAATGGGAGATGTGAGCCCACAGCCAACCGATGCATGTTAAACAAGTTGTGAGGGACCGAGGAATGAATACAGAGTCACAGGGTAAATGCATATAACTGTTTTACTAGTCACAACCTCAGTGTCAGTCAATCTGCGAAACAATTTAGGCAAGTGAATTATGCATGACATTACTGACTTAAACTAATAAGTACCTTTTGCCACCAAATCTTACTGATCAGGGTTGTTACACGACTGATAACTCAAGCTTCAGATTAACTAAGCTGCTTGGTCTGTACATTTGATGTTGCAAAAAAGACCTTTATAAAACCTGGACATCTGTGAAGGTTACCCAGCAGATACTGCTAATATAGCCTAGAGAAAAGTGGTACAGAAGATTTGAGAAGTGAGAACAAGTAAAACTGCAGGATATACTCTGAACAGTCTGGGATATTGTACCTTAGAAAATTATCCTTTCACTGATTATTCCAGAACCCCATTCCTCTACATCTTCTCAAAACCAAATAGGATCAGCAGCACCAGAAAGAGATATATCACTCTATAACGGTGATATTAACAGTTCCCTGCCTGCCCAACACACTTAATATTAAAACAAGTAACCTTATCACTGCAAACCGATTAACAGGTAGAAAACAACTAGTATTCCCGTCCAACTATAAAGCGGCCAAACTAAACAGGGTTACCAAAATACGACTTTTGAGAAACCTAGCAGAATAGAACACGTACAAGGCTAACTCAACTTTTGAGAAACAGTGTTTGTCTTTCGTTCCTTTTGAGTTCGGCTTCTACTTGTGTTTTGGTGAACGGAGCCTGGGCGTCATATTTTGCATGCTAGAGGATAGAGGCAAGGCGATCCGATTTCGCCGATGCTCTTTGATATCGCCATGGAGGTTTTGACGGCACTGATTTCCAAAGCCATTCAGTTCATCTTTTCTCCAATTCCTGGTGTTTTGGCTCTTCAGAAAATTGTCCCTATATGCAGACTATGTGGTCCTTTTTGTTCGGTCCATTGCTGGTGGTCTGCTCGCGGTGCGGCATTTGCTTGCCATATTCGGAGAGGCGTCGGGCCTAAGAATCAATTATAAGAATCCTCCACTATGGCGACTTGAGGTTTAGAGGATGATGAAACCTTGGTGAGAGAGGTTTTGCGCTGCATTGTGAGTCACGTCCCCATAAAATATCTGGGTTTACAGCTCGCGCTCCAACCATTATCGAAGAGAGTGGCAGCCAATCTTGGACAGCGTCAATAACTTCATGCCAGTGTGGCAGCGTGGCCCAATTGGCAGAGCATGGCGTCTGATTATTGTCAAATGTGTGGCGGCGGCAAGGCCTATTCATCAGTTGCTTGTTGCTGAGGCGCCCTGCTGGCTGCCGGAGGAAATCAACGATTGGATGAGAGCGCTTTTCTGGGCTGGAAAAGAGGAAGCTAATGGTGGTCAGTTACTCAGTATATGGTTGCTTGGTCCGCTGTTTGCAAACCTTGGCACTATGTAGGGCTGGGCGGGAAAGACTTGAGATTGCTGAGGCTTGCACTACATATCCGGCCGGTGGGAATGGCTTCGTCGAACTGATGCTACCAGGCCATGGTATGGGCTTCCTATGATCCATGACTCTGAAGCTAGGGCAGTGTTTGACAGCCTCGTCATGATTTGTGTAGGCAGCGGAGCAAACACGTTATTCTGGAGGGAACGTTGGATTTTTGGATGCTCAATTAGGGATCTTGCCTCTGATGTGGTTGCCATGGTTTGCACGAGGAAGATCAACAGCAGATAGGTCGCTCATGTTTTGCGTGACAACGGATGGTTGTCAGATCTATCGGGTGTGCTGTCGCAGGAGGGAGCTTCGCAATGCATTCGGCTCTGGAATCTGGATAGCGATCAGTCAGCTGCACATAGATGTTTCTGCTGCCGGTTCCTTCACTTGGCCTCAGGCGCAATCTGGAGTTTATATATACTGCCAACTCCATGTACAGTATGCTGTCTCACGTTGCAGTCAGTGTGGAGTTTGATTCCTGCGTCTGGAGATCCTGGGCCACGGCAAATTGCAAAATTTTCATGTGGCTGGCTTGAAATACAGAATCTGGACTTCAGATAGGAGAATGAGGCATGGATTGCAAGCCACCGTAGAAGATTGTCATCTTTGCTCTCAGGAGGGAGAAAACGGTGGATCGCATCCTGTGTCAATGCGTCTTTGCACGTCAAGTATGGTACAAATGCCTCCATGCGCAGAACTTTAGCATCCCGGTTCCGAGTGTGGAGGATTGTCTCCAAAATTGGTGGATCGCTGCTAGGTTGGGGGTGGAAAAGAAGGAGCGTTGCCGGCTGGATACAATTGTGGCGGCGGTTTGCTGGGGGCTGTGGACACCACGGAACGCCAGAGTCTTTGGCAGCACCAACACGCAGTGCAATGAAGATGTCCTGGCTGCCAGAGTATTGGAAGATATGAAGCTCTGGAGCTTAGCAAAGCGTCCAACATGTGTAGATGTCGGTGAAAAAACTGCTGGTAGAGAGCTTTCGTATTCTGGTGTGGTATTCAATTGATCTCGCTATTGTTAGAGTTTCAGTCGCCTGTAATAACATTGTCTGCCTTCTTTAAAGCTACGACACACATTATGCGTGCTCTCGGTAAAAAATAAAACTAATGACCATTTTGAGTGGAAGTTAGCTATCCACGTGCTAGAACCATGACTTGTTTTCGAGATCTTATGGGTTTCAACTCTAGCCTACCCCAACTTGTTTGGGACTAAAAGGTTTTCTTTTTGTTGTTGTTGTTGACCATGTTAGCTTCTAAATATTTCAATAGCACTATGCATCTAAGAAAGCCAGTAACAAGACCTATCATTTGAACAGATATTGAAGAAAGATGATTATATTAACTTAACTCACCTCTTCTAGAAGCACAAATATTGTTCTAAACAATGCAGATGATCATATGCCTTTTTGGAGCAGCATGGGGCACTTTCAGCATTAGGAGCTCGAGATAAGTGCCTAACTTTGCGAACTTTGTTTTGGGTCTTTGTTGCCGCAACTGCTTTAGTGTTAAGAATGCATTTGAGAAATCGATTTCTTCTCTTGCTCCAGAGGGAATAATGCATGCAGCCTCCCAGCTGGGATCGCTAACGCGGCATTGCCTACAAGCCACACTTGGGGTGAGTTGACGACAGGAATTACTACCTACCTAGGGTCATTACTGTTGCTGGATTGTTCAATGTTATGTTGACAACAATAGGAGAAAATAGAAGGCATTTGACTCTACATTGTTATGGTACGTGAGCTTGCTAATGAATAATGATACACATAAACATAGTTGCACAACTTCTTGAATGTCATATAGTACAAATGTGCTCAGGTTGTTTGCATAGCCAATATCAGAGGTTTACACTGATGCAAAGTCATGCCCCCCACGGTTAAGAACTCAAAGTTATCCTTTCCGGAATACTGACAGTACAAATATAGTGCAGAAAATGGCATATGAACTAACATTAGGGCATCAATATAACACTGGGTATATTTAGAACTTGAATATATATAATTCTAGATGACAAGAGAACCGAAATGTACCTTGGCAAGCATTTGTTCTGCCTCATCGAACTCAGAATCTTGATATCCCTTGTCACAAGCTTCTCATGGGCAATCCGCTCCATGTGCATCCAGAAGTGCCAATCACCACCTTATCGGTCACTTGTAGCCATTCAGGAGATAGGCATATAAATTACTAGCTCAATTTCATGTCAACATTTTTTTATTTCGAAATGAAATGAGACAATGCTTTTTGACCTCATGAAGAATCTCTAACACCTGGCCATCACTTTCTGAAGCTTTATAATCAAACTCAACTAGTTCCATCTCTTAACTAACTTTCAATTTAGTTGGTGCCATGCATATCATTTAACTCAAATATAGTTAATTAGAGCCAGAACTATACTACAGTTAGGCACTCACAATGTGCAAGATAAATGAAATTTGTGTTCATTAGTGCAGAATTCAATTAATTCATCGCATCAGCAATCTGTGCACCAGGGAGCTGCAATTGACAACTTTCTCTTTCCCATCAATCAGGACTCAGGAGACGAATACCCTTACTCAGATTTTGGCCCAGATTTTTCATCTGCGGATTTTCCAATGGATCATGAGAAGGCAATGACATCTTTTCTGGCAGAGATTGCTGGAACAAGAGACCCAGGGCCGTGCTGCAAAGAGCTGTCAACCCCATCAACAGAGTTAATAACAGTTTGGGTCTTCTTTAATGAACGGTTGACCTTATTTATCTTGCGAGATAGCGAAATTCCATGTTGCCGGCATATCCATTTCAAAGTTGTTGGGACAAAATACAACAGTATTAGAGAACGAACTGAATTAGCTAACAATCACACCAGCTAGCTCATCTTGCTGTGCCAGGTCTACCTCAGCTAATCAGCTTGATAGTGTATCTTCAGGACGTTCCAGATGGCCACAGTGCTTCGAATGTACGGCCATGGTCGTGGTCCTCGTGGATTCTTGGGCCGGAGTCAGTTACCTCATGGATTCTTGGGCCGGAGTCAGTTACCTCATGTCCATGCTCGGTGCCGCCGTCCCCGACTCGTATTGGGAAGAATATCAGACAATGTTGATCAGCCTCTTCATTTCTGCTGTTGTAAGTGTTGCATACTCTACTCTGCACAGGCAGCGCTAGCACTCTTCTTCCCTGAAAAACAACTCAGAATTAATAGGGAATGGCCATAGTACTCTTTTTTTTTTTTTTTTTTTTTTTTGCGGGGAATGGCCATAGTACTCGGAATTTCAGATATTGCACATTCACATTTGCACGGTACATTTTTTGCATGATTTTATATTCAGAGAATGTACGTGTGTGGTTCATTATATTTATCCAATAGATTTCACTGGTATTATCAATATGGAGGGATATTTTGTAGATTCAAAATCATATATGGTTTTCTCAATTGCATGTTGAATATTAATTTCTATTAAAAGGTTAAGTGGTCTGTCACGTGCGGGGGGCAGAACTGCAAGTGTGCTCAGAGTTGAGCGATTTGAGTACATAATTCTCAGATTTTAGGAAAACTGAATATGTGTATATGAAACATAAAACTTGATATATGGTTGCACTTGAAATTATGGTCAGTTTGCCGAAGTGTTGAGGGTGCTATTTGTGGTCTTGCGCGTAGGAGCAATGCTACATTTGTCTTCTACTTCAGAGTCCAGGAACGCACAGGCTGCTGTTTTGCTAATTAGTTCAAGCCTTATAACTTACATATTTCTATGGAATCTATTTATGCATTTGTAAGGGGTTTCCTGACAATAGTGAAATGGCTACTGTAATTATATCCCAAGCTACATGGTGTAGATGTTGTGAAATGTATATTATATCCTCAAACTTCTAAAATGAAGCACAGGTTATGTGTGTATACTGTATAAGAAGGGATTAGAACCTGAGAAGTACATTTCCGTTCTCAATTGTACTATACATTGGCACGGTGTTTTTATTGTAAATTTTCTCTTTGTGATATTCTATAATCATTTTTGTGTCATTTTGTGGTCAAACAGTAATATATAATAACGATATTATTTATTAAGCAACACAGAGCTGAAGTCTAGCAAGTATTGCAGACTTGTACAATTCGACATAGTAAATAAGCCCATAATTCATAAGCCGAAAAGAAGGGGAACACCCATTTTTAGGACCTTCTTCCCACTTGAACGCATAAAACGTTGACCAAAGGGGGACGGATTCCTCCCTTGGCTGTCCGTTGTTAGGTAGAAGATGAGACTTCTCCAGCAGAGGATTTTATGTGCTGGATAGCAACCCATTTTAATTTGGTCCTCGCTGGGACTCAAACCTGGGTGGGCTGGGACCTTCTCCCCACTTGAACCCATAAGCCGACTTATTCATAAGCTTGAGCCCCCAAAAAATGGCCCTCATCAACCCTATAAATACCATCTATGATTCATCTAACTGCATTGCCGCATGGTTTATGATAATGTGTTTGGGCCGTACCGAAGCACGGGCATTGTGCTAATATAGTTAATTAGACCCGGGACTATACTACAGTTAGGCACTCACAATGTGCAAGGTAAATGAAACCTTTGTTCACTGGTGTAGAACCAAATTTAATCATTAGTGGACAGACTCAGAAACTGTGAAGTAACCTGATGGCTAGACACCAAGACATATTCGAATGCTAGAGGAAAAAGGGGTCATGAGAAAATCAATGGCTCGGCTAAGCAATAGAACGAACACATAGCGTGCAGCCAGTTCTCCCCAGATCACAGCTCTATCAAAATCCCGAGATGTGTGCGGCTCATCGTGGATGGGAGGGGACAGTGGTTGTGGGAGGTAGAGGAACGGAATTCACGGACCCGTGGAGAGGGAGGTTGTGTGACTGCACCTGCGCGGCTCGGCGAGGAGGTGGCTGCGTGCCCTGTGGCGGCGAGCAGCGTCCGTCGAGAGGTCCCCAACGAGCAGCGTCTGTCGAGGGGACACAGCACCGCGGCCACCATGGCCAAAGCTGCCAAAGGGCTGAGCCGCGAGGTAGTGCAGGACCTCGACGAGACAGCGGAGAAGCTCATGGAGGACCATAGAGGCGGCCTGCGAGGGCCACCGACGGAGACAGTTGGGCTCATCGAGCTCCCTAGAAGCAGTGCCTCCGCCACGCTTCTGGTAATCGGATGGCTGCCTCTGCCTTCTCCTCCGGCGGACAAAAGTGATTCGATCGGCTCCCCACCGACGGACAGAAGCGACCCAAATCCAAGCATATTCCTTCAGTCAGACAGCTTCAGTCAGACAGCTACAGACTTAGCGGTACACTGATTCAGTTAGCAGTGCAGATTTGCAATTCAGTGGGCAAAAACAATGACCGAAAATTGGGTCCGTTTAATAAAATATAAGGCCTATAAATTTAGTCAAAATTTATATCTTGCTAAGTTTGACCAAACATATGCAAAATTTATCAATTTAACAATATTTAGAAAATATACTATGAAGATATATTTTGTGGTAGATCTATTCATATCGATTTCAAATTGATAGATATTTTATATTTTTGTCTAAAAACATTGTCAAAATACTTAAATTTATATGCCTTGTTTTATAAGGGAGGGAATAGTACATATTGCATGTCACCACAACAACTATTAGTACCGAAAAGAGTTTGGGAAAGAAAATCTGAGCCAACACAAATTTCTACCAACAAAAACAGAACCGGCGTATTACAACTTACAAGGACAGCTTTACGAGCAAAAATATGACTCTGAACAATTGATATTTATTCTACGAACGCTCCATAAGGGAGGTTTCACTTTTACTACTCCATTCGTCTCTTATTAATTGTCTTAAATTTGGACAAAAATGTATGTATCTAGATTTTTTTTTTTGTTAGATACATCTAACTTTGTCCAACTTTGAGACAATTAATATGAGAAAGGACGGAGTAATAGACATACATTCTTAACTAACCATCTTACAAAAATCATCTTGGCCCATCCAAGATAGCTCAAACGAGGAATGACTATTATTACCGTGACGAGACCCATCCCCGCAAACGGTTTATGATTTGACCCCCTTCGAGTAATATCTTGCACCATTATCACGAAATATTCCTGTTCCCATTCGACACTTTCAAAAATTTGAATCTCATGCCTCCTAGCTCATGTATACTACAACATGAGAGGGTCGACTCCTTTAAGTCGAATCTCTTAGTGATCGCCTTAAAAATAAAACGGAAAACATACATTAAAATTTGCATTATTCTCGTACAATATTTAAATCACTCCCATCGGCATGGGTACTGTTTCAGACTCGCATATGGGAAAAAGTTCCGACAAAAAACTCATGTTTCTTTGGGAAAGTTGAGCAACCCAGAGACCATAAGAACAGAAAGAAAACCGTCGAATTTGGATCAAATATGAAATTTAACGTGATAGCCAATCATCACCACCTTTTGACTGATAAAGTAGCGTTACTAATTCCAACTAAAATACCTCCTTAGGGCAAGTATAATGGGGTGATGTCAGCCTTCTCTTGTGTTGCCACATCAGATTTTTTCTTAGTTGTAGGAGAAAGAATGAAGAGAAAGAAGATTGTTTTCTCTTAGCTAAGAGATGATCTCTTATATAGAAAATAAGAGAAGACTATTTCCTCCGTTGTACAATATGTCTTTCTTAGACACACAATTTCCTATAAAAAATAATTAATTCTTATTAAAAATAATTAATTTTAGTTAATTGTTAGGGATGACAATAAGACATAATGCATTGTATAATTTATATCTTTTGTCTTCTCTAGATGACATGGATAGCTAAGAGAAACCGTGTTTTCTCTAGCATTGAACATGTCCTTAGCGTCCATGTGGAGATAGTCAGTACTATGTGTCATCCACCACCGGTTAAAAAGTCACAGAAAGGAGAAGTAGACGTGGATCTCCCGGTCTTCAACAACGTAACGAAATTCAGATTTTGCTCTTGTACAGTCAATAAACTCGTGCGCGGGGCGACGATCATCATGTGTAGGGACATCTGGTCGGCACATCCCCCTCAAAGTCAAGATTTTCTCCTGGCAACTTGCCCTCGATAGACTCCCAACGCGGAACAAACTCTTTGGTCACTCCTCGCCGGCCCGCCGGTTCTGCGCTCTCTGCGGCGAGGTTGAAGATTCGTCGCATATAGTGTTCAAATGCTCCCTGGCCAGGCTGGGCTGGAGCGTGATCAGACAGCTGCTGGGCTGGAGCTGGAGTCCGGCCACCTTCCCCCAGTTCTTCGTCATTCAACAGTCCTTGTTAGGGAGGCAACGTCGCACCAGCTGGGTGCTGTTCGCGGCGTTAGGCTGGGCCCTGTGGCTCACTCAGAATAAACTAGCAATCGATGCCATTGCCCCTAAGCGTTCGGCTGATGTAATTTTCAAAATGTCAATCTTTGTGCAGTTTTGGGCAAATCTCGCTAAGGAGCCAGACAAGACGATCCTTCTGCAGCTCGCTACCGGACTCAAGGACATCTTCTGCTCGTTGCTACCTCCACCACTCCCCCGGCTGCAGTCTGCGTAGCTTGTTTTTCCCGGTTTGTTGTTGGGGAGACCGGCCCCTCTTTACTTTGATCCGTTTGGCGAAGCTGTAGGCCACCAGCATGTATTAAGTCTCATCCCGTTCGAACCTAAACTACTTGCTTTATTAATTTAAAGTAGGGCAGGTGATGCCTTTTATCTAAAAAAAAGTCTCGTGAACCGTTAAATGCTTAGCCGTTATCTCCTAACCCAGAGTTATTCCAAATCATTCCATTTATTCTGAAGATTTACTAATTTTTTGAATTCTAACGCTTCATCTATCCTTCAACTTTTTTTTAAAACGGAAAACCCATTAAGATAGTTTTAGAGTAATATCGTATCCAAATACAACTCAACGAAACCGAAGCGTGCCTGTGTAGACAAGTCAACGGAAAATCAAAACAAAGGAAGAACTACACATGTTGTAATCTCCTAGTGTGCAACCAGCCAGCCTGGTTGAATATAGCTCGGACGACCGCCAAGAGCCGGGTGCATCCAGAATCCAAACGTCCTCTTTGGCCTTCTGGGAGCAGGTAAGACCATAGGTGAATCCAATGAGTGGCACGATAGCCGACCTACAAAAAATGACCAGTTTGTAAGTTGTTAAAGATTACATCATTTCGGCAATTCCAAATTGCCTAAATAAAAAACGCATACACCAATGCGTATACTTTCTTTGGTCTCTTTATCCACTCCATGTAACCAAGAACCAAACAAATTAGTTATCGATAATGGTGGAGTAATACTAAAGGTAAAATGAACTAGCCTCCAAACTTTTTTCGCAAAGTCACATGAGATGAACAAGTGATCAGTTGTCTCCTCAAACCCACAAAACACACATTTCGTACATCCAGTCCATCGCCTCTTCACCAAATTATCCTTAGTTAATACTTCCTTACGATAAAGGAACAACATGAAAAATTTAATTTTGAGAGGGACCTTCAACCGCCAAAGATACTTTTGTAGGAACCGCGTGTTCCCGTTCATTTGATCTTCATAATAAGATTTAACTGAATACACCCCAGATTGTGTTAACTTCCAGCTAAACTTATCATGCGAATCATCTATAGAGAAATCCATTAATATCTTAAATAGATGTAACCATGAATCCCATTTATCACCAATTAGTGGTCTCCTAAAACTAATATTTGGATGTTCACCTCCAATTACGTGAGACACCAAAACATTCTTATGCGCAACAATATTATAAAGAGATGGATACTGCATAGCCAACGGAGACTCTCCTAACCAAGTGTCCTCCCAAAACCGTACACTATTGCCGTCTCCTATCGTGCAAGTAATGTGAGCAAAGAAATCCGTTTTGACCTTCATCACCCCTTTCCAAAAAGGAGAATCAGTTGGTCTAACCTCAACCTGCGACAAGGGAATCCCTTTTATATATTTGTTATGTAGCAACTCATGCCACACTCCATCTCCTGTTAAGAGTTTAAACAGCCATTTGCTAAGTAAACATTTATTCTTCAACTGAGGACATACAATGACAGTATCACATCTCGGGATAAAAGATGTGTTTGATCTTTCGAGCTCCTATACAAAAGGTAAACGCTCGTTGTCCTCTAAAACTCGTCCATTCGATGCGGCACCATGCATCGAACGTAGCTCTTCCTGACCCCACCATCCCACCGTATGAAGAGAAACATATCTAGACCTTAGGGCATCACAGTGTTGCCAAAACCAAATTTGTCACATAGATTTATTTGTCATGAGTGTTAAGTTTACTATGTTAGCTACCATGTGGCAAAGCCAAAGCCAAATGCCAAAATCACTAAATGTGTGGCCCACTAAATACAAAGTAATAAAAAAATATTTTGGGCTGCTCACTTCTCTCTAGTCTTACCGCTCCATCTTATTATTTTATTCACTTCAATGAATTTGGCATTAGATCTTCTAGTTGCTCCTACACCAAATAATTGGTTTTGGCATCAAGATTTGGCAGCTCTTCTAGTTCCCCACATTGGCCTCCTACACCGCGGTAGTACTTCTCGCAGTCTCGGGAGCTGTGGCCGGGGTAGAGACAACGGCGGCACCGAACGTTGTTGGTGCAGGCACGGACAGGGTGACCGGGGTCGAGGCAGCGGAAGCAGAGGCCGTTATTCTGTTCAGGCGGAGGGTTGCGGTGCCGTGGGGAGCTGGACGCAGCGGCGCGTGGTGCGCGACGACAGCGGTTCCTGTGTCGCGGGAGTTGGAAGCCATCTGCATTGACCTCGGCGGTGCCATGGACGTGGTGGACCTCGGAGCGGGGTCCCAGGCGGGTGTGAAAGCTCATGAACCCTCTAATGATTATGGTGATGATAACAACACGGTTATACCCTCTACTAACAATGTTGTCTAAGTGTCTACAGTTCGCCTCTCAGATAATTACCGATAATACTGTCGGAAAAGTTCACAAAGGATTTCTGAAGGAGATTTATACTGCAGCCGGATTATTCAGGTGCTGCCCCCGGAAATTCCGGTGGATATAGGCCGGAATATCCGGCCCTTGCACCGGAATATTCCGGCCCCTCTGGCTTCTTCAAACGACTAAGTATTGGACTTCATCTGCCCGCGCAGAGAGGGTGGGGCGGATATTTGCCCGGAAATTTCCGGGGAAAATTTCCGGCCCCCCTAGGTCCTTAGCAGATTTTGGAGGTATCGCATGTGTCCGCGCACAGAAGGTGGGGCGGATATTTGCCCGGAATATTCCGGAGCAAATTTCTGGCCCTTAGGTGCTTAGCATTTTTTCAACGTGGTGCTGCTGCCCGCGCGTAGAGATGGGGGCGGATTATTGGCCGGAATATTCCGGCCCCGGATTATTCAAATATCCGCCCCCCCCAGATATTTCAAATATCTGGCCTACCAGCCCCGGAAATTTCCGGTCCTAACCCCGGAATATTCCGGGCCTGGTGGACTGCAACGGTCAGAATTTGGAGGAGGCTATAAATAGATGTCTTCTTCCTCTAGACAGCCAGTTCGCCCATTCCTCTCTCTCCTCCATTGTTCAAGAGCTCAAAATGCCCCGATCTCCCTCCTCCTCCAACCAAACTCGATGCCCTTCAAGGATCTTATGGAGGAGGCCTAGATCTACCTTTCTACCAAGCCAAAAAGTGTTTTCCCATACCATACCTCTTGGGATATTGTAATCTCTTGGTTGCCTTACATCCTAGAGAAACCCTAGTGCTTGTAGCTTCCACCTTGTAGCAAGAAGCTTCGGATTGTTGAGAGCCTCCATCTCACTTGTGGAGTAGCCTCAACCCCCTTGTAGAGGTTTGGTCAACGCCTTCAACTTGACCTCATAGTGGAAACGAGAATCTCCCTCACCGGAGAATCTCAAGGAGAACAAGGTGTGCACAACCGTGCTATTGAGGAGTGCCTAGGTGGCTCCCCACCTCTCCAACGTAGACGTACTTCTTTCAAGAAGGAACTACGGGAAACATATCATTGTCTCTGTGTTTTTCAGTTGTGGTTATCTTGTGCCTTGCTTTTACTTCCGTTGCATACTTGTTGCTTACCACATAGGGTGTCTACCTAGTTGCACATCTAGATATCCAAGTTGTTTACTTGCTAAAGCTCATCTAAAAGTGAAAAAGAATTAAAATTTGTAGGTCACCTATTCACCCCCCCTCTAGTTGACCATTGTGTACTTTCAATTGGTATTAGGGGTTAACCGCCTAAGAGTATCATGGCCAACAGAGATGATCCCGAATCTTCTAAGGAGGAGCTCTCCAAAATGGTCGAGACTATAGCTAACCTAGAGACAACGGTTGTGAACATTCAAACCCAATTGTCCAAGGTTAGCTCTAGTGTTGGCTCGGAGGTTTCCTCCATCAAGAAGATGACAAAGATCATGATGGGTAAATCTAAGGGGCGCACGGATTCTCCCCATGTCTCCGATGCGGAAAGTTCGGAAGAGGAAACTCTTCCCGACGATACCGAGATCGAAGACAACATTGCCAAAGCTAAGGCGAAAGACACACAAAAGGCTAAGGCAAAGGAGAATACCGGAGGCTCCAAGTCTCAAACGGCTAATGGTTCGGGGTCCAACTCAAAAGTCCCACCACCTCAAAATTATGACTCTATCCATCCAATAGTATCAATGACACACATTCTTAATGTTGGACTTCCTCCCATGCTTAACACTGATGAATTCTCTTCTTGGAAGTTTGAAATGGAGTCACATATTTCCGGCTCTTTCACCGCCTTGTGGAGGAGTGTGATTAATGGGTTCCATCCCCATGACCCAAGCAACTTGACTCCTAGGGAAGATGTGGAATCTCAACTCAACAAGATGGCCCTTGTCATCATTCAAAAGGCTCTTCCAAGGGAGAATCTCACTCACATTCGAGGTTGCAAGACCGCCAAGGAAGCATGGGACAAGCTTGACACTTTGTTTCAAGGTAATGCTAGAATTCAATCATCCAAGTATGATGTGGTCATTGACAAGTCCGAGAACTTTGTTATGCAATAGGATGAGTCCCCCGAGGAGCTATATCGGGGAGTTGTCACCCTCGCCAATCAATTGAGGGACTTTGGAAAGGAAGAGATATCCGATGAATGGATAAAGATGAAGTTCATCAAAGATATTACACCTTTCAAGAAAAACCTCTCCACTAGCATCCGGACGAGGGCGGACTACAATTCTCTCAACTACATTGGTGTTCTTAGTGAATTCATCGCCATATCCCTATCACACAAGAGTGCGGATGATGCTCTTGATCGCTCAAGAGGAATGGGAAAGACACTCAATCTTGCATTGAAGTAAAAGGAAATGGCTCGAGTTGAAGAAGTTGAAGAAGAGGATGATGATGAGGAAGACTATGAGGACACTTACACTGACGCTCATAAGTGCATTGCCCTTGTTATGCACGGATATTGCAAGAGATGGGAAGCTCACAAGGCCGGATCTCCAAGACCTCCACGAAACAAGAACTACAAGAAGAAGGGGGAGAGACCAAGGACTTGCTACAATTGTGGAAGTGCAAATCATTTTGTAAAGGAGTGCCCTTTTGAGCCAAGATAAGAAAACTAAGGCAAGCTAGTCCGCAAGAACAAGGCCAAGGCTCCACAAAACAAGAACTTCGCTAGAAGAGTGCCAAGGGCTCTTTATGTTCAAGAAGGGGCGGTGTTGGAAACCTATATCTCCGGAGATGAAGGAGAAGATGAAGTTGTAGGTGTGGCCCATGCTTCCATAGCTACCGCCTCATCTCCATCGCTCTCTCTATTTGAATCCCCCAATGAGATTGCGGCTATCCGTCCTTCATGTCTTATGGCAAAAGCCACTTCGGTATTCTCTCCCAACTCCAAGACCATCGTCACTAACCCTCCTTCGTTATTGGATTGTGTTGAAAATGTTTGTGAGGAGGATAGTGAGGCAAAGGAGCTAGGCATTTGGTTAGCTAGCCTCAAAGGTGAGACTAAGGAGAAAGTAAAAGCCCTTTTGCGGCAACTTGATGATGCTAACTCTCTTGTAGATGAAAAGGAGGAGATTATCATGACCTTGGAAAGCCATGGAGGCCACTCTTGCAATGAGAAAGAACTTGAAAATGAAAATGAGCGTTCCATTAGAGCCCCACTTGAGGAGAAATTATCGAGTCTTGAAGAGACTTTTGCTATGAGTGTCTCTAAGCTTAGGAAAGATAATCACCAATCTCTTGCTCTTGTTAAAACCCTTGAAAATGAAGAGTTGAATCTAGGAATTGCTCATGAGGAACTTGTTGCTCGTCATGGAAAACTAGAAAAGGAGTTCACGTCTCTTAACGAAATCTATGACAAGCTAACCAAGTCTCGTGACAATCTTCTAGCTCAACAATCAAATAAGCAAATCATGTCCTCTTCATCTACTTGCATTAGCACTTTCCTAGCAATTCTTGTGGTGCAACTAGTCTTGTAGGAGGTGATGATACTCTCAATGAAGTGGTTCCTCAAAGAGTCAAGAATGGAAAGGAGGGACTTGGCTATGTAGCTAAGTCAAAGAAGAAGTACAAGAAGAACAAGAAGAAGGTCACCTCTCCCTCACAAGGAGTGAAATTTGTGAAAGATGGAGAGGTGGTCAAAGACAAGGAGACCAACACCATTGTGGGTGGTGAAACCTCTAGGGGGAGCACCACTCATAATGACTTTGCCGGCAAATATAATCCATCTTATGTTCTTATGAAATCTAGAGATGGTCATGTGTATGCTAAATATGTTGGTACTTCTTATGGTGATGATTATCATTGAATATTTGGGTTCCAAAGACCCTTGTTGCTAACAAAAGAGGACCCATTCAACGATAGGTACCTAAATCAAGACACTAATCCATTGTAGGGAAGTGCTTCCGGGTCGAGCAAATGGACGGTGGATAGTGGTGCATCCCATCATATGACCGGAAGCAAAGACGCAATGAGTGAACTTAATCCTCCATTACCTCATCTCAATTGCGTCACTATTAGTGATAACTCCGAGCTAAAGGTATTGGGACGAGGCAAGGTGGCTATCTCAAATGATTTAACAATTGAGAATGTCCTCCTAGTCGAGTCCCTTGGCTACAATATCATCTCGGTCCTTCAACTTGCAAAAAGTGGTTTTAACTCGTTCTTTAATAAAGATAATGTGATTGTCACTTGGGAGACGACTCTTAAAGTAGCCTTTGTTGGGCATGTCGAGAACGACATGTATGTAGTCGACTTGTCTAAAGGAGACACGCGTGCCGCGATATGCCTAATGGCTAAAGTTGATGTGGGTTGGCTATGGCATCGCCGGTTAGCCCACACCAATATGAGGACGTTGCATGACCTTCAAAGTGACAATCATGTTCTAGGACTAATGAATGCTAAGTTTTCCAAATATCGTGTGTGTAGCTCTTGCGTTCTTGGAAAGCAACATGGAGAAGCTCACCCTACCAAGACCAACATCACCACCTCAAGAATCCTCGAGCTCATTCATTTGGACCTCTTTGGTCCCCTATAATATGATAGTCTTGGAGGCAAGAAGTATTGCTTGGTGATTGTGAATGACTATTCAAGATATTGTTGGGTGTACTCTTCAAGAGGAAGAGTGAGACTCAAAAGAGGTTCCTCGAGTTCATCACTTTGGTGGAACGCCAACACAGTACGAGCATTATGGAAATCCGGAGTGATAATGGCTCCGAGTTCAAGAACTACACCGTGGAGGGATTTCTTAGCAAGGAGGGGATCACTCATCAATATTCCACTCCCTATACCCCTCAACAAAATGGTGTGGCGGAGAGGAAGAACCGGACACTAATGGACGCGACAAGGACTATGATTGCGGAATTCTCTTCCCCATACAACTTTTGGGCCAAAGCCGTCTCCACCGCTTGCCATGCTAGCAACCGGTTGTATCTCCACAAGATCTTGAACAAGATCCCTTATGAGATTCTCACGGGAAAGAAGCCGGATGTTTCATAACTCAAGGTATTTGGTTGCAAGTGCTTCATTCGTAGGAGAGGTAAACGCTTGTCAAAATTCGAGACCAAGTCATATGAGGGTATCTTTGTTGGTTATGCCACAAACTCTCACGCTTATAGAGTCTACAACAAGTCCACCGGACAAGTTGAAGAAGCTATAGACGTGGTGTTTGATGAGGATAATGGGTCCCAAGGGGGTCGTATAGATCATGGTGTTGTAGGAGATGCAATTCCTCCCATCGTCATAAGAAGAATGGGGATTGGTGAAATAATCCCCATTGAGGGTTACCGGATGACGGAGGGAGAAGGACCATGCTCTAATCAAGTGGAGCCATTGACTACACCCATTGATACACAAGCTACCCAACAAGATGCACTAAGCCCTCAAGTTACAAATCAAGGCCAAGCTAATGATCAAGATCATTCCATCGATCAAGGCCAAGATCATAATCAAGGCCCAGCTAACACTCAAGGCCAAGCTCACAATGAAGGACAATGACAAGACACTCATGTTGGTGATCAAACCCAACACATAAGAGATACATCTCCCATTGAGGATCAAGATCAAGGAAGAGATGGACATGACTCCGATGATGAAGGTGATGATCAAGCCATATCCAAGGAGTCTTGGGAGGAGTTACTAGCTCATAGGGCAAAGAGAAGGCTAGAAAATCTTGCTCGTGCCGGTCACATGGAGGACATGATTCTTGGACAAGTTCGTGGACGGGTAGTCACAAGAAGACAATTGGCGGCCTTTAGCAAGGCTCATGCTTTTGTCTCTCACATTGAGCCCAAGAAGGTCTATGAAGCACTTGAAGATCAAGATTGGCTTGAAGTTATGCACGATGAGCTCAACAATTTCGAGCGCAATAAGGGGTGGAAGCTAGTACCAAGACCTAAGGATTGCAAGAACGTCATCGGCACCAAGTGGATCTTCAAGAACAAACAAGATAAAGATGGCATCATCATTTGCAACAAGGCGAGATTGGTGGCTCAAGGCTTTTCTCAAGTCGAATGTGTCGATTTCGGTGAAACCTTCGCTCCCGTAGATCGTCCTGAATCAATTCGTATCTTGCTTGCATATGCTTCTCATCATAATTTCAAACAAAAACCATGATGTGGACTGAGATCTGGATGTTGCTGATGATGAGGACATTGCCACTGCCAGTGAGGAGGAGGAGGAGGAGGAAGACACCCAGGCTTAGAGATTGTTCCTTGGGGCATAGTGAATTCTTCTCTCTTTTTGATGTCCTGATGCTAAAGGGTGAGAAGATCTAGAGATCGTGGGGATTTTCTAGGGTGGGTTTCCTCGTTTTTATCGTTTCTTATCTCTTCGTACGTTTTTCGAACTCCGTTTCACTCGTGCTCGTTATTCATGGATCCGTTTGTGTGAACTCATATTATTGGGAGGCATGTCTCCTATATATGCCTATTTGTGACGTTTACTTTCTATCGCATTGTTAGATTCTCTCTATGCAAATACTCGTGTTGTCATCACTCACCAAAAAGGGGGAGATTGAAAGCTCATGATCCCTCTAATGATTTTGGTGATGATAACAACACGGTTATACCCTCTACTAACAATGTTGTTCAAGTGTCTACAGCTGGCCTCTCAGATAATTAACGATAATACTCTCGGAAAAGTTCACAAAGGATTTCTGAAGGAGATTTATACCGCAGCCGGATTATTCAGCTGCTGCCCCCGGAAATTCCGGTGGATATAGGCCAGAATATCCGGCCCCTCTGCATTCTTCAAACGACTAAGTATTGGACTCCATCTGCCCGCGCACAGAGGATGGGGCGGATATTTGCCCAGAAATTTCAAGGGCAAATTTCGTCCCCCCAGGTCCTTAGCAGATTTTGGAGGTATCGCAGGTGCCCGCGCACAGAAGGTGGGGCGGATATTTACCCGGAATATTCCGGGGAAAATTTCCGGCCCTCAGGTCCTTCGCATTTTTTTAACGTGGTGTTGCTGCCCGCGCGGAGAGATAGGGGCGGATTATTGGCCGGAATATTCCGGCCCCGGATTATTCAAATATCCATCCCCCGGATATTTCAAATATCCGGTCTGCCAGCCCCGGAAATTTCCGGTCCTAACCCCGGAATATTCCGGCCCTGGTGGACTGCATCGGTTAGAATTTGGAGGAGGCTATAAATAGCTGTCTTCTTTCTCTAGACAACCAGTTCGTCCATTCCTCTCTCTCCTCCATTGTTCAAGAGCTCAAAATGCCCCGATCTCCCTCCTCCTCCAACCAAACTCGATGCCCTTCAAGGATCTCATGGAGGAGGCCTAGATCTACTTTTCTACCAAGCCAAAAAAGTTTTTTCCCATACCATACCTCTTGGGATCTTGTAATCTCTTGGTTGCCTTGACATCCTAGAGAAACCCTAGTGCTTGTAGCTTCCACCTTGTAGCAAGAAGCTTCGGATTGTTGAGAGCCTCCATCTCACTTGTGGAGTAGCCTCAAACCCTTGTAAAGTTTTGGTCAACGCCTTCAAGTCGACCTCATAGTGGAAACGAGAATCTCCCTCACCGAAGAAGCTCAAGGAGAACAAGGTGTGCACAACCGTGCTATTGAGGAGTGCCTAGGTGGCTCCCCACCTCTCCAACGTAGACATACTTCTTTCAAGAAGGAACTACGGGAAACATATCCTTGTGTCCGTGTTTTTCACGTGTGGTTATCTTGTGCATTGCTTTTACTTCCGTTGCATACTTGTTGGTTATCACATAGGGTGTCTACCTAGTTGCACATCTAGATAACCAAGTTGTTACTTGCTAAAACTCATCTAAAAGTGAAAAAGGATTAAAATTTGTAGGTCACCTATTCACCCCCCTCTAGTTGACCATTGTGTACTTTCAGGGTGGATGCGGGCGTGCGCGTGGGGGCGACGGGGCCACGCGCCGCCGCGTGGGCGGGTCTTAGGGAGGCCACAATAGAAGGTCGCGGGGAGGCCGGCGGGGTGCGGGCCACCTCGCTGAAGGACCGAGTGGAGGACTCACCGTCGGAGCCATGTCATGTCCTTATGTTTTGGTTTTGGCATCAATGTCCCGTCTTGCACCGTCTCCTCCCATTCTTCTCCGGCAACCACTCGCCGTCAACGAGGCTCCTCAACCCCGACCTCCTCCACGAGCTCCGGTCGAGCTGGCCCAACGAGGCTCCCCATCCCCAACCTCCTCCACGAGCTCCGGCCGGGACACAAGGCATTCGCCACATCCCCGACCATCTCCACCAGCTCCGGCCGGGACACAACGCATGCGGCCACCGCGAGCAAGCCGGCTCCCATCTGCACCACCGCGCGGGGATGGATCTCTGTCCACCGTCGGGCTGGCTGCGTGCCACTGCCACCGTGATGACTCTCCACGCGCCGCCAGGATTTGCTACTGGTATGCGTCGCAGCCAGCATTCCGTCGGTCTGGCGCGACAACGCCAGCGAGCTCGACCTCGACGAGTTCCACCACCATGTGCGGCGCACCTCTCGCCGACGCGACCACTCCTGCGAGCTCAGGCCTCGACGAGCACCGGCACCATGCGCACGGGCGCACACCCTGTTGCCCGTGAGCTTCGACTGCTTTCTACCTCGCCCGGAACAGAGTTGCGACGTGTCCCAGGGGATGCTGCTACCGGTGGTCGTTGGTACTCCCATAGACGTCGGACGATGTTGTCATAGGCGTCGGGCGGTGCTCCTAGCCAAGTCCGGCGGTGCTATCATAGGAGTCGGGCAGTGCTCTTAGCCGAGTCCGGCGGTGCTCCCATAGACATCCGATGATGTTCTTATAGGCGTCCGACAATTCTGCGCGACGAGTCGTTTTTTTGTTGTTGCTTCGAGCGCTATAATAGCAATTTTTTTTGCACAATAGTTATGTTTTTTTTTGCTATAATAATGTAAAGATTTTGCTATGAGATCTCCGGCAAGAGTCTCCAGCCATTTATCCCAAAATTAGTTTTGTTACAATAGGATAATTTTTTATGCTATGTAGCAATTTTTTTTGTTACCATGTCTCCGACGAGATCTCTGCTAGGCCAGCCTTTTTTTTCTATTTTTCTGGACATTTTATAGCAAAAATTAGTCAGTTTGTAGCAAAAGTGGGATTGGAGACTTTTTTGGACACGTGTCAGCCAGAGCATCCGGAGGATGGAAAGTTTGCATACATTCAGCACGTCCATATACAAAAAGAAAAAAAACCCGGATAAACAGAGCAAAATCAGCATGCTTAGCATGGGCTCTAGTTTTTTTTTTTTTTTTGGAAATTAAAACACACTATATTAAGCAAACAGGCCGCCTCATTAAAAACCTTCCAGTCCCCTTAGGTACCCTGGTAAGGAAAAGAGTGCGTAACAAACCTGTTGCTACCCAGAAATAAGAGTTACATCATCCACTAGGAAGTTCATTAACCAACCCGGAGGTTCGTTAATCCAACTAATCGAATTTCTATTACAGTAACTATATTTAGCAATCTCATTAGCGTACAAGTTACAAGTTGTTTTATGGATAATAAGGCCCCGCTTGGATTAGCGTATTTTAGGCAATCCACCCGTAAAATTCGCAGGTGGTGACCCCTCACAGAATTGGCGCTTGGATGGCCGTATTTCTCGTCGCTCCGTTTTTTAACCGCTCGTTTCCGCGTCTCCCAGGCGTGCGCAAATATTACGGACGTGTTGAGATACGACTAAAATCCCTCTGGATTGGTTGGCACAGCCAACCTGGCCCGTAAATCATCAGGGCCCGATAAACTATACTACAATCCAAGCGCGGCCTAAACAGTAAACTTGTAGTTCAATTATAGGCATATGCGAATGATTTCTCATACGACATGGCTCTTGCCTATTTTCTTCAACACGAAGTGGACCTGCAAATGTGACTCTTCTGAAGGTTATTTGAAATGCCTTGCCTAAAATTGCGTGAGTAGCAGTATGTGCTAAGGGCATCTCCAGCCGTTCGGTCCCGCCAGGACGCAACCCCCCGCCCCTTTTTTTCCGTCGCGGCGCGAAACGGCGCAATTCTAGAAACTGGGGCGCGCGTTTCCCAGCCGTGAAACCCAGACCACCCCCCAGCCGGCGATTCCCCAAATTTGGGAGGTAGAGTTTTGGCACACAAATAATTGAAGTTTTGCCACATAAATAAATAGAGTTTTGCCACACAAATAAATAGTTCAACAATTTAAACAAAAAAAATAAATTACACTAGTCATCGTCATCGTCCTCAACATTGTCATTCCCCTTTCGCGCCCACAAATGCTGCACCAGGTCATTCTGCAGAGCATGGTGTGTTCCAGCGTGTTGAATCTACTGTCGCTTGGTGATGAAGTCTGTCCATGATGCCGGCACCTGGTGATCAACATCTGCAAGAGGGCCCTGCCGGTAGTATGGTGTGCTTGCCTCACTGTCAGGCACCGGGTCATCCCGCTCACTCTCAATGATCATGTTGTGCAAGATCACACAACACTGCATCACCTCCCACATGTTGGACTTTGACCAAGTCATAGCTGGGTACCGGACAACAACGAATCGAGATTGCAGCGCACCAAATGCCCGCTCAACATCCTTCCTGCAAGCCTCCTGGCACTTGGAAAACCAAGCTTTTGCGCTTCCTGGGATAGCGTTGGAGATGCTCTTCACAAATGTTGCCCACTTCGGGTAGATGCCATCTACAAGATAATACCCCTTTGTATACTGGTGTCCATTGATCTCATAGTTCACAGGGGGGACATGGCCTTCAACAAGCTCGGCAAAGACATTCGAGCACTGCAAGACGTTGATGTCGCTGTGACTTCCAGGCATACCAAAGAATGAATGCCAAATCCATAGATCGTACGAAGCCACGGCCTCGAGAACCACCGAGCACTCTCCTTCCTTTCCCTTGTACATCCCCTGCCAGTCAAATGGATAGTTGTTCCATGCCCAATGCATACAGTCGATACTACCAAGCATCCCAGGAAACCCTCTTGCTTCATTCTCTGCGAGGAGACGAGCAGTGTCTTGCGCATTGGGTGATCGCAGGTATGTTGGGCCAAAAGCTGCAACCACTGCCCGACAGAACTTGTTCAAGCACTCGAGGGCCGTGGAGTCGCTCATGCGCAGGTAGTCATCTTGTGCATCTGCGGGAGCACCGTATGCAAGCAACCTCATGGCCATCGTGCACTTCTGGATAGAGGTAAAGCCTACCGTGCCGGTGCAGTCCTTCTTCAACTTGAAGTAGCTGTCGAACTCCCGGATGGCATGCATGATCTTGAGGAAGAGCGTGCGTTTCATCCTGAAACGACGCCGGAACACCTTCTCGTCGTTGGTGGGATCCTCGGCGAAGTAGTCGGAGTAGAGGATGCAGTAGCCCTCGTACCGCTGCCTCGGCTTGCTTTTGCGGCGACCGGGCTTCGATCCAGCACGCCGCGGCTGGGCGGCCTGGGCCTGCAAGCCGGCCAGGCAGCTCAGGACGAGCAGGTGTTCCTCATCGTCGATGGCGGCTTGATCTTCCTCGTTGAAGAGCTCGGCGAGCATCTCCTCGGCGTCGGAGTCCATGGCTCGGACAGAACGTCGAACACCTTGCGGGTGGTGGACGCGGTTCACTGGGCACAACCTCCTCCGCGGCGGAGACGCGAGCAAACGGCGGCGAGGACGTGGTGGAGCAGCCGGCGGTTTGCCTCGCCGCTCGTGTGTGATGGCGGCCGACGGCGGGCGACGTGGGGGGTGGCCGACGGGGGTGGCGACGGCGAGGCGAGCGAGAGGGAAAGCCGAGTCGGGGTGGGGAAAGTGGGGCAAAATAGCGCTCCCTCGCCGACAGCGCTGGCCCACGCGCGCTTTTCCTTCTGCCGCCCCCCCTCAGGCCGAACCCAATGGGTTGGGTTCCGCCTGGGTGCGTCGGCGCTAATTTCCGCCGAAACGGCGCTATTTCGGGTTATGGGGGGGCCGGCTGGTAGAAGAACGGCGCTTTTCGAGCAAAACGACGCTATTTTGCGTCCTGGGGGGGCGCTGGGGGGGGGGGACGACTGGAGATGCCCCAAGTCATGGATTCTAGAATAGCATTTATTACATACTATTTTCGTTTCAGGTATATCTCTACATAGCAACTTATTCAGTCGATATCCTGTAGCAACACAAGGAGTGCCATCTAGTTAATCATGCGCATGTCTCGATGACGAGTGCATCTCGTGCACCACGAGCTTCTCGACGGTGATGATGGAGTCAGTGGCGTTGTTGAAAACATAGAACCCAGTCTCCCCATGGATGGCCTCCGTCGGGTACACCCGCGACGTAATCGCCAACCTCCCGCCCATCACGAAGCTCTCCACGATCGAATGATCCACAAGTACCCTAACAGATAAAGCCTCCCCGTCAAGCACTGGTACTGTGCTTCCCACAACCCGCATCAGCACGTCCCTAGCCCGCGACGACCGCGACTCATCGTGGCAGAAGTGGGTCTGAAGGCCCCCGTCGAAATCCCTGTACACGTAGAAGTATACCGCCATTTGTTCCCTGCGACTACTGTCGGTGGTGAGTACGAGGAGGCCAAAGGGGCCAAGGGCGCCGCGATCGGCAACACCGCCGCTGGTGCCACAGTTATAGACTTCGTCATCGTTGATAGTAGGGACTGCAGAAGCGTCGAGGCGAAAGGACGCTTCAATGTCAAGCTGAGCGGCTTGGCGGAGGGGGACGGGGGTGACAGAGCCAACGTTCATGATGATGCCGCTGAGTTCAACGGCGTTGAGGCGAAGAGTCTCGACCTCCTCCACGGGCCATTGGAGGAGGTTCGTCTGGGTCTTTTCGTCTAGCGCCACCGTTCTTGGAATGGACTGCACACACACACACACATCATACACAATCAGTTAGTTGGTAAATGAGAGGTAAGACAATCACATGGATGTGTAGTATAGATACCTGGAGTGAGCCCCATCCTTTGGTAATGTCGTCCCTCTTGGAGTCGGTCTCGCTGACCCAGCCCCACAACACGCGCCGTCGCTTCGCCGGATCATAGAATGTCTTGGACGCATAAAACTTTCCCCAGTCGTACCTCAGCCCGACCCCCAAGTCTGCCTCTGGGTCAACCGGTATCCAAGTATTGGCGGCCGCGTTGTACCTGCCCAGCGCATAGTAGTCGTTCCGGTCATCGTCACTACTCTCCTTCATCACGTACAATGCTCCCTCCGATGAGTTATCGCTGCTACCACCGACGGGGTAGAAGTCAACGCACTCCCACATGCCAGTTCCATTGACACGATGTAGGTATCCTGGGATGAGATCGTAGCTAACAAAGTCTTTTGTCTTGTACACGATGGCGATGCCAGCATGGCCTTTGTCGTCCTTAGACCCGATGACCATGCGCCACGTGTGATCAGACTCATCGAACCAGGCGGTGGTGGGGTCGCGGAAGTCCTTGAGGCCGATGCCAGGGGGTGGGAGAAGGACTGGGTTCGCGGGGTGCTTGGTCCACTTGCGAAGGAGGGGGTCTCTGGGGTTGGCAGGGAGGGCGAGGCACTGGACCTGAGTGGAGGTGTTGCTATTCCCTGTATAGAGCAAGGCTACCTTACCGCCGGGGAGCACGGTGGTAGAGCCCGTCATGACGCCCTTGATGTCGTACCAGTGGTCCGGAACCATGGCGAGGGGTAGGTGGCGCCAACGGACCAGGTCCTTGGACACGGCATGGCCCCACGCGATGATGTCGCCCTTCACGGCGCCCTTGGGATTGTGCTGGTAGAAGAGGTGATACCATCCACGGTAGTACATCGGACCTGCAATGTTGTGTTATAAGTTCTGTGATAGATAGATAGCCACAATCGGACAGCAATCTACCGGAAGAAAAAACGTACTAACCGCTGGGATCTACATAGCACACATAGGCCGCCGACCACCACCAAACAAACAAAAAATTAGCCATGTTAGTAAATCGGTTTTGTCCATCGATATACAAACCATGAAAAGAATTAATGAAAGAGAACTGAATCTGAAAATTAATCGATCCAATTTGAATGTATATTATCTACCGTTCATGTAGTTCTTCTTCGGCTGGAAATGGAACCCGGTCCTCTGCCACTGCCGCATCGGGTTGCTCCGGCGGAAATCAGCGCTGGGGTCGCCATTAGATATCTTCTCGGCCCTGCCCCCCGTGAGCGCATGGGCGGCGAGGAGCAGGACCATGGCCAGAAAAGCGGCGCTCGCGCTCCACCTCACACCGCGGCTACTCCGGTGGTACGCGCGTGACTCCATCAGGGCAATTCAATCAAGGAATTTGTTTGATTCTTCCGTCAGTCAGTCTCGTGGGATTTTATAGTTGGACTGACCGATTTAATCACTAGTACTCCACAATGATGTTGCCGAGTGATCGATCCAAACAGAAGTAAAAACTTCAATTAAGCAGTTCTCGACGAAAATTAGTACTTCAATTAAGCACTTACCCCACAATTAAACACTACTCCACAATGCCAGGAGACCTATCCAAATGAGCATTAATATGCTAATTAAACACTACTCCACAATGCTCCTCGCCGAGAGATCTATCCTAAAAGAAAAAAACTTCTTCAATTAGACCGTAGTATTCCACAATACTGGTAGCTCAGAGGTCTAAAAATAAGTGCTGCTATAATAGCTATTCCACAAAATATTGCACATGTATCGCACACATCACTTCTTTTTCAGTCGTAACTCTCAAGTGTGAAAGATAACGTTTTTCTATGTACCGAACTTAAATAAAACAATAAAAATGTTGTAACCATCAATCGATGAAGAGGTCGGGGACTCCTCCATTTTGGAAAAAAGAGATAGTTGTATCATGTTTTAACGCGGATGTCGAATATGAAACATGCAAGCTAATACGTAAAAATGTTATTCTTTCGAACTATAAATGCTACTTTTATAAAGCGACACACGTTTGGCAGCTGTCGGGCTTAACTTGTAGGCACAACCAAGTACACCTAAAGTGCCTCAAGTGTCGCACCTCAGGTTTGCACGGGGCGGAACCCTAATGTCGCCAAAATGGCATGGTTTGTCAGCAGCGGCTTGCTGAAGCTGCTAGGGCTGCGATGGCTTGCTCAGCATGTGTGGCAACTAGGGCGACTTCCCTGTGTCGTGGAGGTGGTGAAGTCTTCTCTGCGAGGAATTTGCATCACATGTACGAAGATCGCATGCGGTGGATCATTGGTCCTTCCCTAATAGGGAGATGCTAGATTTGAAGCCTCTAGGTGGTTGGAGTGGCACGATATAATAGTGGTGGTGAATGGCAAAAGCGGAAGGCTCATTAGCCATGGCGATGACAAAGACTCGAGCAACTCGGCAAAAGCGCGGCATGTGAATGTATCCTTTCTTGGCATCTTGTTACCCTGAGGTTTGATGTTCGGTTACAGCAGCTTGCGAGGTACTATCTCCCAATTTGTGGACGTGATTGCCGAGAGCACATAAGCAACCTCGGTTGCGTTTTTGCGGGTGTCAAGGGAGGAAGGAGTGGCTGAACCATGGGATCTCAGAAGGGACATACCCTTCAACTCCGTCAATGGCAGTTTTTAGGATCACCAACATTTGTCACGTTAGGACCTATGAGGTATGTGTGCACATGGAGTGCTAATTAGATGGTCAAATCTTCAAACTGCAATGTTCCATGTAAACGCGTACATGCATTTGGTTTGAATTTGATACCCTTGAGAATAAGGATGTCAACAGCTTGGGAAGGAGATAATTGCAAAAAATAACCACAATTGGGGAATCTTTTTATTGTAGTATTGATAACATTTTTCCAATTATGGTGTTTTTTGCTACTTAATCCTTGGCAATTGGAGGTAGCATCACAGGGAGGCTAAGGAATGATGGTGCTCTTTGAGTACCGAGTTTTTAACTTGGGTTAAAAACACCACGACCGAGCATCTGCAATGGTAGTTTTTAAGCATCATTAGAAGGCATTACATAGAGTTTTCTACCTCCAAGGTGAAAAGCCAGGATCTAGCCTTTTTGACTGGATCAAGTGACGACGTAGGTGTTTTCCTTTTTGAAGGTGTTTCTTTTGGACAATCTTTCTCGCAACCCAACAAAATCCAAGGATCGATGACAAAATTTGAAATGTAAATACACCCACAAAGAGACTCTACAAGATTAAAATATAGATGAATTAGTAAATTATATTACCGGAACTTAAAAGTATACTCATCCTAATTCATGATGTAACTAACAATATCGAGATAGTACCAATGATGTGCTAATTATCCCTAGGTCTGCGAGGTAATTGTATTTTCCTCTTCTTGATGTCTTGAATCCGTTGAGCAAAAATACCATCATCAAGTTATTTAAATATATGCCGCTCAGTGTAACATATCATCAGTTCGTTGAACTGATGGAGCGTAGACACACGCTTGTTGGGAGACCCCAAGCGCAAGGTGTGAAGAGTGCAGCAGCAAGTTTTCCCTCAGAAAAGAAACCAAGGTTGAATTGACCAGTGGGAGGAAGAAGCACTTCTGAAGGTTGATGCAGCTGAGATGGCAGGACGCACTACCGGTGCAGCAGCAATATGGAACCTACACAACACAATCAATTCACTTTGCCCCAACAAAGCAGTGAGGTTGTCAATCTCACCGGTTTTGCTGAAAACAAAGAGGTTAAACGTATGGTGTGGAAAACAGTAGGAACAGTATGAGAGCAGTATGAAAGCAGTAGGTGTTTTATCAGTATGAGGAAAATGGATCGGGATCCACAGTTCACTAGTGGTGTCTCTCCGTGAAAGATAAATAACATGTGTGGTGAACAAATTACAGCTGGGCAATTGACAGAAATGAAGGTTGCACCGTAGTGCATATGCAAGACATAAAGATTACTATGTGATTCATGCGGGCATTACAACAAAATACATAGACCGTTATCCAACTGCATCTATGACTAAAAATCCACCCTTTGAATATCATCTGAACAAACATTGGGTATTAAGTTGCAAGCAACAGATAATCGCAGTAAGAAAAATGTGTAATGTAAACAATAACATCATCCTTAGACAAAGCATTGTTGTTTTCTCCCAAATGGCAACAACACATCCTCCATCCGTCACGTTTATGTCACTCGAGCACAAATGAAAAGGAGGCATGAACCCATTATCGAGCATAAATACTCCCTCTTGGAGTTACTAGCATCTACTTGGCCAGAGCATCTACTAATAACGGAGAGCATGCAAGATCATAAATAACATAAACATGAAAATAATATGATAGATTGATAATCAGAAGACATAGCATTCAACATTCATCATATCCCAGCAAACACAACATGTAGCATTACAAAAGATGATCTTGATCATGATAGGCAGCTCACAAGATCTAAACATGAGGTACAAAGTGGAGAGAACAACCATCTAGCTACTGATATGGACCCGTACTCCAGGGATGAACTACTCACGCATCACTTCGGAGGAGGGCATGGTGGTGTAGACCCCTCCAGTGATGATTTCCCCCCTCCGACAGGATGCCGGGGAGAGCTACAGAACCCTCCCGATCTCGGGATGACGGCGGCCTCGGGTGTTTCTAGGGAAAAAGTGGAATATATCTAGGGTTTATGTCTCGGGGGAATTAAATGGGCGAAAGGGCTGAGGCGGTGGAGGTCTGGGGGCCCCACACCACCCCCCGGCGCGACCAAGGGGGTGGGGGCGCCGCCCTATGGTGTGGGCCCCCTGAGCCCCCCCCCCCCCCGGGTCTCTTCGGGACTTCGTGGAACCTTCGGGAATTCTTAAACTTCCGGGTTTCAAATTTTCCAATTCCGAGAATATTTCCAGAACAACTTTTCTGAAACTAAAAACAGCAGAAAACAGGGAACTGGCTCTGTGACATCTTGTCAATAGGTTAGTCCAGAAAATCAATAAAAATGACATAAAGTGTATAGAAAACATGTGGGAAACAATAAGAAAACAACATGGAACATCAGAAATTAAGGATACGTTTATGACGTATCAACATCCCCAAGCTTAGTTCCTAGTCGTCCTCGAGTAGGTAAACGATAAAAACACAATAATTTCTGAGGTGACATGCTACCAACATAACTTGATCATCAACAATGTAAAAGCATAAGTAAGATGAGATAAGAAACTTAAACACAAGCATGATAAATAGAACTTTAATAATAAAGCATAGCAATCACTTTGCATCATGAGAAGTAACTCAAATAAAAGATCATGATAAATAGAACTTTAATAATAAAGCATAGCAATCACTTTGCATCATGAATCCTCGGGTGCCTTCCAACAATCACATACCATGGAGGAGTGTCTATATTTTAAGAGAGGTGTATTCTTATGTCAACGAATGGTAAACATGAAATACAGTACGTCACAAGCCAACTCGACTTCACAAGAGTCCCTCCCATAGAAGGATGCATCTGGGTAGAATGTCATCCCTCTTTCTCTTTTGTTTACACAATTATGCTTTGACTGATAAATCAGGGACAAAAATAGTGAAGAGAATTTGTTTGTATTAATTTGGGGATGGGCACCCCGCTGCCAGCTCTTCTATCATTGGATAAGCGGATGAAGCCACTAGTCCAGGGTGTGAAAGTCCAATCAACAAGTGAGGTAAAGATTCTCTATTTACGTCCTCATGAGCTAAAACAGGAGTAATTTTGAAGGTTGTAAAGGTAACACATGAGAAATTTACTTGGAGTGGCGGTTAATTACCACATGTAGGTTGGTATGGTGGACACAATGGGAAAACTTTGGTTTTGGGGATTTGGATGCACGAGTAGAGCTCATACTCAGTAGAGGTGGAGGCTAGCAAAAGACTGGGAGCAAAAAATCAAGAGAGCATAAGAGCCATAATCATGCATAGCGACATAAAAATCATTAAACAAAGCATAAGTGGTACCACAAGTTCAAAAACTAAATGATCATGGAGGCTATTCGTGACTGTTTCATAGTTATAAACATGGTGTGAGCATGCGCCAAGTCAACCAAATAAAACATTCAAAGGAGAACACCACAAATTTATGCTTTAATATGACAAGAACAACTCATGATTCTTTCAATGACACATTAAACACTCTCAGATATTTGAGGCTAATCATTCTACTCAATAACCACAAGGATTTAAAACTAAAATAACATCTAGCATGATATGAAAAATTCTAGCCACAGTCTATACAAGCTTCTACTTGCACCGTTAAAAATTCTACCTCAAGCAGCAGTTTCATTTCCCAACAAGCACCATACAAAACATGCTTTAACAAAAACTCTCTAAATGCTACATCAAGCAAACATGAGAGGACTAAAAAAAATCTACTAAGACTAACAGCTCGAAACAAGAGATGCAATGATAACAAGAGCTAAACAGGAATTTTTGCAGCAGTTAGAAGAAAAACTAAGAATATTAGCATAGCAAGTATTCAAACGAAAAAGCGGAGCGTGTCGCTCTCCCAAACAAAGAATGCTAGGATCCAACTATATTATTGCATCAAGTAAAACAAAAGAAAACAAAGGAAAACGAAATAAAACAAAAGAAAAATAAACAAATGCTCCGGGTAATCTTCATATGATGTGACCGAATAAAAATATAGTTTCACGAGATGTGACCTGATAGATAGTTGATGAAGAAGGGGATGCCTTGGGAATCCCCAAACTTAGATGCTTGAGTCTTCTTAAAATATGCTTGGATTAACCACGGGGGCATCCCCAAGCTTTGACCTTGCACTCTTCTTGATCACATATATCACCTCTTCTCTTGACCCTTGAAAACTTCCTTCACACCACACTCAAACAGTAATTCGCATTAGAGGGTTAATGCAACAATTAAAAATCCATTGGTTATGTATGGCACAAGTTCTATTGATACTTTTAAACATTAGATAAAGCCACTGATGTTTTGTGAAGCAAAGAAATCCACTTGACATCGCAAAAGAGCAAATGCAAGAAAAATGGCAGAATCTGTCAAAACCAGAACAGTCTGTAAAGACGAATTTTTTCGAGGCACTTAGGTTGATCAGATCGAAAAACTTAAAGAACAAAAAAGTTGCGTAATTAGCTGAGTAGTAAGCACAAAAATTTCAGATCATTCGGATCTTCCAGGATTTATACGATTTTTTACGGTGGACAGCAGAAATCTGTTTCCTGCGCAGAAATCCGAAAACCAACTCCAACTTTCGTCAGAAACCTTACTTTGCACTACTAAAAAATGAAAAGAAAGATACAAAGGATTTGTTACAGAAGTATACCACCCCTTGAATCAAAGAAAACGAAAAAACAGAGCAAAAAATAAAACCATGGGTTATCTCCCAAGAAGTGCTTTTCTTTAACGCCTTTTAGCTAGGCCCAGAAAAGTGGAATCAAGTATTTTCAAAAGGAGGGGCATTCAAATCAAGATTTGTCAATTTCTTAATAATTCATTGAATTTTATCTAAGTGAAGTTTCAGAGGCTCCTCTCTTAGAACTTTTAGGCGTACTATCTTCATCAAATAAATTCTGAGGAACAATCCAATCAAAAAAAATTCTCTTGGGCTTCATGTAGTGCTACCAATTTAAAGGGGATTGGTATTTTATCCTCCTTTTCGTTATTAGATTCAGTTTTTTCTAGAGCACCAACAATATCTACACATGAGCCAAGCATATTGAAATGATCAAAGACTTTTCTAGCTTCTATAGCAATATCTCCAAATTCTTTAAGCATAGTTTCTAGGATAAAATTTCTTTTCTCATCATCTTCAATGTTATTCAAGTTGAGGAACATATGTTGTAATATGGGATGGAGGTTAACAAACCTAGCTTCTAACATGTGAACTAAAGAAGTTGCAGTAGTCTCATAATTGGGAGCAAGTTCTACTATGGATTTTTCCTCAAGATTATCATGCTTACTAACATGATCAAAGAATTCTTTAATAGTGTCCTTTCCAAGTATAGAACCACTTCCTACCGGAAAATATTTCAGGGTAAACTTAGGGAACAACATGATGAAAAATAACAACGAAGTGACAAAAATAACAACTAGAATAAGAACTAATTTTGTGTGTGTTTTTTTTTGATAAAGAGAGGCAAACAAGACAAAATAAAATAAACTAAGCAAAACAAAAACAAAGTAAAGAGATTGGAAGTGAGAGACTACCCTTGCAGAAATTCTCTTCCTCCCCAGCAAAAGCGCCAGAAAACTTGATGGAGTGTAGACACACGCTTGTTGGGAGACCCCAAGCGCAAGGTGTCAAGAGTGCAGCAGCGAGTTTTCCCTCAGAAAAGGAACCAAGGTTGAATCGACCAGTAGGAGGAAGAAGCACTTCTGAAGGTTGATGCAGCTGAGATGGCAGGGCGCACTACCGGTGTAGCAGCAACGTGGAACCTACACAACACAATCAATTCACTTTTCCCCAACGAAGTAGTGAGGTTGTCAATCACACAGGTTTTGCTGAAAACAAAGAGGTTTAACAGATGAAAAGGAGGCATGAACTCACTATCGAGCATAAATACCCCCTCTTGGAGTTACTAGTATCTACTTGGCCAGAGAATCTACTAATAACGAAGAGCATGCAAGATCATAAATAACATAAGCATGAAGATAACATGATAGATTGATAATCAGAATACATAGCATTCAACATTCATAAGATCCTAGCAAACACAACATGTAGCATTACATAAAGATGATCTTGATCATGATAGGAAGCTCACAAGATCTAAACATGAGGTACAAAGTGTAGATAACAACCATCTAGCTACTGCTATGGACCCGTAGTCCAGGGATGAACTACTCGCGCATCACTTTGGAGGAGGGCATGGTGGTGTAGACCCCTCCGGTGATAACTTCCCCCTCCGGCAGGGTGCCCAGAATCCTCCCGATCTCGGGATCAAGGTGACGGCGGCCTCGGGCGTTTCTCGGGAAAAAGTGGAATATATCTAGGTTTTATGTCTCAGGGATTAAATAGGAGAAAGGACAGAGGCGGTGGAGGTCTGGGGGCCCCACACCACCCCCCGGTGCGGCCAAGCGGGGGGCGCCCTATGGTATGGGCCCCCTGAGACCCCCCTCCGGGTCTCTTCGGGACTCCGTGGAACCTTCGGGAATTCTAAGACTTCCAGGCTTCGAATTTTCCAATTCTGAGAAAAGTTCCAGAACAACTTTTCTGAAACTAAAAACAGCAGAAAACATGGAACTGGCTTTGTGACATCTTTTCAATAGGTCAGTCCGGAAAATCGATAAAAATTACATAAAGTGTATAGCAAACATGTGGGAAACAATAAGAAAACAACATGGAACATCATAAATTAAGGATACGTTTATGACGTATCATGAATCATTCTATTTTTTTTAGCTTGTTACGCAATTTTTAATTGATGATATTCATTGCCAAAAAATTCCTCCCATCCGATATTGTTGACACTGGTAATATTAAAGCCAACTCAATAAGCTTATAGACCAACGAAAAGACTAAATTACTCTCAGTTTATACCATATTTGTAGGCAAACTTTTAAGAGTTATGCGTAGAAAAAGAAGAATGCATTTTCAAATGGGAACTTCAAGAGTCGTCGTGTGGAAGATGATCTCTACCTCCCGGGTCATCATCTAGATGTTATTGGGGAGTTCAAAAAAACTGGGTGGGGTTGGCTGGTGTACGGCCGGCCGGTTTGCCACCATCACCACTGGGAGTTAGCGCAGCGGGTTCAGAAGCAAGGGATTGGGGTAGGCGATTACAAGACGATCAGATTAGGATGTGTGAGGGGAGATGTCTTTTCATCAAATAAATTAATTGTGATAACAACGCATATTTGACTAGACTAATTAGTTTCTAACAAGGTGAGAGCAACTAGCTAGCGTAATAATGTAACTGAAAGAGCATGGTTCCCTCATTTGTGGTTTTGGTAATTAATGACAATCCTTATGAACGAATGTTTGCATTGAGATAATTGTGTAGATTTTTATGTAGGCATTACTTGAAATCCATGTGTCTGATTCAAGGTTTGATGCCATCAAGTTCAGTGCTTATAATGAATATATTCGATATTATCAAGAGGAAGAATGGTCATGATAGTGTTGAGCATATTTCAAGTATTGAAGAATGAGGTTGTGTGAACATTCATGTTTACCTTCAAGACATCATAATTATGAAGAAAGAGGAGAAGATACATGGTTGATGGTTAATCAAGCTAAAGTGCAAAGAATGGATTCAATAATAATCAACACACAAAGCTTAATGATGTACCAAGTGGGATCATGTGATCTCGTGGTATGGTAAGAAATTATCCATATAGCTTTGTGAACTAACCCATGATACATGTATGTGTGTAGTATCTTTGTGGGGCTGGGTATCTTCTGATAGGCTTGCATCAAAATAAATATTTCACATAGCTTATGGGAGACGACGACAAGTGGTGATCATCATCAAGAGTGTGATGTGCAAGTTCAAGATGAACATCAAGAGGAATTCAAATGCTTGAAGCTTGCCATCCATATGTATATTATGGTCAAGTGAATATTTACTTGAGAGAAGCGCTTCCATATTAGATTATGGGGGAGCAATTTACAAGTTTTTATCAAGCAAAGAGCAATCAAGAAAGTTGGTCTAACTTGAGGTGATCAAGATCATCATTATCTAGATCAAGTGGATTGCGAAAGCCAAATGTATTACCTTGTTAGGATTTATATTACCGTTCTGTCAAGAGGGGCTCTCGAATGAGTATCTCGATCATATCTATCGTCTAGAGCTCAAACATTTGCATCCTTAGAATGATCCTTCTTGATTATTATTTGTGTTTTTTCCATGTGTGGTTTTATATCTTGTCATTTTATTCATGTTAAGCTCGAGTTCATCAAAAACGGATTTCGTATGAAAAATTATCGTATTTTTGTTGTTGGAGGTTTTACCGATTGTTTTGTCATAGATAGGAAAAAACTTTCACCATTTGTTTTTATTATCCCTTGTTGTACTATGATGTTTCTCTGCACTATCTTGTAGATCTCATCATTGCAATTTCAACTAACCCAAGAACATAAAAAACATAGTCCGGATGAAAAAGTTACGACTGTTTTGATATTTGGTGTTCCTGCTATTTTCCAGGTGACTGTAGTACCGCTGGGAGCTGAGGTAGTACCATCGCGAGTGGTAATATCACTTGGTAGCGCCCCAATTGTTGTCATGGTATTATCGATGGCCATGTAGGCGGTACCGGGAGCGGTAGTACCGTCCCCAGCTGTAGTATTGCAGCTGGGGGGAGGTAGTACCTCTGCTTGGAAGTTTTTTTTGACCCGTTTATGTTCCTAACTTCCCAGGGGGCGGTAGTACCACACCTGCACATTTTTTCCTCCAACGGTTGGATCTTTGGGTGATCTATTTAAGGGGCGTTCTTCCTCACCGGTTCCCCAACCTTTTGAGCAAGTTTTGACATCCATTATTGACCTCCAAAAGGTTGCCTTCTCTCTACTCATCCAATGATTCTTGCTCCCACTTGAGAAAAAATATAGGATATCTATATCTACAACTACACCAATCAATCCCTCATGTTTGCGAGGGGAGCCCATAGTTTCTAGATCTTGGGATTTATTTGTTATTTTCCTTGTTCTTCCTCCCATCTCCCTCCATAATTTTTTTTTACTTTGGTTGGATTTGAGAGTGAAGTACTTTGACCACTTTGTGTGATCTCACAATTGCATTAGGCACATCGGTTTGAGTTCCCTTTGGGATTTGTGAAAGTGAAGTTTGTGAGCTTATTACTCTTGGGTGCATTGTGCATCCTAGATGATTTGTGCATGGATATTCCACCTTGTTGCAATTTTTTTTTGGAAGATTGTTGGAATCCTCCAATTAAGTTGTGGAGGAGTGCCCCAACCTCGTGTATGTAGCGTTCCCACATTTTAAATAAATGCAAGAACATCTCTATTAGTATGCTAGTCCCTATATCTTGCCAGCACCATATTACAAGATGAAATATCATGCAAATGCGTCAAAATCTATTACATCGCATGATCATGTCTTCACAATACATCTTTATTACAACTTGCATAGTATCATAAGACTAGCATGAAACATAGAATTACAGCGGGAAGCATAGTACATCGATGAGCCTAATCTTCTTCATGTGCCACAGGCAAAATATTTTGGTTGTGGACTCGAGATCCAAAATGACATCCTCACTCGTCATCAGATCCATCTGCAATATGGAATATGCAGCCACAAGGGGTCAGTACAATTTATTGTGCTGGCAAGTAACACTATGGTGGATATAGGTGGCAAGACTATAACTACATGCATATTCGGCGGATTGGAGCTTTGGCTAAGTTTGCATAAAGAAAGTTTTCTCCTATCTCTTTTCATAAAACACTTTGATCTTTAATAGTTAACACTGATAGAAACAAGTGAACTAGAACTAAATTAGGGAGTAACACTGATAGAAACTAGGGAAAACTCCTACCCATGTTCACTCATCAAATTTTTTATTGTGAAGTTGGCATGATAAGACCCTTCCGTCATTTCCTTGTTCAGCTGCTGAAATTGTCCATAACTGGGGACACGGCTAAGATATTGGTTTGTTAACTCTGTAGAGTGTGTGCATTTTCATTTTTAGACTCAATCAGCCCAAACATCTTATACACTCAGAATGTGTAGGAAAGGAAAAGGTTGAGATAAGATCTTTCAGAAGAAACCCCACCACCGTATGGCTTTACCCGTTCCAAACCTATAATCCCTGCATCTACTTTTCAAGCGCTGGTGAGTTTATTCAACTTAGTTGATCAAGACAAAGCCCATATGACTAAAGGCTACACTGGAAGCAATAAAAACTGGGAGTGATTTGAAATATCTTTGTTCCTGGGTGGCAATCCACAAGTGTACTACCTTAGGTGAAAACCACCACATACCATGGCCCCGGGTGTGTCCCAGGTGAAAACCACGATGAACATGGCCCTAAGAAGACACTCAACATAAACCAAGCAATTTATCCATCCACCCAGATGATTCATTAAGCTTTGTACTTAAAATTTTCCTCAACATCTAGTAAAAACAATTTTAATAGCATTACTAAGCATTTACTAAGAGTCTAAGATCAATGGCTACAAAGTAACAAGGTAAAAAGGGGTGGCTACACACTAATAGGATTTAGCATAGCATATAATTTAGTAAAATTTCCTATCATGCATACTACTCAAAACTCTAATAATGCATATAGAAACTAATGGGTAGCTGATGGTGTGTCACTTGCCTTTTTGAAGTTGGTGCATAAATCACACTCTATTTACAAATAGAACGTTGATCTTCGTACAATCTATACAATACAAATAAACAACAATAAAATCACAATCATAAAAACACAAAAAAAGATATACAAGACAAACAACACGACAAGGTATTCAATTGTGTTGGATTAGTGGCTGGCCAAAGGTTGAGCTGGAATGATTCAAACTTTAATGAATCCATATTTTTCAAGGAAGTTCCATGATTTCACTAAGGTTAGTCAAAGTGTTATCACATCATTAAATATTCAAAAGCAACATATGTGATAGGATTTTTTGTTTAATACTTAATCCAAATCATATAGAGGGATCAAAGTGTTTGGGGCTTACATTTTTTCCATTTTTTAAGGATAGTCTCGGTTTATCACATAACAACAAAACAAAATAATTATTTTGATGAGGTCTTGGGTCTTCCATTTGGGGCAAGGTTTGGAAAAAAATTAAATTTAAAACGGTCAAACTTGGGTTGCTTGCAAGATTGTTTCATGGGATCTATTGGTTGGTCTTGATAAAAAAGATCACACAAAGGTTTTGGTCTAATCTATTTCTGTCTTGAGTTTCTTCAAGTCCTTCCTTCATGTCCTTGAGTTGCTTCTGGTTATGGTGAATTCTAAGCTTTATGCAAGTTATTCAAAGTCCTTCCATGTAGTTCTCCTTACTGAGTTGAAGAAAAACATCTGAAGTACCTATCTAAAATTTTAGGGACTTGGTCATCTAGAATAAGAGAATATATTTTAGAGGGTAAATAGTAGATGAGCGTACTAGAGTTCCAATAAATTTACAACATGTCTCATAAATTTGGGAGAGGTTTCTAGTACATAGGTTTAGGCTCACTAGTTTGCATAGCATGTAAAAGACACTTGCTAGGGTCTGGTCTTGTGGAGTTGTCGGGGAGGTTCTCTTTGGGAAATTCAAAGAGTGGCGGAGGGGAGGATGATGCAATATCTATAGTGGACACTTCACTCGTGGATTCTTCTTCTTCATCGCTGGGCGAGTATTCTTCTTGAGCCATCAACACAATTCTTCAAGCCGACTTCTTGTTGAAGTTGTTCTTCTTGATGAAAGGCTTATTGTGAGGAGCCTTGGTCAAAATCCTCTCAACTCATTTGAAAAACTAATTCTAAGTCATGGACAAATGGTGTATATCCCTATGTTGGTCTTTAGGCCAACTTACATGGAAAAAGTTCACGAATTCTCAAATGGTTTACGAGTCGGTCTCTCTGGTCCAAAGTTAATATTTAGAACCATTTTGCATAAGAAAACACATTCCAAATATTTATAGGATTTATTATATGGTAATAATGCACAAATGACAATTATAATCCTAAATAAATTCTAAATTGGTTCAAATATTATTTTGGATAGAAGGGTCTGTTAGTACACAACTTAAGATTTCCAATTTTTTTTTTGTCAAAATTGAATTTATAAAATTTAAACTATGTCAAATTTCATAAAACATGCTTAGTTAAATTTTAATAAATTTTGAATTACCCAAATTTGACAATGGGAAGTGTTGTCTTATTCTACAAGTCAAGGGCTTTTCAAAAAGTCCAAGTTTGCTAAATTTGAAGTTACAGATTAAAAGTTATTAACAAAACATGTTTTAAAAATATTCAGCAATAGCGAGTGTGTTCTCGTATCAAATTTGAAATTTTATTGTTCTAATGTATTTTACATGTTGTGATGATTTCAATGACTACATTTTTTTTTAATTTGGAAAAGTAGATTATTTTTTATGATATTTTAAAGTTGGGGCTTAAATCTGTTTAAAAGAAATACACCTCAGTCCCGCGGATAATGAATGGATGTCTGTGATTGGTTGGTACCAGTTCGCGTGGATTGGTCTCTGGGGATCGTTGGATCTAAGTGGGGATGGATGGCTCAGATGTGTCGCGTAAGTGGTTTATTCGTGGCCCTAGGATCTAGATGTACGGCCGAGATTGGATCTTGGGAGGGGGCGGCGGCGCTAGGTCACCGGTACTTCGTCGGAAGTACGCGCATGGTGTAGACATGCATGGAGGTGCAAGGATACGGGGCTAGGGACTAAACGGGTATCACCTCGGGTTGCAGAATGATGGGGAGATGTCGATGGCGAGGTATATAGTGGTGGTGCGGCCTTCTCCTCCCGGAATTCCTAGCCGAAGTTGCAGGCCGCGATAAGCATGGTCAGATGTGGATAACGCCGGTGATCTAGCGGGACAATAAGGAACTGCGCCTTGTCAGAAGGATGTGCGGCAAAGAGGGAAGGCGAGGGGAAGCAGAGAGGTGGCGTGGTGTTGCCGGAGTTCACCGGTGGACAGGGTTTTCGTCGACGGGAGTGATGAGATGGCGAGCTCGAGTGCGAGCAGCCTGGCGGTGCAATTGAGGAGTTTGTTGAGGCAAATGGAGAGGGAATTTTGGAGTTTATATAGGGGCCGAGACATTGAGCGAATCTTGTTTAAATCGCGTGCATTCATCCCGGATTTTTTGAGTTTGTTTCGGGCTAGTTCCGTGCGCGAGGAGAAGATGGCGGTGACATCATGGATTGCAGCACTCACGGGCCCAGGTTGTTAGCAAGAGAGAGGAGAGAAGGGATGCACACGAGTCTCTGCTGCGTTGTTGGGCTGTTGGTAGGGCCTATCCGTTGGCTCTTGTAGGCTGTTGCACGCTGGTCGCGTGACAGGCAGAGGCTGGGCGGGCTTCTCTTTTTTTTGTTATGTTTTTTAAAAATCTATTTTATCAAAAAATCCATAACTTTTGTTTTAGAAGTCCAATTTTCCTCAACTCAGTTTTTATGGTTTTGCAAAAATAATATCTTTCCAATGAAAACTATCTTGTGTTGGTTTGAAAACATTTAAATTTTCAAATTTCAAGAAATGTTTGAAATCAAAATGACACTTTATGCTTATTAAGATAGGGTTTAATAATTTGTTTTTGGATAAGATAATATTTTAGGAATATAAGATAGGTTTTAATATTGTTTTAATTCATTGCAATATTATTTTCTTACAAATATAATTTTGTTGAAGCCACTGAAAATACTAGAAGCATTGATGAACCATTTTGAAGTCCACAATAATTTTGGTCTCTAAAATAATTTTGTGGCCTAATTTTGGTCTCAAAAGTGATAATCCCATAGTTTTAAATACCATTAACACATTTTTTAAACAAGGTTTTTTTTTCTTGAGACATATTTATGAAATAGACATTGCTTTTAAAATAATTTGGAGTACTTGGAAAAATAATTATTTTGAAGCAACCTTGAAGGTTAATGAAATAGATGCTCAATTGCATTTTGCCATTCCAATACTTTGTAAAAGCTATAATATTTCTTGTGTGTTGTGTTTTATTTGTTTTTGGTGACATACTTAAGTAAACAACAAAATTTTAAATGTATGGTCAACGCCTTCAAGTCGACTTCATAGTGGAAAGAGTATCTCCGTCAACAGAGAAGTTCAACGATAATAGGGTGAGCACAACATTGTATCAGAGTGACTTGGTGACTCCACATTCCTCCAACGAAGACGTACTTCCATAGTGGAAGGAACTTTGGGAATTACCTTGTGTCTTCGTTTCACCTGGTTATCTCTATACTTGAACCTTTACTTGTGCATTTACTTTGTGATAGCCTTCGAGTTTGAAGTTATTTTTCTTTCTATCACATAGTTGTGTATTTCTTAGCATAAATTGTTGGTTGCTTGTTGGCATGATCACACAGCCGTTGGAAAACCCCAAGAGGAAGGTATGATGTAGTCAGCAACGAATTTCCCCCCAGTTATGGAACCAGGGTGATCAATCCAGTAGAACTTTGTAGTCTCAAAGTAGGCCGCTTATTGTCTGGCACTTCAACAAGCGTGAAAATGCACACAAACATAAACCCTCTCTTTCTCCCAACTTTCCGATAAGGTTGTCAATCTTCCCGTCTTGCTGAAAACTAGAGAATTAATTGTATAAATGGTTAAAAAATATTAAATGAAAACGGAATAGAGAGCAAGTGATAAGAAAGCAAGTAAATAAGGTTGTAATCAATGAAAAATATGACCGGGGGCCATAGTTTCACTAGTGGTGTCTCTCCTAAGAACAATAAACATGCTAGGAACAAACTACAGCTGGACAATTGACAAATCATGAACGTATAACAATACTATTATGATGAAATATAGTTCACGGATTCTAACATTGTAGTCATTATGTCAAGATAAATAGACCGTTATCCAACAACATCTATTACTAAAAGTCCACCTTGAGACAGAAATCCGTCAAATCTTGCTGGTATTAAGTTGTAGCAACAAAGTGATTTCTTGTGTGCAATAGACAAATGCATTAAGAACAATATGTAATGTAAGCAATAATCCTCATCCATAAAACAAGAACACCACACTTTTCTCCCTAGTGGCGACAACACATCCTCCACCTTACCCGTTTCTGTCACCCGAGCACAGATGAAAAGGAGTCATAAACCCACTATCTAGCATATAAACCCTCTCTTTGTGGTACATACACTAACTTGGCTAAGGCAATTATACACACCAGAGAACATTGCAAGACACGATTAAAACTCTCGAATGATATAAATGAAGCAAATCAATATGACATGGACAAAGTAATCATAATATCATGGTTCGTCGGATCCCAACAAACAGAACATGTAGCAATTACATAACGATGATCGTGATTATGATAGACAGCTCACAAGATCTAAACATGGTGGCACAAGGAGGAGACAACACCATCCAACTACTGCTATGGACCCGTATTCCCGGGATGAACTACTCACACATATGTCTAGAGGTAATCATGGCGATGTAGAGGCCTCCGGTGACGATCCCCCTCTCCGGCAGGGTGCCGGAGCAGGACTCGAGAAGCTCTAGATTTGAATTTTGAGGTGACGACGCCTTTGTATGTTTTTCATGGAAAAATTTCTGTCCCTGAAATTTTAAGGGTTAAAAGAAACTTATATGCGAAGAGGCAGCGTGAGGTGGTGGCTAGGGCCACAAGGGGCCCACCAGACGCGGCCAAGGGTGGACCTGTGCCTGGTACCCCGTGGTGACCCCCTAGGGCCCTTCCGTCTCTCCTTTGGACTCCATCTTTGTTCCAGGTAAAAAATAATTTCCGTGAATTTTCAGGACTTTTGGCGAATGTTTTCTTCAGAAATTTTCTGAAACATTAAAATAGCAGAAAACACAAACTGGCTCCGGGTATCTTGTTAATAGGTTAGTCCATGAAATCATCCGTAAAACAAAGTAAAACATGTAATTAGGCCCATAACCGTGGTCAATTCTCAAGTCTCGATTCCACCACCATCCGATTACACAAAAATCAAGGTTGATGGCGCGGTTGGTAGATCATCCTTTGGTTTAAGTTCTATGTAATAATGGTCAATACATGGGAGCGTCATACATTTTTAGGGCTTCTTTGATATGCAGGATTTAAGAAAAGCAAAAATATTAGTGCAGGAATAGTATGTCATGACGCTTGAAATCCTATGGAAAAGAACATGAATCAATAGTAGGTATTGTTTGATTACGCCACAGAAAAAATGCATAAAATTTGTATAGGGATTGAATGCATGTGATAGTTGTCATAGACACATATGAACTTTCTCAAGAGGTCTTACCTCTTGTTATAAATCTTATAGGAAAGCAATACCTAATAATTTTGGAGGGTCCAATCATTTGAATCAAATGGAATCTATAGGAAGAGTTCTTATTGGGAATCCTATACAATTCCTATCAGAATCCTTTAAATAAAAGGGTTCCTTACACATGGAATTATTGATCCTCCAACGTCTGAAGCGTTAGCATGTCGGGAGACCCGTCGCTTGCTTCTGATCTAGGTGCCAACTAGATTGTGGTAGATTTGGACTGCAAATCAGTTGGTGAGGATATACACAATGGTTAGGGTGGAGATTATGGCAACATCATTTGAGAGATCAGAATGATGGCTTCTAAACTTACGTCTGTTACCTTCATACTTGAAGTCAGAGCCACAAATGGTGAGGCACATAGCCTTACAAAACACACTTTGTCACTAAATTTTGGTCTCCACTTATGGCTATTCAGTCCTCCTGACGTAGTTCCTATCTCTGTAAACATTGTCGATCAGTAATAATAAAACGTGTTTTTCCCTAAGAAAACATGAGCACATCCGAAGATATGACATGCTCTTTTTTTACAAAAAATTAAAAAAATCACATGCTCGCTAAAACTAAATCCGAACAAACGTGCACATTGACAAAGGAAATCTACAGATGCTACTAGTTGATGTATTATCGGACAAAATTTAGTGCACGTGGAACTAATCACAACTATAAAAGGAACATATTTTGGACTTGTGAAACAAATCACGACTTCAAAAGTAAAAAAAAATTATCTCCGATGAAACAAAATCACGGCAACTGAAGGTGGAACAAAACAGTAGAGTGCTATAAACAAGTCGCTCACAGGAAACAAAAATTCAGACTACGTGGAACCAAATCACATTACACTTAAGGAAAAATTATAGCGTGGAGCAACTAATCAAATCTGCATGCAGAAAAAACATTAGAAAAATGGAAAAAATAATATATGAAACCGTGGGACAAATAATAAGTGAGTGAATTGGAATAAACTTTTGGCATCGATGGAACGAATGATGACGATGGGAGGAACAAGAATATGTACAAAGTGGAAAAAAATCGAACTCGTTGAACAAAACACGTGTATAAGAGGAATGAAAAAATATTGAATCATATGAATTAAATTTAAACATACGAGGAATAAATCACGACACAAACAGAATAAAAATTTATGACTGATGGAATAAAATTTAAGTTAAATGGTTTAAGTATTTGAAAAATTAGGATTACTCATGGGGAGGACGGAACAAAATTTTAGACATAGGAAGAGAAAGAAAAAAAAAGAGAAAATTAAAATAGACATAAAAATGCCACAAGAAAAAATAAAAATAAAAACATAAATAGTCAAATGAATGAACCGACCAAAACCTCTTGTAAAACAGAAAAATAAAAGAAAGGTAGAAAAAAGTACGCCCTCCGATCCATGTTACGTGTCATGAAAAATGAACTAAACAAGTACACATCTTTGTATAACTTGCGACACTTAATTAGAATCCGAGGGAGTAATAAAATGAGCATACGAATCATAACCTGTGTACGCGGGGAGGAAGCAACACCATTCCAACAGAATGTGGCAGCCCCGTGTTCCCATAAAACTAGCGAACGGATGTTGTAGTTAGGGCTGGCAATGGGGTGGGTTTAGGCGGATTGATCTACTCCAAATCCATGCCCATACGCATGAGCTTATCTGTTGCCCACCTACGAGTTTCGTAGTCCATGTGTGACGGATGATATCCATACCCATACTCGTTGGATATCCAAGTACCTATGGATATCTATATCCATGAAGCAATTAAAAAACTGTCCTTAACAATGTGTAGATGGCAACATGAACAATCAAAAAATGTCACGTAACACAAAATACCATCCATAATAATGCATTAGTTCTTAGCAGTATAGAATTAGGCTAATGGGCCTTGTATATTGCTTTTTTAATTAATTAGACTTAGGATTTAAGCCATATTATATTACATGTGTCACATACATGTGGGTCATACTTTTTAGATGGATACCCAATGATTATCCATGGAGCTAGTTTTAGATCCGTGCCCAACCCGTACGTTAGTGGATATCCACTCGCGAAAATCCATGGATAGAAGATGCCCTCCAAACCCTTACCCAACAGGTTGGATATCCATAGATATCCGGATCCGTGGATAATATTGCCATCCCGACCTGTAAGTGCACAGATAATGCTGAAGCGTAGCTTGGGGAATTCCACTATCAAATCCTTTGGTAAAACTAGCAAACAAATCGCTCGAGCGATGTGGAACTTCCTTATATCTCGCTCTTAGCAAGCGGGCGCACCGACTCGCGAGCGTCAATTTTCTGCATGGGCCTGCCCATATACTTCGGATTAGTATTTTTCATGTTTTTGCTTTCTTATCTTAGGTTTTTTTATTTTCTATTTCTTTTCCCTATTTATTTTATTTGTTTTGTTTTAGTTGTAATTTTATTTTTTCTCATTTTTCTTTTTTAAGTCCAAACATTTCGATACCTTGAACCATTTAAAAAAATGTTTATTTTTAAAAATTGTTCATCAATTTAAAATTTTGTTCACCATTTCAAAAATTAACAATTTTAAAAAATTGTTCACCATTTAAAAATTCTTCATTTTAAGAAGTTGTTCAGATTTTTAAAAATTGTCATTTAAAAATGGTTTAGAATTTAAAATTTGAACATTTTCCATGTCCAAAAATTTTAACAAAATATTTTTGAGAATATGTCTAGAAATGGACAAGCAAAAATATAAAAAAGAATCAGAAAAAAGCGCGAGTGCGTTGAGTGAATAGGACAAAGGGTAGCCACGGCACACTTTAGGAAGGGATGATGCCACCCGGAGGTGGCACCGCGTCGGAGTCGACCGAGCTGACAAGGATTTCTCTCCATAATACCCTATCCTCAAACCTCGGACGATCCACCGCATAGAAGCCCCGCAAGGACGAGGCGTCGACACCACCAGGCCATACGCCCCAAAAAGTGCGCTATCACGGTCACGAAACCACCATCGCCGTCTCACCGAAGTAGCCACCACGAGGTCTACAAGATGGAAGCAAGGAGTAGGTAGTACCGGGGTCGGCAGCACCACATCCACGCGGGAGGGAACTACCTCTACCTCCAAGGGTATTAGTCGATCGGACACCGTGCGAAGCACCCTAGTCAACGTTAAGACCGACTGAGGCCAGCGGGACTGTAAAGCCCCCACGAAGGCACACCAGTTCCAAAAGGGCCCATAAAATTTGCTGCCACGCTGCAGCAGACCGGCCTCCCTCACTGTTATCCTCTCTACCATCTACCTCGCCGTAGAGCATACTGCAGGGCAGGGCAGGGCAGCCCGTCCGGTCGAGATGGGACCCAATAGGTCCAGATCTTGGCCGCTAGGCATTGCCGGCGGCACCACCAGCACGCCCTGCGCAGCCCAGCAGGTCAACGTCAGGGACGCCGGACTGCCAACCCCGCTAGAGCTAAGAATGCCGCCATCCTGAGATGCACCACCGTAAGAGAAGAACCGCCCCGCGTGGCCTCTTCGAGCATAGGTAAAGAACATCTGCCGCCACCGGCACCGCCCGAGCTTTGCTCGGCGGCTCGCGCCGACGGTGGCGGGATGTGGGAGTCGTGAGCGAGAGGGTCAAGCCGCGCCAGCCGCCGCGAGTGCGGCGCATGCACAGGGGAGGGATGACATTTTCCCCATGGAATTGAGCTTTGATGGTCGACTCTGTCGATCCAGTACCTAAGTCATGCCGAGTACCCTGCTCAGCCACCACGTTCAAAACAGAGCACTGTGTTTCGGGCACAAGCAAGCATTGACTAAAAAGAAACGGTGGCTAGTAGGGAAAGAAGCGCGAACGCATGCATTGGCTGGAAAGCTACGGCTCATAGCATCTCCAGTCGCGCCCCCCAATAGGCGTCCGGATCGGCGCCCGGGGCCACCCTTTGGGGGCTCGTCCGGACGGCGCCGCGCCCACGGGGCTGCCCCGTTCCCACTCGGCGCCCCAACCCAAACCCCTTCGGGCTGTGAGCCCGACCTGTCAGCGAGGGAGAGCCTCGTCGCCTCGGGAGCCGCGCGCATTAACGCCTCAACGAGACGGAACGCTGCGGCGGAGCAGTCTAATCGCCCACGTGGCGGAGTAATGGCGCTGCCACCGCCTCGTCTTGCCCACCCCGGCTACAAAACCCGGCCCCGTCGCCATCCTCGGCACCATTCTCGTCGCCTCGCCTCGCCGCTCTTCCTTCCTACCCTCGCCGCTCTTCCTTCATCCCCTCGCCGCTCTTCCCGTCTCTCCTCGCCATGGTGAACCGCAACTACCTCGCCGGCGCGGCCGCCAATGGGTTCGGACGCCGAACCCTGCGCATCTGGGAGGCGCGTCTGCTCTACGAGGCGAACTACCACTCGCCGCCGGGATGAGTGCGCCAAGGCACTGGCGGCTCAACGCAGGCGGCGTGCATGTGCCTCCGCCGCCCACTGGGCCCAAGCGCGTCACCGAGATCGAGGAGATCCGGGCGTAGATGTCGCCGGCGATGCGCAGCTAGCCTGTGGCATCCCGCCAACGAGGCGGCCTAGACGGCGTTCTTCGAGGACATGTTCGAGAGGGAGCTCGCCGACGTCCCAACCCACGGTGCCTTATCGAGCCGCCACAATGCCGCAGGCCGCCGCATGTGGTCGAGCAAGCCCGGGCGCACGCTTACCCGTGTCCTCTCCCACATCGAGGGGCAGATGAGGCGGGGGATGAACCGCCGCACCACGGCCGTGCCTGCTACCCCGCCCACTCCTCTCGCCGTCGTCAAGGAGGAACCGCAGGAGGCGCCTCCACGCCGGCGGACTCACAGCCAGTCCCTCGTCATCAGGGAAGGGCGCGCTCCTCCGCAGGCGCCGGGCGACGTCATCCTCCTCTCGGACAGTACCGACGACGACGACGCCTGCCCTCCCCCCCCCCCCCCGGTGTACCTTGGCGATCCAGGGCAGGCAGCAGCTCCGCCGCCCCGAAGGAGTCGCCGAGCGACAACGACGACGGTGACTACACCAAGATGTACAAGGCCCTAGGCATGTAGGCGACTACGCCGGCTTAGTTTAAATTTCGTCCAAAATCTGTAAAAAAAATCGCCTATATTCGGCCCCTATCAATGAAATCTAGTTTGTTCGCCAAATTTTTGCACATTGTTTGTCAAAATTTCGCCTACTTAGGCGGTGGCGCCGGTGGGCAAGAGCGGCGGCGCTGTGAGGCAGAGGACGCAGACGTGGCGCCGTGGGCCAGTTTTTGACCGTCTTGGGTCGCTGGCAAGACGGGCCCGCGACGCGGAACGACTCGTCCGGTGCCCCCACGGGAGCCCCTGGGAGGCGGTGTTGGGCTGGGTTTGCCGGACGGGAACAAGGGAGTGTCTGGACGGGAAGGCCCAATGGAGGGCGCGAGTGGACGTGCTCGGGCCCGTCTAGACGGGAAGAGGCCGTGAGGGTGCGTTTGGGGGCGCGACGGGAGATACTCTCATGTAGCGGCAGCCCTGCAAGTTTCGTCTGTATAGCTGACACGAGCCTATCTACAAGAGAATGGCAGAGGATATTTGACGCACACCTGTACCGAGCTCACTAATTTCAGAATCCCAAACTGCAAGGTCGTTCCCATATATTCCCCCAAGACAATGAGCAATATCGTTATTCAGAACAAAGCCAAATATTTGGGTCGCATTACAGTAAGTAACAGTTTTTACGGTTCTGGTCTCAAAACAGTTTTTGCAGTTCAACACACCATTTGCCATCTCAAGCCAAAATCGAGCTTGTCAGGAATCGTTGTTTTACTGGGCCGGCCCAGCAGCAGATCGCTGCGGGTGATGCCCTGCACCAGCTCGCTAAGAATAGCGAGGTAGTGAAAAATACGTGTCATTACTCGCCTTGAAAGACTGAACGGAGGGGAAATGAGGCGCCGAGACAACGACGCGCTCGCCCACTGCAGCCGAGGCCCACCAGCGGGGAAAATGGTGCAGGTGTTTTTACCGCGTTTTTTCTTCTGTCTGGTGCCCTAGCTGCCCCCAGCGCGCTGGGTTCGGCCTGGTTTGACGGGCTCTAATTTCAGTCCAAGCGAGTGAATTTTGGGCTGCTGGGGGCAAGTGGGCGATTGTTTTTTCCGCCGGTGCAAAAAAAGGCCGAAAAAACCGCGTTCAAACATAGTACCGTGTTTTGGACTCATCATGGTCGAGTTCAGTAACCACAAGCATGCATTGACTAAAAAGAAGTGCTAAGGCAGGCATTGGCTAAAAAGCTACGGCTCATGCTGTCATGCAGCGGCAACCCTGCAAATTTCTTCCGTATAGCTAACACGGGCCTCTCTACAAGAGAATGACAAAGGATATCTCACGCAAACCTGTACCGAGCTCACTATACTAAGAATCCCAAATTGCAAGGTCGTTCCCATGTATCCCCAAAGACAATGAGCGATATCGTTATTCGGAACAAAGCCAAACATTTGGGTCGCATTACAGTAAGTAAAAAAATTTCCAGTTCTGATCTCAAAACAGTTTTTGCCGTTCAACGAGCTTGTTAGCAATCATTATTACCTGTTACTGGGACATCCCAGCAGCAGAACGCTGCGGGTGATTCCCCGCACCAGCTCGCTAAGAAGAGCGAGGTAGTGAAAAATATGTGCCATTACTCGCATCGAAAGACTTAATGGCGGCCGCCATTACGCCGGGAGGGGAAACGAGGCGCCAGGGCGACAACACGCTCGCCCACTACAGCCGGGGCCCACCAGCGGGAAAAATGATGCGGGCTTTTTTCCTGTGTTTTTTCTTCTGCCCGGTGCCCCAGCTGCCCCCAGTGCGATGGGTTCGGACTGGGTTCTCCGGCTCTATTTTCGGTTTAAGCCGATAAATTTTGGGATGCTGGGGGGCGAGTAGGCGATCTTTCTTCCGCCGACACAAAAAGGGTAAAAAATACCGCGTTCAAAACATAGTACCGTGTTTTGGGCTCATCATGGTCGAGTTCAGTAACCACAAGCATGCATTGACTAAAAAGAAGTGCGGACGCAGGCATTGGCTAAAAAGCTACGGCTGATGCTGTCATGCAGCGGCAGCTCCGCAAATTTCCTTTGTATAGCTGACACTGGCCTCTGTACAAGAGAAACGCAAACCGGTACCGAGTTCACCAAGAGCGTCTCCAGTCGCGCCCCCCAAAGGCCTCCCCCAAGGCCCTTCCCGTCCGGACGGGCCCCGAGCGTGCCCACTCGCCCCTCCCCAATGGGCCTTCCCGTCCGGATGACCCCTAGTTTCCGTCTGGCAAACCCAGCCCAACCCCGCCTCCCAGGGGCGCCGGACGAGAAGAAACTGCCGCGTGCCGTCCGCGGGCCCGCCCCGTCAGTGATACGGGCGCGCATTCAAAGCGGCGTCCGTTCTTCGTCTTCTCCCGAAACGGCGAAGAAGCGCATGGGGGGCACAGCGAGCCGTCGCTTCAGTCAGTCGCGTCGCCCACGCGGTGACCGCGCGTCTCCCCACGAGGGCGCCGGTGTTAATGCGGAGGCGGCCTCTCGGCCTACCCCGCCAGGTATAAATACCGCCCCCACCGCCCTCGCCGCGCACACTCTCCTCTCGCCTCTCTCTGCCTCTCCCATCGCCGCTCTCTGCCTCTCCCATCGCCGCTACCACTTGTCGGCATGGATCCCCTCGCCGCCAACGGCTTCCCCCGCCGTTCTCTCCTCAAACACGAGGCGCGCGCCCTCTACAACGCCTGGTACCAGTGCCCGCCGGACGTGCGCGCCGGGCACGGCTTCACCATCGGAATCGCCGGCGTGCCCATCCCCAATGCATCATCGGTGAGCGATGCGTTCTGGGGGCGGGAGGTGAACGCCCACTTCTACCGTCTCAGGGACCCGGGGAACACGGCGCTACGAGCGCGAGTTCAAGCGCCTCCACGGGGAGCACTGGAACTGCTGGGACGGCCCCTGCCCGGCGCCGCTCACCAGCGAGCGGAACAAGTACGGGCGCGAAGCTTTCTGAGCGCAGGATGGCTTTAGCCTCGACGCCGTCCTCGCCCACATCGAAGCCGGCAACAACCCGCGCCTCCCCTGGCCGGCGCCCAGCCGCTGGGACCCAAGGCGGACGACGGCGACCCCGACCTCCTCCATCCCGCGCTCGTCCTCCTCCTCCGCCGGCGGCTCGTCTAGGCGCTCGGGTCCGCCACTGCGCGTCCCCAAGATGATGCCAGGGACCTCCAAGCCGCCGCACCTGCGTCCGCGCTCCGGCGGCATCCGCTTTGGCGGAGGAAGCGCCTCCTCCCGTCGTCGCCTTGCGCCGCCCCTCCTCGTGCCCAAGACGGAGCCGGGGCTGCGCGTCCCCAAGAAGGAGCCGGGGCTGGAGCGCCCCCTCAGCCTCGCCGAACAGCTCCGGGCGCTCCAGCGGCGGACAACGACCCCGAGGGCATCAAGCCCGCGCTCCGCGTGTCGTACAGCACGCCGCCGCTATTGTCCGACGAGGCTGCGTCTGCGTGGTCCTTCAGCGACACGACGGTGATGAAAAGCGCGCCGCTGATCGTCCTCGACCCACCGGCGGCGGCCAACACCAACGAGGCGGGGCCGAGCCACTGAGGCGGCGACGACAACGAGGAGGACTGGGGCGATGACGGCAGCAGCTCCGACGGCGACTACGACGTGTTCAACGAGTGAACACGTCGTAGTTTAGTTTAAATTTAAGTTTTTAGTTGAAATTTCAATTTTTAGTTTAAATTTCATTTAAATCTTGGAATATATCCTAAATATTTGAATGAAATCGTCGTTAAAAAAGTTTGAATTTTTTTTGGGGGCTCCAAGTGGGGCTGCGTCTAGGCAGTCGCGCCCCTCGCCGTCGCCTTCGCGTCCGGACGAGCCCCCAAAGGGCCTCACCGGGCGCCGATCCGGACGCCTATTGGGGGGCGCTGACATGGGGATGTCTGCTGGACCTATCGGGTGAGCCTACCCGGTCCAAGGCCCAAGACCTAGGCCCAAAGAGAGGTGTTATCCTGCGCTACTAGAAGGCCCAATGAAGGCCCACCCGCAAGACTTGTGGGTCAAGACAAGAACTCCTATTCGTAGTCTACTAGGACCCGTGTAACCCCCTCCTGGCTGCATATATAAAGCCAGGAGGGAGGAGAGAAGGGGAGATCCAATCTAGACAAGAGAAGAGAAAGATACAAGTCACAACTAGACTAGACAATACATGAGATACCCCGTACACACCACTATGGCATCGGCATTGTAACAGCTCGACTATCTCGCTATAATACAGATCAGACAAACATGAGTAAGGGTTTTACCTCTACGAGGTCCCCGAACCTGGGTAAATATTGCCTCCTTGTTAGCCGTCGAGACTACCAGCGCGTACATCGTTCTTCTACTCGAAACGCTAGCGGATCACCCGAGGGATTTGTCGACGTGAGTCTTCGACAATTGGCGCCGTCTGAGGGAATGACACGCGCTGGATTTACGGTCTCGCCGGCCTCATCTACATCAAGCTTCGGGTCCTCGACCCCATGATTTGATCTACTTCGGCTCCTTCAACTTCATCGAGCACTCGCCGGCATCACGCACGACCTTCATCGTCTACATCGACATCGTTCTTCACGCGCAGGTTGCAAGACAACAGCAACGTTCATATTCCGGATGTCATCAACGGAGACTCGAAACTGATATGGAAAATTACTTCGGTGGAAAGATGCGAAATCAAATTATCTACCGGCTCCAAAAAAGAATCAACAAATTCCGACGGTTAGATCTTCGTGGATGACCCGAAAACTGAAACCCTGTCAGAATCTGACGGAACTCCGCGTGAGTTTGGGAAAACAATTCTCACAAGTCTACTTGGACATAAATTCAAAGATCACACCGTTGAACAGATGCGGAATACAATCATGCACCACCCCGTCTTTTTTGAGGCAATTCCAACGGTTAGATCTCCGTCAGCGATTCGCGTACTGCGACACGTTTTGGATCTCTACGAGTTCGCAAATTTAAATCGCGGATCCGGATCCTATTTCGGCAATTTGCGAGTCGACACAAAGACCAAGCAACGTCAACAAAACATGGAGAATCGCCAAACTAGTGCCCGGAAGCTTGACGTCAACATTGCCCTCTGTGTACACACAACAAATCCTCGCGACTCCGCCTCATCGACTCGGTCCGCTACGTCGAGTCCTTCGAGCAAATATCGTGTCTCCGCCGCGTCGACTCGGTCCGCCGGGTCGAGTCCTTGGGGGAAACATCGCGACTACACTGCGTCGACTCGGTCCGCCGCGTCGAGTCCGTCGGGCAACCATCGCGACTCCGCCGCGTCGACTCGGTCCGCCGCGTGAAGTCCTTCGGACAAACATCGCGATTCCGCCGCGTCGACTCGGTCCTCTGCGTCGAGTCCTTCGAGAAGCATCGCGACTCCGCTGCATCGACTCGGTCCGCCGCGTCGAGTTCTTCAGTCGAACATCGCGACTATGCCGCGTCGAGTCGGTCCGCCGCGTCGAGTCCTTCGAGCAAATATCGCGACTCCCCCGCGTCGACTCGGTCCGCCGTGTCGAGTCCTTCGGGAAGCATCGCGGCTCCGCCGCGTCGACTCGGTCCGCCGCGTCGAGTCCTTCGGGCAAACATCACGACTCCGCCGCGTCGAGTCCTTCGGATAAACATAGCGACACCGCTGCGTTGACTCGGTCCGACGCGTCGAGTCCTTCAGGAAAACATCGCGACTCCGCTGCGTCGAGTCCTTCGGGAACCATCGCGATTCCGCCGCGTCGACTCGGTCCGCCTCGTCGGGTCCTTCCGGAAAACATCGCGACTCCGCCGCACAACTCCGCTGCATCGAATCCTCTCGACTAAGCGTCTCGGGGGCTATCCTTCGCCGCAGCCACACTCGTTACTCGGGGGATGTGCTGCAAAGTAGACGCACTTGAGAATTCGCCGCAACCGCACTCGATACTGAGGGGCTGAGGCGCGAAACAGTCGCACTCGACACACGAGTCAGGTTCATCGATTTCGGCGATATTTGTCGACTCCGTCACTCGGCACCGCCTCGTCTATTATGGCAGTGTCACACAAAGATAAGTTCCTCTCATACGAGTCGACAAATTTACATTTTTATGATTATAATCTGCTGGGAAGCTGTACCTAACAATCGGGGGCTGCGCCCCGTAAACTACATGTATACTCGACACCCGTCATGTTGCGCATTACACTACCATATTTACACGCTACAACCCGAGTAGCTGATACTGCCTGACGTCGACCCCGACCCGGTTTGCAGCAGCAACTGACAGGTCGACAAGGAGCATAGACAATGGCTGTCAGGCTAACGAAAGGGCACAACATACGATGCAAAGTGTCACGTAGGGTCAAATCATTGCCTACCAACAGGCCATACTCGACTTTGCGCGTAGATAGATTGTCTGTTCACAGCCAAGATTAACCCGAGCAACAATTTGTTCCATACATTTTGCTAGACACAGCACTACTATTACATTATTTAACCACATCCGATTATATGGCTGCAACTGCAATGCAGGAACCACAACGTCGGCTGCAACTTCGACAGTCGACACAATCCTCCGCTCGGAGTCGACACATATCCTCCGCTCGGAGTCGACAGTCGACACATACTTCCGCACCCGATAAATCGAAGAAGCAACATTGGAACATCTTTGAGTTTATGCCCGATTACAAATAATCTCACATAAACTTGGGGGCTACTCCCATCGGGAGCGCTGGCCGCGCACCCAATGAGCGCTGGTCGTGCAACCGACGAGCGCTACACGCACTCTCGACGTAGTACCACGTCGGAAGCATCTAACACGCTGGCCGCGTATCCGAGGAGCTCTGTCAGATTTCTTCGTCCAGGTACTTATTGTGGTCGTACAAACCGCATATTAACTCGGATGAAGAAAAACAAAACATCAAACTTATCCGTCTCGACGAGACACATACGACAACGCGTATCAATTCGCAAAATCAGACCATCTTGAAGACTTTTCGGGTCCATCTTCTTGTATGGTCTCAGTGGCTGAGCGTCCGCGTCAACTACACGACTTCCACGTCGTCGTGCGACTCCACCACGTCCTCGTCGACTACACGACTTTTGCGTCGACTCCGTCCACCATGTCGAGTACATCTCCACCGCATCGACGCCGTCCGCCTCGTCAACTACACGATTTCCGCGTCGACTCCGTCCGCCGTATCGAGTACACCTCCACCTCGACGACTCCGTCCGCCGTGTCGGGTACACCTCCACCGCGTCGACTCCGACACGTCTAGTCTCTGACACTTCTCGCCACGTCCCATCGGGAGGCAGAACAAGTGCTCAGTGCACCACGACATCACGCGACTATCAGCTAGCAGGCTTATTTCTCTTCGGAATCTTCAAACAAAAAAACACTCGCCACAATCATCGCCGAAAACATGGCGGATCCACTACACAAAAAGGCACGCGCCACGCAGCAGGGAGAAGATTGTGAGTATGCGGCTCCCACAAAAAACCACGACTCCGCACTATGATGTACAAACACATTACTTGAAACAAAAGACAGCACTTGCCGCGCATCCAAAAGAAAATCACGAGTCCCTAACACAAATTTACTTTTGTATGGGCCCCGCGCGCTCTGCCCCACTTCGTCACGTCCCATCGGGAGCAGGCGAGTGCAGGAAAGTGCGCAGTGAAGTCATTAAGTACCTCACGACACGAAAACTCTTTCGTATGAGCATCGAGACGCGAAATTTCTTTCGCATGGACACCTTAACACAAATTTACTTTTGTATGGGCATTCTAAGACGAAATTTCTTTCGTATAAAGTTCATAACGCGAAATCTCTTTCGCACAAGATCAAGAAGAAGGAAGATTTCTTCACCCGAAGAATCGCAAGAACATGATTAAGGTAAAATCGCGAGTGTGCGGCTCCCGCAACTCTACCACACGATGTACTTACACATCGTTCTTATCTTGGATCGTTTGGCCGACTAGGCACATCCGGATGCCGTATTCTTTCGAGTACGAAGGTAAGACCCAAGGATCTCTCTTGTGGGCATGGAATCGCACTCAAGCTGCATCCTCCAGTGAACTTTCCGTGTCAACAACACGAAGAAAAATCCTAGCGGACGCGCCAGGTACCCCTTTAGGTTAAGTTCGACTCGGTAAGACCTCCACGGCCCAGTCGCAACAATCACCTCGCCGGGTTCGATTCGTAGGTCTCGAATTCGTGTAGGCCAGAACCGTTTTTGCCGTAGATGCAATTAATTGGCCCTGATCTTTCGGGAGAGCCAAGCGACTGAGCCACATCCTTCTGCGAAAACAACCAACACAAGGCACATTTATCACTCGATGCTCGAGTACATGAGCGCGTCGCACACAGGGTATACACCCTCAAAACCAGGCGATTGAATGACCAATCGAAGAAATCAAGAACGAACTTTGAGTGCTTACTCGACTATTCTCAGTCGAACAAACACACGGGGGCTACTGATGTGGGGATGTCTCCTGGACCTATCGGGTGAGCCTACCCGGTCTAAGACCCAAGACCTAGGCCCAAAGAGAGGTGTTATCCTGTGCTACTAGAAGGCCCAACGAAGGCCCACCCACAAGACTTGCGGGTCAAGACAAGAACTCCTATTCGTAGTCTACTAGGACTCGTGTAACCCCCTTCTGGCTGCATATATAAAGTCAGGAGGGAGGAGAGAAGGGGAGATCCAATCTAGACAAGAGAAGACGAAGATACAAGCCACAACTAGACTAGACAATATACGGGATATGCCGTACACACCACCATGGCATCGCCATTGTAACGGCTCGACTATCTCGCCATAATACAGATCAGACAAGCAGGGGTAAGGGTATTACCTCTACGAGGGCCCCGAACCTGGGTAAATCTTGCCTCCTTGTTAGCCGTCGAGGCTACCAGCGCGTACATCGTTCCTCTACTCGAAAACCTACCGGATCACCCGAGGGATTTGTCGACATGACTTTTCAATAGGCGCGACGGGAGATGCTCTAAACTCATAATCCCAAAATGCAAGGTCGTTCCCATGTATTCCCCCAAGACAATGAGCGATATCGTTATTCGGAACAAACCCAAATATTTGGGTCGCATTACAGTAAGTAACAGTTTTTACAGTTCTGATCTCAAAACAGTTTTTGCAGTTCAACACACCATTTGCCATCTCAAGGCAAATATCAAGCTTGTCAGGAATCGCTGTTAACTGTTACTGGCTAAGAAGATAATTATCGAGCTCGTTCCCATGTATTCCCCCAGGACAATGAGCAGTATCGTTATTCGGAACAAAGCCAAATATTTGGGTCGCGTTACAGTAACAACTTTTACAGTCTGACACATCATTTGCCACCTCAAACCAAATATCGAGCCTAGAATTGTTGCTACCTGTTACTGGCCAGCCCAGCAGCAGATCGCTGCGGGTGATACCCCGCACTAGCTCGCTCGCTTGCTAAGAAGGGAGCTCCTAAATACTATCCGCATGCGGCACTTCGCTATCACCGTGGGCCGGCCTATTTAAGCATCTTCCACTTTTTTAGGATAAAAATAAATCTGAACAAAAATAAATTTGAAAGGAACACCAATAAAAAGGACACAAAAACAATTTTGAAAAAAAACAGAAAAAAAAGAGAATAGCTTGGGACACCGAAACAGGCCAGCCCAACAACGTGGCCGTTCAGGCGGCCGAGCCGTATTGCGACGCCTGTGGGCGGTATTTAGGATTTGCCGGCTAAGGCTGGCCACAGTGGGAGTAACATAGCAAGTAACATCAGTGCCACGTAGGCAAAAAAGCTGATGTGGCACATATTTAATGAGGAGAGAGATGAGGGTGGTAACTAGCTATGTTACCGTAACATCACACATTCCAATACACAATGAGTCTATAGGCTAATTAATATGACACTATTTGATGTTACTCCCCACTATGGAGGTAGTAACATAGTCTAGAAAAACGTGTATGTTACTAGTGTAAGTTACTCTCCATTGTGACTAGCCTAAGAAGTGCGAGGTAGCGAAAATATTTTACGTCTTGGGAAGCCCAGAAGGCTAGGAATGAAATGCCACTCATTGACATACTTGCCCAGGCCGGCCGTCCGAGGTTCCGGCCAGCTGCCTACGGTAAACCAGCTGAAAGCTGTCAAAGCACAAATGGAGTGGAGCTCGGTTAATCCACCTAGAAGAAGAGAAAAGGTTTCTTTTTTTTTTTCAAAAAAAATATGAAGAAAAGCTGCCGCTTTCTTTTTCAGGCCATCCTCTTCTACTCTAATTGGTGAGGAAATGCCGCGCTCTGGTGCATCCTCGGGTTGGGCCCGCGTGTGGGCCACTGTCTCTTTATTATTCATATCCCTCCAAGATCTAATGTAGCATAAATTCCTGCTTCCTCCTTCGTCCTCGGGCTCGCCCGCATGTCAGCCGCTGCTGAGTGCCGCTTCTTTGCCTAGGCCCGCCCGTCGGCCCCAGCTTTCCTCTGTCGGTTCGTTTCCTCCTCAATCTCCTCCTCCCGTACTCTGCTTTCCTGCTTGGATTGGTGATTATGCATCCGCTAGCTTCTTGGCAGGTTGGCAAGAAGCTTGGCCCTTGCTGTCCCCTCCCTTCTCCGTTTGTCCGTTCCCCTGCTCCAGGCCGGAACCCCGCGAAACCATCTCATTCCCTCCTATCGTTTCTCTCCCTCGAGCGGCGGCGGCGGCTGATCGAGGTGCCATGGCTGCCGGGCCCAGGTAGTTCCTCTTCTCCTCTCTTCTCTCTCTATCTTCCTGCGCCCTCTCTCCTCTGTCCTCTCGTGTTTCTCGCTCTCTGTCTCCTCCTAGATCGGCGCGCAGCGGCGGCGGGTTACGACCTCCATGATGGTGGCGGCTTTGAGTCCGCGGCCGCCTAAGGACGAGTTGGGGCTGCGGCCGGAGGGCGTTGGGCGGAGGCGGTGTTCCATTGAAATACATCAATCTTGGATGGATCGTATTTTATCCAAATCTGAATTTGCTGCTGTCATGTTTGTTGTGTCTGTAGTTTTCCAAAGATTTTCATCTTTCTTCTCGTGCTGCAGCACAATCTGAGAATGGCGTGGGGTCAGGGTTCTAGCCTAGCCTCCTGCATCCAAGCCTCCACTGACGATGGGATCCAGCGCCGGAAATCAGGCCCTCCCTCTTCGCATTATTCATCCTCCTGGTAGACTTCTTCACAGTAGTTGTTGTAGCTGCTGCCTGAAGTGAAATCTGTCTGGTTGGAGCCGGGAGACTACCGGAGCTCCTCTCTCTTTCCGTCACCATTACTAGACGCTTGGGTCTCTCATCATTTGGTCAGTCCTCCACGAGAGAAGAGGTTGGTTCCGCCTAGAACTTTGAGCTGCCTGGGCTCTAAATTTTGTTGGCCCAAGCTGCCGCTGTTATGTGCAGTATTTGGAGGACTTCCACAGATTTTGTTGGTTTTGGTACCCAGTGAGGCCTATATTTGCAAGAAATCAACAAGGATAGTAGGTGAGTTGATGGGTTATTTAGCGAAGGATTTGCTTCCACTCTCTCATATCTACAACATGTTGTTCTGTGTTTATTGATTAAATCCTCCTTGGTGACCTACCAAGTGGTGTTACTGCCCCCATACATATTTGTATTGATGCCTGCACGGAAGAGAGCGTAAATTAAGGAGTGTTGAGTAATTTGTTAACTCCATACTATCTCTGATACCAAATGAATAATAAAATTTCTTTGTCCTGTTTTAAATTTTGTTGTTTCTTGAAGTTTGCTTGAACAAAAACTAGAAATTTATGTGTAACCTATTCATATATGTTCACATTACTACCATAACTGATCCTATTTTCCTAGCAATTGACATACACTGGAGTTAATCTTGCAAAATGGCTTATCTTCTAAATGAAGATCTCCGTGTGCACATAATTAAAAGTTGAGCTCATTATGCTTGCAAGTAAGTCCTTAATCTGATTCTTATATGTATTTCTGATTACATTTTTTTTGTTTACTGACAAATTAGGTAACTAAACTATCATGTTTTGTTCCAATCCCACTCTTTGTGTTTCCATGTCTAGCCCTCTCATTTCTGAGTTGCGCCACATCGAGCAGCCTCACCCTCCTCTGAACTTCCTTAGCTTCGAGTCTGAACTTGCTTGCGTCGCGTTGTACTGTTGTAGGTCGACGTCGATCAGAGTACGGAGCAGCAGGTCGCTCCGGTTGTTTTAGTTTTTCTATGGAAGTTCACAGTTGGGCAGTGGAGCAGTTCTATATGGGTACTAGAATTTCATTTTATGAATTGGGTGTATTTTTTGTTTAGTAGTTGTACTAAAAAATGTATAAAATGGGAATTGCTAGGGAAGTGAACATTTAACAATATTTTCCAGTGGTACACTACTCTGTGTTAGGAAGTTCGCTTCGTGCATCGGGAAAAAAAATGACTGAGGTACTCTTTTGTCTGGAGTTCTCTTAGAACATGCCGGGAGTTTATAATATGGGTAAAAGTTCATTTAATTTTGGTGAATTTAAAACTTATGAACTACTATTTGTGTCGACGGTGGACTGCAGCTGCTAAGAGTACGACAAGTCCAACTTGCTAAATGTTTAATGAAGTGCTTCAGGCACTTCCTTGACATGGTGTGGGTGTGTCCTACACTCGACCCCGTTCCACCGGAGGCAACCTCAAATCCATGGTGCGAGCAAAGACAATATATGTGGTTACTCTTCTCCACATGCTATCATTTGGTTGGCGCTGCCTTGGACTCGGTCAGCACATGCCACCCCTAGCGTATGGTGGATCTTCTTATTCTACATTATGCATGTATTTATTTTGTCAAAGATTTTTATGCTTACAAACAATCTTATTTTGTTGGTTTGGGTGTCAAACCATAAACAAGCGATTTAGAAAGGGGGAAGAAATATAGCTGATCACTTTTTTCTTTTGCATATTCAGACTTCTGCGGGTTAAACATAATGATCAATTGACCAGTAAAGGAATTCACATTTCCTTTATTTTTCCTGGTTTCCTTGCTATAGATAATTCGCCATTTTCCACCGAGATTGTCTCAAACATGAATTTGCTACTTGGTCATATATTAGTGGTCAGATAAGTGATATCAACTGGAATTGCAAGGTGAAGTTAGTACTACTGAAATGCTAATGTGTGCATCTGTACAACATATATGTAGATATGTATGTATGCTAATACGACATGGTCGTACTGAAGACTTTCTACGATGAATCGGATGCGAGATGTACATGTCTGTATTTGAATTGGCGTAATTTATTCAGATGTAGATTGATCATATAACACAGATGATATATAAAATACCAAACTTGTGTAACACACGAGCATGTACTGAATTTGAAATAGTCAACTGAACAAGATCTTAGCTGCATTGTAAATTCTTCTAAACAACAGTTGGTGCTTTTCGGTAGTAACTATTTTGGTTGTATATTTTTTTTACACATATGATATTCTATTAACATTTCTGCATGTATGAAGTTATGAGATAGATGCATTTTTAGCTATGAAGCCTCACACATCTGCAGGTGATATGCTTTTGTGCCCCTGCATTTTCATGTGCCATAAACTAGGATTGAATACTAGCACATTACTAGGCTCATGACACTCTGGAAGTTTTTTTTATCCCTGACCATGGAAGTTTTTTTTATCCCTGACCACGTTGGTAAAATAATCTAAGAAAGCTGGATGAGGTCTGGTGTATGAAAAAAAAACCCGAGAGATCATCTGGACTTGGCATGTCGGGCAACTTTTAGATTTTTAACATGAAAAACTACATGGGACATACAAGGAACTGAAAGTGAGTTCATGGGCTTCGAGATAACACTATCCAGAAGTGGATCATGTACTACACGATGAACCGTTTACTTTCAGATGATGTTTAGTTCTTAGTTGTTTCACATTGTTGTATTTGTTTTGAAACTCAAGGTGTTTTTTCAAAGTGAGCTCAAGATGTTTCTATAATTCTAATTTCGCATTTTTGTTTGTGGCATTGAAAGGACGAGGTCATGAATGGTCGATGAACCAAGTAATCTAGCACGCCTCACCCCAAAAAACATAGTTTAGCTATTATGCAACATGTCCAAAACTTTGCTATTCGAATGTATGGTGTTCAATGACCAAATCATATTGTTTTCAGAGAACCATTAGTTTGCTATTGAAAATCATCATATAATCAAAGTGTATGTGCTAGCTGATAGAAGAAGGTCCCATGGTCAGCTCACCAAGGGAGAACATCCGAGGAAGAAAAAGAGCTGCTTTCACAATGCGTTGTGAGCGGGAAAAAAAATACAAACGGGCGCGGCAAGGCGCGCCTTCTCCTTCTAGTAATTATGGATCACCGATCAAGAACTCTGTCCGTGGGTGCTACATAACGTGGTATTGCCCCTCTAAATATACATGCACAGAACAGCCGGCGTGATGGAGCGAATTGAGCCTTCACATGCTCTCACCGATCCACATGCGTGCATGCACATGTGACATGTCTATGCACGTATATATGCGTCCAGACACAGAAAGAAAGAGTCGGATCGATCGTGTCTTCGGCCGTTTGATCGATCGATCTGCAAATTGGCATCCACGCTATTCGATCATGCAGGCACGTACGCACTCAGCTACTACTCCTAGCTATACGGCTATACATATGCCGATCAAGTTTCGAATTTCCGTATACATGTGCAGTCTACGCATCATGTACCCACCACATGACTGCATGCCCACCGGAATACACCCCTCGCCATTGATCGAGCTGTCTCATCGTGCCATTGCTCCTCCACGCACAGACATCCAGCGTGAACTCATGCATCCACCATATCGATCTCATATATACTCCATATGCTTATTCGATGATTCCCTGATTGCTACCTATATATTCGGGCATGGCATACGTAATGATCGAGATGGGCATTTTTTTCTCAAAATAATGGGCATTAAGTTTGCTTGGCGTTACAAGCAATGACCAAAACTTATGCACTTCTGAGTAGGGACATGGCTGTCGCTGTCTATTGCATCCGACTAGACCTAACTCTGATCTCCTAATCAATTGCACAGCTAGCTAGCTAGCAGGCAGGTTGCTTGCTTGGTTGTGCCAGAAGTCAGGAGTATCACGATTATCATCTTAACTAATTAGGGTGAATGAAAGAGACGAGGCAGAAAAGATGCATATATACCCCCCAGCAATGTTGTGTTTGGACCCATGCCTATTAGCCACCGGATCCGTGTTGCATGCGCTAACTAACACCATGCTCTCATTAACGTTATTTCAATGTCCGATGTCGATGCAGCACCCAGGTTTAATTTCTGGAGCATCGAAGACCCTAGCTAGCTATCACGCATCATCATCCATGCTTGCATGTCGAGCTAGCTAGTAGTATCATCCTCGATTATGCGGTGTCTTCTTCTTTATGCCCATGATGCAAGTAGCAATGGCCACCGCCATGCATCTACCTGTAGGAATTAGGATCTTCTACATCTTAAAATGATTTATCTACTCTATAATTGGCCCATCACATTGATCGATCGCCAGTCGTGGTTCCCCATGTTTGGGCCAGCAATATTATATACCACGCCACCTGTAAGCTGAGTCAGCATCTGCCACTTGGTAATCTCACTGGCCAGCCAGACACAACACGGCTTGGCCAATCAATCCAGCATCTGCCACTTCGTGACCCCCATGAGGCACACACGTGGGGCTTGATTACCATTAGTTGTACGTTTTGTATGACAAGTGCTTGATTATCATTAGTCCATTACCTTATATATGCACTGTGGTGGGCCACCGCTGATTGACCCGGAGGAAAGCGACGAACCAACTTACTACCTGCTGGAGGAAGGGGATGACTGATCTGATGTGGCAACACCTGGCAGCCAGTGTATCCAGCATGGGCTGAGCTCACAGATTGTGTTGCTTCCTCTCCACTCTCTTCCATCTACTGGCTCTGCATCTTCTTATCTACTGTAGCTGCATTATTTTTGCTTGGACCCTATCAGCATTATTGTACTACTTAATTGGGATTTGAATCTTGACAGTTTGGTTCCGGTTGGTGGTCATCATGTGTTAGGGGATGGATAATCTGGAAGAAACCGATGGCACGATATTGTGGGCCCCATTTTTTGTTCATAATTGTACTAATTTAAGTCCCTTTGTCTGGGTCCAACTATGTAGTGATAGCAATGTTTTTCTAGAAGAGAACATGTGATTCACGATCATGTCCAATAGTAATTTCCTCAACAATTTGACTTTTATTGTCCTGTTTTAATAAAAGCAAGTACAATTGTTTAGATTTTTATTTTAATAGTTTCCCAAGGAAGCAAAGGGAAGTTCGGCTTAAGTTCTTCGATCAAGAAACGGTGGTGCGCCGTCTTCAAATTGCGCCCGACGTTGAGAGAATTGTCTAGGAAGCAAATACAGTATTTTTTTTAGATTTTCATCGATTTTAATAATTTTCCTAGGAAACAAAGGGAAGTTTCGCTTAGCTTTAGAATTACCGAGAAAGCGTTCTTCGAGCATATGCAGATGTTAGAAGAACAACCATTGTCAACGGAGAAGATAGCGTTCATCATGCAATAGCTTGCAGTCCTCTATTCATGTGTGGAAGTGCAAAAGGTTTTTGTAGTTGTTTTCGAAATAAGGGTATATATCTAACCACAGAGAGCTAAGAAAATAATCGTTTGTCTCGCGGTTGATTGTAGCATCCCACTTTTTTAAATAAAGGTAGAGATCCATGTGTTATTCTGCTAGTCCATGGATCAAAATGCTAACACCTTAGTTAAGATGAAATATCATGCAGATGTGTTAAAACTCTATTAGAACACACAATTTTATCTTTACAATATTCTTTACAACTTGCATAGCCCAAGGCTAACATGACAAAGTTTTTTCTTTTAGAAATGGGGTAAAACCCCGGCCTCTGCATCGAGAGATGCACATAGCCTTTATTAATTATTAAAAAGCAGAGTGTCGAACTGAGTTACAACCGTTTAACCCTTACAAGCACAAAAACTCTCCCTCACACTTACAGCCAAACAAATATAAACTACGAAAGCCTATTAGTAGGCTGCCAAGTATGTCGGGAGAAAAAATCCTGTGCCACCATAAGGAGACGAGTGCAGCCATCCACCATAAGCTTCCGCTGATCTGAGGGAAGCAGAAAAGCCCATAGCTGGATCCAATGCGCTGCCGAGGAAATAACCTGTAATACATGAAAATGATTCTTCCTGTTAAAAACCACATTATTTCTACATAACCATAGAGCCCAACAAATGGCCGATACACCAATTCTAATCATATTCTTTGTCTTAACATCTATCCCATTAAGCCAGTTCCCAAACATATTCATCAAATTGGAGGGGGGAGGAATATTAAAAGTACAAAACACCACACGCCACACCAGCTGAGCAAAAGGGCATAAAATAAATAAGTGATATGCAGTCTTCTCATTCCCACAAAAAGAGCAATGCGTGTCACCCTTCCATCCCTTTTTAGCTAACTTATCTCTAGTAAGCAAAACTTTTTTTATCAAGAAACCACATGAAAATTTTAATCTTTAGCGGGATTTTTAATTTCCACAGACATGTCTTGAGAAAAATTGTATGCCCATTCATTAAGTCCTCATACATCGACTTCACTAAAAACAAACCACTCTGAGTCAAGTTCCAATGAAAACTATCCATATCAGAGTTCAGCGAGATATCCATCAAACGTAAGCATAAATGGGACCACATATCCCAAGTAACACCTACTAGAGTCCTACGAAAGGATATATTAATCGGAGGTGCATCCTGGAACACATCCGCAACCGACAGATTCTTGGATTGGACAATGTGGTAAAGGAGAGGATATTGATCCGAGAGAGGGGTTGGACCTAACCAACTGTCCTCCCAGAATCTAGTTACTTCCCCATTCCCAATTTTAAAAGACCCTCTACTAAAGAAGTCCTTCTTAACTTTCATTAGTCCTTTCCAAAAGGGAGAGTCTGTAGGTTGTGCTTCGACATGAGCTAAAGATTTGCTATGTAAGTATTTGTGAACCAAAAGTTCCTGCCAGACACCCTCTTCCTTTAGTATCTTGAACAGCCATTTTGCTAACAAACACTTATTTTTTAACTCTAGCACTTCCACTCCCAAACCTCCCTGGTCTTTTGGTCTACAAATAATATTCCACTTTGTTAATCTATACTTCCTCTTATTCTCATCACTCTGCCAGAAAAAACGTGATCTATAGAAGTCCAATCTCTTACGAACGCCAATAGGGATCTCAAAAAAGGAGAGCATAAACATGGGTAAACTTGTTAACACAGAATTAACAAGAATCAATCTATCCCCATAAGATAATAATTTCCCTTTCCAGCACCCAAGTTTGTCTTCAAAACGACTTTCTACTGGGTACCATTCAGAGTTCAAAAGTTTTCTGTGATGAATAGGAATTCCCAAATATTTGAAAGGTAGACAACCAGCTTCACAACCAAAGATTTGTTTATACTGGTTCTCAACTTCCTTAGCCTTTCCAAAACAGAAAATTTCACTCTTATGAAAGTTAATCTTGAGTCCCGATAATTGCTCAAAGATACACATAATTAATTTAAGATTTAGAGCCTGTTCCAAATCATGCTCTAAAAAAAGAACTTTATCATCGGCATATTGAAGGATAGACAAACCTCCTTCAACTAAATTAGGAATTAGACCACCTATCTGTCCATTTTCCTTGGCCCTATTAATCAAAATGGCTAACATATCTGCAACAATATTGAAGAGAATAGGAGACAAAGGGTCTCCTTGTCTGAGACCCTTTTTCGTTTGGAAATAATGCCCTATATCATTATTCACCCGAATGCCTACACTACCTCCCTGAACAATTTGCAAGATCATGTCACACCACTCTTGTGCAAAACCTTTCATACGCAAAGCTTTGATTAAAAAAGGCCATTTTACCTTATCATAAGCTTTTTCAAAATCAATTTTAAAAATAACACCATCTAACTTATTCCTCTTAAGCTCATGAATAGTTTCATGAAGGACTACCACTCCTTCTAAAATGTTCCTCCCTGGCATAAAAGCCGACTGAGATGGTCTAACCACCTTATTCACAATTTGGGTAATACGATTAGTACCCACTTTAGTGAAAATTTTGAAACTAACATTAAGAAGACAAATGGGTCTATACTGCTGAATTTGAACCACATTTTCCTTCTTTGGAAGCAAAGTTATAACCCCAAAATTCAGTTTAAATAACTGAAGGTTACCTTGCTTAAAATCTAGAAACATGGCCATCAAATAAGACTTAATAACTTCCCAAAACAATTTATAAAACTCAGCAGGAAAACCATCGGGGCCCGGAGCCTTATTAGGTTCCATTTGCGATATTGCCTCATAAACTTCTTCCACTAAGAAATCAGCAGTGAGAATATCGTTTTCCTCTTGAGTTAATTGCGGAATGTCATTGATATGGTTTTCCACTAAGGAAATATTATTTGGATCCGAAGGTCCAAATAATTTCTTGTAATATTCAGTAATGTAAGTTTTCAAGTCCTCATCCCCAACAATAGTTCCCTCTTCCTGCTCAAGCTGGAAGATCAGTTTCCTACGGTGTTTACCATTAGCAATTAGATGAAAATACTTCGTATTATCTCCCCCCTCCTGAATATGCTTGACTTTTGCACGTTGAGCCCACTTTGTTTCCTCATCTCTACGAAGGCAACAAAGACGATCATTGGCCTCACGAAGAGTATCCCTCTCCATCGAAGATAAGTGGAAACTCTCGGCCTTAAGATCTAACTCCTCAATAATTTTAATAAGTCTGTCCCTTTCAATTCTATATTTGCCACTTTGGTTCTTTGCCCAACCCTTTAGATACCGGCGCAAATGCCTTATTTTATCCTACCAAATGGCTATGGCCGAATCCCCTCTGGTAGGAATCGCCCACTCAGCCGCAACCATATCATAGAAACCTTCCCTTCTAAGCCACGAAAGCTCAAAGGAGAAATTTCCTTTGTTCCCAACATGAGCACGTGTACCAAAATCTAACAACAAGGGCGTTTGATCTGAACCATTTCTAGCCAAGGCATGAGCAGTGGCAAGAGGAAACTTATGCTCCCACTCCACAGAAGAGAGCACTCTATCTAACTTTTCAAAAGTAGTATTAGCTCTTCTACTAGCCCAAGTGAATTGTCTACCCGATAACTCAATTTCCTTCAAATCTAAACTATGAATAATGGCATTAAACATAACAGGCCACCTAGGATTATAGTTATTGTTATTCTTCTCTTCAGGCTTTCGTATGATATTAAAATCCCCACCCACCAACAAAGGTAGTGTTTCATTCTCACATATACGAACAAGTTCTGATAAGAATTGTGGTTTAAATTCATCTTGGGCAGCACCATAAACCGAAACCAAAACCCACTCGAAACCATCACTCTTAGACTTAACATAAAGCTTAACAGAATAATCTCCCACATCCACTTTCTTAACCTCGATAGATGAAGAGTTAATACCAATAAGCATACCCCCTGATCTACCTCTCGGTGGCAAACAAAACCACGAGAAATCCAAGACCGAAGCTAAGTGATTAAGAAAGGAGGATGCAAAATGAGATCTTCCTGTTTCCGAAAGAGAAACAAAATCAAGCTTTCTTTCTCTAATACTCTCTTGAATAAAATGATGTTTACCTGGGTCACGAAAATCCTCACTATTCCAAAACAACCCAATTAAATTATGCATCTCGATTGGTATTTAAACAATTAATCCGAACACTTCTACGTTTGTTTGAAATAGAGTAATCTTTCTTTTTCCTTGTTCTCTTTGTTTTCTCCAAATCGACCACGAAATCAATAGGAGAAACACTAACAGGAAGGCTCTCTTCCTCCACTAGATCTTCAGAGAGACTAGCAACTTTATCAGAAATCAAACTACATGGCTCTCTAGCATAATTTGTCTCTAAATTATTAGTAAGCATGGATATAGTTCTATTTAAGTCCTCTTCCTTTATCAACCTAGAAGATTCACACCTCATAGCAACATTAGACCCCAACGAAACTCCCAAACTAGCAGCTCTATCAAATATATCATTATCAGAAAAAGACAAAATAGAAAAACTCTTATTTGAACTCATACCTGCCCCAGAATCCCTCCTAGCCGCAATCATCATAGCTCTCTCCATTTGTGTGTCATCCGCATTGTGTTGAGCACGAATACGGTCACTCGAACGTACGCCCGAAGTAGCCAGGTCCAGAATACCTCCAAAGTCTTCAATCAACCTCCTAGATCCCAAATCAGCCGAGCTAACAATACCACCGAAGGGAAATGTTGGCATGGGAGTCTTTGGGCTATGAAGATCGACCCTAGTCGACCCTGGAGAAGACACACATGTCTGATGCACATACTGACCCCCCACCTTGTCCTCCACCGAAACAACAGCAGCCAGCGAATTTAGTTTTGAGGAAACAGCCGAAGACACCCCCACCGAAACACCTTCATTAGCAGTTACCTCAGGAGAGCATATCTTCTCTGACTCGTTGACAGTAACATGAGAAACCATATCCGAGGCAGGCACTAAGCCTACCTTGTCAGTCCCAATTCCTAGCGGCACTTCCACAGACTCCTCTTCCAAAGTCAAGTTCACCGAACGCCCATCCACTGCTTGAGTCTTGTCTACCGAGAGCTGGACAGCAGCTGATGCCGTGGGAGTAGCTTGCAGGTATGCTGCCGCGGTCAGAGACATGGGCGCAACAAATGTTGCCGCTGGTTCTGCCGCAAAAGCAACGGCAGCAGATTTCTCTGCCGTGGGTGCCGCAGAACGCTCTGCCGCGAGCTCAGAAATAGGAAGAAACTCTGCCGTGGCTGCCGTAGGCCTAGCAAAAGGCTGAAGCAGTACAAGATCATCCTCCGAGACAGCAGCAGGTACCTGTACCGAAACCCCTTCCACCCCAACAAACTGAGAGTTCAAATCACCTGATTTAATACCATCCACCGTGTCATTATTAAAAGGCGCTGCCGATGAAAACAAAGCCAAAACCTCCTGCCTAGCACGAACAATAGATTCTCGAACCGATGGAGAGAACAAAACCCCCACCTTGACTGAAGAATTAACCGTCTTCCCCCCACCATCACCCTTGTTAACCTCGATAGGTTCTGAAGGATTAGGAACCGATGAAGAATCCTTTGTTTTGCCCGTGAGTTCATTCACCTTGTCTTGGAAATCATCTCCGAGACCATTTGAATCATCATCACTATCAGCCTCCCCCTCTCTACCAACCATGTCCACATCAGTAGTAGGTGCAGGTTCATACTCCTCAACCTCAAAAGATAATCTATAGAAGCCATCCCTAATAAACATATGGAAACGTTTAGGGATTTTTTGATGATTAGTGCAACCAATACGGATTCGAAGTATTCCATGCTTTCTAGTAAACGGCATATCGATCTCAAGAGTCATGCCGAACATATCTCCAACAGCCCACAGAGCCAAAAAATCACCTATATGCGGACTTGGAATTCCCTCCACACGTAACCAAACCTCCGGTAACATCTCTGCAGGTTCTGGAGCCTTTGTCCAGCTATCAACAGTGATCTCGCAAGAGCTATTTGGGAAAACACATCTCCCAAAAACTTTCAGTCTCTCCAATTCAGTACTGTTAGGGAATTCCACTTGAAAAACATTATGGCCCATACGAACAACATCCCAAACAAAATCATCAGCCGGCACCAAGCGTTGCAATTGTCGAATAATCACTGGAATTGTCATCTCTCCACCCGAAACAATGATCGAGGCTAACCGATGATTTTCCATCTTAGGCTTGTAGGTTTCAGTGCAAGGAAATTTGAAGAAGATCAACTCCTCGTGACCATATCCATAAACCTGTATCTTTGGCTTCGGAGCCGTCAACAAATGACAGTGCCTATCCCCGTGATCCGGCCCCTCACAAATTTGGCACATTGATACAGTACATGCCTTTGATCTATGACCCGCAAGACCACATCGGTAGCATTTTTTCACCTTTCTAGGGGGTGCATTAGTTGCTACATTCGTCGGACCAGTTACAGTACCTTGCACTTGATTCACTGCATTCGGCCTCGGTGCAGCATCCGATACCACTGGTACATTAGGTGCCACTGCTGCAGTTGGAACGGGGGAAGACGGTGCAGCTAAAGGCGCGTTGACAAGCGGCTGCACGACAGCAGTACTCGCTCCTCCCTGCTGCACAACTCCCCTCCCTAGAATCTGCTGTCCACCCTGTACTTGCTGACCTCCAAGCACCTGGTTCGGAATGGAAACCGAAGGAACAGTCGGTTGGACACCTCCCTGAACCTGCTGAGTTACAGTAGGCTGTACCACCGCAGCCTGATAATTCCCTCCACCGCGGCCAGAGTTGCGGACATCCCCATAGAGACCACGAACCCCTCTGTTATCATAAGAATTGTATCTAGGCCCGACATTCTGGTTTTGATTCCCTCCAAAATTTTGATTGATATTACCTCCATAGTTCCGATCATCACCATAACCGAAGTTATCATCGCGACCTCTACCCTCGAACGGCCGTCTGCCCCGGCCACCTCCAGCAAAATAACCGCCCCGATTACCTCTGTATGAACCGAAGCCAGAACCAGGGTTAAACAGAGCTGCCTGATCCACAAAAGATCCACCCGCAGTTCCGCTAGGACCTCCTTCTTCGAAGTTCGAAAAACCTCCATTAAACCCATTGTTTCGATTGTCATTGTTGAAGCCACCCTGTTGATTCCATTGATTGTAACCTCTCTGGTTGGATCCATTACCACGCCCCCCACCATGGTGAGCCATAGGCGACGGCGGTGGATGAATCTTCGACCAGAAGTGCCTCAGGATACGACGAAACCCTACGGCATGTATCGACCGATCCGATACGAAATCATCGGTTTCCTTAGGAGAAAGTGAACCCACTAAAGGCCCTTTCCCTTTGTTACTTTCGGCCCTACGAAGGCCCATAACGTTACTCGAGGACGAATTCGAAATCGTCGTCCCCACAGAGCCAGATCTCCGACGAACTTCCGTTGGAATGGGACAACGTCGCCGGCGGACAGTAGTCCACTCCTCAGCATCAAACGTATCCTCCACGAAGAAAGATGCTTGCATAATTGGAAGTTTAGGAACCCGAAATTTCTTTGGAGTACAACTGACATCAACGATGAGGTCCCGTCGCGCCGCGATCCTCTCCTGCCGCCTCTCCATCCTCCGCAGTTTCTTGCCGATAGCTAGATCGCGAGACGGATCCTCTGTAGGTGTCCTGCACTCCAACAAATAACGGGAAGCCAATTCATTAGCGTGATCCGAACCTACCTCCTCATCCGATTCCAATTCCTCGTCTGGTAAGCACCAAAATCGAGTCCCAAGCGGAAACTCCGGCGAGATACGAACAGCGGGCGCCGAGGTGGGAGAAACTTCCTCACGGGAGCCGGTAGCAAGGTCCCCCACCGGAGTAGAAAGCCCCTCCGGCGCAACCCACCCGTCGGTCGACCCCCCAGTCGCCCCTCCAGTCGCCTCTGACATCACGAAGAGAGGTAGCTAGCTAGATCTAGATGAACTAACGATCACCACATCCTGGTGCACGCGCCGGCTGGGAGCCGCAGATTAGCTCAAAGGGAGATTAGGATCTACTTCTACGTACTAGGATTTGACTTCCGCGCCCGGTATCATCACACAATATACAAAAATGAGCCTTGATGACCCACAAGAATAGGGGGTGTATCGTAGTACTTTCGATAAATAAGAGCGTCGAAGCTAACAAGGAGCAGAAGTTGTTGAAAACCAAGTTAGATAGAGAATTCACTGTAAACACTAGCAAACGGGTTTTTGGTGGTTTTTGATATAGCAGATAAATAAAGTGCGAGTAAATAAAATGCAGTAAATATAATTGCAGCGAGTGGCCCAATACTTTTAAGAGCAAAGGACAAGCCAGTTGTTCTACTTATTATTACCAAACGTTCTCGAGGACACATGGGAATTTTTTCAAGTGCTTTCGCTTCATACGATTGATTAATATTTATTGGTTCGTTAATTGTTGTGTGGGTGAACCTATGCTAATGCACCGCCCAACTAGGACTAATACATACTTTTGATTATACCTCTCGTAAGCATCCGCAAATACAAGAAAATAATTAAAATAAATCTAACCACAACCTTATAACTCTGGGATCCTACACTTCCTCGTGCATCGGTTTCCTAACAGGGGTTTAGGTTTCTGTCACTCTGGCAACCCCACAATTAGTAGCCAAATACACAATTCATCCTCCTAGGCCCATAAAGGCGAAGTATCATGTAGTCGACGTTCACATGACACCACTAGAAGAATAGCACCACAACTTAAATACCAAACCACTAGATATTACTTCAACATAATTCCACTACTAACATCATGACTTCTCCCATGTCCTCAAGAACTAAACAAACTACTAACAAGAAATCATATGGATCATAATCAGAGGTGATATAATGGATAATAACAATCTGGTCATAAACTGTAAACACAGATAAATCTCACAAGCATCAACTACTAACAAGTAATCCACACCGGGAGAGAGATCTAATGTAGAACAACGATAGAGACCCCTAATTGTTACATCGGGATGAAGGTGGATGAAGAGGGTGATGGTGCTGGTGGTGATGATGATGACAATGACGATCTTGATAATGTCCAAGAGTGATGACAGTGACGATGGCGACAATTCCCCCTCTCCGGGGAGGAATTTCCCCGACAGATTTCTCCCTACCGGAGAGCTTTTCTCTCTCTGTTGTTTTCCGCCCCGAGGCGGCGGCGGAATATTTCTTCGATGATCCCCCGGGGCTTAGGGTTCCCTCGGGGTAAAGTACGCGAAAGGGGGCGCCCAAAAGTGGGCCAGGGGGCCCAGACCACCCCCAGGCGCGACCAAGGGGGGTGTGCCACCTGCTAGTGTGGGCCCCTGGTGGCCCCCCTCCGGGTGCCCTTCTGGCTGGCTTACTCCTCAGGACTTCTAAGACTTCTCGTATACCCCCCCCTCTTATTCTGATCTTCTAAAATAGGGTATCTCGATGTTGATTTTTTACATCAGATTTCTGGTCCCGGTGTTTATTCTCCAAAAATGGACGTATCAACTCCCCCCAAGCTTAGAACTCGCTTGTCCCCAAGTGAAACTGAACTCAGTAAACATGACCACATGTTTATGGAGTGAGGTGTCAATAAGTAAAATACGGACAAGAAGCATCACATCTATCAAAGCACAAATCATTTTAGACAACAACTTCCTCTCGTATAATCAAACTTGAAACAAGTAGAGGAACACAATAAAGGTGCAAAAGGAAATCATAATTGGTAAAAGCAAACTTCGTTCTTGGTCAGAGAACAATTAATAGTGTACTTATGTTTCGATCAGAGTCTTTATATTGGACCTTATATTGTAGAGTTTATCATGCTCAATTATAACAGTCTCTTTGCATTCATTGGTAACTTTCAAAGTGGTATTCAAACAGATAAAATCATTTGTACTAAACAAGGAAGAATAAAGTACATGATTGAGTAAATCAACATATAGATGGATGGATCACAACAACTAAAATGCTTGGTTAAGACAGAAAGTGGTAGGTTTACTGACTCAATAAAAAGGTAAAAGATAGGCCCTTCGCGGAGGGAAGCAGGGTTTAACTCATGTGCTAGAGCTTTTCATTTGATAAACAGAGTATTGAAAACAATTTTGAAAGTGGTGTATGTTTATGTCAACGAATGGCAAACAGAAAATACAGTACATCACAAGCCAACTAGACTTCACAAGAGCGGCTCCCATTGAAGGACGCAACTGGTATAGAAGGTCATCCCTCTTTCTCTTTTGTTTACACAATTATGCTTTTACTGATAAATCAGAGGAAAAAATAGTGAAGAGAATTTGTGTTATCATGTTTGGGGCTGGGAACCCCGCTGCCAGCTCTTCTATCATTTGGATAAGCGGATGAAGCCACTAGTCCACGTGTGTAAATTCCAATCAACAAGTAAGATAAAGATTCTCTATTTGCGTCCTCATGAGCTAAAATAGGGGCACAAAACATGTGTAATTTTGAAGGTTTTAAAGATAGCACACAAGGAATTTACTTGGAGTGGCGGTGAAATACCACATGTAGGTAGGTATGGTGGACACAAATGGCAAGGTTTTGATGCACGAGACGCATTCCCTCTCAATACAGGTTTTCGGCTAGCAAGGCTGGGTAGCAAGCATAAGAGTTGAGGGGAAACAAACAAATATACATATGATAAAACCGATCATGCAATCTTCCTTGAAGGTACAAACAATCTTACTTGAGAATACTAAGCTTATGAGCTAACAAGAAAGAAAGATCATGAAATAATATATCTACATGCGACTCCCTCTTTTCTACTTAAGTCTCATTGTATTGTTTATACTAACCAATGCTAAGTTTGCCAAAACCAACTAGATTAACATGATGCTTGATACCAATATTAACAACAATATCAACCATATAACAGAAATTGCAAACTAAAATAAAGTGTAGAATGTAAATGATGAAACTTCTCATTAATATTCCTATACGGCAACTGAAACCAAGGGTTAGAACGATAACCAACTAAAGAGTGATACTTCCATACTGCAAACCATCCTATATGATATTTTCTCTACTCATGCTACGACTCTACTAAAAGGTAAAAAGGTGAAAGATAAAGGTGTGATACCGCGGCACTCCCCCAAGCTTGGAACAAGCCAAGGGGATGCCAATACCAATGACGAACCAATTTTTTGGTGGTGGTGGTGAATCCTTCTCAATGAGCTTATCAATTAATTTCTTGAAATCCTCAATTGCGAACATAAGCATACACACCATCTCAGTATTGTGCTCAATAAGGTTCTCCCCCCCACACTTCCTTAGGTCGAGAGCCTTTTCCATCTGCAGGGTCAGAACGATCCATATCCCAGCGAGAAGGCAACTTTGCCTCGGGTACCCTCCTAGATTGATACTCATGAATTAAAGTATGGAAAGGTTTTTAATGCCTGAAAGTGGTGTCCTTGAAGCTAACTAGTGACGTGGGGCCTTCCCTCCAGCACTCATCTTGCCGTTTGCTTGGAAGGTTTTGCAACCACTCCAATGCTTGCGACGGTGGCGCGTGGACGCACGCGCGCGTCTTATTCTACCTCTCCTTCGGCTCCACTCTCGATCTTCTCCTCCAGCTTCCGGTTTTGGAGATCATCTTCCTTCGGCCCCTTCCCTTTGTTGTTGTTGGCGAAGACCATGGTGCTTCTAAAACTGGAAACAGGACCTGGCAGAAACAGGTCGAAACAGAAAAACGACAGGAAAATGATATATGGACCTCGGGGGTCCAGGGGTTAAATATGAGAAACATACATAACAAAAGGAAAGTCTAGGTCAAAAACGAGTCGGAGAGGGGCTCCGGGGCGCCCACACCATAGGGCGGCGTGGCCAGGAGTGGGCCCGCGCCCCCAGGTGGTGTTGTGCCCTCGGGCATCGTCTCCTACTCCTCTTCGGCTCGGTATTTTTCATATTTTCCAAAAACAATAATTTATAACTTGGAAAATAATTCAAGAACTTTTTCTCAACAGAACTGTTACCTATTCGAAGACAGTCTCTGCAGATTCTGGAATCTTCCCTCTAATGAACTTCTCTAGAGTCATTACTTGAATAACATCAACATCTTCATCATAAGAATCTCCAGAAATATAATGCTTGAGTCTTTGCCCATTTACCACTTGTGTAGTGTTATCTTTGAGGGAATCAATTTTGATTGCACCCAAATGATACACCTCTTCAATAACATAAGGGCCTTCCCATCTCGAGAGTAATTTTCCTGCAAAAAATCTGAGACGGGACCTATACAATAGAACTTTCTCACCAACATGAAACTCTCTTTTAAGAATTCTCCTATCATGCCATTGTTTATCTTTATCTTTAAAGAGCCTAGAATTTTCATAAGCTTCACATCTCCATTCATCTAGATGATTCAAATCAAACATTCTTTTCTTACCAGGAAGTTTAAAATATTTATTAAGTTCCTCCACTTCCCAATAAGCTTTGTGTTCTAATTCTAAAGGCAAGTGACAAGCTTTTCCATAAACCATTTTATAAGAAGACATACCCATAGGATTTTTATAAGAAGTTTTATAAGCGCATAAAGCATCATTCAACTTATCGGACAAATTCTTCCTAGATTTATTAACAGTCTTTTGCAAGATAGATTTAATTTCTATATTTGATAATTCTACTTGCCCACTCGTTTGAGGATGATAAGCTGAGGCAATTCTATGATTAACATCATATTTAGCATGGGTTTTCTAAAATCACCATGAATAAAGTGAGAACCTCCATCAGTCATAAGATATCTAGGCACACCAAACCTAGGGAAAATAACATCTTTACACTATTAGGAAATAGGCTTCCGATGACTAACATAATTGGGTTACCGCTGGCCAATAAGTGTTCGCCAGCGCTACTACACTAGTGCTAACATGTTACCACTGGCAAACCCATGTTGCCCAGCTGTAAGGTAGCTTACCGCTGGCGAACGAAACGGGTTGTGCGCTAGTTCTATTATTTACAGATTTAAAAAAATAGACCTCCTCGACCCTACCCCTGCTCCCTCCCACCCCAGGCCGTAGCTATGCTACCTCCCACCCCGGGCCGCACCGATCCCTTCCGCCACTCCAGTCGCTGAGACGGAGAAGGCCGCGTGGTGTGTGCCCGTGCATATGTGTGTGGTGGACACCGGAAGGGTTAGCGATAGGCGCAAGGAAGACGGCGAGGTTGAGGAACGAGGGGGAGCGTGATGCTGGTGGGAGCTAGAGGGCGGCCGCCGGTCTGAGCATGGTGGCGACCATGGACGGGTGAGGAGCTCGGGCTCAAGGCGGATGCGAGGTCAACGGCGACGGGAGCCCGTAGTAGAGGGGCGGCTCGAGGCGGAAACAGCGAGGGAGGAGGCGCAGAATTCAGGCGCGGGACGTTGGGGAGAAGCTCGGCCCCCGCACATGCATGACGATGTTGAGGACGACCGCGGCGAAGGGAACTAGCAGGGGACGGAGGGCGAGCAAGGCTCAGGGCGGCGGCAGCCTTGGATAATGGAGGAGAGCGGCGTGGCTGGGGTGTCCTGGCCGAGGACAGAGGAGATGGTGGTGTTGGGGCGCGTAGAGATAAACGAAAAACTTTTCCTACGCAAAGCTCCCAAGATCTAGCCGAGGTAGAAGGCCACGAGTATTACCACTAGACGCGCAGGTGCGGATTATCGATGTAGCGCGTCGGGTCGGGGCAGTGCAGTCCCACGATCCGGTCCGGCCGATCCAATCCCTCGAACGTCGAAGTGCTGAACGTACAGCACCTCTGCCGGTATCCACACGTACGAGGAGGAGCTCCGACGGCGGACTGCTAGGTCCGGTGCGGCGGCTGGACTGAGTGGGGCTAGGGTTCCCAACGCATGGGAGAGTAGACTTTCTTGCCCGCTGGGCAACCTGCGCCCCTCTTTATATAGCGTACGGTAATGGGCTGCACAACACTTGTGGCCCATTCCCTCTGTGAGTCCGACTCACTAACTCAGTCCATTTCCGGTTCGGGTCCAACCCAACCAATACTTGCTCCTGCTCTTAAGTGTGTGACCCTGCAGGCTCATGGCGACATGGACACGATTGGAGTCCTACTCCCAATCGATCAATCGGTAGCGGCTCCTAGCAGAACGTGCCGACTCCCAAGTCCCATTGAGTCATGACGACATACCTTTCAATGTGATATTCATCTTAGTCCTTTTTGCCTCACGATATACCTTGTCGAACTATAGGCGATTCATCGTCATCCCTTTAATAGTTCAACTCTCTTCTCGATCCGTGATATGTGATTCATCTGACTAACTCTTAGTCAACCAACACAGTTAACACTTAACTGAGTTGCGCATGGCCATGCTTCCTGAATCATATCACTCGAGAGGGCCCAGAGAATATCTCTCTCCATTCGGAGGGGCAAAATCCCATCTTGATTATCCACATCACGCAGCTTGCTTCTCATTCGACCCGAACTCTGCCTTTATAGTTGCCTTGTCACAGAACAACGTTTGACAGAACCTAAGTCGGTGATCCACAACTCGGATTGTGCGACAACCTCAGGTCTAAGGATTACATTGATTGAGACATGCAAATGACGACTTGATCGTTGCATCTCAATGTGGGTCAGTCCGACTTGCTAAAACTCTTTAGCCAAGTCCATGAACGTTGGAATGGCATCACCATGCCCATGACAAGTGGAACCGTGTCATCAGCCAACACTCACATTAGTCTAGGGTGTGTGTCCAGCACAACCTAAATGACCAAGGACAATCTAGTATGAACAACATGAATATATAGTTCCACAATCGAATCACATATTCAATGACATATATCAGATGTTCAATACAAGGACAACTTAATAACTTTATGAATACAATGGGAATAACATCATACATGATTGCCTCTAGGGCATATTCCCAACAGTCTCCCACTTGCACTAGAGTCAATCATCCTGGCATCATATGCCTAGGCATCTAATGCCCATGCCTCTCGTGTGCGCCTCATGCTTAGGCTGTGGTAGCGCCTTTGTCAACGGATCTGCAATGTTTGCATCCGTGTGTACTTTGCATAACTTGATATCACCTTGTTCGACAAACTGGCGAATGAGGTGGTACCGCATGAGTATATGTTTGTTCTTCTGGTGTTGTCTAGGTTCCTTGGCTTGTGCTATAGCACCATTGTTGTCACAATATACGTCCAAAGGATTGGACGCGCCCTGAACCACACCAAGATCAATCAGGAGGTTCCTGATCCAAACAGCTTCCTTTGCCGCCTCTGAGGCAGCAATATACTCAGCCTCTGTTGTAGATGCAGACACCGTATCTTGCTTGGAACTCTTCCAGCTCACAGCTCCTCCGTTCATTACGAACACGTATCCCGATTGCGAACGAGAATCATCTGAGTCGGTGAGATAACTCGCATCCGTGTAACCCTTTACACTGAATTCCTCATCACCTCCATAAACTAGGAACATTTCCTTAGTATTTCTCAAATACTTAAGGATGTTTTTAACCGCTGCCCAGTGGGCTTCGCCAGGGTCAGCCTGGTATCTGCTCGTAACACTTAGAGCATAGGAAACATCTGGCCTAGTACAAATCATGGCATACATGATGGATCCGATTGCCGAAGCATACGGGATCACACTCATCCGACTTCGCTCATCAGTCGTCGAAGGACACTGAGTCTTGCTAAGTTTTATACCATGGGACATCGGCAAGAATCCCTTCTTGGACTCTTGCATTTTGAATTTCTTCAAAACCTTGTCCAGATAAGTACTCTGACTCAATCCAATGAGCCGCCTGGATCTATCTCTATAGATCCTGATTCCTAATATGTAAGTTGCCTCACCCAAATCCTTCATTGAGAAACTCCTTTCCAATGACTCTTTGGTTTCTTGCAACATCATGACATCATTTCCAATCAGCAATATGTCATCCACATATAAGATTAGAAAGTTTACTTTGCTCCCACTAAACTTCTTGTATAAACAAGAATCATGATCGCTCTTGATGAAGCCAAACGATTTGACTACCTCATCAAAGCGAATGTTCCAACTCCGAGATGCTTGCTTCAATCCATAAATGGATTTCTGAAGTTTGCATACCTTGTCAACATTAGCTGGATCGACAAAACCTTCGGGCTGTATCATATACACGTCCTCAGTTAAATTTCCATTAAGGAAAGCTGTCTTGACATCCATCTGCCATATCTCATAGTCGAAATAGGCTGCTATGGCTAACATGATCCGAATTGATTTAAGCATCGCTACGGGCGAGAAGGTCTCGTCGTAGTCAACTCCTTGAACCTGTCGGAACCCCTTCGCGACAAGTCGTGCTTTATAGACGGAAATATTTCCATCCATATCAATTTTCTTCTTAAAGACCCATTTGCACTCGACGGGTCTTGCACCGTCAGGCAGATCAACCAAATTCCAAACTTGGTTTTCATCCATGGACTTTAACTCGGATCTCATGGCTCCAAGCCACGACTCGGAATCAGATCCCACCATCGCTTCCGAATAAGTTGCCGGCTCATTACTGTCTAACAGTAAAACATCTCGAGCACTCTGTAATCTGGCAGATCTCCGTGGTTCAGGTGCTGTTACCGGTGTAGGTACCACGACCGGCTCAGCCTCCAAGGCATTCGCCGACTCGCCCCTAGCCGGTTCCTCTCGAATTTCTTCGAGTTGCACTGTGCTCCCACTGACTTCCCGACCGAGAAACTCTTTCTCAAGGAAGACACCATTCCGAGCGACAAACACTTTGCCCTCTTCCCGGTTGTAGAAGTAGTACCCCAAGGTTTCCCTCGGATACCCCACGAAAATACACTTATCCGACTTGGGCGTGAGCTTGTCCGACTGAAGTCGCTTGACAAATGCTTCACAACCCCAAATCTTAAGAAAAGACAAACTTGGCTTCTTGCCCGTCCACATCTCATGTGGTGTCTTCTCTACTGACTTTGATGGTACTCTGTTTAGTGTGAAAGCTGCAGTTTCTAGACAATAACCCCAAAATGATAAAGGTAGATCTGTCCGACTCATCATTGATCGTACCATGTCCAACAAGGTCCGATTTCTCCGTTCCGATACACCGTTTCTCTGCGGTGTACCCGGCGGAGTGAGTTGAGGAACTATTCCACAACTCTTTAGATGGTCATCAAACTCATGGCTCATGTACTCGCCTCCACGGTCCGACCGTAGAAACTTTATTTTCTTGCCGAGCTGATTTTGTACCTCATTCTGGAATTCCTTGAACTTTTCAAAGGCTTCCGACTTGTGTTTCATTAAATAGATATATCCATACCTACTCAAATCATCAGTGAAGGTAATGAAGTACTCATAACCACCTCTGGCTGTCGTGCTCATTGGACCACATACATCACTATGTATTAGTTCCAACAAGTCGGACGCCCTTTCACAACTCCTTGCAAAAGGTGTCTTGGTCATCTTGCCCAGTAGGCATGATTCGCATGTCTCGAATGACTCTAAGTCAAATGAAGTTAGAAGTCCATCATCATGGAGCTTCTTCATGCGCTTCCAACTTATATGACCAAGCCGACAGTGCCAAAAGTAAGTCATATTCAGATCATTTGGTTTCAACCTTTTAACATTTATGTTATAGACCGATTCACTATCAAGATTTAAAATAAATAACCCGTTCTGAACGGGTGCAAAGCCGTGAAACATATCTTTCAAATATAAAGAACAACCATTATTCTTAATATTCGACTCATAACCTTGTCTCATCAAACATGAGGCGGAAATAATGTTTCGACTAAGCGCTGGAACATAATAACAATTATTTAGTTCCAAAATAAATCCTGAAGGTAAATGAAGTTGCATCGTGCCGACTTCTAACGCAGCGACTCTCGCCTTGTTGCCGACCCGAATATCAACCTCTCCTCTTGCCACGCTCCTAGTTCTTACCAGCCCCTGCAACGAGTTGCAAATGTGAATGACTGATCCGGTATCATATACCCAAGAACTATTAGGTGCATCAGCAAGATAAATGTCTATAACATTGCACACAAGTGTACCTGAGTCGGAAGTCATACCTCCACTCTTGGCCTTGTCAGCCAAATACTTGGTGCAATTCCTCTTCCAGTGGCCATCCTGCTTGCAATAGAAGCAATTGGCTCCGGCTGTAGGAGAAGGCTTAGTCTTTGAGGAAGCGCTCTGGACAGGGCCATGGGCGTTGCCTCCTGACTTATCCTTCTTCTTCTTAGTCCAAGAACTCTTCTTGAACTTAGCCTTATTCTGCACCATCAACACTTGACTGGTGCCTTTCTTGATATCAGCCTCTGCCGTTTTGAGCATCCCATGTAATTCAGTGATACTCTTATCCATACCATGCATATGGTAGTTCGAGATGAACGGACCATACGCACTAGGAAGAGAGTTCAGAATTATATCAGTGGCGATCTCTTCTTTAATTGAGAAGCCCAAGCGATCCAAAGACTGTATGTAACCAATCATCTTGATTACATGCGGACTCAGTGGATCGCCGTCTTTCAGCTTACAGCCAAGCAAAGCTTGAGAGACTTGATACCTCTCAGTCCTTGCTTGAGCCTGGAACATACTTTTGAGGCTTTCGATCATATCGTAGGCCTCAACATTTTCGAACTGCTGCTGCAAGTCCGGTTCCATGTGTGCAAGCATAAGACAGCTAATCTCCGTAGACTCATCTCTAGTCTTACGGTAGGCATTTGTGACAGCGACAGTTGCATCGTCATCAGGCTCATCTGGAAGTGGAGTTTCTAGAACATGTTCTTTCTTGTCATGCTTGAGGACTATCCTCAGATTACGATACCAGTTGGTGAAATTAATTCCATTAAGCTTATCTTTCTCTAGGATTGACCTCAACGCAAAAGTGGACAACTGAGGAAGGTTGCTAGGTGCCATTGATCTACAACAGAAAATACGCAAAAACACTTAAGACATGTATTCATAAAAGAGCAGGCATATTAAACGTTTTAATACTTATGCTCCCACTAGAACCAACATCCCTCCGATGGTTGCTAAGTGATTCAGGACCCTAAATAAGCAAGCCGACTAGTGAGCTTTAGCATCACCGCTAGCCGTCAAGTGATCTAGGTAGGCAACACCTTGCCAATCGTATCTCTATACGACTCCTGTTAGTTGGGTGACATCACATGCCCCGGCTCCCAACCTACCTCGCCCCGAGCCCCACAACCGTTGTGATGGACTCGTCTAGATTACCAAGTGCTTCTGCGTGTAAGAGTCCGACTCAAACCCACCTAACCGGAAAGAATTGGTAGCACCTCAATTTTATGAGCCCACTACCAAGAATGTCCGACTTGTGATGGTGCAGCACTGGCGGGGCGACCGACTAGACCTTCTTTGAGGGATTAAAGAATCTACCAACTATCTAAATAGAGGTAAATAGAGGCATAACAATAACACAAATAAAGCAATTATAATGTGAAATGGTATGGCTCTCTTCATGGTGATCTCCATCTCCACGAAGCTTGTAAGTCGACTCGTGCCAACTCTTGTCACGTGCCACCTTACTCCATGTAGCCGACTTGTACATCGACTTGCATGCCTTCCGGGTTCTCCAACAAGCTACACTAGCTAAGTAAATGAAATTTACATAGAGAATCCGACACGCAGGCCGGTATACAATAAAATGACAGCACCTAGGCTCCAGCCGGCTGACAAAAAACATGATACGCAGATCATGTATGGATTACACACATCACATGCACATAAGCCATACCATTCACAACTTTCTGCAAAAACAAGTTATGCATAGATACGATATCTACCGGCGTTGTGAAACTCGCAACGACATCTAAGGCGCTACGACAGGACGACGGCGGTCCCGCTAGCCGGATAGCGGGCGGGGATCGAAGGGGCAGCGCCCCTCGCGGGTGCGGGCAGCGCCCGTTGATTTCGGAAAACGCAGATCTCATCTGCATTCCGATCATGGATTTCTTCATCGGATAAAACGATTTTACCCGAATCTGATCCGTATTCCGATTCGACCAAACTCTTTGATCTTCGATCACCGCAACTGGATTTATGTGTCACGGTATACCCCGATGGCGGAAACCGACCGGTAGGGGTAAGTTGTTCCACGACCTTAGCAGTATGATCACGGAAACCAGATCATCCATTAACCCCGAGTACGATTGATCCAATCAACCTTGTACAAAACCGATCTATCTCATAGACCGACCACCAAAACAGCAATTAGATCACATCTAACGCTAACTACATATCACATATGTACGGATCTCGGGCCTAATACCAGAAGCTACCGCTCTGATACCACTGTTGGGGCGCGTAGAGATAAACGAAAAACTTTTCCTACGCAAAGCTCCCAAGATCTAGCCGAGGTAGAAGGCCACGAGTATTACCACTAGACGCGCAGGTGCGGATTATCGATGTAGCGCGTCGGGTCGGGGCAGTGCAGTCCCACGATCCGGTCCGGCCGATCCAATCCCTCGAACGTCGAAGTGCTGAACGTACAGCACCTCTGCCGGTATCCACACGTACGAGGAGGAGCTCCGACGGCGGACTGCTAGGTCCGGTGCGGCGGCTGGACTGAGTGGGGCTAGGGTTCCCAACGCATGGGAGAGTAGACTTTCTTGCCCGCTGGGCAACCTGCGCCCCTCTTTATATAGCGTACGGTAATGGGCTGCACAACACTTGTGGCCCATTCCCTCTGTGAGTCCGACTCACTAACTCAGTCCATTTCCGGTTCGGGTCCAACCCAACCAATACTTGCTCCTGCTCTTAAGTGTGTGACCCTGCAGGCTCATGGCGACATGGACACGATTGGAGTCCTACTCCCAATCGATCAATCGGTAGCGGCTCCTAGCAGAACGTGCCGACTCCCAAGTCCCATTGAGTCATGACGACATACCTTTCAATGTGATATTCATCTTAGTCCTTTTTGCCTCACGATATACCTTGTCGAACTATAGGCGATTCATCGTCATCCCTTTAATAGTTCAACTCTCTTCTCGATCCGTGATATGTGATTCATCTGACTAACTCTTAGTCAACCAACACAGTTAACACTTAACTGAGTTGCGCATGGCCATGCTTCCTGAATCATATCACTCGAGAGGGCCCAGAGAATATCTCTCTCCATTCGGAGGGGCAAAATCCCATCTTGATTATCCACATCACGCAGCTTGCTTCTCATTCGACCCGAACTCTGCCTTTATAGTTGCCTTGTCACAGAACAACGTTTGACAGAACCTAAGTCGGTGATCCACAACTCGGATTGTGCGACAACCTCAGGTCTAAGGATTACATTGATTGAGACATGCAAATGACGACTTGATCGTTGCATCTCAATGTGGGTCAGTCCGACTTGCTAAAACTCTTTAGCCAAGTCCATGAACGTTGGAATGGCATCACCATGCCCATGACAAGTGGAACCGTGTCATCAGCCAACACTCACATTAGTCTAGGGTGTGTGTCCAGCACAACCTAAATGACCAAGGACAATCTAGTATGAACAACATGAATATATAGTTCCACAATCGAATCACATATTCAATGACATATATCAGATGTTCAATACAAGGACAACTTAATAACTTTATGAATACAATGGGAATAACATCATACATGATTGCCTCTAGGGCATATTCCCAACAGGTGGCGGGGAATGGCCCTCTTGGCCATGGCGAGCGAGGAAGGGAGGCGAGGGGAACCAGTGAGGAGGCGTTGCGGGTTGGGAAGAGAAAAGCGATAAGGAGAGAGAGGGAGTAGGGGCCAGCCCGTGCGAGTGGTTCGGGCACGATGCTCTCTGTGCGATTCTATGTGTGTTGCGTGCGTGTGTGTGCTAGATGGACCCGGTTGAAGAACATGATATAAGGAGAGAGAGGGAGCAGGGGCCAGCCCGCGCGTACGTGCGTTCGTGCTGCTACTGTTGGCGAACAGACCATATGATTTCTCAGTGATAAGATATGTAGTACTGGTACCCATAGAGTCTTGTTAGCCAGCGGTAATTAGCGTTGCTGGATTGTTGCTACTGCTGGCGAACATCATTGATGCTGCGCCAACGATATGCTGCTTACCGCTGGCGAACGTGTTTTTGGTGCACCAACGGTAAGTAGCGCTGGCGCACCAAAAAAATATGTTTGTCAGCGGTAGCATTTCGGCTATAAGTCTTTTCCTACTGGTGTTAAGCATCTTAAAGAGGTCTCACCATTAACACTTTTTGTAGGTATAGCTTCTACCCACTTAGTAACATAATCAACAGCAAAAAGAATATGAGTGTAACCATTTGAAGGAGGAAAATGACCCATAAATTCAAATCCCAAACAATCAAAAGGTTCAAGAACAAGAGAATAACTCATAGGAATTTCATTACGTCTAGAAATATTGCCAACTCTTTGACATTCGATATAAGATAACATAAATTTACGTGCATCTTTAAAGAGAGTAGGCCAATATAAACATGATTGTAGAACCTTCTATGCGGTTCTATCTCCAGCGTGATGTCCTCCATAAACACTATCATGGCACCTTTTCAATATTTCTCGTTGTTCATGATCTGGAACACATCTTCTCATAATAGCATCTACTTCTTCTTTATATAAGTGTGGGTCATCCAAAAAATAATGCCTCAAATCATAAAGAATTTTCTTCTTTGTTGAGCTGTAAAATGTTGGAGGAAAATACATTGAAACAATAAAGTTAGCATAATCAGCATACCATGGACTATCTTGGGAGTTTACCTTTATTGCAGCCAACCGTTCATTTGGAAAACTATCATTAACAGGAATAGGGTCATAAGCAATGTTTTCCAATCTAGACAAGTTATCAACAACATGATTTACAACACCTTTTCTATCCACAATATGAAAATCAAACTTTTGTAAAAGAAACACCCATCTAATAATCCTAGGCTTAGCATCTGTCTTTTCCATAAGGTATCTAATAGCAGCATGATCAGTATGAATAGTAACCTTTGAGTCAACAGTATAAGGTCTAAACTTATCACATGCAAAAACTACAGCTAAGAACTCTTTTTCGGTGGTAGCATAATTCTTTTGAGCGGCATCAAGAGTGTTACTAGCATAATGAATAACATTCAACTTCTTATCTACTCGTTGTCCAAGAACAACAGCTACAACAAAATCACTAGAATCACACATAATTTCAAATGGTAAATTCCAATCAGGTGGTTGAACAATAGGAGCAGTAGTTAAATCCTTCTTAAAAGTTTCAAAAGCTTCCTTAAAATCATCATCAAAAACAAAAGGCACATCTTTTTGAAGAAGATTAGTAAGAGGCATTGCTATTTAAGAGAAATCTTTAATAAACCTCCTATAAAAACCAGCATGACCAAGAACACTACGAATACCTTTAACATCCCTGGGACAGGGCATTTTCTCTATTGCTTCCACTTTAGCTCTATCAACTTCATACCTCTTTCAGAAATTTTATGTCCAAGAACAATTCCTTCATTCACCATAAAGTGGCATTTCTCCCAATTAAGAACAAGATTAGTTTCTTCACATCTCTCCAAAACTTTATCAAGGTTGTGCAAACAATTATCAAAAGTAGTTCCATAAACAAAGAAATCGTCCATGAATACTCCCACAATTTCTTCAAAAACCATGAAAAATAGCATACATGCATCTTTGAAACGTAGCAGGAGCATTACACAAACCAAAAGGCATACTTCTATAATCATAAGTACCATAAGGACAAGTAAAGGTTGTTTTATCTTGATTTTGTGTCCTAACAGCAATTTGAGAAAACCCAGAATAACCATCAAGAAAGAAAAAATGAGTTTTCTTAGACAACCTCTCTAACATTTGATCAATAAAAGGCAAAGGATAATGATCTTTCTTAGTAACCTTGAGAACTTTCCGAAAATCAATGCACATTCTATAATTAACCACTACTCTTTGAGGAATAAGCTCATTATTTTCATTAGGCACAATAGTCATTCCTCCCTTCTTAGGGACACAATTCAAAGGGCTCACCCAATGCTAATGTACCGTCCCATCCAAGACTAATACATACTTTTGATTATACCCCTTGCAAGCATCCGCAACTACAAGAAAGTAATTAAGAAATAAATCTAACCACAGCTTTAAACTCCCGGATCCTACGCTCCCTCGTGTAATGGTTTCCTAACGGGGGTTTAGGTTTCTGTCACTCTGGCAACCCCACAATTAGTAGCCAAATACACGATGCATCCCCCTAGGCCCATAAATGGTGAAGTATCATGTAGTCGATGTTCACATGACACCACTAGGAGAATAACACCACAACCTAAATATCAAATATTAAATGTTATTCAACATTACTTCACTACTAACAACTTGACTTCTCTCATGTCCTCAAGAACAACACGAACTACTCACAACACATCATATGGATCATGATCACAGGTGATATAATGGATGATAACAATCTTGTCATAAAGTGCAAACACCGATAAATCTCACAAGCATCAACTACTAACAAGTAATCCACACCGGGAGAGAGATCTAATGCAAAACAATGATAGAGGCCCCTAATTGTTACAGCGGGATGAAGTTGGATGATGAGGGTGATGGTGCTGATGGTTATGATGATGATGATGACGATCTTGATGATGCCAGGATCGATGATGGTGACGATGGCAGTGATTTCCCCTCTTCGGAGAGGAATTTCCTCGACAGATTTCTCCCTGTTAGAGAGCTTTTCTCTCTCGGGTGTTTTCCGCCCCGCAGCGGCGGCGGAATAATTCTTCAAGGATGGAATGAGTCTTAGGGTTCCCTCGGGGCTAGGCACGCCAAAGATGAGCCCCAGAGGTGGGCCAGGGTGGCCACACCCCTAGGTGGCACGGCTAGGGGGCGCCACCCCTAGGTGTGGGCCCCTAGTGGCCCTCCTCCGGCTCTTCTTCAGGCTGAGTTCTTCCACTGAACTTTTAGGAACCCCCGGATGTCCCCCTTCTTCTTATAACTTCTAAAATATGGTATCTCAACGGTGCTATTTCCATCAGATTTCTCGTCCCGGTGTTTATTCTCCAAAAAATATAAAACATGCAAAATAAGATAAAATAACAGAAGAGATGCATCATAACATGAAATATATCGATGAATAACAGAAAATTATGATATAAATAGTGATGCAAAATGGACGTATCAACTCCCCCCAAGCTTAGACCTCGCTTGTCCCCAAGCGAAACTGAACTCAGAAAACATGACCACATGTTTATGGAGTGAAGAGTCGATAAATAAAATACGGACAAGAAGCATCACATACCTATGCACCAATCATTACAGACATCAACTTCCTCTCAAATAACTTAACTTGAAACAAGTAAAGGGAGTCACAAACAAAGATACAAAAGAGAGAATCAAAATTGGCAATGGCAAACTCCGTTCTTGGTCTGAGAACATTTAATCAAATTATACTTATCTTAGGTGAAGTCTTTATAACAAGGTTTACATTGTAGAGCTTAACATGTTTAATTATAACAACTCTTTTACAGTGATTCATAGCTTTCAAAATAATATTCATTCAGATAATAAAGCATGTCCTAAACAAAGAAGGGTAGAAAACATGATTGAATAAATCAGCATATAGATGATGTGATCACAACAACTCAAATGCTTGCTGGAGACAAAAGGAAATGGGTTTACTGACTCAACATAAATGTAAAAGATAGGCCCTTCGCAGATAGAAGCATTGACCACTCATGTTCTAGAGCTTTTATTTTAATAAACAGAGGTATAAAATGCATGACACTCCTCCCGTCCATCTTACACAAAACATGGCTAACCGAATCCTCGGGTGCCTGTCAACAATGACAAACCATGGAGGAGTGTCTAAATTTTGAGGGGTGTATATTTATGTCAACGAATGGCAAACAGAAAATACAGTACGTCACAAGCCAACTAGACTCACCAGAGCAGCTCCCATAGAAGGACACAACTGGTATAGAAGTTCATCCCTCTTTCTCTTTTGTTTACACAATTATGCTTTGACTGATAAATCAGGGGCAAAAAGAGTGAAGAGAATTTGTATTATTATTTTGGGGTTGGGCACCCCGCTGCCAGCTCTTCTAGCATTTGGATAAGCGGATGAAGCCACTAGTCCAGGTGTGTGAGTCCAATCAACAAGTGAGATAAAGATTCTCTATTTGCATCCTCATGAGCTAAAACAGGAACACAAAACATGAGTAATTTGAAACTTTTAAAGGTAGTACATGAGCAATTTACTTGGAGTGGCGGTGAAATACCACATGTAGGTAGGTATGGTGGACACAATGGGCAAGGTTTGGATGCACGAGAAGCATTCCCTCTCAGTACAGGGTTTTTGGCTAGCAAGGCTGGGTAGCAAGCATAAGAGTTGAAGGAAAACAAACAAATATAAGGATGAAACCAATCATGCAATCTTCATTGAAAGCATAAGCGATCTTAACTTATGAATACTAAGTTTATGTGCTAATAGGAAAATTCCTCTTTCTTATACTAGCAACTCAAATTATTATTTCTGCTGACCCAAGCTAAGTTTTCCAAAACCAACTAGATTAACTTGATGATCTCTAGAGAGATACCAAATACTAATAGCAAGCTCAGCCATATGACAGAAGTTGAAAACTGAAATAATGTGCATAGAAAGTAAATGATGAAACTTCTCATTAATATTTCAAACCGGCAACTCACAGCAACGGATACAACAATAACCAACTAGAGAGAGACACTTCCATACTGCAAACCATCCTATATGATAACCTCTCTACTCATGATATGACTCTACTGAAAAGGTAAAAAGATGAAAGATAGTGATGTTATACCGCAACACTCCCCCCAAGCTTGGAACAAGCCGAGGGGATGCCAAACCCAGTGACGAATCAATTCTTTGGTGGTGGTGACTTCTTCTCATCCTTGGTCTTCCAAGGTAAAGGCTCTCCATCCACAAATGAGGTCCTGGTCTCCATCATCCTGAAACTAGCAGCAGAGCTTATACGTTTAAACCTGTTCTCATACTAACAGTTCTGGTTCTGTACATCATAGAGTTGTGCTTGCAAATCATTGGTGGCCTTGGCGAGTGAGAGAATCTTCTCCGAAAGCTTCAAATTCTCCCTCTTGTATTAAGCGATATGTTCTGTCTTTATCCTGTCGATGATCTCAACTTCACGCTCCGCCCTCTTCTTGTACCTGAAAACTTGCTCCAGTTGTTCCATCCTAGCTTCCAGACTGCCTTCTCCTCTAGGGCCCCAAACATCTTCAATCTGCACCTTCCCGTCCTTGAGCAGCAATTCCTTGGGATGCAACTTCAACTCGTTCAAGTACGGGTTGACGATGTTCTCAAAGAAATTGTCTTTGGGAGATCCAGGAGAAGCCATTGTTGCTCTAGATCTGAAGATGTAATCTAGCAGAAACAACTCGAAACAGAAACACAACGAGAAAATGATATACGGACCTCGGGGGATCCGGAGGATTATATAGCAAAAAGTTTCATAATGAAAGGAAAGTCTAGGTCGAAAACGAGTTGGAGAGGCGCTCCGGGGCGCCCACACCATGTGCTGGCACGACCAGAGGTGGGCCCGCGCCACCCTATGGTGTGGAGCCTCCGGGCTCCGTCTCCCTCTCGTTTCCGGCTCATAATTTTTCATATTTTCTTAAAAAAGTAAAAATATAAGTTGAAGATGTTTCATGAACATTTTCTTACCAAAACTGTTACCTATTCGAAAACTGACTCCGCGGTTTCTGAAATATGCTTCTTAATAAACTCCTCCGGGATCATGGCTTGAATACAATCAATATTTTTATCATAAGGATCTCCAGAAATATAATGCTTGAGTCTTTGGCCATTCACCACTTGTGAAGAGTTGTCTTCAAGGGAAACAATTTTGATTGCCCCCAAACGATATACCTCTTCAATAACAAAAGGTCCTTCCCATCTCGACAGTAATTTTCCTGCAAAAAATCTGAGACGAGACCTATACAATAGCACTTTCTCACCAACATGAAATTCTCTTTTAATAATTCTCTTATCATGCCACCTTTTAACTTTTTCTTTGAAAAGCTTAGCATTTTAGTATGCTTCACTCCTCCATTCATCTAAAGAACTTAAGTCAAGCAGCCTTTTTTCACCAGCAAGTTTAAAATCTCTATTTAGGTCTTTCACTGCCCAATAAGCTTTGTGTTCTAATTGTAGAGGCAAGTGACAAGCTTTTCCATAAACCATTTTATTAGGAGACATGCCCATGGGATTTTTGTAAGCAGTTCTATAAGCCCACATAACATCATTTAATTTCTTAGCCCAATTTTTTCTAGATTTATTAACAATCTTTTGCAAGATAGATTTGATTTCTCTATTTGATCATTCTACTTGCCCACTAGTTTGAGGATGATAGGGTGAAGCAATTCTATGACTAACATCATATTTAGCAAGGGTTTTTCTAAAACCACCATGAATAAAATGAGAACCCCCAGCAGTCATAAGATATCTAGGCACACCAAACCTAGGGAAAATAATGTCTTTAAGCATTTTTAGAGAGGTTTCACCATCAGCACTTTTAGTAGGTATAGCTGCTACCCATTTAGTAACATAATCAACAGCAACAAGAATATGAGTATAGCCTTGCGAAGGAGGGAAAGGACACATAAAGTCAAAACCCCAACAATCAAACGGTTCAATAACAAGAGAATAATTCACAGGCATTTCATTACGTCTAGAAATATTTCCAACCCTTTGACATTGATCACAAGATACAATCAATTTTCTAGCATCTTTAAAGAGAGTAGGCCAATAAAAACCTGATTCTAGAACTTTATGTGCAGTTCTATCTCCAGCGTGATGTCCTCCATAAGCACTACTATGATATTTTCTCAATATCTCTTGTTGTTCATTTTCAGGAACACATCTTCTCATAATACCATCAACACCTTCTTTATATAAGTGTGGATCATACCAAAAATAATGCCTTAAATCATAGAAGAATTTTCTTCTTTGCTGAGCTGTAAAGGTAGGGGGCAAATACTTCAAAACAATAAAGTTAGCATAATCAGCATACAATGGACTCTCTTGAGAGCTCACTTTTATTGCAGCTAACTGTTCATTAGGAAAACTATCATTAATAGGAATAGGGTCATCAGAAATATATTCTAATCTAGAAAAATTATCAGCAACAGGATTTTCAGCACCCTTCCTATCCACAATATGTAAATCAAACTCTTGTAAGAGAAGCACCCATATAATAAGCCTAGGCTTAGCATATTTCTTTTCCATAAGGTACTTAATAGAAGCATGATCAGTATGAATAGTAACTTTAGAATCAACAATATATTGCCTAAATTTATCACAAGCAAAAACCACAGCTAGGAATTCTTTCTCAGTGGTAGCATAATTCTTTTGAGAAGCATCAAGAGTTTTACTAGCATAATAAATAACATTTAACTTCTTATCTACCCGATGTCCAAGAACAACACCTACTGCATAATCACTAGCATCACACATAATTTCAAATGGTAAATTCCAATCATGTGGTTGAACAATATGAGCATATATTAAAGCCTTCTTTAAAATTTCAAAAGCTTCTTTACAATCTTCATCAAAAACATATGGTACATCTTTTTGAAGAAGATTAGTAAGAGGTTTTGATATTTTATAGAAATCTTTAATAAACCTTCTATAGAAACCAGCATGACCAAGAATTCTACGAATACCTTTAACATCCCTGGGACATGGCATTTTCTCAAAAGCTTCAACTTTAGCTCTATCAACTTCAATACCTCTTTCAGAGATTTTATGTCCAAGAACAATTCATTCAGTAACCATAAAATGGCATTTCTCCCAGTTAAGAACAATATTAGTCTCCTCACATCTCTGCAAAACTTTATCAAGATTCTGCAAACAATTATCAAAAGAAGTTCCATAGACGGAGAAATCATCCATGAAAACTTCCACAATTTCTTCACAAAAACCATGAAAGATAGCATACATGCATCTTTGAAAGGTAGCAGGAGCATTACATAAACCAAAAGGCATAAGTCTATAAGCATAGGTTCCAAAAGGACAAGTGAAAGTTGTTTTCTCTTGATCAAGCTTTTTAACAGAAATTTGAGAAAACCCAGAATAACCATCAAGAAAGCAGAAATGAGTTTTCTTAGACAACCTTTCAAACATTTGATCAATAAAAGGCAAAGGATAATGATATTTCTTAGTGACTTTGTTAACCATCCTAAAATCAATGCACATCCTATAACCAACTACTACTCTTTGAGGAATGAGTTCATTGTTTTCATTTGGCACAACACTCATCCCTCCTTTCTTAGGGACACAATGCACATGACTAACCCATCTACTATCAGCAATAGGATAAATAATGCCAGCATCAAGGAGTTTCAATACCTTATTTCTTACCACATCCTTCATTTTAGGATTTAAACGGCGTTGATGTTCAACAACTGGCTTTGCATCAGGTTTAATATTAATAGCATGCTGACATATAGCAGGAGAAATCCCCTTCAAATCATCAAGAGTATAACCAATAGCACCTCTGTGTTTCTTCAATATCCCCAATAATCTCTCCTCTTCTTTATCAGAAAGTTGAGAACTAATAATAACAAGATATAATTTCTTATCATCAATATGAGCATATTTAAGATTTTCTGGCAAAGGCTTTAAATCAAAAACTGGATCCTCCTTGGGTGGTAATGTGGTACCCAAGTCTTCCACTGGTAAATTATGTTTCAACATTGCTGGCTGATTTAGGAAAAGCTCATCAATTTCATTCCTTTCTTCCATAAAGACATCACTTTCGTGGTCTTCCATATATTGCTGCAAAGGATTGTTAGGAGCAAGAACCATAGCAGACAATTGTTCAACTTTATAATTCTCATTAGTCAATTCAACTTCATAAGGTGCTTTAGCAAATTTGGAGAAATTAAATTCATAAGACTCTCCATCAAACTTTGTAAGATTTTTCTCCTTTTTACAATCAATAACAGCACCACAAATGTTTAAGAAAGGTCTACCAAATATAATAGTACAAGTATCACTAGCAGAAGTGCCTAGTACTAGAAAATCAGTAGGATACTTAGTTTTACCACACAAGACCTCCACATCTCTAACAATACCAATTGGAGAAATAGTTTCCCTATTAGCAAGTTGAATAATCACATCAATGTCTTCAAGTTCACAAGAACCAATTTCATGCATAATTTCTTTATAAAGCTCATAAGAAATGGCACTAGAACTAGCACCAATATCACATAAACCATAATAACAATGATCACCTATCCTAACAGATAGCACAGGAACACTAGGTTTCCTAGATTTACTAGGACAAGAGACAATATTAGAAGCATCTTCACAAAATATAATGTGTCCCTCTTCTACATTTTCAGAAACAAGTTCCTTTACTATTGCTACTGTCGGTTCTACAGTTATTTGTTCCTTAGGTTCTACAAGTTTCTTTGCACTTTTATTAATCATACTAGCTAACATAGAGTGTTCTTTTACCTTAGCAGGGAAAGGCATTTTCTCAATATAAGGTTTAGGCACAATAGAATCAACAGTATGAACTTCTATATCTCTAGCAGGGGCACAATTAACAATATCTTTATAAGGTGCATGGTACTTATCCCATTCCTTTTTAGGACTATCAATGTAAGAAGCAAAAGACTTATATAAGTTTGCAGTGACTTGAGAATCAAGACCATAAACAACACTAACATTATGAAAATCCTCAGATGACATAAAAGTTTTAATGCATTCATAGTCATAATTTATACTTGACTTTCTACCTTTGTCATTCTCCCATGGTTTAGTGATTTCTTGAATACGGTCAAGAAGATCCCATTTAGCTTCATCCTTCATACGTGTAAATGATCCAGAACAAGAAGCATCAAATAAATCGTTATCATGAAGAGGAAGCCTTGCATAGAAATTATTAATAACGATATTACTGGGGAGCTCATGAATGGGGCATTTGAGCATTAGTAACTTCAATCTCCCCCATGCTTGGGCAATACTCTCTCCGTCATGCGGCCAAAAATTATATATATAATTCCGATCTCTATGGATTTCACTGGGAGGATAAAATTTAGAATAAAAGAGAGGTACAATTTCCTCCCATTCAATAGTCTGGCTATTTTTCAGCAGTTTGAACAATTCAGCGGCTCGTCCTGTCAATGATATAGAGAATAATTCCTCTTCACTTGGCTCATTGTAATACCTGCACACTTGAACAGCTCGCATAATTCATGTAAAAAGAGCAAATGATCACAAGGATGGACATTTCCATCACCTGAATAGCAGTTATCCATAACATGTTTAACAATCTTTCTAGGTATTTATTTAAGGATCCAAATCATCACGCGGTGTCACTTACTACCCTAGCAGTGGCAGTAGTGCCTGCAAATAAGGACTCAAAAGGAGTTCCAAACATAGTGTAATAAAGCAGTAGACATAAATAAAAACATCACTTACATGAGAAGCTTCCTTTATCTATTCCACTTACCAATAGCGCTTCACTCCCCGGCAACGGCGCCAGAAAATAGTCTTAATGACGCACAAGTATAGGAGTGTATCGTAGTACTTCGATAAATAAGAGTGTCGAACCCAACGAGGAGCAGAAGGTGTTGACAAGCAGATTCGATGAAGGAATAACTATAAATACTTGAAAACAGATTTGTAGGGTTTTTTGATATTGCAGATAAATAAAGTGCGAGTAAATAAAATGCAGTAGTAATAATTGCAGAAAGTGGCCCAATACTTTCTTCAGCAAAGGACAAGCCAGTGATTTTACTTATGATTAATAAACATTCTCGAGGACACATGGGAGGTTTCTGTCAAGTGCTTTTGTTCCATGCAGCTGAATAATGTTCGGTGTTTTGATAAGTGTTGTGTGGGTGAACCTATGCTAATGTACCGTCCCATCTAAGACTAATACATACTTGTGATTATACCCCTTTCAAGCATCCGCAACTACAAGAAAGTAATTAAGAAATAAATCTAACCACAACTTTAAACTCCGGGATCCTACGCTCCCTCGTGTAATGGTTTCCTAACGGTGGTTTAGGTTTCTGTCACTCCGGCAAACCCACAATTAGTAGCCAAATACATGATGCATTCCCCTAGGACCATAAATGGTGAAGTATCATGTAGTCGACGTCCACATGACACCACTAGGAGAATAACACCACAACCTAAATATCAAACATTAAATATTATTCAACATTACTTCACTACTAACAACTTGACTTCTCCCATGTCCTCAAGAACAACACGAACTACTCACAACACATCATATGGATCATAATCAGAGGTGATATAATCGATAATAGCAATCTGGTCATAAAGTTCAAACACCGATAAATTTCACAAGCGTCAACTACTAACAAGTAATCCACACCGGGAGAGAGATCTAATGCAAAACAACGATAAAGGCCCCTAATTATTACAGCGGGATGAAGGTGGATGATGAGGGTGATGGTGCTGGTGGTGATGATGATGATGCTGACGATCTTGATGATGCCCGGAGCGATGACGGTGATGATGGCGGTGATTTCCCCTCTCCGGAGAGGAATTTCCCCGGCAGATTTCTCCCTGCCAGAGAGCTCTTCTCTCTCGGGTGTTTTCCGCCCCGCAGCAGCATCGGAATAATTCTTCGAGGATGGAATGAGGATTAGGGTTTCCTCGGGGCCAGGAACGCAAAGATGACCCCCAGAGGTGGGCCAGGGTGGCCACACCCCTAGGTGGCGCGACCAGGGGTGGGGGGCACGCCACCCCTAGGTGTGGGCCCCTGGTGGCCCCCTGCCGGCTCTCCTTCTGACTGAGTTCCTCCTCTGAACTTTTAGGAACCCCCGGATGTCCACCTTCTTCTTCTGAACTTCTGAAATATGGTATCGCGACGGTGCTTTTTCCATCAGATTTCTGGTCCCGGTGTTTATTCTCCAAAAATTATAAATCATGCAAAATAAGATGAAATAACATAAGAGATGCATCATAACATGAAATATATCGATGAATAACTGAAAATTATGATATAAAATAGTGATGCAAAATTGACGTATCAAGCCCTCTTGCAGATTCATGAGCCAGACTAGGGCTGGGCCCTTGAGGGCCATGTGCAGCCTATTCGCGATGCACTTGTCGTCCCCCTTTGCAACCCCTACGTGGAGGCAGTAGAGCTGCAGGAAGTCGAGGGGAGGGGTAGTGCCGTCGTAACGAGATGGCAGCGTGAGGTTGAACTTCGGTGGCGAGGAGACCATGCGAAGCTGCTTGGTGAACATGAGAGCACCGTCGAAGTAGACCGTCGCGCGCGCGCCGAGGTCCGCCGGGCAGTTGGCGAGGTCACGGATGGTGCGACGCTCGCGAACGTGGCAGTGTTTGATCTGAACGCACGCATTCGGTGGAGTGCATAGGATCTGACAGCTGTTGCATCTCTTCTCAAGCACCTTACTAGTGAGTTCCTTGTTAGGGAACTTTGTGCGGGGGTCGCCATGCACCGGCGAGGTTACACCGTGAGAAGGGGCAGCGCGTCATGAGCTTCCGCACTCCTACACTAGCCGACGTCGCCTCCCCGCGGCTCCCGTGGGTGGAAGTTTGTGATGGTGGCGAGCTTCTAAAGTCGGGCGAGCCATGCGACATGTCTTTCAGGTGCGGGTGGGTGCGTAAGCAGCTCTCGGACCAGCAGCAGGGCTGCTGCGGGAGTAGGTTGCTCCAGGAACCCTTGTGTTCCTTACGATGGTGGGGGCAGATGCTGAGACGCGGGCGCATCCCGCTGCAGCGTGTGGGAGGAAGCTTCTTCCTCGGCACCGTTTTCGCCCTCCACGCCAGTGGTGTTGCACTGTGGCGCGTCGTTTCCATTGTCGTTCTCGTTGCCGGTTGGGTCGACATGCCCTCGACAGCAAGCCTTTTCGGAGCGGGTGAGGCGCGGGCTGGTCCGAGCGGTAGGTTCCATGGCGATGAAGAAACAAAGGAGTGCCTTAGCCCCCTACCTCGCGCGCCATATGTCAGAGAGAGCTCGTCTTTCCTAGACAGGATAGCTCTTAGAGGTTCGAACACTGGGGCTAAACACACTTCCCTCGCTTCCCGAGGAGGCTTCTAGAGGGAAGCTTGAGCACGACAACAGTGGCGACACAGAGAGTTTACCCAGGTTCAAAACACTAGTGTGGTGTAAAACCGTACTCCTTCTTGTCTGATGGATTGCACTGCGATGGTTACACACTAGTAGGAAATAGGCTATAGCCACCACTTTACCGCTGGCAAACAGAGATACACGTTCGCCAGCGCTATTACTGCTGGCCAACAGGAAACCGTGTTCGCCAGCGCTACGCATGTTACCGCTGGCGAACATGCCACTTTGTTCGCCAGCAGTAACGTTGGGCGTGAGGGTGCGGGCAGCCATTTTTACCGCTGGCGAAGAGGGGTGCTGGTTCGCCAGCGGTATGGTTACTTAGCGCTGGCGAACAGCGAGCTGGTTCGCCAGCGGTAGGGTTATTGCTGTGCAACATTTTGGTTCGCCAGCGCTAACTATACCGCTGGCCAACCACTATTTTGGTTCGCCAGCGGTAAGTTTTGAAAAAATTTCCCTCCACACCCCCCTGGACCGCCTTTTTAACTTTTCTAAAGCAGAAACGAAAATGATAAAACGTTCAAAAAATAAATTCCTTGGATATGTGGGTAGAGTGCACTGTCTAGTTGATATAGAAAATTTGAAATACTCCATTTGACCTTTTATGCAAAATTCAAAAATAAAACGTAAAACGGCCATAACTTTTGCATACGACGTCGAAAAAACGCGTTCAATATATCAAAAGAAACGTGAGCAAATTCCAGATCCAACCTCATCGGCCTTCGGCCGTGAGGTTTTTTCAGAATCGTCGAATTCCAAAAGGAAAAAAAGTTATTTGAGACAGACTAAATTTTCCTACATAATCAATTTAATTAAATAAATTTAAAATTCAAAAAAATAATTTTTTTTTCGAGAAAAGATAATAAGGATGTCATATTTGGATTCCTCATATTCTTCTGATCAATTTAGACATATCATTTGTCGAATTTGGAATTACGGATTTGTAGATATGGTGCAATAGTTAAGAGGTTTGATAGTACTAAGAAGTGGGATGGAACTAAGAAGTTAAGCGTGCTCGGGCTAGAGTAGTGGGAGGATGGGTGACCGAGCGGGAAGTGGGCATTCAAAGTTGAAAAAAAAGAAAAAAAAAGGAAAAAATTCTACAGCGTGGTTAGAGGTTCCCCAAATTCAAATGTTTTGAAAATTTGAAAAAAAAATATTCAAAATTTCAGACTTACCCCTGGCGAACAAGACGGGTGTTCGCCAGCGGTAACTAGATAGCGCTGGCGAACAGGACTTGTTCGCCAGCGGTAACCCCTTACCACTGGCGGTGTACTGATGGCGAACACTTGTTCGCCAGCGGTAGCTTGTTTTTGTTCGTCACTGGTAAGCGTTTTCCTACTAGTGACAGTACAAATGCGAGCTTGTGCTCGGAACATACTACTTGGGCTCTATGATGGTTCGAGATCCCTTTGCCTAAGGGTCGGTGTCACCCTTCTTATACTGGCGTTTGGACCTCCTTCCCGCTCATTCGAAGGGAAAGGGTTACGACGAAGCGCCAAAGGGAGGATCGTCACGTACTTCTGTGCCTCCTGCATGGTCCTGGTCGCTGGGGGACAGCTCCACCGTCCATGGCGTCACAGTGGGGGAGCCTAGTGACGCCGCCTTCGTCTTGTAGCGCGGTCTTGGTCTTCTTGCACCAAAGGGGAAATCTGTGGGAACCCCTTTGGCCACCACAGTGCCAACCCTTGCTTTATACACGATAATGGCAACTGTGGTCAAAGGGGCTCTGCGGTGCCTCCATTAAAACTCAGAGGAGCGGTCGTTAGAGGCACATGGGTTTGTCTCCTCTTGAAAGGAGATGCCCAAGGAGGGGAGCAAGGTCGAAGTAGCTCTCCTCCCCGAGGCATGAGTTCCTGTTATTCTGGGCCCGCCTGGAGGGCAGGCCTAAGCGTCAGCTGCGGACGAGGCCCTTGGCGCGGGTGTGGTATACTGGGCTGGGCTGCAACCGTCGCCTGAGGATACCCTGGTATCCAGAGGCCCGACAAATTACTGATATAAACTATTTATACATAAATTTCCCTACCATTGTCTTGGGTTCTCCTTGTGCCTAACCTAACACAACTTAGGAATTGGTTCCACTTTGTTACCCCCTTTCGGCTCACGTAGAAGGGCAGGATGGCAGTTTCGTCTTTTTCCCCAACGGAGCTAGGATTTCTCCGGAGAGGGGATCCGGAGGATCTGAATGCCACCACAACACATGGTATACCATACAATGTGATTTATAATGTGTCATTGGTATTGGATGCCCAAATTCCCTCGCTCTCTGTGTTAGGGCTTCACCGACATCAGATTCTCTCTCGTGGGTTCCAGGACTACTTAGAGCCCGAAACTCCCGAATCTGACAGAACGCGGGGGGGGGGGGGGGACCTTGGAGAGAGGTGGGCCCTACCATTGTATTGGGTTTTCTGTGGGCCTAACTTAACACAAACAAGGAATTGTTTCCACTTTTCTACCCCCTTTCGGCTAACGTAGAGGGGCCAGAATGGCAGTTCCGTCTTTTCCCCATAGGGGCTATGGTTTCTCCGGCCAGGGGGCTCCGGATCATTTCAATACCACCAAATTCCATGGTATGCCATACCATGTGTGTAAGAGTTTGGCATGGGTCTTGGATTCCCTAGATTCTGTCGTTCCCGATGTAAGGGCTTCACCGGCGTGGGATTCTCTCTAGCGTGTTCCAGGACTACTTAGAGCCTAAAACTCCCGGATCTGACGGAACTGGAAGAATCTTACCAAGAGGTGGGACCTACCATTGTCTTGGGTGTTCCTTGGTCCTAACCTAACACAACCAAGCAATTGGTTCCACCTTGCTACTCCTTCCGTCTCACGTAGAGGGGCTAGAACGGTAGTTCTGCCTTTTTCCTCAGCGGGGCTAGAGTTTCTCTGGAGAGGGGCTCTGGAGCGTCTGAATGCCATCACAACACATGCTATGCCACACCATGTGTATTAGAGTGTGGAATGGGGTCCTGGATGCCCAAGATTCCCCCGCTCTCTGTGTTAGGGCTTCACCCGGTGTCGGAATCTCTCTCGCGGGTTCCATAACTACTTAGAGCCCGAACTTACCGGATCTGACGGAACGGGGGGAATCTTGCTGAGAGGTGGGATCTAATATTGTCTTGGGTGTTACTTGGGACTAAACTAACACAACCAAGCAATTGGTTTAACTTTTCTACCCCCTTCCAGGTCACGTAGAGGGGCTAGAACGGTAGTTTCGTATTTTTCCCTAGCGGGGCTAGGGTTTCTCCGGAGAGGGGGCTCCAGAGAGTCTGAATGCCACCAAATACCATGGTATTCCATACCATGTGTGTTAGTTGTGGCATGGGTCTTGGATGCCCAAGATTTCCTCGCTCTCTGTGTTAGGGATTCACGGCATCGGATTCTCTCTCGCGGGTTCCAGGACTACCAAGAGCCTGAAACTCACGGATCTGACGGAACTAGGGGAATCTTGACAAGAGGTGGGCACTACCATTGTCTTGGGTGTTTCTTGCGCCTAACCTAACACAACCAAGCAATTGGTTCCACTTTTCTACCCCCTTCCGGCTCATGTAGAGGGACCAGAACGACAGTTCTGCCTTTTTCCCCAGTGGGGCTATGGTTTCTCCGGAGGGGGATCCGGATTTTCTAAATGCCACAAAATCCCATGGTATTCTATACCATGTGTGTTAGAGTTTTTCATGTGTATTGGATGCCCAAGATTCCCTCTCTCTCCGTGTTAGGTCTTCACCTGCGTCGGATTCTCTCTAGAGAGTTGGAGGACTACTTAGAGCCCGAAACCCTCGGATCTAACGGAACTGGGGAAATCTTGTCAAGAGGTGGGCCCTAACATTGTATTTGGGTGTTACTTGGGCCTAATATAACACAACAAAGTAATTGGTTCCAATTTGCTACCCCCTTACTGCTCACGTAAAGGGGCCAGAATTGCAGTTCCGTCTTTTTCCCCAGCGGGGCTATGGTTTCTCAGGAGAGGGGGCTCCAGATCGTCTGAATGCCACCACATCCCATGGTGTTCTATAACATGTGTTTTATAGTGGTTCATTGGTCTTGTATGCCCAATATTACCTCGCTCTCTGTGTTAGGGCTTCACCGGCGTCGGATTCTCTCTTGCGGGGTTCCAGAACTACTTAGAGCCTAAAACTCCCGGATCTGACGAAACTGGGGGAATATTTCAAAGAGGTGAGTCCTACCATTGTCTTGGGTGTTTCTTGGTCCTAACCTAACACAACCAAGCAATTATTTCCACTTTTCTACCCCCTTCTGGTCATGTAGAGGGGCCAGAACGGCAGTTCTGCCTTTTTCCCCAACTGGGCTATGGTTTCTCCGGAGGGGGGCTCCGGGTCGTCTGAATTCCACCAAATCCCATGGTATTCCATACCATGTGTGTTATATTGTGGCATCGGTATTGGATGCCCAAGATTCCCTCGCTCTCTATGTTAGGGATTCACCAACGTTGGATTCTCTCTAGCGGGTTTCAGGACTACTTAGAGCCCGAAACTCCCGGATCTGACGGAACTTGGAGAATCTTGCCAAGCCTTTGGCCCTACCATTATATTGGGTATTATTTTTTCTTAACCTAACACAACCAAGCAATTGGTTCCACTTTTCTACCCCTTTCCGGCTCACGTAGAAGGGCCAGAATGGCAGTTCTGTCTTTTTTCCCAGCGGGGCTATGGTTTCTCTAGAAAGGGGCTCCGGATCGTCTGAATGCCACCAAATACCATGGTATGCCATATAATGTGTGTTATATTGTGGCATGGGTCTTTTATTCCCAATATTACCTCGCTCTCTATGTTAGGGCTTCAACGGCGTCGGATTCTCTCTGGCGGGTTCCAGGACAACTTAGAGCATGAAACTCATGGATCTAACAGAACTGGGAAAATAATGCCAAGAGGTGGGCCCTAACATTGTCATTTTTATTACATGGGACTAACCTAACACAACCAAGAAATTGGTTCCACTTTTCTACCCACTTCCGGCTCATGTAGAGGGGCCAGAACGACAATTCCGTCTTTTTCCCTAGCGGGGTTATGGTTTCTCCGGAGGGGGGATCTGGATCGTATGAATACCACCAAATACCATGGTATGCCATGCCATGTGATTTAGAGTGTGGAATGGGTCTTTTATGCCCAAGATTCCATCGCTCTCTATGTTAGGGCTTCACCGGCGTCGGATTCTCTCTTGCGGGTTCTAGGACTACTTAGAGCCCGAAACTCCCGGATTTGACGGGAATTGGGGAATCTTTCCAAGAGGTGGTACCTACCATTGTCTTGGGGTTTTTTTGGGCCTAACCTAGCACAAACAAACAATTTATTCGACTTTTCTACGCCCTTCCGGCTCACGTAGAGGGGCCAAAACGGTAGTTCCGTCTTTTTCCCGAGCGGGCCGCTATGGTTTCTCCGGAGAGGGGGCTCCGAATCGTTTGAATGCCACAAAATCCCATTGTATGTCATACCATGTTTGTTATAGTGTTTCATGGGTCTTGGAGGCCCAATATTCCCTTGCTCTTTGTGTTAGGGCTTCGTCGGCGTCGGATTCTCTCTCGCGGGTTCCAGGACTACTTAGAGCCCGAAACTTCCGGTTCTGACGGAACGGGGGGAATCTTGCTGAGAGGTGGGCTCTAATATTGTCTTGGGTGTTACTTGGGACTAAACTAACACAACCAATAAATTTGTTCAAATTTTCTACCCCCTTCCAGCTCACGTAGAGGGGCTAGAACGGTAGTTTATTTTCCCCTAGCGGGGCTAGGGTTTTTCCGGAGAGGGGGCTCCAGAGAGTCTGAATGCCACCAAATACCATGGTATTCCATACCATGTGTGTTAGTTTTTGAATGGGTCTTGGATTCCCAAGATTCCCTCGCTCTCTGTGTTAGGGCTTCACCGGCATCGGATTCTCTCTCGCGGGTTCCAGGACTACCAAGAGCCTGAAACTCACGGATCTGACGGAACTAGGGGAATCTTGACAAGAGGTGGGCCCTACCATTGTCTTGGGTGTTTCTTGGGGCTAACCTAACACAACCAAGCAATTGGTTCCACTTTTCTAGCCCCTTCCGGCTCATGTAGAGGGACCAAAACATCAGTTCCGACTTTTTCCCCAGTGGAGCTATGGTTTCTCCGGAGGGGGATCCGGATTTTTTGAATGCCACAAAATCCCATGGTATTCTATACCATGTGTGTTAGAGTGTTTCATGCGTATTGGATGCCCAAGATTCCATCTCTCTCCATGTTAGATCTTCACCTGCGTCGGATTCTCTCTGGCGGGTTGCAAGACTACTTAGAGCCCGAAACCCTCGGATCTAACGGAACTGGGGAATCTTGTCAAGAGGTGGGCCGTACCATTGTATTTGCGTGTTACTTGGGCCTAATATAACACAACAAAGAAATTGGTTCCAATTTGCTACCCCCTTACTGCTCACGTAAAGGGGCCAGAATTGCAGTTCCGTCTTTTTCCCCAGCGGGGCTATGGTTTCTCCGGAGAGGGGGCTCCAGATCGTCTGAATGCCACCAAATCCCATGGTATTCCATAACATGTATTTTATAGTGTTTCATGGGTACTTTATGCCCAAGATTCCCTCGTTCTTTGTGTTAGGGCTTCACCGGCGTCGGATTCTCTTTTGCGGGTTCCAGAACTACTTAGAGCCTGAAACTCCCGGATCTGACAAAACTGGGGGAATCTTTCCAAGAGGTGAGTCCTACCTTTTTCTTGGGTGTTTCTTGGTCCTAACCTAACACAACCAAGCAATTGTTTCCACTTTTCTACCCCTTCTGGTCACGTAGAGGGGCCAGAACGGCAGTTCTGCCTTTTTCCCCAACTAGGCTATGGTTTCTCCGGAGGGGGGCTCCGGGTCGTCTGAATTCCACCAAATCCCATGGTATTCCATACCATGTGTGTTATATTGTGGCATCGGTATTGGATGCCCAAGATTCCCTCGCTCTCTATGTTAGGGATTCACCAACGTTGGATTCTCTCTAGCGGGTTTTAGGACTACTTAGAGCCCGAAACTCCCGGATCTGACGAAACTTGGAGAATCTTGCCAAGCCTTTGGCCCTACCATTATATTGGGTATTAATTTTTCTTAACCTAACACAACCAAGCAATTGGTTCCACTATTCTACCCCTTTCCGGCTCACGTAGAAGGGCCAGAATGGCAGTTCTGTCTTTTTCCCCAGCGGGGCTATGGTTTCTCTAGAAAGGGGCTCCGGATCGTCTGAATGCCACCAAATACCATGGTATGCCATATAATGTGTGTTATATTGTGGCATGGGTCTTTTATTCCCAATATTACCTCGCTCTCTATGTTAGGGCTTCAACGGCGTCGGATTCTCTCTGGCGGGTTCCAACACTACTTAGAGCCTGAAACTCACGGATCTAACAGAACTGGGAAAATCATGCCAAGAGGTGGGCCCTACCATTTTCATTGTTATTACATGGGCCTAAACTAACACAAGAAAGCAATTGGTTCCACTTTTCTACCCACTTGCGGCTCATGTAGAGGGGCTAGAACGACAATTCCGTCTTTTTTCCTAGTGGGGCTATGGTTTCTCCGGAGGGGGGATCTGGATCGTATGAATGCTACCAAATACCATGGTATGCCATGCCATGTGTGTTAGAGTGTGGAATGGGTATTGGATGCCCAAGATTCCATCGCTCTCTGTGTTAGGGCTTCACCGGCGTCGGATTCTCTCTTGCGGGTTCTAGGACTACTTAGAGCCTGAAACTCCCGGATCTGACGGGAATTGGGGAATCTTTCCAAGAGGTGGTACCTACCATTGTCTTGGGGTTTCCTTGGGCCTAACCTAGCACAACCAAACAATTTATTCCACTTTTCTACGCCCTTCCGGCTTACGTAGAGGGGTCAAAACGGCAGTTCCGTCTTTTTCCCGAGCGGGCCGCTATGGTTTCTCCGGAGAGGGGGCTCCAGATCGTTTGAATGCCACCAAATCCCATGGTATGACATACCAGGTTTTTTATAGTGTGTCATGGGTCTTGGAAACCCAAGATTCCATTTCTGTTTGTGTTAGGGCTTCGCCGGCGTCGGATTCTCTCTCGCGGGTTCTAGGACTACTTAGAGCCCAAAACTCCCGGATCTGACGGGAATTGGGGATTCTTTCCAAGAGGTGGGACCTACCATTGTCTTGGGTGTTCCTTGGGCCTAACCTAACACAACCAAACAATTTATTCCACTTTTCTACGCCCTTCCGGCTCATGTAGAGGGGCCAAAACGGCAGTTTTGTCTTTTTTCCCCAGCGGGCCGCTATGGTTTCTCCTGAGAGGGGGCTCCGGATCGTTTGAATGCCACCAAATCCCATGGTATGACATACCATGTTTGTTAGATTGTGTAATAGGTATTGGAAACCCAAGATTACCTTGCTCTTTGTTTTAGGGCTTCGCCGGCGTCGGATTCTCTCTCGCAGGTTCCAGGACTACTTAGAGCCCGAAACTCCCGGATCTGACGGAACTAGGGGAATCTTGCCAAGAGGTGGGCCCTACCATCGTTTTGGGTGTTCCTTGGGTCTAATATAACACAAACAAGCAATTTGTTCCACTTTTCTACCCTCTTCTGGCTCACGTAGAGGGGCTAGAACGACAATTCCGTCTTTTTCCCCACCGGGGCTATGGTTTCTCCAAAGAGGGGCCTTCGGAGCGTATGAATGCCACCACAACACATGGTATGTTATACCATGTGTGTTATAGTGTGGCATGGGTCCTCTATGCCCAAGATTCCCTCGCTATATGTGTTAGGGCTTCACCATCGTCGAATTCTCTCTTGCGGGTTCTAGGACTACTTAGAGCCCGACTTCTCTCTCTGTGTGTGTTTCTCTCTCGAATTTACATGCACTATTGGCTCGAAACTTCTGGAACGGAGAAACGAGAGGGAGTCTTGTGAAGAGTTGGGTCATACCATTGTCTTGGGACTTCCTAGTGTCCACCCTAACACATCCAAGCAAGTAGATAATCATTTATAGAAAAATGGCACAACATCACTAAATAATTAACACAATTCAGATAAGCTTGGTTTTCAAAAAATTGAATCTGCATTTTGTCTTTCACAAAATTCGGGAAAATTGTTTTTATTCTGTCAGATCAAACAGATGGAGTACTTTGTGGTTAACTTATTATTATTATGTATTAATTTTTTTTTCTTTCCATTTCAAATTATTTTTCTTCTCTTTTGCCAAATGTTTTTCGGCAAGTTGCGCCAGGATAGCCCTTTATTGCGCGGGAAACTGATACATCATAAACATATCCATAATTTATGATGTTCCATGTTGTTTTCATGCCATATGCTATAGGTTTCTTATACACTTTGTGCCATTTTTATCGATTTCCTGGGACTAACCTATTGACAAGATGCCACAGAGCCAGTTCCTGTTTTCTGTTGTTTTTAGTTTCATAAAAGTGGTTCTGGAAGTATTCTCAAAATTGGAAGATTCGAGGCCCGAAAGTATTAGAAAGTTGTCACGCACATGGAGTACGGAGAGGACCCGGAGGAGGGCCACAGGGGCCCCACAATATGAGGCGGCGCGCCCCCCCTCCTTGGCCGCGCCCAGGGGTTGTGTGGGCCCCCTGGCCGCCCACCAATGTTGCCCTCGCGCCTATATATTCTCCTCAAAGGTTTAACGCTAAATACATAAACCTTTTCCACCAAAAACATCCGCAGCCTCCATCATCATCAACCCTAGTTTGGGAGGGTTCTGGAGCTCTCCCCGGCACCCTGCCGGGAGGGGGAATCATTACCGGAGGGCTCTACACCACCATGCCCGCCTTCGGAGTGATGCATGAGTAATTCATCCTTGGACTATGGTTCCATATAAGTAGCTAGATGGTTGTTCTCTCCTCTTTATGCCTCATGTTTAGATCTTGTGAGCTGCCTAACATGATCAAAATCATGTTATTGTAATGCTACATGTGGTGTTTGCTGGGATCCGATGAATATTGAATGTTATGTCCACTGATTATCAATATATCATGTTCTTTTCATGTGTATGTTATTTATGATCTTGCATGCTCTCCATTGCTAGTAGATGCTCTGGCCAACTAGATTCTTGTAACTCCAAGAGGGAGTATTTATGCTCGATAGTGGCTTCATTCCTCCCTTTCACTCACGCTCGAGTGACAGAAACGTAAACGGGTGGGGGATGTGTTGTTGCCATTAGGGAGAAAACAACAATGCTTTGTCTAAGGATGATTTTATTGTTTACATTACGCACTTTGCTTCACTCAATTATCTGTTGCTTGCAACTTAATACCCAAGGTTTGCTCGTATGACATTCTGAGGGTGGATTATTAGTCATAGATGTAGTTGGATAACGGTCTATGTATCTTGTTCTAATGCCCGCATGAATCACATAGTAATCATCATGTCATGCATATGAACTACGGTGCAACATTTATATATGTCAGTTGCCCAGCTGTAATTTGTTTACCCAACATGTTATCTATCTTTTTTGGAGAGACACCACAAGTGAACTGTGGACCCCTGTCCATTTCCTCATGCCGATAATACAACCACTTCAATCACTATTTTCATATTGTTGCTACTGTTTTCCTACTGTCGTCACTGTTCTCTTTTCACCTACTGCAAACAAGTATTGTTTTCCACGCCATACGTTTAACCTCTTTGTTTTCAGCAAAACCCGTGAGATTGAAAACCTCACTGCTTCGTTGGGGCAAAGTGATTTGATTGTGTTGGGTAGGTTGCGCATTGCTTCTGAACCGGTAGTGCGCCCTGCCACCTCAGCTGGATCAACCTTCGGAAGTGATTTCTTTCTCCTACTGTTCGATTCAACCTTGGTTTCTTTCTGAGGGAAATTTGCTGTTGTGCTCTTCATACCTTCCTCTTGGGGTTTCCAATGAGTGCAAGATCTGCACCATCAAGCTATTTTGCTGGCGCCTTTGCCGGGGAGAAAGAGGATTTATGCAAGGGGAGTCTCTCACTTCCAATCTCTTTACTTTGTTATTGTTTTTCTTAGTTTATTTTATTTTGTCTTATTTGCTTCTCTTTATCGAAAACACGAAAAAAATAGTTCTTATTCTAATTGTTATTTTTATCATGTTTTTAATCTTGCTAAAATGAGTATTCCTGAAGTTGAGGTTCGTTCTTTTAAGCAACAAGGAGGAGAAAGTTTGAAATATGCTTGGTGTAGAATAAGTGATGCTCATCATAGATGTACTGAAAAAATATTCTACCTTGATCCTTCTTAGGATTTTTTATGTTGGTATTACTAGCTAATATAGGTATGTTCTAGACACACTTAAAAGTGGTAATTTTCTGGGAACTCGTGCTTTAGAAGCCTATAATTTAATTGAAAGTTTAGTTGGAACACAACCTACTAAAGTTGTTAAAACTGACATCACTTTAGATGATGTTATAAAAATCTAAACTCTATGGAGAAAAATTTGCCAAGTTTCCTTGATAATGCTAGCAAAGTTAATGAATCAATAGTAAGTATCAATAAGAGAACTATTGTTTTTTAGGCTAGCAATATCCATGATAATCAAAACATTAGAATTGCTAAACTAGAGGAGGCTATGGAAACTTTAAGTTCAACTTTTTATTCTCCTAAGTTTAAGAGGGAGAAAAATTTTATGGGAAAATAGCAAAAAATTATGTATGCCCCCAAGGTGCCTAAACCAAAAACCCCTAATGTGCTTAAAATTGATATAACTTTTAGTGAAGCTAAAAGTGATTTGCATATTGAATCATCTTCAGTGTTACCTAAAGTACCAATTTCTAGAAGTGGTGTTTTGGAGGAGATTATTTATTTGGATGCTTCTTCACTTGAAAATAGTTGATTCTATTTTTCTAGGCCTAGCTAAAAGCCGTTAAAGAAAAACACTTATTGGGAGATAACTCATGGTTTTATTTTTGATTTGTTTTTCTTTGTTTTATTTGAGTCAAGGCGTTGTTTACTTCTGTAGAAACTCCTTTGTATCTTTATTTTCATGTGTTAGTTGTGCCAAGTAAAGTTTCTAGCAAAAGTTGGTGTTGGTTTTGGATTTCTGCGCAGGAAACAGATTTATGTTGTCCACCGTAAAAAATCGCAAAATTTACATAAAGATCAAAATAACCTGCAAATTTTTGTGTGTATTCCTCTGCTAATTCCGAAACTTTTTTATTCTTTACGTTTTTCGATCCGAGCAACGTAACTGCCCCGAAATTTTTTGTCTTTAAAGACTGTTCTGGTTTTGACAGATTCTGCTTTTTTAGTTGCATTCTCTGTTTTACTATGTCGAGTGTATTTCTTTGCTACAAAAATCATCAGTGGCTGTAGCTAATGTTTAAAAAATATTAATAATGCTTGTGTCCATGCAGAACATGTGAACTTTTGATTGTTCACTTACCCTCCACTGCGAATTAATTTGAGTGTGGTGTGAAGGAAGTTTTCAAGGGTCAAGAGAAGAGGGTGATATAATGTGATCAAGAAGAGTGAAAAGCAAAAGATGGGGGATGCACCCATGGTTCTTACCAGCAAATTCTAAAACGACTCAAGCGTCTAATCTTGCAAATGCCCAAGGCATCCCCTTCTTCATCAATAGTTTATCAGGTCAATTCTAGTGAAACTATATTTTTATTCGGTCACATCATATGAGTTTTACTTGGAGCGTCTATTTGTTTTATTTTGTTTTCCTTGCTGCAATAATATTGTTGGAACCCAGCGTTCTTTGTGTGGTAGAGAGACACGCTCCGCTTTTTCATATGAATACTCGTTTTCTTCCATGCTTGTATTCTTAGTTTTTCTTCTAGCTGCTGCAAATCCATTTAGCTCCTTTTTTTCATGCATTTCTTAATCATGGTTGTTAGGTCTAGTAGAGTTATGTTAGTACTCTCTTGTTTCATTACTATATCTTTTGGAGAGGTTTTTTTTAGTAGAAAATGATTGGGGTTGGAAAGCAGTAGTACAATTTCCGTGCTTATAACTGTGCAAATAGAAGCTTGTATAGACTCTGGCTAGACTTTTTCATGTCATGCTAGATGTTATTTTAATTCTATGCTTAGTACTTTTTTATTGTAGCATGACTTGTCTCAAATTGCTGAGAGTTTTTAATGTGCCATTGAAAGAATCATGAGTTGTTTTTTATCATATTGAAGCATGAATTTGTGGGGTTCTCCTTCGAATGCTTTATTTGGTTGAATTGGCACATGCTTACACCATGTTTATGAATAAAAACCAATCACTTATAGCCTCTATGATCATTTAGTTTTTGACTTGTAATACCCTTTATACTTTGAGTAATAATGTTTTTGTCTCTATGCATGATTATGGCCATTATTGCTCTCTTGATTTGTCGCTCCCAGTCTTTTGCTAGCCTCCACCTGTATTGAGTATGAGCTCTACTCATGCATCCAACTCCCAAAAACTAAAGTTTGCCAAATATGTACACCATGCCTACCTACATGTGGTATTTAACCGCCACTCCAAGTAAATTTCTCATGTTCTGCCTTTAAAACTTTCAAAATTGTTCCTGTTTTGCGCCCCTGTTTTAGCTCATGAGGACGTAAATAGAGAACATTTATCTCACTTGTTGATTGGACTTTACAAACCTAGACTAGTGGCTTCATTCGCTTATCCAAAGGATAGAAGAGCTGGCAGCGGGGTGCCCAGCCCCAAAATTGGTTACTATAAAATTCTCTTCACTATTCTTCCCCTGATTTATCAGTCAAAGCGTAATTCTATAAACAAAAGAGAAAGCGGGATGACCTTCTATACCAGATGCGTCCTTCAATGGGTGTCGATCTTGTGAAGTCTAGTTGGCTTGTGACGTACTGTATTTTCTGTTTACCATTCGTTGACATAAGCAAACACCTCTCTAAAAAATGTTTTCAATACCTCTGTTTAATAAAATAAAAAGCTCTAGCACATGAGTTAATCCCTGCTTCCCTCTGCGAAGGGCCTTTATTTTACTTTTATGTTGAGTATCCATCTTGTAACTTTATGCACAGTTGAGAGAGCGTAGTTGCCATTCTGAGTGTAATATGCATTGGTCCCAGAAACTATTATTAATTTATTCATCATGTGTTATTACTTGCTCTGAAATTATCTGTTCTAGTCATCCATTTGAACTTTGAAGGTGTACTGGCATTTATGTTTTGCCCCACTCTTAAGAACAAGCGAAATATCACTTTGATATGTTTTCGTTATGCTCGAAACAAACGTATAACTTTCAAGTGCATTATTATTCATGATATTTTATTTGTGTTGATTTTCATGATGCAAGGTGATTGCTAAGTTTCATTGTTAAAATTATATCTATCATGCATGTGTTTAAACATACTATGGTCTCAGCGTACATATGCTTTTACTTTAGATGATCAAGTTTATGTTATTAGCATGTCACCTCAGAAATTATTATTTTTATCGTTTATCTACTCGAGTACGAGTAGGAACTAAGCTTGGGGATGTTGATACGTCATATACGTATCCATAATTTATGATGTTCCATGTTGTTTTCATGCCATATGCTACATGTTTATTATACACTTTATGCCAATTTATCGATTTCCTGGGACTAACCTATTGACAATATGCCATAGAGCCAGTTCCTGTTTTCTGCTGTTTTTAGTTTCAGAAAAGCTGTTTTGGAAATATTCTCGAAATTGGACGATTCGAAGCCCAAAAGTCTTAGAAAGATGTCGCGCACACGCAGTCCGGAGGGGACCCGGAGGGGGGCCACAGGGGCCCCACACCATGAAGCGGCGCCCCTGGCCGCCCACCGATGTTGCCCTCGTGCCTATATATTCTCCTCGAAGGGTTAACCCTAAATACAGAAGCCTTTTCTACCAAATACATTCGCAGCCGCCGTCATAGTCAACCCTAGCTCGGGAGGGTTCTGGAGCTGTCCCCGGCACCCTGCAGGGAGGGGGAATCATCACCGGAGGGCTCTAGACCACCATGCCCGCTTCCGGAATGATGCGTGAGTAGTTCATCCTTGGACTACGGGTCCATAACAATAGCTAGATGGTTGTTCTCTCCTCATTATGGCTCATGTTTAGATCGTGTGAGCTGCCTAACATGATAAAGATCATCTTATTGTAATGCTACATGTTGATTTTGCTGGGATCTAACGAATATTGAATGCTATGTCCAATAATTATCAATCTATCATGTTCTTTTCATGTGTATGTTAATTATGATCTTGCATGCTCTCCGTTGCTAGTAGATGGTCTGGCCAAGTAGATGCTTGTAACTCTAAGAGGGAGTATTTATGCTCGATAGTGGGTTCATGCCTCCCTTTCACTCACGCTCGAGTGACAGAAACGTAAACAGGTGGGGGATGTGATGTTTCCATTAGAGAGAAAACAACAATGCTTTGTCTAAGGATGATTTTATTGTTTACATTACACACTTTGATTAACGAAATTATCTGTTGCTTGCAACTTAATATCCAAGGTTTGCTCGGATAACATTCTGAGGGTGGATTATTAATCATAGATGCAGTTGGATAACGGTGTATGTATCTTGTTGTAATGACCGCATGAATCACATAGTAATCATCATCTCATGCATATGCACTACGGTGCAGTCTTTATATCTGTCAACTCCCAGCTATTACCCAACATGCTATCTATCTGTTTTGGAGAGACACCACTAGTGAATTGTGGATCTCCGTCCAATTCCTCATACTGATAATACAACCACTAAAATCATTGTTTTCATATTGTTGCTACTACCATCACTGTTCTCTTTTCATCTACTGCAAAAGTATTGTTTTCCATACCATACGTTTAACCTCTTTTTCTTTAGCCAAACCGGTGAGATTGAAAACCTCACTGCTTTGTTGGGGAAAAGTGATTTGATTATGTTGTGTAGGTTCCACGTTGCTTCTGAACCGGTAGTGCTCCCTGCCACCTTAGATGCATCAACCTTCGGAAGTGATTTCTTTCTCCTACTGGTCGATTCAACCTTGGTTTCTTTCTAAGGGAAATTTGCTGATGTGCTCTTTATACCTTCCTCTTGGGGTTTCCCAACGAGTGCACAACTTTCACCATCAGAGACGCAACATCAACACCTTCGAAAAGGCGCGCCCTTTTTTGCGCTCACCGCCCCCTCTCTCTCTTCTAGTCATATCACTTGCTCTATCTCTCTCACCGCCTTCCTGACCTTCCCCTCTGTCGCACCCGGACTTCTAGAGGATACTCACAGCCCGCTAAATAGTAGATAGTTGGATTACGGGGCCTACCTGCACCCGCATCTCTTACGAGTAGGCCAACACGTATACCTGTGACAACCAACCTCTACTATTCATCGTCTGCGTAAACCATCCCATAGAAATCCGACTACTTCCATTGACGTACTTCATAACATACACACATGGTACGTCAACGGTATTTGAACAAGTGATATCACAACAAATCTCTAAGACACAAAGAAATAGAAATAAGTGGCAAATAGCTCTCACTGGAGCAGAGATAGCAAATACAATCATGCAGAGGACACATGCCCCAACAAGTCATCATTACAACACAGCGGAAGCATCCAAAGTGTCTGAGTACAGACAAGATCCAAATAGGCCTAAGAGGCCGGAAACGAAAAGTACGGAGCCCATCCACGAAGTCTCGGATCCTGCCCGGGTCCCCTATCTACTCGTCAGCAGCCTCGTCATACTCCACGTAGTAGCCACCATGGGGATCCTCGGAAACGTAGTCTGCAGAACACGCAGCCCCAAAGGGGTTAGTACAGACGAGTACTGGCAAGCAAGACGCACAAGATACCAAAGTGTACCTGTCAACACCAAGTACAGATGCCTTGGGTTCAACGGAAGATAGGTGATACAAAGGTGCGGCAGCGGGCTGCCCTAAAAAACTACAGAGACGCGCTACAACATCCGGCTAAAAGAAAGGGATAAGATAGCGCATCGGAACCAACTACAAACAACCTCAAACAAACCTATCCTGGATCTCGCCCCTTATCCAAAGAAGCAATCCGAGGATAACCCACATAGTTGGATTAATGAAGGTTCAAGTTATTGTGTCAATAAGCCTATTACTAGTCAAATTAGTATTAATTAGTGTAAGTTGTCTAATCCTTGTTAGCCAGCCCTATCACCAAGTCATCCATAACCGCGGACAACACGGCTTCTCGAGAAGATTTAACCCTGCAGGGATGCACCAATTTGGCCGTACACGTAAGAATATCCCGCCAGACGGGGGATCAACCCACCAAGCGAGGTACTCAACACAACCCAACTCTTCTTCGCATCGAGCCCAAAGAACCCCGTGCAATTGAGCGCACGGCTAATCAAGTCCCACGAAGAAAGGGGACCCTCATAGCACTCTAAGAACGTGTCTCCCTAAATGCCGACTACAAAAGTTGCCACCCTGGCGCCAAGGGTTCGCACCTGCATATGCATGCGGCAAATGGAAAATCCGAACTAAATGAGGCGATTTGGACGAGATGCGAATCGAATCAAAGTTGAGGGGGGCTCCCATACACGCTTCCCACATGCGGTTAGCGCGCTCATCATGGATCTAGAGGACAAGAACTTTTCCTGAGTTCGACACTAGCAGGCCTCAAAACCATACCCGGCCTCCTGCCGGTGCCTTATCATCAAATTAGCATTACCTCATACATTAACAGGTTGTTGTTTAAACATCGAGCCCCCAGAACATAGTAAATATGGTAACAGAAATAACAGACATCAGACTCGAGCATAAACAACCCTAAGCATGCTAGTAAGACACAGGCAACAAGCAACGGGGTTATAGGTGTGGAGGATAGGCTATATCAGGGTTACAGGATAACATGTGATAGGATCGGAACACAAGCAACGAATCTTAAGGCTAGCAGATTAGACAACGGAAAGTATCGGTATCCAGTGTGGAAAGGACACAATGGTTTAGGTGAGTGAATACTTGCCTGCAAACTCAGTAGCCTGGTACTGGGCTAACTCCTCTGAAGTAGTGTCGTAAACCTCGTCTGTCTCAACGTCGTCGTCTATTCGAGAAGAAGCAAACAAACAACGCAGAGAGACAAACAATCAATAACATGGCATAATGCACAAACATGGGATGATGCATGACAATTTAATTGATGCATCAAAGATAAGCTAGTTGACATGGTAAACATATTTAAATGGGCCCATATGCAATTTGGGTTGTATATAGAAAGGCCCAAGAATTAAAGTTGAATTAAGTGATCTACAAATAACCATCATGTGAAAGTTGATTAGAATGATGCATGGATGATGAAAATAATAAGAAAACAATAATAGCTTCAATTTGAAAATGTTGTTTACCAAGTTTGGAATTTTATTTATTAAGTTATGAAATTTGGCTTCTTAAATGAGTTACACAAGCATTTGTTGTTTTCACCCATTCTAATTGTTCAAAATAGATAACAAAATTCATATTTGGAAAGAACACAAAATTTTAGATGGAATACATGTATTACTTTCTGAATTTGAAATTAAAATGAATTAATTATGAATGAAACAAGTTTAAACAAGATTTAAATGAATTTTAATTCAAATATTAAGATTATTTGAATTTTATTTGTTCCAAACATTAAATAAAATTCATATTTGAAAAGATTATATTTTTCTGGTTTGAAAACATATTTCATTTGTTGAAAAAGGATTTAAAATGAGCAAGTTATTAATTTGACAATTTTAAATGCATTAATTTAGAAACAGTTGTTTTCAGCAATTTAATTTATTTAAAACAGAACACAAAGTTTATATTTGCAAAGTTCATGAAAAATGGAATGGAAAACATATTTTATATGTTCAAAATGAATTTAGTTTGACCAAGTTATTAATTTAGCAATTTTAAATGATTAAACAAGATTCTAAATTATTTAACCAATTTTAATTATTCAAAACAGGAAACAAAGTTTACATTTGGAAAGCTGGTTCAATTTTGCATGGAAAACATATTTTACATGTGCCATTTGAATTAAATTTGAATTAGTTATGAATTTGACCAAATTTGAAAGAGTTGTTTGATTTTGAATTTTTGAAACCATTTGAAATGTTCAAAACAGTAAACAAATGGTTTTAACATGTAGAGAATTAAATTTGGTATGGAAAACATAATTTATTTATTAAATTTGGATTTGATTTGCAAAAGATATATGAATTTGAATTACAGGGGCTATTCTGTGATTTTTAAAAGTATTAATATTGTTCCAGGGGCTTAGGTGCGAAAATAGAGTTTCAGAAAGGTCCCTGGAACCTTTTCTACGCAGGGAAGAGCAGCCCTGGGTCACTGGCAGTGGGCCAGCACCCAGCTCTTGCCTGCGTGGCAGTGCGTGTGTGTGCTTGCGTGGCCACCACGTCGCTCACGCGTGGGGCCATCGTGGCTGCGTGGCAGCGAAGCAAAAAATGGGGGCTTTTAATCGCGCGGCGGGGGATCGAACCCGCGCCCTCGCGCTGCGAGCCGCTGGATCTGGCCACTGGGCTAGCTCGACGGTGGTGATGGAACAGAGGCGCGTGGGTGTTTGAGGTGGATCTGGCTGTTAACTGAAACTGAACCAAAAAGTTCAGTCTTTGAACCTGACGGCGGAGGGATCGAACGCCGGCGACTGGCCGCGTTCTGCTACTGCTGCGCAAGCGTGAGCGCCGTGTGCGTGCGCGTGACGTCGAGGATGCAGAGAGGGAAGGAAGGAGGGGGACGTGCTCACCGGGGGGTAGTCGAGGGAGAAAGAGGAGGGCCGCTCGGCGAGGTGGCGGTGACAGTCGCCGTCGACGACGCGGTGGTGGAGCTGCGAGGCCGCTCGGGCCCCTTCCGGGAAACGAGGAGGAAGAGGGAGGCTCGGGGGGTCCGTTCCCGCGCTTATCCCGCTAGGAGGAGCATCATGGCGACGGCGATCGCCGGCTGTTGCCGCGCTGCTCTTCGGTGGAGGTAGTGCAGGGAGCAGAGAGAGGAAGGAGGAGGAGAATGGCGGCGGCGGCAGAGAGATGGAGGAGGGAGAACTAGGGCAGCAGGGAGGAGCCCGTGGGCGTGGTTTTAAGGAGGAGGGGGCACGCTCCCGGCCGTCCCATCCTCTGCCTTTCGACGTGGACATCGTCGAGGTCCTGCCGTACAGAGGTAGGGGATGGGGAGTAGGTGGGTGGGCCTGGGGGGTAGTAGGTGGCCTGGGCCTGGGGGGTAGTAGGTGGCCTGGGCCGGCCTGTTGGCTGGTCTGGCTGCCTCCCCCCTTTTTCTTTTCTGTTTTTATTTTTTTTTTGCTGAAAAGAAAAGAAAGGAAAAGGAGAGAGATAGAAGGGTTTTGGGGCTTAAAAATTTTGGGGATAATTTTCTATGAGTTATTTATTGCAAAAGCCTAGTTGTGCAAACTTTTATTTATCAAAAATTTAAATTTTGTTGCTGTTTGTAATTCAAATGGATTTGAGTGAAATTTGCAATAATTTAATTATTGAAAAATTAAGCAAGTTAATAATTTGGAATTTCAAGTTTATTGGAAACAAATAAATGGTTTGATTTGAAAGTTTTATTTGGGAAGGTTGTAACAGAACAAGTATGAAACATAATGGTTTGAAATTTGATTTGAAATTCAAATGGAAAACAAGTGAAACAATTGCAATGCTCATGATGGAATGATGCAAACTTAATTTAAACAAAAAGCAAACATTCTAGGGTTGTTTTTCATACTTGGGATGTTACAAAGCGCCCCCCTGAAGGAATCGCGCCCCGAGATTCCTACTTAGAAGAGAAAAGGTCCGGATTGTCGTGGGATAATCACGGCAGATGTTACCGGGGGTAACTGATCTTGGGGCAAGACGACACAGGTGTTTGGGAGAGGGTTTAGCTCAGAGGAAAACATGGTGCAATTCGATCTGGCAGCCAGCAATCAAAGTCGCCGAGTCTCCGATCTTGATATAACAACTCAACTATGGGATTACACTGGATGCTCGATATCAAGCGATATTGCTAGGGTTCTTAAATCTCTGTCTAAAACTAGACCTGGGGGTCGGTTTATAAAGCACCCGTACCCCCTGGCTTATTCCCCAAGGCGCATCCTGGATCCTACCCGGACACGGCGCACAAACCCTAGCTTTCCTTTACAGTAACCCACAATCCGGATTGCTGGGCCTACAAGCTTGGGCCTTCCACAAGCTTCCTTATCCTTAGCCGGATCCTGCGCACCGTCCTTTGGGCCGGGTTACTCCTTGGAGTTGGCCTACCGGGTTATCGTCCCCCCGTCAGTAGTCCCCAGAATAGCCTGGGCTTCAAGGATCTTCCTTGAAACGCTCGCTATTCCCTGCAAAGATATCAAACACATAGGCACGTGGTGGCCGGGTTAAGATGCTTTAACAAGTGGCTAGGCCAAACTCCATGGTGGCCATATTGTAACCCGGGCTTTCCCCAAACTCTTTGGTTTAATTTTCCAGGTTCAAACCCTAATAAAAATGCCAAAATTCCATACTCGACAACCGATCCTGACATCACGGAGTGGATCTCCTTCTTTCCCTTGTCCAGATGCTTTGCCCAATACTTGGCGCATATCTTGCAGAATCCACGATTTCCGGCTTCTGGCCGTTAGGATAGGCTCACCCCTACTTTATAAATAGCACTCAAGGGATAACCCTAAACTCATCACTGCGCCTCAGTTTCCATTTTCCTTCCTTGCTCCTTTCACCCTCGCGGCACCACCGCAAGAAACTCGCACTTGTCATCGTAGCAAGACCGCCGCCGGCCGCGCCCGCTCTCGAGCCATCCCGCGCCGCTGTCAAGTATCGCCGTCACGCCTTTGCTCCTCTCGCCAAGAATCGCGGAGGGGAATTCGAGCCACACCGCTTGCCGCTGCCGCGCTAGACTCCAATCTCTCCAGTAAGCCTCTCGCAGCCGTTTAATTTAGCCCCATAATTTTTCAATTCATTCAAGATCGGATCTAGATCAACCCGTGAATCATTTTTCCGATTTCATCAAATTAGATCGATTCGATGCTCGCCAACCCCTTTAACCGTCTGCTAGATAGTTACAACTCATCCTCCTACCCTCACTAATCACCAAATCTCCTGAAAAACCGCTCGCAAACTTTCCCATCTAGATCCACTTCTCCTTGATTTTCCGCTCATTGCGTTAACACCCGGAAAACCTTCCTTTTCCAGCTATCTTGCTTGCAGTAGACACATGGGCAACCACCCATCTTCCCCGAATGCTTTTCCATACGTAAGTGACCAATAATTTTCATGATTGTATTTAACACCCGGATACCTTGTAATCTCCACCTCATAGCGTGACACCCGGATAATTCTTAGCTCTATACTTTCTTGATACCTTATACTCGGATAATCCAACACTTCCGAGTCTTATTTCCTGAGCCTCTTTTCCTTACGTTTTCGCAGGTTGATCCCATGGCTCCCAAACGACAAGGAAAACAGCCGACCCAAGCGAGGACTACCCAAACCATTTCCGCCAACTGGGGGCGTTCCACAGCTACAAAAGCCAAACTGGACGAGCTAGCCGAATTAGGGATCCTTCCTTCTCAGAAGGACATTCACTGGAGGGTGCCGGGCAACGAGACCCGGCCCACACCTGCTGATAACGAGGTAATCTTCTTCGTAGAGCACGTGACCCGGGGATTCCGTCCTCCGGGTCACCCTTTCTTCCGGGAGGTCTTAAGCCATTATGGCCTCCGGGTATTCGACATAGGGCCTAACTCTATGTTGAATATTACCCACTTCATCGTTCTATCCGAGTTGTACTTGTGCATGCCGCCTAGTTTGACTCTCTTTATCGAACTATTCCAATGTAAGCCGTGCCGTGAAAGTGGTGACGGTGCACTTCTTACTTGTGGCGGGGTATCCATCCAACGCCGCAAGAATTCACCAATGCCAACTCTTAAGTTGAACTCCCACGTCAAACATTGGCAGCTGTCTTTCTTTTACTGCCACGATACCTCCCCAGACGGCGAAAAGAAACTGCCGAGTTACTCGGAAAACCTCCTCGAACCTTCCGAGTCTTTCAATGCCTTTGCACCAGACTCAGACAGGGAGGCAATCCTTCCCTCATTAGCCAAGATAGCCATCCTCCCAGCCCAAGGCCTCCTCGGGCTAAATTTAGTAAAAACATGGGTGGACTTTCGGATCCAACCCAACTCCATCCGCACCAAACTGATGTGCGAGTATTCGGGGCATACCACGGATGCACTCCGATACTCCACCAAGAGCTTCGCGACCGGCGATACTAACAAGACCATCAAAGGCTTCCTGACAGAGAAGCTGGAGGTGATAAAGGGTATCACCGGGTTACCCCCGTTTACTCGGGAAAACCCGGCTCCAGCGGTAATACCCGGTATTCATAGCTTATTTCCACACTTTAGCTTGATATAGCTTCTAACCCTTAATCTCATTCTTTTTTCTTAGGCTGATGACCCTTTCTGGAGGGTTGAACCTTCTCCCCCTTCCAGAGACCCGGAAGAAGAGGACGAGCCGGCTGATGATAGTGAAGGTATTTGCACAGCATTCGTATATCTTTACTTGCATCACTTCCTTCCGTTCACCTTTTTTCCAACGAACACACACCCGATTCACAGGACTGGAGGACGAAGGTGAGGCCAATGAGGATGACCCGGAGGCAACCGAGTCTGACCAAGAGGCAATAGTGGGTGCCAAGAGGAAGACCAGGGGGGCAGTGTCCAAGGTTCCTTTTTCCTCATTATCCTCTGAACCTTACTCCTTTGACGCCATGCGACAACTTAACCATCAATTATCAAATTCGTCGTGCTTGAAGGATTCCTTCCCAGCCAAACGCAGAGTAACTCGGAGCTCCCCGGGTGAAGATCCCCTTAACCCGGGCATCTCTACTCCCTCGGTCCCTCGTGGCGGCGCTCCTCCGCCTCGTCCTTCCGACTCTCCTCGACGCCACCCTTCTCCTAACCATCCACGTGCCGGGCAATTCCGGGTCCCGTTGGTGGTTCCCGTGGCGACCTCATCTGCTTCCAGCGGCGAGCTCCCGCCTGATTACACCGTGAATGCCGGGTAAGTTTGTGCTACATGATTTCCTTTTACGCCTAACAAATTTCCACTCAAGCCACCGTCATCACTAATAACCGCCTTTTCTCATCTTTCTTTTAGCGCTCAAGCCGTCGTTAGTGACCCGGAAAACATAGAAGCAGATAACCATCAGGCGGAGAAACCGACTGACAATGCAGACGCCGCGACTGGCGGTGACACGGCGAATAACCAGGGACAAGGCCCTCTAAACAATCCACTTCCCCGAGCTGCCGGATCTCCTTCCTCATCGGAACCAGTAGACGAGGAGATCGAAGTTCTAGATACAAGGATGAGTTCTCCCAACCCGGCCACCCAAACTGTCCGGGTCTCAACTCCAAGGGCGGGGAGAGCCCCCCCACCAAGCGACCAAGCTGCCGGCTCTTCCGGTACTCGATCCGAGGAACTGACATTTGCCCAGATGCTGGAAACCCTTCGCACTTTAAGGGCTAATGAAGAAAACATCTTGGGAGCTTTGATAGCCAAACACGAGGTAAATCCGACTAATGTTGCTTATGCCTTTGTCCAGTCCCCAAGTTCCGAGTGAATTGATTCATAATTTACTTGGGACTTTATTATACAAGCGACTGATAACTTGCTTCTCTGCCCAACTGATCCTTGTTTGCATGCATGCAGGCTTTCGTAACTCAATCTGAGGAGAAACTGGCGGACGCCACCAAGCTCATCGAAAAGGAGGTAGCTTTACGCGAAGCAGCCGAAGCCGAAGCCAGGAGAAATAGGTTGATAATGAGGAAATATAGGAAAAGGGCTCACCGAGCAGAAGATGACCTAACAAGCCTTTCCGTCCAAATATCGGACACATATCGTGCTTTACTTGGTACGTTTCCTCCTCCGGGTTTATCTTTTTGATAGATAGCGGCAGTTTCCCGACTTACGTCTCCATTTCTTCAGGCCCGGACGAAACCATGCCGGAAGAGGATGACATGGCCAAGCTGAAAACCATGAAGAGCGTTATCCGGCAGCTATGTGCCGGAACCAAATGGATCCTTGAGGAATTGCGGTGGCCGGGTAGAGGACATGTTGATCTGAAGAGGATGCTGGATGCCTTCTCCACTATTCCCGAGTGGATTTGGCACTGGAAGCGCTCGTCTTGCCGGGTTGGAGTGACCCGGGGGCTTGCACTTGCCAAGGCTTATCTCCCCAAGCTCGAGCTAGTGAAGCTTATGGGCGGCTTCCCAGAGTTCAAGCTTGACGGATCCAAGTTCTCGGTGAAGGATTTTCAAGCCGTCCAGAAGGAGGTCCGTTACCCGGCCAGCGTAATTGCTGATGAACTAGATGTTAATATACTTGTTCCAGCATACGATGCTGCCGGTGAAGCAATTAAGTCAGATCTTCCTGAGCCGTATGATATGCTGGCTCGGTGGAAGGAGGAAGCTGCTGCGATAAGGGCGGAGGCTGCCAAGAAGCAAGCTGAAGCCGGCTCTGCCCCTGCTACCTCAACACCAGTCGTTCCACCTCCTGCAGGGGCTGGTACCGCTGATCCGGGTGCTGCTGCTACCACCAATGACGGCAAGGGAAAGGCCAAGATGAACGCCGAGTGATATATGATTTCTGATGCCTCTTCTTATGCACTGGTCGGTCAACATACTTTTTAAAACAGTTATATTTTGGGTGGTGCGCCTGTGCACCTTTGATATCTTTTCACCAGGATTTTGTAATGCATGCTAGGGTCTTGATATACTCGATGCCTGTTCCGGCCTTTTTTAAGTTTATCCATTATTGAGCTCATATGTTCTCGATATCTGGCTTTCTTTATTGTTCCTTTTGTGACAACTCAATTTCCGGGTCTCATGGGTATTGTCAAGCGGATTTTGCTTCTAAGTCCCCAAGTCCCCAAGACTCGGATAATTTGGAATTATACAAGTAAGCCATTTTTTCTCTTTTCAAGATTTCGAGCCATCCGGACCCGGATCGCCGAGTCTAGGACACTTGATCTTGAAAGGGGAACGAACTGCCTACTGCTAATTTCACAAAGATCCCTGAGTTGTTTCACATAGGTTTTGAAGTTACGCTTAATAGTCGTTGAGTTTCCAGCTGTTCAGCCTTGTACTCTGCATAACTTGTGGTTTAGATGACCCTTTTGACTATCTTGTACTGTAAGCCGGCTTTCGCGTGGATACCATGTTGTTACATCCATACGAAGACGTAGCCAGCCAAGCCCCGTCGGGTTTCATGACTGAATGTAATCGTAAGCGAACAAATCATGCCACTTTAATGCGAGTCACATCGAGCTTAAGTAAGAATAGCCAAGGAATTTGGACTTCTTTGTCCGGTTATAAGATTGTAGCCGTACTCGTTTGCAAGTAACCGGCCCTTATAACTCATAGGCATCATGGCCGGGTCTTTGAGTTTGTAACTGTGCTATTCAAGCGACCAGCCCCCAAGACCTAGATATACGCATCATACTGAGAGTACATAACCTGATAATAACCATCTCTTTTCTTGATAACCACCTCTTTACTTGATATGAAAAATCTAGGTCAGCAAGCCGCCTCGTTAAAAACCCGTCCAGTCCCCAAAGGTACCCTGGATAGGAAAAGAGTACGTCTGAAAACCTGCTGCCTATTACATCGTGCAATTCCACTTGCCAATATAATCTTTTTTAAGTATAATATGGACGTAGCTGAGCCACGTTCCATGGTCTATCTCTTTCTTGCATAGATGAAGTGGTATGTGCGGTGTCGTTAACTGTAGCCGACTCTTCCCTTGCATCTATCAAGTAATATGATCCATTATGCAGATTCCGGCTTATGATAAATGGTCCTTCCCATGGTGGTGATAATTTGTGCTTTCCTTCATTTGACTGTACCAGGCGCAGAACCAAGTCTCCTTCCTGGAATACCCGGGTTTTCACGCGCCGGCTATGATACCTCCGTAGATCTTGCTGATATATGGCTGATCTTTCCAGGGCTTGTTCTCTTTGCTCTTCTAACATGTCTACGGCGTCCTGCCGGGTTTTTTCGTTCTCCACTTCGACGTAAGCTGATACTCGCGGTGAGTCGTGAATAATGTCACTCGGTAACACTGCCTCCGCACCATAGACCATGAAGAAGGGCGTCATCTGAGTGGATCTGTTAGGTGTAGTGTTGATACCCCAAACCACAGAAGGAAGTTCTTCGACCCATGCACCAGCAGCCCTGACACAGGGAACTCGCAATCGTGGTTTTAACCCGCGAAGCAATTCTTGGTTTGCTCTCTCCACTTGTCCATTGGCCTGCGGGTGAGCCACCGATGCAACATCAAGCCGGATTCCATTGTTGCCGCAGAACTTCTCCATCTCACCAAGGGACATGTTGGTTCCATTGTCGGTAATTATGCTGTGGGGATACCCGAACCGGTAGATAATCCTTTTCAGGAACTTGACTGCTGTAGCTGCTTCGCAATTAGTAACTGGCATAACCTCAACCCACTTGGTAAACTTATCAATAGCCACCAAAAGATGTGTCTTCTTGCATGGTGACACATGAAAGGGGCCAACCATGTCCATACCCCAGACAGCGAACGGCCAAGTTAACGGGATGGTCCGTAACTCCATAGCCGGCACATGGGTTTGGCGAGCGTACCTTTGACATCCGTCACACCTTGCTACCAATCGTTCCGCATCCACTAGAGCCGTGAGCCAGAAAAATCCGTGTCGATAAGCTTTAGCCACAAGAGATCTTGTGGATGCATGATGTCCACAGTCGCCTTCATGGATTTCCTTGAGAATCTGCCGGCCTTCTTCTGGCGCTACGCAGCGCAAAAAGACTCCTGCTGCGCTTCTCTTGTATAATTCTCCATTGATGATAGAATATCCCTTTGCTCGCCTCACAATTTGCCTTGCTAACACCTCCTGCTGTGGTAACTCGCCCCGCGACAGGTAGGCCAAAAACGGTTCTGTCCATTCGGGAACAGTACGTACCGCAGCCACAAGTCCTGAATCCGGGTCTTGGTTTGCCAATTCCTCCTCTGACTCGGTTTTAACCGATGGTCGCCATAATTCATCCAGGAAAACGTTAGGTGGAACCGGCTCTCTGCGCGAGCCGAGTCTAGCGAGCGCGTCGGCTGCCTCGTTCTTTCTTCTGTCTATATGTTCCACCTCATACCCGGAAAAACATCCTGCAACCCTATCAACTTCCCTGCGGTATGCTGCCATAGTTGCGTCCTTTCTATCCCAAGTTCCTGACACCTGTTGTACCACAAGATCCGAATCTCCGAAACACCGTATCCTTTTGATGTTCATCTCCTTAGCTGCCCTTAGGCCGTGCAATAGGGCCTCATACTCGGCCACGTTGTTGGAACAGTCAAAGTGGATTTGTAGTACGTAACTTAGTTTATCTCCTTTGGGTGACGTCAGCACCACCCCAGCTCCTGATCCCTCGTATTGCTTAGATCCATCGAAGTGCATGATCCATGACTCGGAATTTGGAACCGTTGTAGTCATGCCTGTATGTGTCCAGTCGTTAACGAAATCAATTAAAGCTTGAGATTTGATTGCTGACCTGGGTTCGTAGTTGATGTGATAATCCCCCATCTCTATCGCCCATTTGGCTATTCTTCCCGTCGCGTCCGAGTTTCTGATGATATCCGACATTGGTATTGAACTAACCACTGTTATGGGGTGTTCTTGGAAGTACGGCTTCAATTTCCGGCTAGCCATAAAGACCCCAAACACCAGCTTTTGCCAATGTGGATAGCGCTGCTTTGCTTCTGATAATACCTCGCTGACATAATAAACCGGCCTCTGAACCGGGTAACCTTTCCCGTCCTCTTTACGCTCCACAACAACTACTGCGCTGACGGCTCGGGGGCCAGCTGCCACGTACAGCAACATAGGCTCTTTAGGACCCGGCGCCGCTAGTACTGGTGGTTCGGATAACTGCTTCTTTAGTGCCTCGAATGCCTCATCCGCCTCTTGATCCCACACGAATTTGTCTGATTTCCGCAAGAGCCGGTACAAGGGTATTGCCTTTTCTCCGAGTCTGCATATGAATCGGCTCAAGGCTGCTACGCAGCCTGTGAGCTTTTGAACATGCTTCAAATTTTCTGGTTTTTTCAGACCTTGGATGGCCTTGATTTTATCCGGGTTTGCTTCGATCCCTCTTTCGGAAACTATAAAGCCGAGTAATTTCCCGGCTGGAACTCCGAACACGCACTTTGTCGGGTTGAGCTTCATCTGGTACCTCCTCAAGTTTTTGAACGTCTCCTTTAGATCATCGATAAACGTCTCCGCCTTCCTGGTCTTGATGACCACATCATCCACATAGGCGTGGACGTTGCGTCCGATTTGGTCTTCGAAGCACTTTTGAATACATCGTTGGTAAGTTGCACCGGCGTTCTTCAATCCAAACGTCATGGTTTTATAACAGAAGGCCCCAAAAGGGGTTATGAATGATGTTTTCTCCCAATCCTCCCTCTTGAGCTTGATCTGATGATACCCGGAATATGCGTGCAGGAAGCATAATAAATCGCTTCCAGCTACTGCATCTATAATCTGATCTATCCTGGTTAGTGCGAACAGATCCTTTGGGCAATGTTTGTTGAGACTCGTAAAATCAATGCACATCCTCCACTCATTGGTCTTTTTCATCACTAGGACCGGGTTTGCCAGCCAATCCGGGTGAAATACTTCCATGATAAAGCCGGCTGCCAATAGCCGAGCGATCTCTTCGCCTATAGCCTTCCTTCTTTCCTCATTCATTTTCCTCAAGCCCTGCTTCACGGGCCTGGACTTGGGATCCACATGCAAACTGTGCTCGGCTAGCTCTGTAGGGATACCCGGCATATCGCTAGGTGTCCAGGCGAACACATCTGCATTTGAACGAATAAACTCCACAAGTGCTTCCTCCTGCTCTTTTCCCAAGTTAGACCCTATGGTAAACTTCTTAGTGGAATCGCCTTCAACAAAATCTATCTTCTTGGTGTCTTGTGCTGCCTTGAATTTTGCTCTCTCGTCCTCGGTATTCGGCTTGTTCAAGGCTGTTCTATCATCCGGGTTCACTTGAGACCGGTAATATTCGAGTTCTTCCTTTCTGCATGCTTGCTCAGCCATAACCGAATCTCCTTCGTCACACTCGGCCGCTATATCCCGGTTCCCATGTATGGTGATGGTCCGTTTAGGACCCGGAATCTTTAGCTGCAAATACACGTAGCACGGCCTAGCCATGAATTTGGCATAAGCCGGTCTTCCAAACAGCGCGTGATAAGGACTGCGCAGTTTGACCACCTCGAACGTGAGCCACTCAACTCGATAATTATCCGTCGATTCTCCAAAAGCAACCTCCAAGGTGATCTTTCCCTCGGGGCTCGCCGAGTGACCCGGTACGATCCCATGAAAGATTGTCGAACTTTTCTGCAACTGGGACTCTTTGAGACTCATCCGTAAGAAGGTCTCCCAATAAAGGATGTTGATGCTACTTCCACCGTCCATCAGGACCCTCTTCAGTTCGTAACCATTAACCTGTGGAGCAACCACCAATTCCAAGACTCCTGGACGCTCTACTTTTTCCGGATGATCTCTTCTACTCCACGTTATCTCTTGTTCTGCCCATCTAAGATATCCCGGCGCGGCCGATGAAACCGAATTTGCCGCTTGCTTTGACGTCTCTTTGTTCCTGCTAGAAGTTCCTGTAGTATGCACATGATATTGTCCTTTTAAATTAGTCGTTCGTACCATACCGACGAAGATGTTGATCCGGCCGATCGTCACGACGGATCCGGATTCGAGGTGATCCGACTCTGGCCCCCAGCCGGAATCGTCCACCGTCTTTTTTCCTCTGCGGTCGATGTAGATTTCGCCGACGACGAGATTCTCCATATTCTTCCGAGCTTCTCCCGTGATGTAAACACCTTTGGACGCAGGCCCCACGGTGGGCGCCAACTGTCGTGGGATAATCACGGCAGATGTTACCGGGGGTAACTGATCTTGGGGCAAGACGACACAGGTGTTTGGGAGAGGGTTTAGCTCAGAGGAAAACATGGTGCAATTCGATCTGGCAGCCGGCAATCAAAGTCGCCGAGTCTCCGATCTTGATATAACAACTCAACTATGGGATTACACTGGATGCTCGATATCAAGCGATATTGCTAGGGTTCTTAAATCTCTGTCTAAAACTAGACCTGGGGGTCGGTTTATAAAGCACCCGTACCCCCTGGCTTATTCCCCAAGGCGCATCCTGGATCCTACCCGGACACGGCGCACAAACCCTAGCTTTCCTTTACAGTAACCCACAATCCGGATTGCTGGGCCTACAAGCTTGGGCCTTCCACAAGCTTCCTTATCCTTAGCCGGATCCTGCGCACCGTCCTTTGGGCCGGGTTACTCCTTGGAGTTTGGCCTACCGGGTTATCGTCCCCCCGTCACGGATACTTCTTGCGAAGATCCTCTTCGGTCTCCCACGTTGCCTCTTTTTCGGAATGATGAGACCACTGCACTTTTAAGAACTTGGTGCTCTTGTTGCGAGTTTTGCACTCGGTCTCATCGAGAATGCGAATAGGGTGCTCCTCATAAGAGAGGTCTTCTTGCAGATCAATCGAATCATGATCAACTGCACGACCTGGATCTTTGAAGCACCTCTTGAGCTGTGACACGTGAAACACATCGTGCACCTTGGATAGCTTTTCTGGAAGTTCTAGACGATAGGCATTTTCCGCACGCCTCGAGAGAATGTTGAAGGGACCAATATATCTTGGTGCAAGCTTTCCTTTGACACCAAAACGATGAGTGCCTCTGAGGGGAGTTACACGAAGATATGCTTTGTCTCCAGCTGCATAGACCATGTCCCTGTGCTTGCTGTCATAGTAGCTTTTCTGACGAGATTGAGCAATCCTCAGATTGTCACGAATGATGCGAACTTTCTCTTCGGCCTCGTTAACAATGTCAGGGCCTAAGAGTGAACGTTCACCAGCTCCAGACCAATTGATTGGACTCCTGCATCTGCGGCCATAGAGAGCCTCAAATGGTGCCATGCCTAGGCTTGCCTGGAAGCTGTTGTTGTAGGAGAATTCAGCGTATGGAAGACATTCCTCCCATTTCATGCCAAAAGAGAGACCACATGCTCTAAGCATATCCTCGAGAATCTGATTGACTCTTTCGACTTGCCCTTGAGACTGAGGATGGTAGGCTGTGCTGAACAGAAGCTTAGTGCCCAAGGCTTCTTGAAAGCTTTTCCAGAAATGAGAAGTGAAGATGCTTCCACGGCCGAGCTTATTTCCAATGGAACACCATGAAGAGGAACAATCTTTGCTGTGTCGAGCTCTGCTAACTGACTAGCTGAGATTGTCTCTTTGACAGGGAAGAAGTGAGCGACTTTAGTGAGTCGATCAATGACAACGAAGATTGCATCGTTGCCCCTCTTGGACTTTGGGAAACCAGTGACGAAGTCCATTTCAATCATGTCCCACTTCCACTCAGGGATTTTCAGAGGTTGGAGAAGACCGGCTGTTTTCTGATGAACTTCCTTGACACGTTGACAAACGTCGCATTCAGAAACGTATTGAGCAATTTCACGTTTCATGCTAGGCCACCAATACAGCGTCTTGAGATCCTGGTACATCTTTGTACTTCCAGGGTGTATGGAGAGAGGAGTTTCATGAGCCTCCTTGAGAATGACATCTTTGAGACTTTGAATTTGAGGAACTGCAATGCGTCCTTCGAAGAACACAGTTCCCTTGTCATCAATTGAGAAGCACTCAAATTTCTCATTGCCTGCTTTGATGTGTTCTACAATCTTCTTGATTTCAGCATCACGAAGTTGTTCAGAACGAATCTTGTCCTTGAGAGTTGGACTGGCTGTCAAGTTTGCAAGATAGCCTTGAGGAACAAGACCAAGGTTGAGCTTCTGGAATTCTTCATGAAGAGGAGGTTGGCTTTCCATGATCATGAGATTATTGCAATACGACTTGCGACTGAGAGCATCGGCCATAACATTAGCCTTGCCTGGAGTGTAAGAAATGGTAAGATCAAAGTCTTTGATCTTTTCAATCCATCTCCTTTGCCTGAGGTTTAGATCTGGTTGAGTGAAGATGTACTTCAGCCTCTTATGATCGGAAAAGATTTCAGTGCGATTACCCAACAAGTATTGTCTCCATTTCTTGAGGGCAAACACAACTACTGCAAGTTCAAGGTCATGAGTGGGGTAATTGAGCTCATGTGTGTTCAACAGACGTGAAGCATAAGCCACAACTTGACGTTCTTACATAAGAACTGCACCTAGACCTTGGAGACAAGCATCACAGAATATTTGGAAAGGTTTGGAAGGGTCTGGGCCAACCAGAACTGGTGTAGAAGTGAGTTTAGTCTTCAGGAGATTGAAACTTTCATCACATTATGGAGACAGACGAACTTCTTGTCCTTGTTTGTGAGGTCAGTGAGAGGTTTGGCAATCTTGGAGAAGTTTGGGACGAAACGACGGCAATAGCTAGCCAAGCCAAGAAAACTTCTTACTTGCTTCACCGTCTTTGGAGGTTTCCAATCAACAATTGCTTTAACCTTTTCTAGATCAATGGCTATGCCCTTGGCAGAGATGACATGCCCAAGATAAGGAACTTCTGAAATCCAGAACTCACATTTGGAGAACTTGGCCTAGAGGCGATGCTCGCGAAGCTTCATGAGAGTGAGACGAAGATGTTCTTCATGCTCTTCCTCGGATTTTGAGTAGACAAGAATGTCATCAAGATATACCACAACGAACTTGTCGAGGTATTCATGGAAGACAGAATTCATGAGTCGAGAGAAAGTCGCCGGTGCATTGGTGAGACCAAAGGACATGACGGTGAATTCATATAGACCGTAGCGAGTGGTGAAGGCTGTCTTTGGAATATCCTCTTTTCTGATCTTTATTTGATGGTAACCCATTCTCAAGTCCAACTTGGAGAATATTGAGGCTCCAGCAAGTTGATCAAAAAGATCATCGATGCGAGGAATTGGATACTTGTTTTTTATGGTCATCTCGTTAAGAGGACGATAGTCAACAACGAGTCTCTTTGTTTGATCCTTCTTCACAACGAATAGAGTTGGGCAACCCCAAGCCGAGGAACTAGGTTGAATGTAACCTTTTTCCATGTACATATCAATTTGTTCCTTCAACAACTTCAGCTCGGGAGTTCCTATCTTGTATGGATGCTTAGAGATTGGAGCAGTACCTGGTTCAAGTTCGATCACGAACTCAACAGCTCTGTCCGGAGGCATTCCTGGCAACTCTTCTGGAAAGACGTCAAGGAAGTCGCAAACCACCGGAACATTTTCAAGTGAAGGTAGAGGTTTTGCATTGAGGGTGCACAGCTGAATGGAACTTGATTCATGTGGAGAATAGATTATCTGGCCAGAAGGGTGGGACAGAGTTATTGACTTTTGAGCACAGTCAATTCTAGCTTTATTGGCTTTCAGCCAATCCATACCAAGAATGACATCAATGTCAGAATTTCCCAGCAACATGAGAGAAGCAAGGAACATGCAACCTTCAATTAGGATTTGATTGTCCTTACTTATCTTGGAAGTCAACATTTGAGATCCCGGGGAGTGAACAGTGATCTGATTGCTTAGTGGAACCACAATTAGGTTGTTTATTGTGGCGAAGATATTTGACACAAAAGAATGTGATGCTCCGGTATCAAACAACACTTTAGCTGGAATAGAGTTTACGGGAAATGTACCGAGAACGACGTCAGGAGCTTCCTCAGCTTTGTCGATCTTGACATGATTCACCCTTGCGGTCCTCCCGACAGGCCTGTTTTTGGAGTTGAAGGCCTTAGACGGGGGAGCGCACACCATTGCCTGGTTTGTGTTAGGACGAGGTGGTGGTGGAGGTAGCTGCCTCTGCGTGCACTTGTCGGCGTAGTGCCCCGTCTGCTTGCACTTGTAGCATGTGACGACACGAGGAGGCCCTGGCCTTGGCTGCCCCATCGAAGCCCTTTGATCATGCATCTGAGCAGGGTTGGGTGGGCGGGGAGCGAAGCCTGGAGAAGTTTGGGCGTAAGGAGCCCGACTGACAACACCATTTGGTACCCAGATGCGGCGCTTCTGCGGAGGGGTGGTCATGTTGGAGAAGGAACCACCCTCACGCGAGTGCTTGCGAGACTCCTCGAACGCCTTGCGCCCATTTTCTTCATTGAGCGCGGTGTTAACGAGATCCTCGAAGCTTTTGGCCTTGACATTGGTGAGGGCATACTTGAGTTCCGGGTTAAAACCTCTGCGGAACCTTGCCATCTTCTTGGCTTCAGTGGACACCTCATCTCCAGCGTACCGAGCGAGGCGACTGAACTCACTCTAATACCCGATGACGTCCAACTTGCCCTGCTTGAGAGAGCAAAACTCTTCACGCATTCTTTCCATGAGACCATCTAGAATGTGGTGCTTCAGGAAGGCTTCCTTGAAACGATCCCACGTGACTGGCATGCCAGTTCTCATGGCCTGGAAGTTTTCCCACCAAGTAGCTGCCTGACCCTTCAGCAGATAGGAGGCATACTTGACCTTGTCTTCTTCGTCCACGTGTGCAATCTCCAGAGCCTTGGCTATCTCACGGATCCAGTCATCAGCGTCCAGAGGCTCGCGTGTGGCCACGAAAGCTCGTGGGCCCAGACTGAGAAAATCCTTGATGCTAACTCATGGAGCTGTCTGGTTGATGTGCTGATTAGCCTGAAACTGGGCCATCTGCGTCATGACTTGGGTCATCTGAGTCAACAGCTCCACGATTGGCGGTGGCTCAGGCGTGTTGTTCCTTGTTGGCGGCATCCTGAATGGAGCACAACAATAGAAAAGGATAGACTTGGCAACCGAAAGAGAGATTATTCCGACGCATGAATAGACAACCACAAGGTTCACCATCACATGTTCAAATACATCAGAATATCCAACACACCATAAATGGTTCGAATGCCAAAGGATAACTAAACATAGCTAAGAATGGATACATCGGTACTCCCATGCTCATCACGCAGGACGACGGCTAGGAGTACGGCGAGAGGTACGGTGAGGAGCACGCCCACGAAAGTACGTAGAACGACGATCCACGTAGATCTGACGTGGTCTGAGACCGACTCTAGGCGTGGTGAAGTACATAGCGTCGACTCCCTGTGCTCCAAAGCGCGGAATCCCAGTGTAACCAGCACCAAGGTTAAGGAGTGGACCTCTGATCGGCTCGTAACCTCCAGCATCTGGCAGACGACGCCCAACTGGCTGATCGAAACGTGCAAAGCGCTCGTCTCCAACAAAGTCTGTGGTGTAAGTCGCCAGACGAGTCAACGCAAGGTAAAGCTGCTCTCTGACTGAAGCCAACTCCTGAGATAGTGTGCGGGCAACTGCGTCACTGTGTCTGACAAACTGAGCGGTGGTGTGCAGCCTGGAGTTATCATGCTCGTAAACATCCAAGTTTGAGTAGAGAGTGAAGTGAGCTCCCTCCGAAGTGATGTAACCACGGGGGATGTGGCGATAGATAGAATCGTCAAATCCCCAGTAGTCAGCACGAAGGACGGTGAGGCTCACATAAGCTGCCTGCTGCACAGCCATATCCACTGTGGAACCCACTGCCTCGTAGCGGTGGACTACGCTCATGCCATCATCTGACAGAATGTAGACGATAGCCTGGTAGTAGGTCTGCTCAAACTCTCGCTGATGCTCGTAGACCTGGTACTCTGGTGCCCAACAGAACCCCAGAAAAGTGACCATGTCTCTCAGCATCTCCGGATAACCGGCAGTGCTCTCGCAACGTGTCATACAAACCACCTGCGGGTAGAACCTGAGATCCATCTGCAGATGATCGGGGAAGCTTTGATTAGACGCCGGTAGAAGAACTGAAGTGGCAAGCAACAACAAGGTTTCAACGGACGAAAAGGATGTTGAGAAGAACAGGATATTGAAGCAACATTTGGGAAACACGAGACCAAACACTCCTGAGGTACTACGGAAAACCCATCCGGCTTCTAAAGGATCAATATCTACTGCTTAAGGAATAGAGGATCTGCTTCTGGGGCTTATGTGCCTCCGTTCTCAATCGTGAGTAGGCAACATGATAAATCATGTCACAACCACCTCCATTCCTATGGTCTAGTAGATATAACTATCCTAGAGAAACCAGGATACGTGAAATCCTAACTTGAAAGTTGTAACATCCCAAGTATGAAAAACCATCCCTAGAATGTTTGTTTCTTGTTTTATTAAAGTTTTGCATCATGTCATCATACTCATTCTTTGTTTGCATTTGTTTTCATTTGGTTTGCATCTGTTTTTCTCTGTTTTCACAATTGAAATTCAAACTTTATTCAACCTTTGTTTCATACTTGTCATGTTACAATCTTTTTCAAATAAGAAGTTCAATTCAAAACCTCAATTGTTTCCAATTAATCCATAAGGTTCAACTATTAAAAATGGTGGCTTTTAATCAGTCAATTAATTCCAATGTTATTCAAAATTCAAATCAAATCACAAACATCACCCAATTTGAAAATTATGAAAATTACCAAAACATTCTAATCTTTTGTTTCCATTTATTTCAAACTAAAGGTTCATGCCATTTAAATTCTTGTTTTTAATAAATCAATCAATAATCAAATTAATTCAAATTTGAACCAAATTGCAAACAGCAAGTTATTTTGAAATATTTGGAAAACAGAAATTGGCAAGTGTTTGATGTTGACCTAATTAACTCACCCAAATTTTTCTAAATTTTTCCTAACCCTAAAACTCATCTTTTTCTTCCTATTCCATTTCTGCAAAAAAAAAACAGAGGAGAAAATCAAAAAAATAAAATAAAAAAGAAAACGCTCACACGGGCCAGGGGAGCAGCCCAGCCCAACTCCCTGGCCCGGTACCGTTTCGCCCCGCGCCCCTCTCTTCTTCCCGCGGTAAGGCCGAGCATCCGCCGGTGCCACGTCGCCGCCGTAACGCTCCGACGGCCAGCCTAGCCCCTAGACCCCTATATCTACCCCCTAGGGTTCCCCTCGAGGCCCTAACCCTAGTCCCACCTTCCTCCCTCTCTTCCGCCGTCGCCCACCTCTCTCTCACCGGCGATCCCCATCTCTGAACCTCACCCCGACGAGCTCCTCCCTCTGAACCCATGGCGCCCGACGCCGTTGCCACCCTCCTCCACCCTAGCTAACCGCGGGAATCAACCCGCCGCAGCACCCTCGACCTCATCGACACCTCCCCGACGCCACCTACGTGCTGCAACGCCGCCGCCAAGCTCGTCGCTGTCGCCGCCGGAATCTACCCCGAGCCTCTGCAACGTCTACGGCACCGGTGATCACCGCCTCTCACCTCTCTCCCTCCTCTGCATCATGTCCGCAAGCACGCCTTGCACGCATCCAACACCCACACGCAGCAGCGCAACCACGGCAGCACCACCATCAGCTCGCCGCCGGCGTCGTTTTCCGTCAGGTTCAGATAGGCGCGTGTTTCGTCAGTTTCAGTTAGCGTGCACGAATCTGAACCTCAACCTAGCTGCGTTCCCCTTACTGGCAGAAACGAACGCTTACCGTACTGGTAGCAGTGCAGTGCGCGCGAGCGAGAGGGACAGGGTTCGAGTCCCCTCTCCCGCAGGAAAAACCCAATATTTTTCGCGCACACGCCTGACAGGCAGGGTCCACCAGTCAGCGACTGTGCTGCCACGCGTGCATCCACGCGGGCCACAGTGCCCTGGGCCCCCTCGGCAGTGGCTAGAGCTAGCCACTGCGAGGTATAAAACCTTGTTCAGCTTTTCTGTTTCAAATTTAATCCTTTCTCTTTTACAGATTAGTCCTCCAATTTAAATTGCTAATAACTTTTTTTTATAAACCCAAATAATACAAGTAAAATATGTTTGTTGAAGCAAATTTAATTATCTATCTATTTAAACCATTTGTTTTCTGTTTTGAATAATTCAAATGCATCCAAAATTCAAATTCAAACAATTCCTTTGTAATTTGAATAATTGCATAACTAATTCATACTTAATCCAAATAATGTAAATAAAATATGTTTTCCATGCTATTTTGAACCATCTATCCAAATATAAATTTTGTTTCATGTTTTGAATAATTAAAATTGCTTAAATAATTTAAACCTTGTTTAAATCATTTAAATTTGCTAAATTCATAACTTGCTAAAATTAAATTATTTTTGAACATATAAAATATGTTTTCAAACTAGAAAAGTATAAACTTTTCAAATATGAATTTGAATTTATGTTTTGAACAAATAAAATTTAAATAATATTCAAACTTGTTTTAAATTCATTTAAAACTTGTTTAATCTTGTTTAATTCATAATAAATTCATCCTAACTCCTTTTTCAATATTTTAAACATGTAATCCACCTAAAATTGTGTGTTCTTTTCAAATATGAATTTTGTTATTTGTTTTGAACAATTTAAATTGCTGAAAACAACAAATGCTTGTGTAACACCTTTAAGGAACCAAAATTCCTTAACTTAATAACTAAAATTCCAAAATTGGTAAACCTTATTTTAAATTGGTTCTATTGTTGTTATTTTTCTGTTTTCCTCATCCATGCATCATACTAATCCACTTTCACCTGTTGATTAGTTGAAAAACAAATATTCCAACCTTATTTGATGGGCTTTTCATATGCAACCCCAAATTGCATGTGGGTCCATTTAATCATGTTGTTACCATGTCAACTAGTTTATTTTGATGCATCAATTAAATTGTCATGCATCATCCCATGATTGTGCATTATGCCATGTTATTGATTGTTTGTTCTCTGTGTTGCTTGTTTGCTTATTCTCGGATAGACGACGACGTTGAGACAGACGATACTTACGACATCCCTTCTGAGGATCTAGCTCAGTACCAGGCTGCTGAGTTTGCAGGCAAGTTATCACTCACATGAACCACTGTATTCCTTTCAACATTGGTTACCGATACTTTCCGTTGTCTATTTCTGCTAGCCATATGAATAGTTGTTTCTGTTACGAACCTATCACATGTTATCCCTTAACCCTGATATAGCCTCACCTCCACACCTATAACCATTGCTTGTTGCCCGTGTCTTACTAGCATGCTTAGGGTTGTTTCTGCTCGAGTCAGTTACCCATTACTTTCTGTTACTATATTTCATTTATGATTCTATGGGCTCGATGGTTAAGCAACAATCATGTTAATGTTATGGGTAATAATAAATTGATGATAAGGCACCGGCAGGAGGCCCGGCGTGGTTTTGAGGCCTGCTAGTGTCGACCCTAATAGGAAAAGGGTCTTGTCTACTGATCCATGATGAGCGCACTATCCGCATGTGGGAAGCGTGTATGGGCGCCCCCTCAATTTGATTCGATTCGCATCTCGTCCAAATCGCCACACTTAGTCCGGGCTTTCCATTTGATGCACGCATATGCAGGTACGAACCCGAGGCCAGGGTGGAACTTTTGTAGTCGGCATTTAGGGCGGCGTGGTCTTCCAGTGCTATGAGGGTCCCCTTTTCTTCGTGGGGCTCGATTAGCCGCGCACGCACAGCACGTGGTGCTTTGGGCTTGATGCGAAGAAGAGTTGGGTTGTGTTGAGTACCTCGCTTGGTGGGTTGATCCCCCGTCTGGCGGGTTATTCTTACGTGTACGGCCAAATTGGTGCTCCCCTGCAGGGATAAATCTTCTCGAGAAGCCGTGTTTTCCGCGGTTATGGTTAACTTGGTGAAAGTACTGGCTAACAAGTACTCAGAACAACTTACACCTAACTAATGATAACTTGACTAGTAATAGCCTTATTGACACAATAACCTGATCCATCATTAATCCAACTGTGTGAGTTATCCTCGGATTGCTTCTTTGGATAAGGGGCGAGATCCAGGATGGGTTTGTTTGGTGGTTAGTTATAGTTGGTTACGATACGCTATCTTATCTCCTTTCTGTTAGCCGGAAGTTGTAGTATGTTCTGTAGTTGGTTAGTGCAGCCAGTTGCAGCATCTTTTGTACCACCCCTTTCTTCCGTTGAACCCAAAGCATCTGTGCTTGGTGTTGACGGGTTACACTTTGGTGAACTGTGAGTCTTGCTTGCCAGTACGTTTATGTACTGACCCCTTTGGGGCTGTGGTTTCCGCAGACTACGCTTACGAGGATCCCCGTGACGGCTACTACGTGGAGTTTGACGAGGCTGCTGACGAGTAGATAGCGGACCTAGGCAGGACCCGAGACATCGTGGATGGGCTCCGTCTTTTCGTTTCCGGCTTCTTAAGCCTATTTGGACTTGTCTGTACTCAGACCCTTTGAATGCTTCCGCTGAGATGTAATGATGTTATGTTGGGACATGTGTCCTATGGATGATTGTATTTGCTACCTCTGCTCTAGTGAGAGCCATTTGCAACTTATTTCTATTTATTTGTGTCTTAGAGATCTGTTGTGTTATCATTTTGTTCAACGCCGTTGACGTACCATGTGTGTATGGTATGAAGTACGTCAATGGTAGTATCCTGATTTCTATGGGATGGTTTACGTAGACGATGAGCAGTAGGGGTTGGTTGTCACACATACGTGTGTTGGCCTACTCGTAAGAGATGCGGGTGCCGGTAAGCCCCGTAATCCAATCAACTACTGTTCAACGGAACTGCGAGTATCCTCTAGAAGTCCGGGTGCGACAAATGGTATCAGAGCCTGTCTGACTGTAGGATCCCTTTTACTGGTCGCAGTTGAGTCTAGAAACTATTTTGTAGCTATATAGGAAAAATGAAACGTGAGAGTAGGAATTCTGCCATTTTTCTTCTTTCCCCACCCACCCACCCTTTTCTGGTAAGGAAGTGCAACGTTGTTTTTCTCTTCTCACCTAAACTTTCAAGTTAGGATTTCACGTATCCTGGTTTCTCTGGGATAGTTATATCTACTAGACCATGGGAATGGAGGTGGTTGTGACATGATTTATCATGTTGCCTACTCATGATTGAGAACGGAGGCGTGTAAGCCCCGGAAGCAGATCCTCTATTCCTTAAGCAGTAGATATTGATCCTTTAGAAGCCCGGATGGGTTTTCCGTAGTACCTCAGGAGTTTTTGGTCTCGTGTTTCCCAATGTTGCTTCGATATCCTGTTCTTCTCAACATCCTTTTCGTCCGTTGAAACCTTGTTGTTGCTTTCCACTTCAGTTCTTCTACCGGCGTCTAATCAAAACTTCCCCGATCATCTGCGGATGGATCTCAGGTTCTACCCGCAGGTGGTTCGGATGACTCGTTGCGAGAGCATTGCCGGTTATCCGGAGATGCTGAGAGACATGGTCACTTATCTGGGGTTCCGTTGGGCACCAGAGTACCAGGTCTACGAGCAGCAGCGAGAGTTTGACCAGGCCTACTACCAGGCTATCGTCTACATTCTGTCAGATGATGGCATGAGCGTCGTCCACCGCTACGAGGCAGTAGGTTCCACAGTGGATATGGCCGTGCAACAGGCAGCTTATGTGAGTCTCACCGTCCTTCGTGCTGACTACTGGGGGTTTGACGATTCTATCTATCGCCACATCCCCCGTGGTTACATCACTTCGGAGGGAGCTCACTTCACTCTCTACGACAACTTGGATGTCTACGAGCATGATAACTCCAGGCTGCACACCACCGCTCAGTTTGTGAGGCACAGTGACGCAGTTGCCAGCACACTATCTCAGGAGTTGGCTTCAGTCAGAGAGCAGCTCTACCTTGCTTTGACTCGTCTGGCAACGTACACCACAGACTTTGTTGGAGAGGAGCGCTTTGCACGTTTCGATCAGCCAGTGGGTCATCGTCTGCCAGATGCTGGAGGTTACGAGCCGATCAGAGGTCCACTCCTCAACCTCGGTGCTGGTTACACTGGGATTCCACGCTTTGGAGCACAGGGAGTCGACGCTATGTACTTCACCACACCTAGAGTCGCTCTCAGACCACGTCAGATCTATGTGGATCGTCGTTCTACCTACTTTCGTGGGCGTGCTCCTCACCGTACCTCTCGCCGTACTACTCACCGCCGTCCTGCGTGATGAGCATGGGAGTACCGATGTATCCATTCTTAGCTATGTTTAGTTATCCTTTGGCTTTCGAACCATTTATGGTGTGTTGGATATTATGATGTATTTGAACATGTGATGATGTAACACCTGGGGTGTTACCTGTTTGTTTTGCTTGCATCATATGCATCACATTGCATTGCACCATGTTTGCATCACAACTGAAAATTTCAAAACAATTTAAACTTTCACCCTTGCTCAAAAATTTCCAATTTCAAACTTGCAAACTAAACCACTCATTTGTTCTTCAATAGTTTGAAAATTGTTTTAATACAATTGCCTGTTAATAAATCTCCCCCTTTTGTTAAAAACCCTAATGGCTAATTCAAAAATTTAAATCAAATCACTCATTAAGTTGTTGGTTTTAATCAAACAATTAATTCAATCAATTAATTCCAAATCATTTCAAATTCAAATCAAATCTTCAAAACATCAATCAACTTGAGTTTATAACAAATCTCCAAAACCAATCAAACTCATTTTAATCACTTTAATCAATAGGGTTCACCCTATTAACATCCTTGTTTTCAATATTAATCTATTAATTTCCAAATTGCTCAAATTCAAACCAAATGTATTTCAAACAGAACCAATTTGAAACTATCAAAATAATAACCAAAACTTTCTTTTAATCCTTGTACCCAATTGAATCTTTTGGGTCACCTTATTAAAAGGTTTATTTTATTAATCATTCCAAATATTCAAAACTCATCTAAATTGGTTTATTTTCCAAACAGCACCACAATTTAAAACTTTTTGAAATCCAAACTTATCAACTGTTTGAAATTAACATAATAAACTCACCCTAATTTTATAGGATTTTTCCTAACCCTAAAAGCCTTCTTTTCTTCCATTTTTGGTTTCAGCAAAAAAAATAAAATAAAAGAAACAGAAATAATAAAAAGCAAAGCGGCGCGCAGCACCTAACTACCGCGCAGCCCAGCCCACCTAAGCAACTAACGCGCGCAGCTGGCCCAATACCTCTTCGTCGAGCCGCCCTCGTCGTCCCCGCGGTACGGCACCGCATCCGGGGGTGCCACGGCGACGCTGTCGCATCACGACGGCCACCATCGACTGGTAACCCCTATATAGCACCCCTAGAGCGCCGCTCTATGCCCTAACTAACCCTAGCCTCTCCCCTCGAGCTCTCGCCGCCGGTTCCTCCTCTCTCTGTCCCTGATCGCTGTCGTCCCTGAACCGGAGCGGGAGCAGACCACCTCCTCGCCGTCGACAGCTCATCCTGGGGCGTCTCCGGGCACTCTAGCCACGGCCACCGAGCCTCCTCCACGCCGTCCTCCTTCTCCGGGCATCCGCTGGGCCCGAGGAGCCCCAGGATCGTCGCCTGCCTCCTCCGTCCGCCGCGACCATCACCGTACCTCTCCACCCCCTGCTCGCCGTCGTTCCCCTCGACCCCGATCATCTACAGAAACCATCTCCCGGTGAGCTCCCCTTCGTTTTCTCGGCGCAAGCCATCTCTTTTCAGCTCCGTTGCGGCACCCCTACTTCTGAATCCCCACTGTCCGCCATGGCCGCCACCTGCAGGAGCTCCCCGCCGACGATCTACTCGCCGGCGAGCCTCCCTCTTCTCGGGAACGGGATCGCCCACCGTCCTCGTCACCTTCGTTTCCAGGAAGGAGATTTTGGGAGCCGCCTACGCCACCTCATCGCCGTCCACAGCCGTGTCGCCGTCGAGCGCGCCACTGTCCCTGCAACCTCGACCCACCCCCGGTGAGCTCCATCGGCTACTTCCTCCGCTCTGCCCTCGTTTCTTCACGCACACGCACCACCTATTCTGCACCTCTGCTCGCGCGCACGTCGCCACCAGCTCGCGATCGTCGCCGATCTGTTCCGCCGTCGACGGACGAGTTGCAGTGGGCAGGTTGGGTTCAGTTTCGTCAGGTTACCTGACGGAGACTGAACCACAAAAGCAACGCTTCCATCTCTGAACCAAAACGACCGCACCACCGCAGTGGTAACGCTCCACTGTGCGCCGCACCGCGCCCGCGGTTCGATCCCCCGCGACCCCAACCCCTTTTTGGGGATTTTCTTCCCCTAAGCAGAGGCCCACCTGTAAGCCACACCGTGGCCACGCGTACGCCACGCTGGCCAGTGGCCCACGCGCAGTGACCGCGGGTAGGGTACCACGCGGTAACAAAACACTTTCTGCACATTTCTTTTAAATCTAAGTCCCTAAAAATAACAGATTGGTCCCTCACATTAAAATGCTAATAACTTTAGTTTTCTAACCCCAAATAATGAGACTAAAATATGTGCACTAATCTAAATTAAATTCTCTATCTTTTGGTAACATTTGTTCACTGTTTTGAAATTCCAAAATGCAATTTAAATTTGAATTCAAACAAATCAATTGCAAATTTCAAAAATCAATAACTAATTCATTATTAATTCAATAAATGCAAATAAAATATGTTTTCCATGCCATTTCAAATAACCTTTTCAAATATAACTTTTGTTTCCTGTTTTGAAATTTAAAAATGCATTTAAAATTCAAATTTGAATAATTCAAATGTAATTTGCAACAATTCATAAATAATTCATACTAATTCCAAATAAGGCAAATAAAATTTGTTTTTCATACCATTTTGAATATCCTGTTCCAATATAAAATTTGTTTCATTGTTTGAATAATTTAAATTGCCTAAATAATTTAATACTTGTTTAATTCATTTAAAATTGATAAAATCATAACTTGCTCAAATTAAATTATTTCTGAACATGCAAAATATGTTTTCAAACCATCAAAGTGTGAACTTTTCAAATATGAATTTGAATTTATGTTTTGAACAAATAAAATTCAACTAATATTCAAACTTGAATTAAATTCAATTAAAACTTGTTTAATATTGTTTAATTCCTAATTAAATTATCCTAATTCCAATTTCAATATTTGAAACATGTAATCCAACTAAAATTTGATGTTCTTTTCAAATATAAATTTTGTTATTTGTTTTGAACACTTTAACTTGATGAAAACAACAACTACTTGTGTGACATCAATAAGGAACCAACAGTTCTTAACATGATAAATAAAATCCCACACTTGGTAATTTCCTTTTTCTTTTGCATCTATTATTGTTTACTTCTTGCTATCATCATGCATGCATCATGATAAACCACTTACACATGTTAACTAATTGTAGATCATTGCTTCAACCTTAACATGTGCATCCATATGCAACTCACCTTGCATATGGGTCCATTTAAATTTGTTTAACTTGTCAACCAGTTTATTTCTATGCATCAATTAAATTGTCATGCATCCATATCTTGATCATGCTGGATCTTTTGCCGTAGTACTAATTGTTGCATCCGGTGTTTGTCCGAGGTTCGTTGCTTCTTCCCGGATAGGACGTTGAGATGATGTGAGCAACGACAAGCTATGCTACCTTGCGGGATCTCAGGCAAGTATACTCACTTGCTGCCAAATGGCTGCCTTTCATCACTTGTTACCGATACTTTCCGTTGTTCTTTTCTGCTAGCCTTAGTAGTAGTTGTTTCTGCTACGAACCTATCACATGAATCCTTTAAACCTGATAATGCCTCATCTCCCTTCCTACAACCCATTGTTTGAGCCAGTGTCTTACTAGCATGCTCAGGGTTGTTTTGCTCGAGTCTGTTACCCGTTACTTTCTGTTACTACTCCATTATGTTCTGGGGGCTCGAGGTTAATCAATCAATCAATCCTGTTAATGCTAATGGTAATAATAATTTGATGATAAGGCACCGGCAGGAGGCCCTTTGTGGTTTTGAGGCCTGCTAGTGTCGACCCTAATAGGAAAAGGGTCTTGTCTACTGATCCATGATGAGCGCACTACCCGCATGTGGGAAGCGAGTATGGGCGCCCCCCTCAATTTGACTCGATTCGCATCTCGTCCAAATCGCCTCATTTAGTTCGGGTTTTCCATTTGCTGCATGCATGATCTTGCGAGCCCTTGGTACCCGGGTGGAACTTTCGTAGTCGGCATATAGGGGGACACGTTCTTAGAGTGCTATGAGGGTCCATTTTCTTCTGGGCTCGATTAGCCGTGCGCCCAAGGTTCTTTGGGCTTGATGCGAAGAAGAGTTGAGTTGTGTAGAGTACCTCGCTTGGTGGGTTAGCTCCCCATCTGGCGGGTTATTCTTGCGTGTACGGCCAAATTGGTGCAACCCTGCAGGGATAATCTTCTCGAGAAGCCGTGTTTTCCGCGGTTATGGATTACTTGGTGAAAGTACTAGCTAACAAGTACTCAGGACAACTTAAACCTAATGATTAACAATCTTTCACCCAATGATTAACAACTTGACTAGTAATAGGCTTATTGATACAAATAATCTGAACCATCATTAATCCAACTGTGTGAGTTATCCTCGGATTGCTTCTTTGGATAAGGGGCGAGATCCAGGATGGGTTTGTTTGAAGTTTTCTTTCAGTTGGTTACAACACTCGATCTTATCTCCTTTCTGGTAGCCGGAAGTTGTAGTATCTCTCTGTAGTTGGTTAGTGCAGCCTGCTGTCGCTTATTTGCAATTACCCCTTCCTTCCCGTTGATCCCAAAGTATCTGTATCTTGTGATGACTGGCTACGCCGGTATTCTTGTGAGTATGGTTTATCCACTTGCCAGTACTTAACCGTACTGACCCACGAATCTCTTTCGTGGCTGCATATTCAACATTGCAGTCAACAGGTTTGAAGTCTGACGACGTTAGCTTGGGAATCCCTCCGGCTTGGCCTGGGCAGGGATTGGACGCTCCCGGTTATCTTCAGGACTCTTAGTCCAATTTGTATCTTGTCCGTAGACGGTCGATATGTTGTTTCTTCCGCTATTATTTGGATCTTCGTATTGTATCAGTTGTATCCCTGGCTCGTTTGAGTCATCTTGTATCTATCTGTTTCTGTTGTAATTTGTGGAATATTCGTGAACTATTGTAATGTTATCACAAGTGGCAACCTGGAATCGGTTATTATGTGGATTTTGGCGGGAATGCTGAAATCTGCATAGTGCCCGATCTCGGGGCGTCACAAATGGTATCAGAGCCTTGGTTCCGATTCCCGAGATTGTTTCGATACGAATGGTTATCGAAGCAACGGGTCTGCAAAGCCTGTAGGTTAACCTCGCTAACGGTCGTTGTTTCTAGAGTGTCAAAAACTATTTCTGCTAAACTATTTTGGAAAAACATCTCAATAGGATTCTTGTTTTTCTCCTTATCCCTATTCTATTTCCCCTCCCATCTCATTTGTTTTGGAGTCTCCCCCTTGTCTATCTTTCAAAGTGTTAGGATCCTACGTGGGTGGACGTTTTCTGAGCCCTTAACCTAATAGGTTCGATCGTCGGAAGACTCCTGGTGGAAGGATATCGTCATCACTCCAAGCAAGAATCCCTTGTTAGTGGTGTCGAGAAGCCCTTGTTAGTGGTGTCGAGGAGATCAACTGGAAGCACGAAGAATCGATAGTCGAACTTCTTTCCCCTCCCGGGTTAGCAGGTGGATTGCGAGGGCGCAATCCCTTGTTAGTGGTGTCGTCTGTAACACCTGGGGTGTTACCTGTTTGTTTTGCTTGCATCGTATGCATCACATTGCATTGCACCATGTTTGCATCACAACTGAAAATTTCAAAACAATTTAAACTTTCACCCTTGCTCAAAAATTTCCAATTTCAAACTTGCAAACTAAACCACTCATTTGTTCTTCAATAGTTTGAAAATTGTTTTAATACAATTGCCTGTTAATAAATCTCCCCCTTTTGTTAAAACCCTAATGGCTAATTCAAAAATTTAAATCAAATCACTCATTAAGTTGTTGGTTTTAATCAAACAATTAATTCAATCAATTAATTCCAAATCATTTCAAATTCAAATCAAATCTTCAAAACATCAATCAACTTGAGTTTATAACAAATCTCCATAACCAATCAAACTCATTTTAATCACTTTAATCAATAGGGTTCACCCTATTAACATCCTTGTTTTCAATATTAATCTATTAATTTCCAAATTGCTCAAATTCAAACCAAATGTATTTCAAACAGAACCAATTTGAAACTATCAAAATAATAACCAAAACTTTCTTTTAATCCTTGTACCCAATTGAATCTTTTGGGTCACCTTATTAAAAGGTTTATTTTATTAATCATTCCAAATATTCAAAACTCATCTAAATTGGTTTATTTTCCAAACAGCACCACAATTTAAAACTTTTTGAAATCCAAACTTATCAACTGTTTGAAATTAACATAATAAACTGACCCTAATTTTATAGGATTTTTCCTAACCCTAAAAGCCTTCTTTTCTTCCATTTTTGGTTTCAGCAAAAAAAAAAATAAAAGAAACAGAAATAATAAAAAGCAAAGCGGCGCGCAGCACCTAACTACCGCGCAGCCCAGCCCACCTAAGCAACTAACGCGCGCAGCTGGCCCAATACCTCTTCGTCGAGCCGCCCTCGTCGTCCCCGCTGTACGGCACCGCATCCGGGGGTGCCACGGCGACGCTGTCGCATCACGACGGCCACCATCGACTGGTAACCCCTATATAGCACCCCTAGAGCGCCGCTCTGTGCCCTAACTAAATCTAGCCTCTCCCCTCGAGCTCTCGCCGCCGGTTCCTCCTCTCTCTGTCCCTGATCGCTGTCGTCCCTGAACCGGAGCGGGAGCAGACCACCTCCTCGCCGTCGACAGCTCATCCTGGGGCGTCTCCGGGCACTCTAGCCACAGCCACCGAGCCTCCTCCACGCCGTCCTCCTTCTCCGGGCATCCGCTGGGCCCGAGGAGCCCCAGGATCGTCGCCTGCCTCCTCCGTCCGCCGCGACCATCACCGTACCTCTCCACCCCCTGCTCGCCGTCGTTCCCCTCGACCCCGATCATCTACAGAAACCATCTCCCGGTGAGCTCCCCTTCGTTTTCTCGGCGCAAGCCATCTCTTTTCAGCTCCGTTGCGGCACCCCTACTTCTGAATCCCCACTGTCCGCCATGGCCGCCACCTGCAGGAGCTCCCCGCCGACGATCTACTCGCCGGCGAGCCTCCCTCTTCTCGGGAACGGGATCGCCGCACCGTCCTCGTCACCTTCGTTTCCAGGAAGGAGATTTTGGGAGCCGCCTACGCCACCTCATCGCCGTCCACAGCCGTGTCGCCGTCGAGCGCGCCACTGTCCCTGCAACCTCGACCCACCCCCGGTGAGCTCCATCGGCTACTTCCTCCGCTCTGCCCTCGTTTCTTCACGCACACGCACCACCTATTCTGCACCTCTGCTCGCGCGCACGTCGCCACCAGCTCGCGATCGTCGCCGATCTGTTCCGCCGTCGACGGACGAGTTGCAGTGGGCAGGTTGGGTTCAGTTTCGTCAGGTTACCTGACGGAGACTGAACCACAAAAGCAACGCTTCCATCTCTGAACCAAAACGACCGCACCACCGCAGTGGTAACGCTCCACTGTGCGCCGCACCGCGCCCGCGGTTCGATCCCCCGCGACCCCAACCCCTTTTTGGGGATTTTCTTCCCCTAAGCAGAGGCCCACCTGTAAGCCACACCGTGGCCACGCGTACGCCACGCTGGCCAGTGGCCCACGCGCAGTGACCGCGGGTAGGGTACCACGCGGTAACAAAACACTTTCTGCACATTTCTTTTAAATCTAAGTCCCTAAAAATAACAGATTGGTCCCTCACATTAAAATGCTAATAACTTTAGTTTTCTAACCCCAAATAATGAGACTAAAATATGTGCACTAATCTAAATTAAATTCTCTATCTTTTGGTAACATTTGTTCACTGTTTTGAAATTCCAAAATGCAATTTAAATTTGAATTCAAACAAATCAATTGCAAATTTCAAAAATCAATAACTAATTCATTATTAATTCAATAAATGCAAATAAAATATGTTTTCCATGCCATTTCAAATAACCTTTTCAAATATAACTTTTGTTTCCTGTTTTGAAATTTCAAAATGCATTTAAAATTCAAATTTGAATAATTCAAATGTAATTTGCAACAATTCATAAATAATTCATACTAATTCCAAATAAGGCAAATAAAATTTGTTTTTCATACCATTTTGAATATCCTGTTCCAATATAAAATTTGTTTCATTGTTTGAATAATTTAAATTGCCTAAATAATTTAATACTTGTTTAATTCATTTAAAATTGATAAAATCATAACTTGCTCAAATTAAATTATTTCTGAACATGCAAAATATGTTTTCAAACCATCAAAGTGTGAACTTTTCAAATATGAATTTGAATTTATGTTTTGAACAAATAAAATTCAACTAATATTCAAACTTGAATTAAATTCAATTAAAACTTGTTTAATATTGTTTAATTCCTAATTAAATTATCCTAATTCCAATTTCAATATTTGAAACATGTAATCCAACTAAAATTTGATGTTCTTTTCAAATATAAATTTTGTTATTTGTTTTGAACACTTTAACTTGATGAAAACAACAACTACTTGTGTGACATCAATAAGGAACCAACAATTCTTAACATGATAAATAAAATCCCACACTTGGTAATTTCCTTTTTCTTTTGCATCTAATATTGTTTACTTCTTGCTATCATCATGCATGCATCATGATAAACCACTTACACATGTTAACTAATTGTAGATCATTGCTTCAACCTTAACATGTGCATCCATATGCAACTCACCTTGCATATGGGTCCATTTAAATTTGTTTAACTTGTCAACCAGTTTATTTCTATGCATCAATTAAATTGTCATGCATCCATATCTTGATCATGCTGGATCTTTTGCCGTAGTAGTAATTGTTGCATCCGGTGTTTGTCCGAGGTTCGTTGCTTCTTCCCGGATAGGACGTTGAGATGATGTGAGCAATGACAAGCTCTGCTCCCTTGCGGGATCTCAGGCAAGTATACTCACTTGCTGCCAAATGGCTGCCTTTCATCACTTGTTACCGATACTTTCCGTTGTTCTTTTCTGCTAGCCTTAGTAGTAGTTGTTTCTGCTACGAACCTATCACATGAATCCTTTAAACCTGATAATGCCTCATCTCCCTTCCTACAACCCATTGTTTGAGCCAGTGTCTTACTAGCATGCTCAGGGTTGTTTTGCTCGAGACTGTTACCCGTTACTTTCTGTTACTACTCCATTATGTTCTGGGGGCTCGAGGTTAATCAATCAATCAATCCTGTTAATGCTAATGGTAATAATAATTTGATGATAAGGCACCGACAGGAGGCCCTTTGTGGTTTTGAGGCCTGCTAGTGTCGACCCTAATAGGAAAAGGGTCTTGTCTACTGATCCATGATGAGCGCACTACCCGCATGTGGGAAGCGAGTATGGGCGCCCCCCTCAATTTGACTCGATTCGCATCTCGTCCAAATCCCCTCATTTAGTTCGGGTTTTCCATTTGCTGCATGCATGATCTTGCGAGCCCTTGGTACCCGGGTGGAACTTTCGTAGTCGGCATATAGGGGGACACGTTCTTAGAGTGCTATGAGGGTCCATTTTCTTCTGGGCTCGATTAGCCGTGCGCCCAAGGTTCTTTGGGCTTGATGCGAAGAAGAGTTGAGTTGTGTAGAGTACCTCGCTTGGTGGGTTAGCTCCCCATCTGGCGGGTTATTCTTGCGTGTACGGCCAAATTGGTGCAACCCTGCAGGGATAATCTTCTCGAGAAGCCGTGTTTTCCGCGGTTATGGATTACTTGGTGAAAGTACTGGCTAACAAGTACTCAGGACAACTTAAACCTAATGATTAACAATCTTTCACCCAATGATTAACAACTTGACTAGTAATAGGCTTATTGATACAAATAATCTGAACCATCATTAATCCAACTGTGTGAGTTATCCTCGGATTGCTTCTTTGGATAAGGGGCGAGATCCAGGATGGGTTTGTTTGAAGTTATCTTTCAGTTGGTTACAACACTCGATCTTATCTCCTTTCTGGTAGCCGGAAGTTGTAGTATCTCTCTGTAGTTGGTTAGTGCAGCCTGCTGTAGCTTATTTGCAATTACCCCTTCCTTCCCGTTGATCCCAAAGTATCTGTATCTTGTGATGACTGGCTACGCCGGTATTCTTGTGAGTATGGTTTATCCACTTGCCAGTACTTAACCGTACTGACCCACGAATCTCTTTCGTGGCTGCATATTCAACATTGCAGTCAACAGGTTTGAAGTCTGACGACGTTAGCTTGGGAATCCCTCCGGCTTGGCCTAGGCAGGGATTGGACGCTCCCAGTTATCTTCAGGACTCTTAGTCCAATTTGTATCTTGTTCGTAGACGGACGATATGTTGTTTCTTCCGCTATTATTTGGATCTTCGTATTGTATCAGTTGTATCCCTGGCTCGTTTGAGTCATCTTGTATCTATCTGTTTCTGTTGTAATTTGTGGAATATTCGTGAACTATTGTAATGTTATCATAAGTGGCAACCTGGAATCGGTTATTATGTGGATTTTGGCGGGAATGCTGAAATCTACATAGTGCCCGATCTCGGGGCGTCACAGATGATGTACCTGTTGGTTATCTATTCATGCGTCGGAATAATCTCTCTTTCGGTTTCCAAGTCTATCCTTTTCTGTTGTTGTGCTAAAATGCATGTCTATTCAGGATGCCGCCAACAAGGAACAACCCGCCTGAGCCACCGCCGATCACGGAGCTGTTGACTCAGATGACTCAGGTCGTGACGCAGATGGCCCAGTTCCAGGCTAATCAGCACAACAACCAGAACGCTCCACGAGTCAGTATCAAGGAGTTTCTGAGTCTGGGCCCGAGAGCTTTCGTGGCAACACGCGAGCCTCTGGATGCTGATGACTGGATCCGTGAGATCGCTAGGGCTCTGGAGATTGCTCACGTTGCTGAGGAAGACAAGGTCAAGTATGCCTCCTACCTACTGAAGGGTCAGGCAGCTACTTGGTGGGAGAACTACCAGACCATGAGAGCTGGATACCCAATCACCTGGGGTTGTTTCAAGGAAGCTTTCCTGAAGCACCACATCCCAGATGGTCTCATGGAAAGGATGCGTGAGGAGTTTTGCTCTCTCAAGCAGGGCAAGCTGGACGTCATTGGCTATCAGAGCGAGTTCAATCGCCTCGCTCGTTACGCTGGTGATGAGGTGTCCACTGAGGCTAAGAAGATGGCAAGGTTCCGCCGAGGTTTTAACCCGGAACTCAAGTACGCCCTCACCAACATCAAGGCCAAAGACTTCGAGGAGCTCGTGAACACCGCGCTCAATGAAGAAAATGGGCGCAAGGCGTTCGAGGAGTCTCGGAAGCACTCGCGTGAGGGTGGTTCCTCCTCCAACATGACCACCCCTCCGCAGAAGCGCCGCATCTGGGTGCCAAATGGTGCTGTCACTAAGGCTCCATATGCCCAAGCTTCTCCAGGCTTTGCTCCCCGCCCACCCAACCCATCTCAGATGCATGGTCAGAGGTTCTCAATGGGGCAGCCAAGGCCAGATCCTCCTCGTGTCGTCACTTGCTTCAAGGGCAAGCAGACGGGGCACTACGCTGACAAGTGCACGCAGAGGCAGCTACCTCCACCACCACCTCGTCCCAACACAAACCAGGCAATGGTGCGTGCTCCCCCGGCTAAAGCCTTCAACTCCAACAACAGGCCTGTCGGGAGGACCGCGAGGGTGAATCATGTCAAGGTCGACAAAGCTGAGGAAGCTGCTGACGTCGTTCTCGGTACATTCCCCGTAAACTCTTTTCCAGCTAAAGTGTTGTTTGATACCGGAGCATCGCATTATTTTGTGTCAAAGATCTTTGCGACATCAGTTAAAATCCCCTTTGTTGGTTTGGGTTCCCCGCTAGTAGTAAACTCCCCTGGAGCAACTATGCAAACTTCCAAGATCAGTCATGAGAATCAGATTCTAATTGGAGGTCACATATTCTTTGCTTCTCTCATTCTGCTTGGCAATTCTGACATTGATGTCATACTTGGCATGGATTGGTTGAAGGCCATTAAAGCTACGATTGATTGTGCTCAGAAGTCAATAACTCTGTTCCACCCTTCTGGCCAGATAGTCTATTCTCCAAATGAATCAAGTTCTGTTCAGCTGTACACCCTCGATGCTAAACCTCTACCTCTACTTGAAAATGTTCCGGTGGTTTGTGAATTCCCTGACGTCTTTCCAGAAGAGTTGCCAGGGATGCCTCCGGACAGAGCAGTTGAGTTCGTGATCGAGCTTGAACCAGGTACTGCTCCAATCTCTAAGCATCCATACAAGATAGCTCCTCCTGAACTGAAATTGTTGAAGGAGCAAATCGATATGTACATGGAAAAAGGTTACATTCAACCTAGTTCCTCCGCTTGGGGTTGCCCAACTCTGTTCGTTGCAAAGAAGGATCAAACAAAGAGACTCGTTGTTGACTATCGTCCTCTTAACGAGAAAACCATCAAAAACAAGTATCCAATTCCTCGTATCGATGATCTTTTTGATCAACTTGCTGGAGCCTCAATATTCTCCAAGTTGGACTTGAGAATGGGTTACCATCAAATAAAGATCAGAAAGGAAGATATTCCCAAAACAGCCTTCACCACTCGGTACGGTCTATATGAATACACCGTCATGTCCTTTGGTCTCACCAATGCACCGGCGACATTCTCTAGACTCATGAATTCTGTCTTCCACGAATACCTCGACAAGTTCGTTGTGGTATATCTCGATGACATTCTAGTCTACTCAAAATCTGAGGAAGAGCATGGAGAACATCTTCGTTTCACTCTCATGAAACTTCGCGAGCATCGTCTATATGCCAAGTTCTCAAAATGTGAGTTCTGGATTCCAGAAGTTGCTTACCTTGGTCATGTAATCTCAGCCAAGGGCATAGCCATCGATCCAGAAAAGGTTAAAGCAATTGTTGATTGGAAACCTCCAAAGACGATAAAGCAAGTAAGAAGTTTTCTTGGCTTGGCTAGCTATTGCCGTCGTTTCGTCCAAAACTTTTCCAAGATTACCAAACCTCTCACTGATCTCACAAAGAAGGACAAGAAGTTTGTTTGGTCTCCACAATGTGATGAAAGTTTCAATCTCCTGAAGACTAAACTCACTTCTGCACCAGTTCTGGTTGACCCAGATACTACCAAACCTTTCCAGATATTCTGCGATGCATCTCTCCAAGGTCTAGGTGGAGTTCTTATGCAAGAACGTCAAGTTGTGGCTTATGCTTCACGTCAGTTGAATGCACATGAGCAAAATTATCCCACTCATGACCTAGAACTTGCAGCAGTTGTGTTTGCCCTCAAGAAATGGAGGCAATACTTGTTGGGTAATCGCACTGAAATCTTTTCCGATCATAAGAGTCTGAAATACATCTTCACTCAACCAGATCTAAACCTCAGGCAAAGGAGATGGATTGAAAAGATTAAAGACTTTGATCTCACCATTTCTTACACTCCAGGCAAGGCTAATGTTATGGCCGATGCTCTCAGTCGCAAGTCGTATTGCAATAATCTCATGATCATGGAAAGCCAACCTCCACTTCATGAAGAATTCTAGAAGCTGAACCTTGGTCTTGTTCCGCAAGGCTATCTTGCTAGCTTGACAGCCAGTCCAACTCTCGAGGACAAGATTCGTTCTGAACAACTTCGTGATGCTGAAATCAAGAAGATGGTAGAACACATCAAAGAAGGCAAGGAGAAATTCAAGTCCTTCTCAATTGATGACAAGGGAACTGTGTTCTTCGAAGGACGCATTGCAGTTCCTCAAGTTCAAAGTCTCAAAGATATCATTCTCAAGGAGGCTCATGAAACTCCTCTCTCCATCCACCCTGGAAGTACAAAGATGTACCAGGATCTTAAGACACTGTATTGGTGGCCTGGCATGAAACGTGAAATTGCTCAATACGTTTCTGAATGCGACGTTTGTCAACGTGTTAAGGCAGTCCATCAGAAAACAGCCGGTCTACTCCAACCTCTGAAAATTTCTGAGTGGAAGTGAGACATGATTGAAATGGACTTCGTCACTGGTTTTCCAAAGTCCAAGAAGGGCAACGATGCAATCTTCGTTGTTATTGTTCGTCTCACTAAAGTAGCTCACTTCTTTGCTTTCAAAGAAACAATCTCAGCTAGCCAGTTAGCAGAGCTCTACACAACAAAGATTGTTCCTTTTCATGGTGTTCCATTGGAAATAAGCTCAGACCGTGGAAGCATATTCACTTCTCTTTTCTGGAAAAGCTTTCAAGAAGCATTGGGCAGCTAACTTCTGTTCAGCACAGCTTATCACCCTCAGTCTCAAGGGCAAGTCGAAAGAGTCAATCAGATTCTCGAGGATATGCTCAGAGCATGTGGTCTCTCCTTTGGCATGAAATGGGAGGATTGCCTTCCATATGCTGAATTCTCCTACAACAACAGCTTCCAGGCAAGCCTAGGCATGGCACCATTTGAAGCACTCTATGGCCGCAGATGCAGGAGTCCAATCAATTGGTCTGGAGCTGGTGAACGTTCACTCTTAGATCCTGACATTGTTAAGGAAGCCGAAGAGAAAGTTCGAATCATTCGTGACAATCTCAAGATTGCTCAGTCTCGTCAGAAAAGCTACTATGATAGCAAGCACAGGGATATGATCTATGCACCTGGTGACAAAGCATATCTCCGTGTAACTCCCCTCAGAGGCACTCATCGTTTTGGTGTGAAAGGAAAGCTTGCACCAAGATACATTGGTCCTTTCAACATTCTCTCAAGGCGTGCGGAAAATGCCTATCGTCTTGAACTTCCAGAAAAACTATCCAAGGTGCACGATGTGTTTCACGTGTCACAGCTCAAGAGGTGTTTCAAAGATCCAGATCGTGCAGTTGATCATGATTCCATTGAACTGCAAGATGATCTCTCTTATGAGGAGCACCCTGTTCGTATTCTCGATGAGACCGAGCGTAAGACTCGCAACAAGAGCACCAAGTTCTTGAAAGTGCAGTGGTCGCATCATTCCGATAAAGAGGCAACATGGGAGACCGAAGAGGATCTTCGCAAGAAGTATCCGGACCTTTTCCTTTCTCAGTAGGAATCTCGGGGCGCGATTCCTTCAAGGGGGGCGTTTTGTAACATCCCAAGTATGAAAAACCATCCCTAGAATGTTTGTTTCTTGTTTTATTAAAGTTTTGCATCATGTCATCATACTCATTCTTTGTTTGCATTTGTTTTCATTTGGTTTGCATCTGTTTTTCTCTGTTTTCACAATTGAAATTCAAACTTTATTCAACCTTTGTTTCATACTTGTCATGTTACAATCTTTTTCAAATAAGAAGTTCAATTCAAAACCTCAATTGTTTCCAATTAACCCATAAGGTTCAACTATTAAAAATGGTGGCTTTTAATCAGTCAATTAATTCCAATGTTATTCAAAATTCAAATCAAATCACAAACAGCACCCAATTTGAAAATTATGAAAATTACCAAAACATTCTAATCTTTTGTTTCCATTTATTTCAAACTAAAGGTTCATGCCATTTAAATTCTTGTTTTTAATAAATCAATCAATAATCAAATTAATTCAAATTTGAACCAAATTGCAAACAACAAGTTATTTTGAAATATCTGGAAAACAGAAATTGGCAAGTGTTTGATGTTGACCTAATTAACTCACCCAAATTTTTCTAAATTTTTCCTAACCCTAAAACTCATCTTTTTCTTCCTATTCCATTTCTGCAAAAAAAACAGAGGAGAAAATCAAAAAAATAAAATAAAAAGGAAAACGCTCACACGGGCCAGGGGAGCAGCCCAGCCCAACTCCTGGCCCGGTACCGTTTCGCCCCGCGCCCCTCTCTTCTTCCAGCGGTACGGCCGAGCATCCGCCGGTGCCACGTCGCCGCCGTAACGCTCCGACGGCCAGCCTAGCCCCTAGACCCCTATATCTACCCCTAGGGTTCCCCTCGAGGCCCTAACCCTAGTCCCACCTTCCTCCCTCTCTTCCGCCGTCGCCCACCTCTCTCTCACCGGCGATCCCCCTCTCTGAACCTCACCCCGACGAGCTCCTCCCTCTGAACCCATGGCGCCCGACGCCGTTGCCACCCTCCTCCACCCTAGCTAACCGTGGGAATCAACCCGCCGCAGCACCCTCGACCTCATCGACACCTCCCCGACGCCACCTACGTGCTGCAACGCCGCCGCCAAGCTCGTCGCTGTCGCCGCCGGAATCTACCCCGAGCCTCTGCAACGTCTACGGCGCCGGTGATCACCGCCTCTCACCTCTCTCCCTCCTCTGCATCAGGTCCGCAAGCACGCCTTGCACGCATCCAACACCCACACGCAGCAGCGCAACCACGGCAGCACCACCATCAGCTCGCCGCCGGCGTCGTTTTCCGTCAGGTTCAGATAGGCGCGTGTTTCGTCAGTTTCAGTTAGCGTGCACGAATCTGAACCTCAACCTAGCTGAGTTCCCCTTACTGACAGAAACAAACGCTTACCGCACTGGTAGCAGTGCAGTGCGCGCGAGCGAGAGGGCCAGGGTTCGAGTCCCCTCTCCCGCAGGAAAAACCCAATCTTTTTCGCGCACACGCCTGACAGGCAGGGTCCACCAGTCAGCGACTGTGCTGCCACGCGTGCATCCACGCGGGCCACAGTGCCCTGGGCCCCCTCGGAAGTGGCTAGGGCTAGCCACTGCGAGGTATAAAACCTTTTTCAGCATTTCTGTTTCAAATTTAATCCTTTCTCTTTTACAGATTAGTCCTCCAATTTAAATTGCTAATAACTTTTTTTATAAACCCAAATAATAAAAGTAAAATATGTTTGTTGAAGCAAATTTAATTATCTATCTATTTAAACCATTTGTTTTCTGTTTTGAATAATTTAAATGCATCCAAAATTCAAATTCAAACAATTCCTTTGTAATTTGAATAATTGCATAACTAATTCATACTTAATCCAAATAATGCAAATAAAATATGTTTTCCATGCTATTTTGGACCATCTATCTAAATATAAATTTTGTTTCATGTTTTGAATAATTAAAATTGCTTAAATAATTTAAACCTTGTTTAAATCATTTAAATTTGCTAAATTCATAACTTGCTCAAATTAAATTATTTTTGAACATATAAAATATGTTTTCAAACTAGAAAAGTATAAACTTTTCAAATATGAATTTGAATTTATGTTTTGAACAAATAAAATTTAAATAATATTCAAACTTGTTTTAAATTCATTTAAAACTTGTTTAATCTTGTTTAATTCATAATAAATTCATCCTAACTCCTTTTTCAATATTTGAAACATGTAATCCACCTAAAATTGTGTGTTCTTTTCAAATATGAATTTTGTTATTTGTTTTGAACAATTTAAATTGCTGAAAACAACAAATGCTTGTGTAACACCTTTAAGGAACCAAAATTCCTTAACTTAATAACTAAAATTCCAAAATTGGTAAACCTTATTTTAAATTGGTTCTATTGTTGTTATTTTTCTGTTTTCCTCATCCATGCATCATACTAATCCACTTTCACCTGTTGATTAGTGGAAAAACAAATATTTCAACCTTATTAGATGGGCTTTTCATATGCAACCCCAAATTGCATGTGGGTCCATTTAATCATGTTGTTACCATGTCAACTAGTTTATTTTGATGCATCAATTAAATTGTCATGCATCATCCCATGATTGTGCATTATGCCATGTTATTGATTGTTTGTTCTCTGTGTTGCTTGTTTGCTTCTTCTCGGATAGACGACAACGTTGAGACAGACGATACTTACGACACCCCTTCTGAGGATCTAGCTCAGTACCAGGCTGTTGAGTTTGCAGGCAAGTTATCACTCACATAAACCACTGTGTTCCTTTCAACATTGGTTACCGATACTTTCCGTTGTCTATTTCTGCTAGCCATATGAATAGTTTTTCTGTTACGAACCTATCACATGTTATCCCTTAACCCTGATATAGCCTCACCTCCACACCTATAACCATTGCTTGTTGCTCGTGTCTTACTAGCATGCTTAGGGTTGTTTCTGCTCGAGTCTGTTACCCGTTACTTTCTGTTACTATATTTCATTTATGATTCTATGGGCTCGATGGTTAAGCAACAATCATGTTAATGTTATGGGTAATAATAAATTGATGATAAGGCACCGGCAGGAGGCCCGGCGTGGTTTTGAGGCCTGCTAGTGTCGACCCTAATAGGAAAAGGGTCTTGTCTACTGATCCATGATGAGCGCACTATCCGCATGTGGGAAGCGTGTATGGGCGCCCCCCTCAATTTGATTCGATTCGCATCTCGTCCAAATCGCCACACTTAGTCCGGGCTTTCCATTTGATGCACGCATATGCAGGTACGAACCCGAGGCCAGGGTGGAACTTTTGTAGTCGGCATTTAGGGCGGCATGGTCTTCCAGTGCTATGAGGGTCCCCTTTTCTTCGTGGGGCTCGATTAGCCGCGCACGCACAACACGTGGTGCTTTGGGCTTGATGCGAAGAAGAGTTGGGTTGTGTTGAGTACCTCGCTTGGTGGGTTGATCCCCCGTCTGGCGGGTTATTCTTACGTGTACGGCCAAATTGGTGCACCCCTGCAGGGATAAATCTTCTCGAGAAGCCGTGTTTTCCGCGGTTATGGTTAACTTGGTGAAAGTACTGGCTAACAAGTACTCAGAACAACTTACACCTAACTAATGATAACTTGACTAGTAATAGCCTTATTGCCACAATAACCTGATCCATCATTAATCCAACTGTGTGAGTTATCCTCGGATTGCTTCTTTGGATAAGGGGCGAGATCCAGGATGGGTTTGTTTGGTGGTTAGTTATAGTTGGTTACGATACGCTATCTTATCTCCTTTCTGTTAGCTGGAAGTTGTAGTATGTTCTGTAGTTGGTTAGTGCAGCCAGTTGCAGCATCTTTTGTACCACCCCTTTCTTCCGTTGAACCCAAAGCATCTGTGCTTGGCGTTGACGGGTTACACTTTGGTGAACTGTGAGTCTTGCTTGCCAGTACGTTTATGTACTGACCCCTTTGGGCTGTGGTTTCCGCAGATTACGCTTACGAGGATCCCCGTGACGGCTACTACGTGGAGTTTGACGAGGTTGCTGACGAGTAGATAGCGGACCTGGGCAGGACCCGAGACATCGTGGATGGGCTCCGTCTTTTCGTTTCCGGCTTCTTAAGCCTATTTGGACTTGTCTGTACTCAGACCCTTTGAATGCTTCCGCTGAGATGTAATGATGTTATGTTGGGACATGTGTCCTCTGGATGATTGTATTTGCTACCTCTGCTCTAGTGAGAGCCATTTGCAACTTATTTCTATTTATTTGTGTCTTAGAGATCTGTTGTGTTATCATTTTGTTCAACGCCGTTGACGTACCATGTGTGTATGGTATGAAGTACGTCAATGGTAGTATCCTGATTTCTATGGAATGGTTTACGTAGACGATGAGCAGTAGGGGTTGGTTGTCACACATACGTGTGTTGGCCTACTCGTAAGAGATGCGGGTGCCGGTAAGCCCCGTAATCCAATCAACTACTGTTCAACGGAACTGCGAGTATCCTCTAGAAGTCCGGGTGCGACAAAAGTTTAGATGAGAAGAGAAAACAGCGTTGCACTTCCTTACCAGAAAAAGGGAGGGTGGGTGGGGAAAGAAATAAAAGAACAGAATTCCTACTCTCACGTTTCATTTTTCCTATATAGCTACAAAATAGTTTCTAGACTCAACTGCGACCAGTAAAAGGGATCCTACAGGCAGACAGACTCTGATACCATTTGTCGCACCCGGACTTCTAGAGGATACTCACAGCCCGCTAAACAGTAGATAGTTGGATTACGGGGCCTACCTGCACCCGCATCTCTTACGAGTAGGCCAACACGTATACGTGTGACAACCAACCTCTACTATTCATCGTCTGCGTAAACCATCCCATAGAAATCTGACTACTTCCATTGACGTACTTCATAACATACACACATGGTACGTCAACGGCATTTGAACAAGTGATATCACAACAAATCTCTAAGACACAAAGAAATAGAAATAAGTGGCAAATAGCTCTCATTAGAGCAGAGATAGCAAATACAATCATGCAGAGGACACATGCCCAACAAGTCACCATTACAACACAGCGGAAGCATCCAAAGTGTCTGAGTACAGACAAGATCCAAATAGGCCTAAGAGGCCGGAAACGAAAAGTACGGAGCCCATCCACGAAGTCTCGGATCCTGCCCGGGTCCGCTATCTACTCCTCAGCAGCCTCGTCATACTCCACGTAGTAGCCACCATGGGGATCCTCGGAAACGTAGTCTGCAGAACACGCAGCCCCAAAGGGGTCAGTACAGACGAGTACCGGCAAGCAAGACGCACAAGATACCAAAGTGTACCCGTCAACACCAAGTACAGATGACTTGGGTTCAACGGAAGATAGGTGATACAAAGGTGCGGCAGCGGGCTGCCCTAAACAACTACAGAGACGCGCTACAACATCCGGCTAAAAGAAAGGGATAAGATAGCGCATCGGAACCAACTACAAACAACCTCAAACAAACCCATCCTGGATCTCGCCCCTTATCCAAAGAAGCAATCCGAGGATAACCCACACAGTTGGATTAATGAAGGTTCAAGTTATTGTGTCAATAAGCCTATTACTAGTCAAATTAGTATTAATTAGTGTAAGTTGTCTAATCCTTGTTAGCCAGCCCTATCACCAAGTCATCCATAACCGCGGACAACACGACTTCTCGAGAAGATTTAACCCTGCAGGGATGCACCAATTTGGCCGTACACGTAAGAATATCCCGCCAGACGGGGGATCAACCCACCAAGCGAGGTACTCAACACAACCCAACTCTTCTTCGCATCGAGCCCAAAGAACACCGTGCAATTGAGCGCACGGCTAATCAAGCCCCACGAAGAAAAGGGGACCCTCATAGCACTCTAAGAACGTGTCTCCCTAAATGCCGACTACAAAAGTTGCCACCCTGGCGCCAAGGGTTCGCACCTGCATATGCATGCGGCAAATGGAAAATCCGAACTAAATGAGGCGATTTGGACGAGATGTGAATCGAATCAAAGTTGAGGGGGGCGCCCATACACGCTTCCCACATGCGGTTAGCGCGCTCATCATGGATCTAGAGGACAAGAACTTTTCCTGAGTTCGACACTAGCAGGCCTCAAAACCATACCCGGCCTCCTGCCGGTGCCTTATCATCAAATTAGCATTACCTCATACATTAACAGGTTGTTGTTTAAACATCGAGCCCCCAGAACATAGTAAATATGGTAAAAGAAATAACGGACATCATACTCTAGCATAAACAACCCTAAGCATGCTAGTAAGACACAGGCAACAAGCAACGGGGTTATAGGTGTGGAGGATAGGCTATATCAGGGTTACAGGATAACATGTGATAGGATCGGAACACAAGCAACGAATCTTAAGGCTAGCAGATTAGACAACGGAAAGTATCGGTATCTAGTGTGGAAAGGACACAATGGTTCAGGTGAGTGAATACTTGCCTGCAAACTCAGTAGCCTGGTACTGGGCTAACTCCTCTGAAGTAGTGTCGTAAACCTCGTCTGTCTCAACGTCGTCGTCTATTCGAGAAGAAGCAAACAAACAACGCAGAGAGACAAACATTCAATAACATGGCATAATGCACAAACATGGGATGATGCATGACAATTTAATTGATGCATCAAAGATAAGCTAGTTGACATGGTAAACATATTTAAATGGGCCCATATGCAATTTGGGTTGTATATAGAAAGGCCCAAGAATTAAAGTTGAATTAAGTGATCTACAAATAGCCATCATGTGAAAGTTGATTAGAATGATGCATGGATGATGAAAATAATAAGAAAACAATAATAGCTTCAATTTGAAAATGTTGTTTACCAAGTTTGGAATTTTATTTATTAAGTTATGAAATTTGGCTTCTTAAATGAGTTACAAAAGCATTTGTTGTTTTCACCCATTCTAATTGTTCAAAATAGATAACAAAATTCATATTTGGAAAGAACACAAAATTTTAGATGGAATACATGTATTACTTTCTGAATTTGAAATTAAAATGAATTAATTATGAATGAAACAAGTTTAAACAAGATTTAAATGAATTTTAATTCAAATATTAAGATTATTTGAATTTTATTTGTTCCAAACATTAAATAAAATTTATATTTGAAAAGATTATATTTTTCTGGTTTGAAAACATATTTCATTTGTTGAAAAAGGATTTAAAATGAGCAAGTTATTAATTTGACAATTTTAAATGCATTAATTAAGAAACAGTTGTTTTCAGCAATTTAATTTATTTAAAACAGAACACAAAGTTTATATTTGCAAAGTTCATGAAAAATGGAATCGAAAACATATTTTATATGTTCAAAATGAATTTAGTTTGACCAAGTTATTAATTTAGCAATTTTAAATGATTAAACAAGATTCTAAATTATTTAACCAATTTTAATTATTCAAAACAGGAAACAAAGTTTACATTTGGAAAGCTGGTTCAATTTTTGCATGGAAAACATATTTTACATGTGCCATTTGAATTAAATTTGAATTAGTTATGAATTTGACCAAATTTGAAAGAGTTGTTTGAATTTGAATTTTTGAAACCATTTGAAATGTTCAAAACAGTAAACAAATGGTTTTAACATGTAGAGAATTAAATTTGGTATGGAAAACATATTCTATTTATTAAATTTGGATTTGATTTGCAAAAGATATATGAATTTGAATTGCAGGGGCTATTCTGTGATTTTTAAAAGTATTAATATTGTTCCAGGGGCTTAGGTGCGAAAATAGAGTTTCAGAAAGGTCCCTGGAACCTTTTCTACGCAGGGCAGAGCAGCCCTGGGTCACTGGCAGTGGGCCAGCACCCAGCTCTTGCCTGCGTGGCAGTGCGTGTGTGTGCTTGCGTGGCCACAACGTCGCTGACGCGTAGGGGCCAGCGTGGCTGCGTGGGAGCGAAGCAAAAAATGGGGGCTTTTAATCGCGCGGCGGGGGATCGAACCCGCGCCCTCGCGCTCCGAGCCGCTGGATCTGGCCACTGGGCTAGCTCGACGGTGGTGATGGAACAGAGGCACGTGGGTGTTTGAGGTGGATCTGGCTGTTAACTGAAACTGAACCAAAAAGTTCAGTCTTTGAACCTGACGGCGGAGGGATCGAACGCCGGTGACTGGCCGCGTTCTGCTGCTGCTGCGCAAGCGTGAGCGCCGTGTGCGTGCGTGTGACGTTGAGGATGCAGAGAGGAAAGGAAGGAGGGGGACATGCTCACCAGGGGTAGTCGAGGGAGAAAGAGGAGGGCCGCTCGGCGAGGTGGCGGTGACAGGCGCCATCGACGACGCGGTGGTGGAGCTGCGAGGCCGCTCGGGCCCCTTCCGGGAAACGAGGAGGAAGAGGGAGGCTCGGGGGGTCCGTTCCCGCGCTTATCCCGCTAGGAGGAGCATCATGGCGACGGCGATCGCCGGTTGTTGCCGCGCTGCTGTTCGGTGGAGGTGGTGCAGGGAGCAGAGAGAGGAAGGAGGAGGAGAATGGCGGCGGTGGCAGAGAGATGGAGGAGGGAGAACTAGGGCAGCAGGGAGGAGCCCATGGGCGTGGTTTTAAGGAGGAGGGGGCACGCTCCCGGCCGTCCCATCCTCTGCCTTTCGACGTGGACATCGTCGATGTCCTGCCGTACAGAGGTAGGGGATGGGGAGTAGGTGGGCTGGGCCTGGGGGGTAGTAGGTGGCCTGGGCCTTGGGGGTAGTAGGTGGCCTGGGCCGGCCTGTTGGCTGGCCTGTCTGCCTCCCCCCCTTTTTCTTTCTGTTTTTTTTTTTGCTGAAAAGAAAAGAAAGGAAAAGGAGAGAAATAGAAGGGTTTTGGGGCTTAAAAATTTTGGGGATAATTTTCTATGAGTTATTTATTGCAAAAGCCCAGTTGTGCAAACTTTTATTTTTCAAAAATTTAAATTTTGTTGCTGTTTGTAATTCAAATGGATTTGAGTGAAATTTGCAATAATTTAATTATTGAAAAATTAAGCAAGTTAATAGTTTGGAATTTCAAGTTTATTGGAAACAAATAAATGGTTTGATTTGAAAGTTTTATTCGGGAAGGTTGTAACAGAACAAGTATGAAACATAATGGTTTGAAATTTTATTTGAAATTCAAATGGAAAACAAGTGAAACAATTGCGATGCTCATGATGGAATGATGCAAACTTAATTTAAACAAAAAGCAAACATTCTAGGGTTGTTTTTCATACTTGGGATGTTACACCCTCTCTCCATCGGCGGGTTTTCTTCCGCTGGGACATCCACAGCACCGCGGCGACCATCTTCGGCAGGAGACGAAGGCCAGGCATCCTCTTCCTCCCTGGGCAGGCAGGATCTTCACCGGCTTTTTTTGAGATCACCACGTGCGTCGTCCCGTCCTCTTCCAGGGCTTTGCATCTCTGCTTTTTATTTTCTCCCGTAGACGTGGTTTTTTTCTATGGCTTAAGTTTGGGATATCTGGCACGCTTAGTTCATCTATTTCCACCATGATTTCGATAGTTTATGGTTTAATTCCGTACCCGATTTGGGTGCTTTAGTTAGATTAGGCTTAGATTTGAGGGTTTTTTGGGGTTCACAGCTTAGATTTAGTATTTTTGCAAGGTTAGTTAAATTTTGGCCACTGATGAACACTTCGGCTAATGATTTACCAAGGCTAGGTGCTAGGAGTGACTCTACTTGTTTTACGTAGAAATTCTGAGGCCAGATTCATTTTTTCTGTTCATTTTCCATTGTTTCACCTGTTTTTCTTTGGTGTATCCTAATTTCTCAACATGATGAATGTCCTCCTAGTTATATGCCGATGATTTAAACTAGGCCATGGTAAAGACAAAGAGAGTGTCTAAATACCTTGTAGTGTATACAATTTGAGTATTTGTATTCCTACATGCTATTGTAAGCACTCTTTTTGCCTTGGTTTGCATGGCAATGATATATGAGGCTCATATTACATTTGTTTCTATTGTTCCACTTTTCTTTTCCTTGAATATCCTCCTAGTTATATTTCGATGATTTAAACTAGGCCATGGTAAAGGCAAAGAAAGTGTCTATAATAGCTTGTAGTGTATACAATTTGAGTATTTGTATTCGTACAAGCTATTATAGGCACTCTTTTTTGCCTTGGTTTGCATGGCAATGATATATGAGGCTCGTCTTACAATTGCGTCCATCATTCCACTTTTCTTTGCCTTTAATGTGCTCCTTATTATATGTCGATGATTATAACTATGCCATGATAAATGCAAAGAGATTAGCTACAATACTGGGCAGTGATGCAAGGCCACTACTTGTAGTACTATCTGGTATTGCAGCGGATCTTTTTGCGAGTGTTGGCAATGTGTTTATGAGGCATGTATTACTACCTGGTGCGGCAAAGTTGGCTCTGCCTATTGTGTGTCATAATTTATCAACATTTTTAATGTGCACCTTGTTATATGTCGATGATTTTAACAATGCCATGATAAATGCAAAGAGATTTGCTACAATACGTGGCAGTGATACAAGGCCACGTCTTGTATTACTTCTCGGTATTGTGGTTGTCCTTTTTGCAAGTGTTGGCAATGTGTTTATGAGGCTTGTATTACACTTTTTGCATTATTCCATATGTGTTTATTCTGACTGCATGTTACAATGAATTCTAGGGATTCCCTTTAGTGCATGATCACCTATGTGTTTATGAGGCTTGTTATCACTACGCACAATTTAGGAGGTAATTTGCTCAATGATGATGACTTTGACACATGTGTATTTGGATGATGCCTCACTGTCTCCACCAGATGGCCAGTAGAAGTAAGAACTAGACACAAACAGATGTGCCATGTCTTTGCTTTGCTGGCCCACCTGGTGTAGCAAAGTTGGCTCTGCTTGTTGTGTGTCTTTGTTCCCTAAGGCCAATGAGTACATAGTTATGACTAAAAGGATTGCAGTAGCTAGATGAAAACGAAGAATACTTGTATTCATATTAAAAAGCGGAGCGTGTCTCTCTCCCACACAAGAATGCTGGGTTCCAACCAAGTTTATTACAGAAAATAAAAGTAAACAAAAATAAACAGACGCTCCAAGTAAAATACATATGATGTGACCGAATAAAATATAGTTTCACTAGAAGTGACCTCATAAGTTGTTGATGAAGAAGTGGGTGCCTTGGGCATCCCCAATATTAGACGCTTGAGTCTTTTTAGAATTTGCTGGGATTATCCACGGGGGCATCCCCAATCTTAGGATTTTCGGTCTTCTTGATCGCATTATATCATCCTGTTCTCTTCACCCTTGAAAACTTCATTCACACCAAAATCAAAGTAATTCTCATTAGAGGGTTAGTGCATAATAAAAAACTCACATGTTCTCCCTTGACACAAGCATTACTAATACTTTCTAAACATTAGCTACAGCCACTGATGTTTTGTGGAGCAAAGAAATCTACTCAACATAGTATAAGAGAGTTTGCAAAGTAAAAGGCAGAATATGTCAAAACCAGACCAGTTTGTAAAGACGATTTTCTTTCGAGGAACTTATGTTGCTCAGATCAGAAAACTCTAAACTAAAAAAAATTGTGCAAATATATAAGGATCATGCACACAAAAATTCAGGATGTTTCAATTTTTCTGGAAATTATGGCGAATTAAACGGTGGACAGAAAAAATTTGTTATTGTGCAGAAATTCAAATCTAGCATCAACCTTTCACTAGTGACTTTACTTGGCACAACAATTTGAAAAATTGAAGATACAAAAGAGTTGCTACAGAAGTAAACAACACCTTGACTCAAAGAAAACAGAAGAAAACATTGCAAAAATAAAACATGGGTTATCTCCCGAGAAGTGCTTTTCTTTAACGCCTTTCAGCTATGCCCAGAAAATAAGAATCAAGTCTTTTCAAGTGAAGAAGCATCCAAATCATAACTTGTTCTAATAATAGAATGAAAATGTAGCTTCGTTCTCTTCCTAGGAAAGTGTTCCATACCTTTGTGGAGTGGTAATTGATATTTTATACTCCTTCTTTCATATCAATAATAGCACCAACAGTTCTAAGAAAAGGTCTTCCCAAAACAATAGGAAAAGAAGCATTGCATTCAATATTCATAACAATAAAATCAACAGGGACAAGGTTATTGTTAACCGTATTAAAAACATCATCAACTTCCCCCAAAGGTTTCTTCCTAGCATTATCAGCAAGACGAACATCCAAATAACAGTGTTCCAAAGGTGGTAAATCAAGCATATCATAGAGTTTCTTAGGCATAACACAGATACTAGCACCAAAATCACATAAAGAATTATAATCAAAATCATTCACCTTTATTTTAAACATGGGATCCAAACCATCTTCTAACTTCCTAGGGATAGAGTCTTCATGTTTTGACTCTTCTTCTCTAACTTGCATGAGAGCATTTGTAATATGTTTTGTGAAATCCATATTTATAGCACTAGCATTTGGAATTCTAGAAAGCTTTTGTAGTAACATAATTACTTCAGAAATATTGCAATCATCAAAATCAAGATCATTATTATCAAAAGTAATGGGACCAGTGTCTCCCATGTTTCGAAAAATTTCACCACTTTTATCAGGAAAAGTTTCAGTGGTTTCAGGAAATTTTAAACGTTTAACAAAAGAAATGGAGACATTGCCAACACCTATTACTTTACCATTAACATTAGGATGTTTACTGGCATTTGAAGGTTCAGCATTACTAGTGGTGGTACTAGTTGAACGGACAACGACGTCGCCTAGAGGGGGGGGGGGTGAATAGGCGATTAAAACTTTTCCGGTTAAGGCTTGCTAAATGCGGAAATAAACTAGGTGTTTAAATTAACAAGCATACAACCTAAATATTCTATGGCCAACTAGATGCACCAACAACTTATGCTAAGCAAGACAAGTAACAAGGTGATAGCAAGATATATAACTTCAAGCTCGAAGGCTATCACAATGTAAATTGCATAAGTAAAAAGCTCGGGTATAGAAATAACCGAGGCACACGGAGACGAAGATGTATTCCCGAGTTCCTCCCACAAAGGGGAGTACGTCTCGTTGGAGGGGTGTGAGCTCACCACGAAGGCCTACTCAACGCCACAAAGGCCTCACCCTATTCTCCGATGAACTTCCGCCACAAAGGCCTAGTTCACCTTCCACTATTGGCAACCTTCAAATCCGAGGCACGCATCCACAACTCAATTGGAGGCTCTCGGTGTCACCACAATCTTGGGGCACGCATCCACAACTCAATTGGAGGCTCCCAAGAACACCACAAGTCGTCTAGGGTCCAAGACCCAAGAGTAACAAGCTCACAAACTTTCAACTTCCACGAATCCTCGTGGAGAGAGCAAACCGATGCAACCGATGCAAATGGAAAGAGCACAAGTGCTCAAATCCTTCACTCTCAAATTCCAACAAAGCAACAAATGCTTATGGGGGAATAAGAGAAGAAGAACAATGGAGGAGAAACACCAAGAACTCCAAGATCAAGATCTACTAAGTTTCCCTCACTAAGAAGGAAGATGGATTGGTGGAAATGTAGATCGAGATCTCCTCTACCTTCTCCCTCAAAGATATGCAAGAATCATAGGAGGGATTGGGAGAGGGGCAAGCTTTCCAAGGTCAACAATGGTGGGAGAGAAGGGGAAAAAACGTGCTTGGAAGACTTGGGGACCAATGGGGAAGAAAGCCCCCTTAAATAGGTCCCCACAAGAACTAGCCGTTGTGCAGGAATTTTGGGACCGGAATATCCGGTCCGAAGTGAATAATCCGGTTCAAATAATCCGGTTCACTCCAGTGCGAAAACTGGTCTGAAATCCGTCGAAACCGGAATATCCGGTATGCCCCGAAAAATCCGGTTTCCAATAATCCGGTTCATGTCAGTACCGAAAAATGGCTCAACTAGAAACTTCATAACTTTTGCGTCCGGACTCCGTTTTTGATGATCTTTGGCTCGTTGAGTTCGTAATGAAAAAACTCTACAAGATCATGCAGAGAAACATCACTGCCCAACAATGGAAACTAAAACCAAATGTAGAAAGGTTTAACCTCTCTAAAAGGAACAACCGGTAAAACTACCAACACGAAAACTCACATAACTTTTGCGAATGAATTCCGAATTAGGTGAGTCCAAATGCATTGGAAAGATAACAACAAGGAGTATCCAAATAAAAGTTGAAAATATTGATACCTAAAAGTATGGAGAAGTTACCACACATGGAAGGTGTGGGAACATTCTCAAAGACGAACGGAATATTTTCACCACCGAAAACGCAACAAAGTTTTCTTACGAAATCCGTTTTCGAGAAACCAAGGCTTGTCATGAAGATCACGACAAGCACTAAAACCCAAAGGAGACAAAAGCCAAATAAGAACCAAGAAAGATTATATGAAAAGTATGCAAAGGTTTGAGCTCTCCATAACGATTCGATCGAGTTACTCACTTGAGAGCCCCTCTTGATAGTACGACTATCTATCCTATAACCCGGTCTCCCAAAGACACGAGACCGGTAAAATAGAAAACCTATCAAGATTATACCTTTGCCTTGAGCATTCCACTTGAGCTAGATGATGACAATCTTGACTCTCTCAAGTTGGATCTTCTTTCTTGATTGCGTTTGCTAGCACAAACTCCGCTTGATGAAGACTTGCAATTTGCTCCCCCAAACACCATTATGGGAGAGACTAGCTCCCCCATACACCATTATGGGAGAGACCCTTCGGCAAATCTTCACAAGGCCACAATCTCCAAAAGGGTGGCAAGCATCAAGCATAGGATATCTTCTAGATGCTTCACTTGAGCTTCCACGTCAAGCTAGATGACAAACACCGCTTGACGACGACATAGACCATGGGCTATATGAAATCTTACTTTTGGTTCATGCCCATGGAAAGATACCTAACCACACATAGAGATGCGACACACACATATCATGGGTTAGTTCACAATGCTAATTTGACAATTGCTTACCATACCATGAGATACACAATCCCACTTGGTACAACTTGTAGCTTTGTGTGTTGATCGCTTGCTTGATCAACCTTGTATCTTTGCTTCTCACTTATAAAGATGATGTCTTGAAGATGACAATGAAAGATCACCTAATCCTTTTCTTCAAGACATACTAGCAATAAGATCAACTCAAACCATGACCATTCTTCATATAAATCCTTGAAAGTAACAATGGCCATCAAGGAAGCTAATAGAGTTCAACACATGAACTCCATTATTTCCTATGGACAAGATCTACAAAGATAACTCAATGCAAACATTAGTCCATAAGAATTGTCATTAATTACCAAAACCACATATGGGGGAACCATGCGCTTTCAATCTCCCCCATTTTGGTAATTGATGACAATCCCTTTTTACGAGGGTTTATATGATGAATAAAGCAAACATGCTTAACAAGAGCAAGGATGCAATAGCATGGAAAGGAAAATGCTTAAGAACGAAACTAAAGCATAAACCAAATTCCCTTAAACCCTCTAAACTTCTCCCCCATTGGCATCCATTGCCGAAATGGGCAAAAAGATTAGAAGGCCAATATAGTAAGAGCTCCCCCATAGTGTATGCATTCCTCATGATATGAGTGAAATCAAGTGCATAAATCCAACTATAAATAGATGGAGGGAGATCAAACTATATTGAGGATCCAAAGGTTTACAAGCAAAGTAAAATTGAAGGATACTTTCACAAAGAAGCAACCAACCACAAGGATCCAAAAAACCGATTGACCAACATCAATATTTTGATAGGATCAACCAAGTGTTCTAGAAAATCAAGAGGGAACTCCCCAAGGTACATGCACAATGTTAGATTTGAATTACTATATAGTGTGCATAACATGGAATCATCACTCCCTTATTGATAATTTTGAACACAAACAAGTGCAAGCGAATAGATTGGAAAAGAAGCAAAGCAACTTGCAAACAAACAAAAGTTGAGCAATGAAGATCAAGAAGTGACAAAAAGACTTACTCAACCGAAATAGATGCGTGTGACAAGGAAAAACATTTTTTAGGAGACTAATAGGATGATAGAATCATCAACATAGTCTTTCAATATAAGAGGCACATAGTGCGTATCATGTCTTTCCCATACACACAAACCATCAAAAGAAAAAACACATAGGTCCACAAGCTTTATTAAGATGCAAAAGGAATACCAAAAGAAAAGCAAAGCTTGTGCCTTTTAGTAACCACCAAGGAATATAAAGCAATAAAAGGTGGTCACTAAAGAAATAGAATATCAATTAAAGATGTAACTATTATCCTGTGTATAAGTTTCTAAGTGGACAACAATCACAAAGATATATATCCACAAAGAAACATGCACACACAAAATAGGTACAAAAGTGAAGAACATGATATCCAAGATAGGTTCATTAATATACCAATAAGATTTTTGCTTGAAAGCAAAGCACTAAGCTTAGTTTAATCTTAAGGGGATATAGATGAACACACAAAACTCATCAAAGCATCACAAATATCACAAGGGAAAAGTGATAGTTGGAATGCTTCGAGAAAGGTAACGCATATCACAAAATATTCAAATATTTTTGAGAATTCATCAATATTGCATATGAGAGACTTCGAGTAGAAGTTGCTAGATTAATATACTTGGGATTGGTGAATCATAAAATGATTATAAATATCCTCTAGATATGTAATCATCCCGGCTTACTCATATTTGCAATAAAGATGTTTTTGATAAGACATTTGCAAGAACCAAATGAAATGCAACAAATGGAATTCATGCCAAGATGCAACCTACACAAGGTTGAAAGCTAGAAATGAATGCACGAGATAGATACTTGTTACCGAGATGACATTGGTGATGAAGAGGATGCGAGATTGATAATCATCGAAGCTTGACTCCTATAAAACCATGTTGAGAACACCTTCCTTATGAAAGGTGCAAGCAACCAATGTATCTCCATTGTACCTAAAAACAAAATTCAAGTACAAAATGGTACCCAAACTCATTGGGTCCGAAGTAGTTAGAAAAACTACAATACATAGGACAAACTCCACATAAATATGTGCATATTGATATGAATTTGAATATCATGCACATCTTAGCCATTTAGGATTTGATGGAGTTTATCCTATATATTGGATCAACGAAAGTAAGCATGCCAAAAGATATATAGTAAATATGCATGCACAAAACTTTCAAGAACCAAAACAAGATACAAATTGGACAAAGAACTAAGTAAACCAAGAAGCCACTCACAAGAGTGAAAAGAAAGAGAATTGTCCAAAAAATATCAAGACCCAAATCAACACATGATTGAGGAAACCAAATAGAGAGGATACCAAAAAAACATAAAAGAGTGAACAACCCCTCTACACTTTTCATGATAGCACACAAAGTACCAAGACGAAAAGTGTTTGTCTTCCAAAGAGACAAGTCATTGGGAAAATAAACAAATTTAAAGACAACAAGTGTTCAAACGCATATAGGATAGTTCTTCCAATAATAGTGCATTATTTATGATCTTGCATTTGAATACAAAATGCACACAATGGAATCATTACTCTCCATATATACTATTCAAACACTAGTCATGTTTAAATAAAATCAATTAGATGCAATACCAAATTAAAGAACGGTGATCTACTCAATGTAGGATAGCTTCCCCAAGAATAGTGCAACCCAAAGAAGTATGACTTTGACCATAAGTGCACAAGTATGGGATCATTGCTTTTCCTAACTCAATAAAGCATAAAACAATTTTTGAGTAGAGCAAGGAAGACACAAATGAGTTTGAACCAAACAAATCATTGGCAAGAAACAAGGAAATTTTAGAGAAAAGGCCAAAGTAAATATGATCAATAAACTTTACCACAAATTATTATAACTTGTCAAAGACAAGAGATGTATGGAGATATTTCTCGGTGGTAGATTTGTTCACAATCATATTCACAAAACATAAGCATGTGGTAAAAGATAGGAATAAAAAAACATGCTTAGATAGAGATTCTTGAAGGCTTCCAATAAAACTCGAAAAAGCAAGGCAACAAGAAACTCTCTTACAAACAAGATACCAAAGAAGAGAGACACAAGATATTTTAAGCAAATATGGAACTTGTTTGAGAAACATGCCACAAAGGAACAAGATAATTAACAATATCAACTCTAGGTGGCAATACCTCAAATGTTCACATTTTCTAGGCTTGTAATATGCACATAGCTTATTACTCCCCCATAATGTGATAATCCATTGAAAACAACAAGAGGCAAAAATAAATCCAACAAGAGAAAGTTAATGGACATTTAGAAATTGAATTTCTCATGAAAAAGACATACCACATAGAGACTAGATAATATTGATATATCAACACTAAGTGGTATTCCTCATGTACACACATTTTAGGATAGTAAAGTGCAAAGCATATTACTCCCCCAAAATGGGATAGTCCATTAATCTCCCAAAGAGCCAACTAAGATAAGCAATGAAAGCAATGAAGGCTCAACACAAAGAACACAAGAACATGGAGTGAAAACCAACAAACATAACTAGATTACTCAAGATAGGTAAGTAGGAAGCACAACATATACAAACACATGCTAGAAACAAAACTAACATATGCAAGGGAGCAAGCAACTTTCAATGTATATAGAATTAAATACAAGTTACCGCTTGGAGGAACAATGGGCAAGAGATATATATAATCCAAGTGACTTGGCTTGAGGAAATATAATTGATGAAGATCCCTTAATTCTTCATAAAATAGCCAAGTCTCCAATGCCCTCCAACAACACCTATTGATCAAGTTTGAGCTTGTTGGTCCCCAACCAAGTTGGGTCCTAAGAGGTTAGTCACAATAGGTTTGGCAACCCAAATGGTTCTTTTCTTGACACCACTTGGAGTACCAACATACTTGGCAAACACATTGCCCACATTATCCTTCCGAATGGAATAAACATCATCAATAAGTATAGGGTTGGATAATGTATCATTAGTGCATGAAGAAGCAAAGTGTCCCTTCTTGCGACAAAGGTAGCAACATCGACTCTTTTCTTTCTTCTCAATTGGCTTCTCAACAAGAGGAGCATTGGATTGAGTCTTCTTAGGAGGTGGCCGTTGTTCAACTCGTGGTTGAGCATGAGATTGAACAAGAGGCCTCTTCCCTAGTTGCTTCACACTAAGAGGCTTCTTCTTCAAAGGGCAAGATCTAACATGGTGCCCTTCAATCTTGCACTTGAAGCAAATAATCTTGGCCGGATCTTTGACTTGTTCTTGGCCCTTCTTCTTGTCAATAATGGACTTGTTCTTGAGATTGGAGTTGAATCCAAGTCCACTCTTGTCATTGGGAAGTCTTCGCACTCTCAACATCTTGTCAAGTGTGGAACTCCCTTCATGACACTTTTCCAAGTCTTTCTTCAAAGAAGTGACTTGGGCCTTGAGCTCTTTAATTTCCTCTACATGGTTAGAATCAACACAAGAGCTAGAGGAAGTAGATGCTTCATTGTTAGAGCAACAAGGAAAGGAAAGCAACTCATCACAAGATGTAGAAACATTATGGGAGAATGAGTTACTAATACTAGAACAAGGCAATATAGCATTAATAGAAGAGATTGTTCTAGTTCCCACATGAGGCTCACAAGATGTTACCTTTGTAGTGATAGCCTCAAGAGCTAATTTTAGCTTGGTATGGGATGCTAGAAGATCCTCATGAGAGCTAGATAGCTTTTCATGACTCTCTTCCAATTTCCCACACTTGCTAGTCATTAACTCAAGTTGAGCCCTTAGCTCAACATTCTCCTTCAAAATAGATGCTTCACAAGATGTGGAGTTAGTAGCACAAGCATCATTAGAAATAGAAGAAGACAACTTGGCAAGCTCATTATTCAACCTAGAGTTTTCCTCAATTAGATTAGCATTGCCAACAACAAATTCAACCTTTTCATTTTTAAGCACTTTATATTTAGCATTGGTATGGTCACGTGCTTTAGTGAGATAGGATATTTGTTCATTATAGAGCTCCTCCATAGATTCAAGTTTCTCCTCAAGAGTAACTCGGAGCTCATACTCTTCCTCAAGAGACATAGTGAGGGATGCCTTTTCATCGGCATCACTTCTTTCAATCTCACCTTTAGTTTCAATTATTTTAGCGCTATAAATAGCAAAAGCCAATATTTCACTAAAAGGAGTGATAGCTTTACTACCTTTAGGGAGATCAAGAAGAACCAACTCACCCTTCTCCATTAAGTAGGCTTCGTCCTCAAACTCTCCATAAAATATATCCTCATCCTCATCCTCATTATCACAAGATGTAGTGGGTTCCAAAGGTGGAGATACCTTTGAATCCCAAGCCATAAGGCACATATGAGAAATGGATGGCGATGATGAAGATATACTAGAAGCGCCATTAAGGTCCATGTCTTGTTCCACCAAAAAGTGGGATTCCTCTACATTGTTAGCCACACAAGTACTAGAGGAAATGGAAGCATTGTTTTCATGAAAACAAGACATAGGAAGCATATCATCATGAGATTTAGTTGAACAACTATTACATGATATGCAAGGACTATCAACACTAGCATGTATGTAATTTTGAGTGCTAGAAGATATTAAGTCCAAAGATAGATCATTGAAATGGGATAGAGATGACGTATAGTCAATAGCAAATTCACTATCCACAATGCAATTTCTATCACCACTCACCATATCATTACCTTGTGACAAATCACATGTCGGTGGAGTGGATAAAGATGTGAACTCATCACGGCCGGAAGTGGATGGAGAACAATCATCCTCAATAATATTGGACACATCATATATATCTTGAAGTTTTGTCCATAGCTCATGAGCGTTCCGAAAAGGCATGATTGATTCAATAACTACATCGCTCAAAATGCACAAGAGACCATTAGATACAAGAGTATCGAGATAAGAGTTTTCCTCATCCTCTAAAGATAAATCTTGAGAATCCTTTGGAGGAGGAAAATCCATATCTACAATTCTCTTAACATACTTTGGACCCATGTCCTCAAGAAAATTAAGAATGCGAATTTTCCAAGCATCATAATTTCTACCATAGAATATAAAAGCGGGATCATGTTCTATTTCTCTAAACGACATCGTACTCTCTAGGATGTAAAGCCTAATAAAGAGAGACGAGGCTCTGATACCAACTGAACGGACAACGACGTCGCCTAGAGGGGGGGTGAATAGGCGATTAAAACTTTTCCGGTTAAGGCTTGCTAAATGCGGAAATAAACTAGGTGTTTAAATTAACAAGCATACAACCTAAATATTCTATGGCCAACTAGATGCACCAACAACTTATGCTAAGCAAGACAAGTAACAAGGTGATAGCAAGATATATAACTTCAAGCTCGAAGGCTATCACAATGTAAATTGCATAAGTAAAAAGCTCGGGTATAGAAATAACCGAGGCACACGGAGACGAAGATGTATTCCCGAGTTCCTCCTACAAAGGGGAGTACGTCTCGTTGGAGGGGTGTGAGCTCACCACGAAGGCATACTAAACGCCACAAAGGCCTCACCCTATTCTCCGATGAACTTCCGCCAGAAAGGCCTAGTTCACCTTCCACTATTGGCAACCTTCAAATCCGAGGCACGCATCCACAACTCAATTGGAGGCTCTCGGTGTCACCACAATCTTGGGGCACGCATCCACAACTCAATTGGAGGCTCCCAAGAACACCACAAGTCGTCTAGGGTCCAAGACCCAAGAGTAACAAGCTCACAAACTTTCAACTTCCACGAATCCTCGTGGAGAGAGCAAACCGATGCAACCGATGCAAATGGCAAGAGCACAAGTGCTCAAATCCTTCACTCTCAAATTCCAACAAAGCAACAAATGCTTATGGGGGAATAAGAGAGGAAGAACAATGGAGGAGAAACACCAAGAACTCCAAGATCAAGATCTACTAAGTTTCCCTCACTAAGAAGGAAGATGGATTGGTGGAAATGTAGATCGAGATCTCCTCTACCTTCTCCCTCAAAGATATGCAAGAATCATAGGAGGGATTGGGAGAGGGGCAAGCTTTCCAAGGTCAACAATGGTGGGAGAGAAGGGGAAAAACGTGCTTGGAAGACTTGGGGACCAATGGGGAAGAAAGCCCCCTTAAATAGGTCCCCACAAAAACTAGCCGTTGTGCAGGAATTTTGGGACCGGAATATCCGGTCCGAAGTGAATAATCCGGTTCAAATAATCCGGTTCACTCCAGTGCGAAAACTGGTCTGAAATCCGTCGATACCGGAATATCCGGTATGCCCCGAAAAATCCGGTTTCCAATAATCCGGTTCATGTCAGTACCGAAAAATGGCTCAACTAGAAACTTCATAACTTTTGCGTCCGGACTCCGTTTTTGATGATCTTTGGCTCGTTGAGTTCGTAATGAAAAAAATCTACAAGATCATGCAGAGAAACATCACTGCCCAACAATGGAAACTAAAACCAAATGTAGAAAGGTTTAACCTCTCTAAAAGGAACAACCGGTAAAACTACCAACACGAAAACTCACATAACTTTTGCGAATGAATTCCGAATTAGGTGAGTCCAAATGCATTGGAAAGATAAAAACAAGGAGTATCCAAATAAAAGGTGAAAATATTGATACCTCAAAGTATGGAGAAGTTACCACACATGGAAGGTGTGGGAACATTCTCAAAGACGAACGAAATATTTTCACCACCGAAAACGCAACAAAGTTTTCTTACGAAATCCGTTTTCGAGAAACCAAGGATTGTCATGAAGCTCACGACAAGCACTAAAACCCAAAGGAGACAAAAGCCAAATAAGAACCAAGAAAGATTATATGCAAAGTATGCAAAGGTTTGATCTCTCCATAACGATTCGATCGAGTTACTCACTTGAGAGCCCCTCTTGATAGTACGACTATCTATCCTATAACCCGGTCTCCCAAAGACACGAGACCGGTAAAATAGAAAACCTATCAAGATTATACCTTTGACTTGAGCATTCCACTTGAGCTAGATGATGACGATCTTGACTCTCTCAAGTTGGATCTTCTTTCTTGATTGCGTTTGCTAGCACAAACTCCGCTTGATGAAGACTTGCAAGTTGCTCCCCCAAACACCATTATGGGAGAGACTAGCTCCCCCATACACCATTATGGGAGAGACCCTTCGGCAAATCTTCACAAGGCCACAATCTCCAAAAGGGTGGCAAGCATCAAGCATAGGATATCTTCTAGATGCTTCACTTGAGCTTCCACGTCAAGCTAGATGACAAACACCGCTTGACGACGACATAGACCGTGGGCTATATGAAATCTTCCTTTTGGTTCATGCCCATGGAAAGATACCTAACCACACATAGAGATGCGACACACACATATCATGGGTTAGTTCACAATGCTAATTTGACAATTGCTTACCATACCATGAGATACACAATCCCACTTGGTACAACTTGTAGCTTTGTGTGTTGATCGCTTGCTTGATCAACCTTGTATCTTTGCTTCTCACTTATAAAGATGATGTCTTGAAGATGACAATGAAAGATCACCTAATCCTTTTCTTAAAGACATACTAGCAATAAGATCAACTCAAACCATGACCATTCTTCATATAAATCCTTGAAAGTAACAATGGCCATCAAGGAAGCTAATAGAGTTCAACACATGAACTCCATTATTTCCTATGGAAAGATCTACAAAGATAACTCAATGCAAACATTAGTCCATAAGGATTGTCATTAATTACCAAAACCACATATGGGGAACCATGCGCTTTCACTAGTACAAACTCTAGTTATATTATTCTTTCTAGAAATTTCATCTTCTCTTTCCCACCTAGCATGCAATTCAGCTAACATCCTAACATTGTCATCAATTCTAACTTGAATGGCATTAGTAGCAGCAAAGGGATTTTCATCCATAGTTTCAGGTTTAGCAGCCATTTTATTAATCAAATAATATTGTTCTTTAGACATGGATGAGATACAGGTTTCAGCACGCAAAATTTTAACTTGCAAACCAGAAATTTCCCTATTTAAATTCTCAATTTGGTGACTAATATTTTTCAACATAGCAAATTGTTCCTCCATGGTTCTAGTGAATAATTTATCTTGCTCATATTGCATTTCCATGTAATTCTTAGTGTCTCTTTCAACTTCTAAAATTCTTTCCTCACTATGCGTTCCATATCTACCATAAGAATAACTATTGCAATTGTTAGAAGGATATGGCCTATAATTGTTACTACCAAAACTATTTCTATAAGAAGTGTTATTGAAATTATTGTTTTTAATGAAGTTCTCATCAACATGCTCTTCTTGAGCAACCAAAGAGGCTAAAGGAACATTATTTGGATCAATATGAGTTTTACCATTAACAAGCATAGACATAATAGTATAAAGCCTATCACTCAAGGAAGACGTTTCTTTAACATAATTTACCTTCTTACCTAGCTAGTGGAGCTCTCTCAGTGTGCCATTCAGAATAATTTATCATCATATCATCAACAAGCTTTGTTTCAACACCCAAAGTGATGGACATTAAGGTTCCTCCAGCAGCTGAATCCTGAAGGTTTCTTGAAGAAAAATTCAGGCCTACATAAAACGTTTGGATGATCATCAAAGTAGTCAGTCCATGGGTAGGACAATTCTTTACCAAAGATTTCATACTTTCCCAAGCTTGAGTCACATGCTCATTATCAAATTGTTTAAAATTCATAATGCTACTTCTTAAAGACATAATCTTATTGCTTGATGACGTGAGAACACACGTTTCGTTGGGAGACCCCAAGAGGAAGGTATGAAGAGTGCAGCAGCAAGTTTTCCCTCAGCAAGAGACCAAGGTTTAATCGGAACAGTAGGAGAAAGAAATCACTTCTGAAGGTTGATGAAAGCTGATGTTGGCAGGGCGCACTACCAGGCTCAGGAGCAACGTGGCATCTGCACACAACACAACAAAGATACTTTGCCCCAACGAAACAGTGAGGTTGTCAATCTCACCGGTTTTACTAACACAAAGGATTAGATGTATAGTGTGGAAAAAGATGTATGATTGCAGTGAAAGAAATTATATCAATGATTGAAGTAAAAGAATAGTGCTTGTAGTAGGTTGTATTATCAGTGTAAAAGAATGGACGGGGGTCCACAGTTCACTCATGGTGTCTCTCCAAAACAGATAGAAAACATCCTGGGTAAACAAATAACAGTTGGGCAATTGACAGAGATAGAGGCTGCACCGTAGTGCATATGCAAGACACGATGATTACTATGAGATTTATTTGCGCATGACAACATGATACATAGACCGTAATCCAACTAGATCTATGACTAATAATCCACCCTCAGAACATAATCCAAGCAGACTTTGGGTATTAAGTTGCAAGCAACAAATTATTGCATTAAGTAAAGTGTGTAATGTAAACAATATAATTATCTTTAGACAAAGCATTGTTGTTTTATCCCTAGTGGCAACAACACATCCAAAATCATAGAAGTTATTGTCACTCTCCCAGATAACTGGGGGCATGAAACCACTATTGAGCATAAATACTCCCTTGTTGGAGTTACAAGCATCAACTTTGCCGGAAGATTTGCTAGTAACGGAGAGCATGCAAGATCACAGATAACATATCAAATATAGATCTATAATCAACTTTACATAGCATTCAATATTCATCGGATCCCAGCAAACACAACATGTAGCATTACAAATAGATGATGTTGATCATGTTAGGCAGCTCACAAGATCTAAACATGGTGACATAAAGAGGAGAAGACAACCATATAGTTACTACTATGGACCTGTAGTCCAAGTATGAACTACTCACGCATCACTCCGGAGGCAAACATGGTGATGTAAAGCCCTCTAGTGATGATTACCCCACCCCCTCGGCAGGGTGCCGGGGAGAGCTTCGGAACCCTCCCGAACTAGGGTTGACGATGATGGCGGATACAGAACTTTTAGTCGATGGAGGCTCGGGTATTCAGGGTTTTCCCGAGAAAGACAATTTATAGGCTGAAGGGCGATGTCGGTGGGCGCCCAGGGGGCCCACACCATGTGGTGGCGCGGCCAGGGGCGTGCTGCCATATGGTGTGGCCTCCTCCCTGCCCCCCTTCGGGTCTCCTTCGGACTCCGTGCACGTGTCATCAAAATAGGGACTTTGGCTTTTGTTTTGTCCAATTCCGAGAATATTTCTAGAACAAATTTTCTGAAATAAAAAACAACAGAAAACATGAATTGGCGTTGTGGCATCTTATCAATAGGTTAGTCCCAGAAAATGCATAAAAATGATATGAAGTGTATAGAAAACATGTAGAAATTAGCATAACAACAACATGGAACATCAGAAGTTATAGATACGTTGGAGACGTATCAAGCATCCCAAAGCTTAGTTCTACTCGTCCTCGAGTATGTAAAACGATAACAACAAAATAATTTCTGAGGTAACATGCTATCAACATTATTGTAAAAGCATTGCAAGCTTAGATCAAAGTACTCTAAACATAGGCATGATAGATATAATTTCAACAATGTAACTTAGCAACTATGTTGCAACATGAAAAGTAACACAAACAAAAGATCATGAATAATAATGCACTAAAAGTTATATGTTTGTTTCGAGCATAGAGAAAACATAGCAAAGTGGTATTCAGCTTGTCCTTAAAAGGATAGAAAAACATAAATGCAAGGACACCTTCAAAGTTCAAGTGGTGACTAGATACATATAATTTGAGAACAGGTAATAACATAAGCATGAATAATTTTGGGACTGATGCACATTATACTGAGAATGAAAACTATGCTACCTTAATTGGTGCATAAAGTTAGAAAACAAAGACACAACATAAAAGTAAAAGAAAGGCCCTTCGCAGAGGGAAGTTGGGATTACTCATGTTCTAGAGCTTTTTATTTGATAAACTGAGGTATTGAAAACAATTTTGAGAGAGGTGTATGTCTATGTCAACGAATGGTAATGAAAAACATATCATAAGTCATGCCAAGCAAAGTGTTTAGACTTTTTAGATAGGTTTCCGTTGTTTATTTAGTTTGGCACTTCTCCCCACCATTCCTTTCACAAACCAGGGATAGCCGTATCCATGGGTACTCACCAACTTTCATGAAACCATGGGGAAGTGCCTTTTTGGTTGTATTATTTGGCACCAGCTCTCTACAAATTTAGATGAGCACGGATTCCATACTCATCGGGTGAAAGAGGGAGAAGAACTTTTATTGACATAAACCACAATAAACTTTAAACTACTTCCTCATGAGCTAAAACAGGGGCACAAAGCAGGTTAATTTTGAAGGTTCTAAAGGTTGCATAGGAGAAATTTACTTGGCCTGGTGGTTAAATACCACATATGGTAGGTATTGTGGACCCATTTGGGAAACTTTGGGTTTTTGGGAGTTGGATGCACGAGTAGAGCTCATACTCAATACAGGTGAAGGCTAGCAAGAGACTGGGAGCGACCAACTAAGAGAGAAATAAAGGTCATAATCATGCATAGCGACAACACATTATTAATCAAAGCATAAATGATATTACAAGTCAAAAACTAAATAACCATAGAGGCTAGAGGTGACTGGTTTCTAGTCATAACATGGTGTAAGCATGCGGCAAGCCCACACTAGTAGAGAAGTGCCATTCTATTGAACAACATATGTGGCGCATCCTTAATGCGTGCGCCATAGAAACATAATTTTGTGGCGCATGGCCACTGGTGCGCCACAGAAATTTCTAATTCTGTGGCGCACGGAGGAGAGGTGCGCCACAGAAACTATGTGGGGCCCACCCCAATCATTGGACTGGATGTCAGAAGCCACATTTTTATGGCGCATGCTCACTGGTGCGCCACAAAATATGGCATTCTGTGGCGCACCCCTGTGGCCCCGTGGTGTGCCACAGAATCAATATTTGGTGCGCCACAGATGAGGCAATCTGTACTAGTGCCACAAAATAAAGCATTTGAAGGAGAGTACCACAATATTATGCTTTGATATGATAAAAACAACTCATGATTTCTTTCAATAACACATCAAGCACTCTCAGATATTTGAGACCAGTTGAAAGCGCACTATGGTAAACTAGAGGGGGGGTGAATAGGTTTACTACCAATTTTTCTTGTTTTCCTTTTAATTATGGCTAAGCAAGATAACATAAGGTTCTCTAGATATGCAACTAGGTGAGCAACCTAAGTGATACAAGATAAGATACGCAACAGAAGTAAAACGAAAAGCAACAGGATAGACCACAAGTGTAAACAAGGAGACAAGGATATGTTTCCCATAGTTCCTTCTCAAGAGAAGTATGTCTACGTTGGAGAGGTGGGGAGCCACCTAGTCGCTCCTCAATAGCACGGTTGTGCACACATTATTCTCCTTGAGCTTCTCCGGTTAGGGAGATTCTCGTTTCCACTATGAGGTCAACTTGAAGGCGTTGACCAAACCTTTACACAAAGTTGAGGACACTCCACAAGATGGATGGAGGCTCTCAACGGATCCGAGGCTTCTTGCTACAAGGTGGAAGCTACAAGCACAAGATCTACTAAGGTTTCTAAGCCTCAAGTAGGATTCTAGATCTACTAGGATGTGGTAGATGGATTTGAAATTCCTTTTGTGGAATCACGGATCTAGGTCTCCTCTAGCTCTCCACAAAGTTTCGGAGCTTTTAGGTGGTTGGAGAGGGAAATCTAGGAGGTTGAAGCTTTCATTAATGGCTAGGAGAGAGAATGGGAAAAGCTTAAGCATTTATGAGGTAGGGGAAGGCTTTAAATACCCCTTTCCCCAAGTGGTCGTTATGCAGTCCACGCAGCACCAGAGGCTCCGGTGGTCTTCACATACGCGCAGATCATTTTCTAAAAACTGGATCCTGCAGTGTGGAGGCTCCGGTGGCTTTGGTGGAGGTTCTGCCCACCGGAGGCTCCGCTGAAGCCTCCGCTCTTATGCACCCGAAGGGGGTTTTAGCGGAGGCCACACTGGAGGCGCCACCGGAGGCTAGCCCCACAGTGGGGCAGTGGAGCGATCGGAGGCTCCGGTGGTTTCACCGGAGGCTCCGCCCACCGGAAGTACACCGGAGGCTCCGCTGGAGCCTCCACTCTTATGCACCTGAAGGTGTTTTTAGCGGAGGTTCCACAGGATCCTCCACCGGAGGCCAGCGCCTGGATGCGCTGGGAAATACATGGGGCGGAGGTTCCGGTGGTTTCACCGGAGCCTCCGTTGCTTGCAAAAATGGCACCCCAGCTTTGTTTCTTTGAGCTCTTTCCATTCGAAACATTTTTGTAACCCATAGAGATTGTATACTTGATGAACCTGAGAATTTTCATATATATCAAATAGGACCTGCAAGTACTCTCAAATATACATTAGTCCAATAGTTATGTTGTCATTAATTATCAAAACAGAAGATGATATTTCATTCTCCCCCTTTTTGGTAATTGATGACAACATCCCTATTTGCATAACTTTAACACACACAACATGGACGGAACTCCCCCTAGAGATATTGTCGTGGGATAATCACGGCAGATGTTACCAGGGGTAACTGATCTTGGGGCAAGTCGACACAGGCGTTCGGGAGAGGGTTTAGCTCAAGGGAAGACATGGTACAGCTTGATCTGACAGCCGGCAATCGAAGTCGCCGGATCTCTATTCTCGATACAATAACTCGATTAGGGTTTACACTGGATACTCGATATCACACGATATTGCCAGGGTTCTTAGATCTCTCTCTCCCAAACTATACCTGAGGGTCGGTTTATAAAGCACCCGTACCCCCTAACTTATTCGGCAAGGCATATTCCGGATCCTACATGAACACGGCGCACTAACCATAACTTTCCTTTACAATGGCCCATAACCCGGGCCGTTAAGCCCACAAGTTTGGGCCTCCACAAGCTTCTTTATTCTTAGCCGAATCCTGCACGCCATCCTTCGGGCCGGGTTATTTCCTCAGAGCTTGGCATACCGGGTTAGCATCCCCCTGTCAGTAGTCCCCAGAATAGCCTGGGCTTCATGGATCTCCTTGAAGCGCTTGCTATTCCCTGCAAAGATATAGATCATACGGGCGTATGAAGACCGGGTTAAGATGTTTTGATATTCGGCTAGGCCTCACTCCATGGTGGCCATGTGATAACCCGGATTTGGCCTCCAGACATTTGGGTTCAAATTCCCAGGTCCAGACTACCACGAAAATGCCAAGATCTCATGCTCGATAATCAGTCCCGTCATTACGGGGCAAATCCTTTCCTTCTTCTGTCCCAATGCCTCGCTCAATACTCAACGCATATCCCGCAAGATCTTCGCTGATAACCTTTACCCCGCGGTTTCCGGCTACTGGCCGTTAGGATAGGCTCACCCTTGCCTTATAAATAGTACTTAATGGGCAACCCTAAGCCTCTCACCACGCCACAACTTCCCCTCTTCTTCCTTGCTCCCAACACCCTCGCGACACCACCGTGAGGAGCTCGCACCGGTCACCAACGCAAGCTCACCAGCGACCGCGCCCGCCCTTGAGTCGCCTTACGCCACCGTCAAGTGTCATCGTTGCTCCTCCGTTTCTCTCATTCGAGCCACGCCGCCCGTCGCCATCGTATTAGACTCCAATCTCCCCGGTAAGCTCCTCGCAACCAGTCAATCAATCCTCACAACTTTCAATTTACCCAAGATCGGATCTAGGTCAACCCGCAAGTCATTTGTCCGATTGCACCAAACTAGATCGACTCGAGGCTTGCCAACTCCTTTAATCATCTGCCCTATAGTCACAAATGACCCTCCAACCCTCATTGATTACCAATTTTACTTAAAAATCATCCGCAAGCATTTCCATCTAGATCCGTTCCTCCTCAATTTTCCGCCTATTGCATTAACACCCGGAAAAACCCTCCTTTTCCAGCCATTTCATTTGCGATATAAATATGGGAAACCATCCGTCATCCCCGAATACCTTTCCCTATGTAAGTGACCAACAATTTCACAAGTGTGCTCAATACCCGGACAGTTCTCGACTTCGCACCTTCTTGATACCTTTATATTCGGATGCCTCAGTATTCCCGGGTCTTATTTCACACGCCTCTTCTCTTTATGTTTTGCAGGCTGGCCCCATGGCTCCCAAGCGACAAGGAAAACAGCCGGCTCCGACAAGGACCACCCAAACCATATCTGCCAACTGGGGGCGTTCCACAACCACCAAAGCCAAATTGGACGAGCTAGCCGAATTAGGAACCCTCCCTTCTCAAAAAGACATCCACTGGAGGGTCCCGGGTAATGAGACTCGTCCCACCCCCGAAGAAAACGAGGTAATCTGCTTCGTTGACCACGTGACCCGGGGATTTCGTCCTCCGGGTCATCCTTTCTTTAGGGAGGTCTTAGATCATTATGGACTCCGGGTGTTTGACATAGGGCCTAACTCCATGTTAAACATTACCCACTTCATTGTTCTATCTGAGTCGTACTTGTGCATGCCACCGAGTCTGACTCTTTTCATTGAGTTATTCCAGTGCAAGCCGTGCCGCGAAAGCGGCGACGGAGCGCTTCTCACTTGCGGCGGGGTATCCATCCAACGCCGTAAGAATTCTCTGATGCCAACCCTCAACCTGCACTCCCACGTTAAACATTGGCAGCTATCCTTCTTTTACTGCCACGATACCTCCCCCGACAGCGAAAAGAAGCTGTCGGGTTACTCAGAGGCCCCCCTCAAGCTCTCCGAGTCTTTCAATGCCTTCGCATCAGACTCAGACAGGGAGGCAATCCTTCCTTCGCTAGCCAAGATAGCCATTCTCTCAGCCCAGGGCCTCCTAGGGCTCAATTTAATAAAAACTTGGGTCGATTTCCGAATCCAACCTAATTCCGTTCGCGCCAAATTGATGTGCGAGTACTCGGGGCACACCACAGACGCGCTCCGCTACTCCACCAAGAGCTTTGCGACCGGTGATACTATAAAGACTATCAAGGGCTTCTTGGCGGAGAAGCTGGAGGCGATAAAGGGCATCGCCGGGTTACCTCCGTTTACCCGGGAAAATCCAGCTCCAGCGGTAATACCCGGCGCTCATAGCTTGTTTCCGCATTTCAACTCGATACTGCTTCTAAGCCTTTAACCTTATCTTTTTACCTCAGGCTGATGACCCTTTCTGGAGAGTTGAACCACTCCCCCCCTCCAGAGACCCGGAAGAGGAGGACGAGGCGACTGACGATAGTGAAGGTATTCACTCAGGATCTGCATATTTTTACTTGCATTACTTTCCTCTCGTCTGTCTTTTTTCCAATGAATGCACACCCGGTTCGCAGGGCTAGAGGACGAGGGTGGAAACAATGAAGACGACCCGGAGAGAACCGAGTCTGACCCAGAGGCAACAGTCGGGGCCAAGAGGAAAGGCAGAGGGACAGTGTCCAAGGTTCCTTTTTCCTCATTATCCTCTGACCCTTACTCCTTTGACGTCATGCGACGACTTAACCATCAATTATCAAATTCATCATGCTTGAAGGATTCCCTCCCAGCCAAGCGCAGGGTAACTCGGAGCTCCCCAGGTGAAGATCCACTTAACCCGGGCATTTCCGCCCCCTCGGTCCCTCGTGGCAGTGCTCCTCCATCTCGCTCTTCCAATTCTCCTCAGCGCCACCCTTCTCCTAACCACCCACGTGCCGGGCAATTCCGGGTTCCATTAGTGGTTCCTGCGAATACCTCGTCTACTTCAAGTGGCGAGCTCCCATCGGATTACACCGTAAATGCCGGGTAAGTTTTTGCCTTACTATTTCTTTTTGCCTCTAGCGAACTTTCATCCGAGCCGCCGTCATCATTAATAACTGCCTTTTTTCATCTTTCTTTCAGCGCTCAGGTCACCGTCAGTGACCCGGAAAACACAGAAACGGATAACCTCCAGGTGGAGAAGCCGACTGACGACGCAGACGCCGCAACTGGTGGTGATGCGGCCACTAACCGGGAACAAGGCCCTCTGAACAATCCACTTTCCCAAACCGTCGGATCTCCTTCCTTATCGGAACCAGTAGACGAAGAGATAGAAATTCTAGATACAAGGATGAGCCCTCCCAACCCGGACACTCAGACTGTCCGGGTCTCCACTCCAAATGCAAGGGGAACCCCCCTACCAGATGATCAAGCTGCCGGCTCTTCCGGGACTCGCTCCGAGGAGTTAACTTTTGCCCAGATGCTAGAGACCCTGCGCGCCTTAAGGGCTAACGAGGAAAATATCTTGGGGTCTTTGATAACCAAACACGAGGTAAGTTTGATTAATGTTGCTTGTACCTTTGTCCAGTCCCCAAGTTCCGAGGGAGTTCATTCATGACTTGCTCGGTACTTTTATTATACCAATGACTGATAACTGTGCTCTTCTACCTGACTAATGCTTTTTTAACATCCCTGCAGTCTTACGTGACTCAATACGAGGAGAAACTTGCGGACGCCGCCAAGCTCGTTGAAAAGGAGATATCTTTACGTGAAGCAGCCGAGGCTGAAGCCAGGAGGAACAGGCAATTAATGAAGAAGTACCGAAGAAGGGCTCACCAAGCCGAAGATGACCTGACAAGCCTTTCCGTCGAAATATCTGACACCTATCGTTCTTTGCTTGGTATGCTTCCTTCTCCGGTTTTATCCTTTTGACAAACAGCAAAAGTTGTCCGACTTATATCTTCATTTTACTTCAGGCCCGGACGAAGCCATGCCGGATGAAGATGACATTGCCAAGCTGAAAACCATAAAGAGTGCTATCCGGCAGCTATGTGCCGGGACCAGATGGATCCTTGACGAGTTACGGTGTCCGGGTAGAGGACATGTTGACCTGAAGAGGCTGTTGGACGCCCTATCCACTATTCCCGAGTGGATTCGGCACTGGAAGCGCTCATCTTGCCGGGTTGGAGTGACCCGGGGGCTTGCGCTTGCGAAAGCTTATCTCCCCAAGATCGAGTTAGCGAAGCTTATGGGCGGCTTCCCAGAGTTCAAGCTTGACGGATCCAAGTTTTCAGTAAAGGATTTCCAGGCCGTCCAGAAGGAGGTCCGTTACCCAGCCAGCGTAATTGCTGATGAACTGGATGTTAACATACTTGTTCCAGCATATGATTCTGCCGATAAAGCAATTAAGTCGGATCTTCCTGAGCCTTATGACATGCTGGCTCGGTGGAAGGAGGAAGCTGCTGCGATAAGGGCGGAGGCTGCCAAGAAACAAGCTGAAGCCGGCTCTGCTCCTGCTGCCTCAACATCAGTCGTTCCACCCCCTGCAGGGGCTGGCGCCGCCGATCCGGGTGTTGCTGCTACCACCAATGATGGCAAGGGTAAGGCCAAGATGGGCGCCGAGTGATATATGGTTTCCGATGCCTCTTCTTAAGCGTCAGTCGGTCGACATACTTTTTGAAACAGTCATTTTTTAGGCGGTGCGCCTGTGCACCTTTGATATTTTTTCACCAGTATTTTGTAATGCACACTAAGGCCTTGATATACTCGATGCATGTTCCGACCTTTGTAAGTTTAAGCTCATCTGTTCTCGATATCTGGTTTTATTTATTGCTTCTTTTGTGAAAACTCAATTTCCGGGTCTCATGGGTATTGACAAGCGGATTTTGCTTCGAAGTCCCCAAGTCCCCAAGACTCGGATATCTGGATTTTTGCAACTATACAAGTAAGCCAGTTCTTTTCAAGATTTCAAGCTACCGGGCCCGGACTGGCGAGCCTAGGACACTTGATCTTGAAAAGGCAACAAAATGCTTATTGCTATTTTCACAAAGATCCATGAGTTGTTTCACATCGGTTTTGAAGGTATGCTTAATAGTCATTGAGTTTCCAGCTATTCAGCCTTGTACTCTGCATAACTTGTGGTTTAGATGACCCTTTTGACTGTCTTGTACTGTAAGCCGGCTTTCGCGTGGATACCATGTTGTTACATCAATACGAAGACGTAGCCAGCCAATTCCCGTCGGGTTTCATGACTAACTGCCATCGTAAGCGAACAAATCATGCCACTTTAATGCGAGTCACATCGAGCTTAAGTAAGAGTAGCCAAGAAATTTGGACTTCTTTGTCCGGTTATAAGATTGTAGCCGTACTCGTTTGCGAATAATCGGCCCTTATAACTCATAGGCATCATGGCCGGGTCTTTGAGTTTGTAACTGTGCTATTTAAGCGACCAGCCCCCAAGACCTAGATATACGCATCGTACTGAGAATACATAACCTGATAACAACCATCTCTTTTCTTGATAACCATCTCTTTACTTGATATGAAAAACTGATAACAACCATCTCTTTTCTTGATAACCATCTCTTTACTTGATATGAAAAAATGTAGGTCAGCAAGCCGCCTCATTAAAAACCCGTCCAGTCCCCAAAGGTGCCCTGGATAGGAAAAGAGTACGTCAGAAAACCTGCTGCCTATTACATCGTGCCATTCCACTTGCCAATATAGTCTTTACTAAGTATAATACGGACGCAGCTGAGCCACGTTCCATGGTCTATCTCTTTCTCGCATAGATGAAGTGGTGTGTGCGGTGTCATTGACTGTAGCCGACTCTTCCCTTGCATCTATCAAATAATATGATCCATTATGTAGGCTCCGGCTTATGATAAATGGTCCTTCCCATGGTGGTGATAATTTGTGTTTTCCTTCGTTTGACTGTACCAGACGCAGAACCAAGTCTCCTTCCTGGAATACCCGGGTCTTCACACGCCGGCTATGATACCTCCGTAGATCTTGCTGATATATGGCTGATCTTTCCAGGGCTTGTTCTCTTTGTTCTTCTAACATATCTACGGCGTCCTGCCGGGTTTTTTCGTTCTCTACTTCGACGTAAGCTGATACTCTGGGCGAATCGTGAATAATATCACTTGGTAACACTGCTTCCGCACCATAGACCATGAAGAAGGGTGTCATCTGAGTGGATCTGTTAGGTGTAGTGTTGATGCCCCAAACCACAGAAGGAAGTTCCTCGACCCATGCACCAGCGGCCCTGACACAGGGAACTCGCAATCGTGGTTTTAATCCGCGAAGCAATTCTTGGTTTGCCCTCTCCACTTGTCCATTGGCCTGGGGATGAGCCACCGATGCCACATCGAGCCGTATTCCATTGTTGCCGCAAAATTTCTCCATCTCACCAAGGGACATGTTGGTTCCATTGTCGGTAATTATGCTGTGGGGATACCCAAACCGGTAGATAATCCTTTTCAGGAACTTGACTGCTGTAGCTGCTTCGCAATTAGTAACTGGCATAACCTCAACCCACTTGGTAAACTTATCAATGGCCACCAAAAGATGTGTTTTCTTGCATGGTGACATATGGAAGGGGCCAACCATGTCCATACCCCAGACGGCAAACGGCCAAGTTAACGGGATAGTCCGCAACTCCATAGCCGGCACGTGGGTTTGGCGAGCGTACCTTTGACATCCGTCTCACCTTGCTACCAATCGCTCCGCATCCGTTAGGGCCGTGAGCCGGAAAAACCCGTGTCGATAAGCTTTAGCCACAAGAGACCTTGTGGACGCGTGATGTCCACAGTCGCCTTCATGGATTTCCTTGAGAATCTGTCTGCCTTCTTCCGGCGCCACGCAGCGCAAAAAGACTCCTGCTGCACTTCTTTTGTACAATTCCCCATTGATGATAGAGTACCCCTTTGCTCGCCTCAAAATTTGCCTTGCTAATACCTCCTGTTGTGGTAACTCGCCTCGTGATAGGTAGGCCAAAAACGGTTCTGTCCACTCGGGAATAGTACGTACAGTGGCTACGAGCCCTGAATCCGAGTCTTGATTTGCCAATTCCTCCTCTGACTCGATTTTAACTGATGGTCGCCATAATTCGTCCAGGAAAACGTTAGGTGGAACCGGCTCTCTGCGCGAGCCGAGTCTGGCGAGGGCGTCGGCTGCCTCGTTCTTTCTTCTGTCTATATGCTCCACCTCATACCCGGAAAAACATCCTGCTACCCTGTCAACTTCCCTGCGGTATGCCGCCATAGTTGCGTCCTTTCTGTCCCACGTTCCTGACACCTGCTGTACCACAAGGTCCGAGTCTCCGAAGCACCGTATCCTCTTGATGTTCATCTCCTTGGCTACCTTTAAGCCATGCAATAGGGCCTCATACTCGGCCACGTTGTTGGAACAGTCGAAGTGAATTTGTAGCACGTAACTCAATTTGTCCCCTTTGGGTGATGTTAGCACCACCCCAGCTCCTGATCCCTCGTACTGCTTTGATCCGTCGAAGTGCATGACCCATGACTCGGAGTTTGGAACCGTTGCAGTCATGCCTGTATGTGTCCAATCGTTAACGAAATCAACTAAAGCTTGAGACTTGATTGCTGACCTGGGTTCGTAGTTGATATGATAATCCCCCATCTCTATCGCCCATTTGGCTATTCTTCCCGTCGCGTCCGAGTTTCTGATGATATCCGACATTGGTATTGAACTAACCACTGTTATCGGATGCTCTTGGAAATACGGCTTCAACTTCCGGCTAGCCATAAAGACCCCGAACACCAGCTTTTGCCAATGCGGATAGCGCTGCTTTGCTTCTGATAATACCTCACTGACGTAATAAACCGGCCTCTGAACCGGGTAACCTTTCCCGTCCTCTTTGCGTTCCACGACCACCACTGCGCTAACGGCTCGGGGGCCAGCTGCCACGTATAGCAACATAGGCTCTTTAGGACCCGGCGCCGCTAGTACTGGTGCTTCAGATAATTGCTTCTTTAGTGCTTCAAACGCTTCATCTGCCTCTTCGTCCCATACGAATTTATCCGATTTCCGCAAGAGCCGATACAAGGGTATTGCTTTTTCTCCGAGTCTAGATATGAACCGGCTCAAGGCTGCTACACAGCCCGTGAGCTTTTGAACATGCTTCAAGTTCTCCGGCTTTTTCAAACTCTGGATTGCCTTGATTTTATCTGGATTTGCCTCAATTCCTCTCTCGGAAACTATGAAGCCGAGTAATTTCCCAGCCGGAACTCCGAACACGCACTTCGTTGGATTAAGCTTCATCTGGTACCTCCTCAGGTTTTTGAATGTCTCCTTTAGATCATCGATAAATGTCTCCGCCTTCCTGGTCTTGATGACCACGTCATCCACATAAGCATGGACGTTACGTCCGATTTGGTCCTCAAAGCACTTTTGAATACACCGTTGGTAAGTTGCGCCAGCGTTCTTCAACCCAAATGTCATAGTTTTATAACAAAAGGCCCCAAACGGGGTTATGAATGATGTTTTCTCCCAATCCTCCCTTTTGAGCTTAATCTGATGATACCCGGAATATGCATCCAGGAAGCATAACAGATCGCTTCCAGCTACTGCGTCTATAATCTGATCTATCCTTGGGAGCGCGAACGGATCCTTTGGGCAATGCTTGTTGAGACTAGTGAAGTCAATGCACATCCTCCACTCGTTGGTCTTTTTCATCACCAGAACCGGGTTAGCCAACCAATCCGGGTGAAATACTTCCATGATAAAGCCGGCTGCCAATAGCCGAGCGATCTCTTCGCCTATAGCTTTCCTTCTTTCCTCATTCATTTTCCTCAAACCTTGTTTCACGGGCCTGGACTTGGGATCCACATGCAAACTGTGCTCAGCCAATTCTGTAGGGATACCCGGCATGTCGCTGGGTGTCCAGGCAAACACATCTGCATTCGAGCGAATGAACTCCACGAGCGCTCCCTCCTGCTCTTTTCCCAGGTTAGACCCTATGGTAAACTGCTTAGTAGAATCCACTTCGACAAAATCTATCTTCTTGGTGTCTTGCGCTGCCTTGAATTTTGCTCTCTCATCCTCAGTATTCGTCTTTTTCAAGGCTGTTCTATCGTCCGGATTTACTTGAGACCGGTAATATTCGAGCTCTTCCTTCCTGCATGCCTGCTCGGCCATAACTGAATCTCCTTCGTCGCACTCGGCCGCTATATCCCGGTTCCCATGTATAGTGATGGTCCGTTTAGGACCCGGGATTTTCAGCTGCAAATACACGTAGCACGGCCTAGCCATGAATTGGGCGTAAGCCGGCCTCCCCAACAGCGCGTGGTAAGGACTGCGCAACTTGACCACCTCGAACGTGAGCCACTCCACTCGATAATTATCCGTCGATTCCCCAAAAGCAACTTCCAAGGTGATCCTTCCCTCGGGGCTCGCCGAGTGACCCGGTACGATCCCGTGAAAGATTGTCGAACTTTTCTGCAGCTGGGAATCTTTGAGACTCATCCGTAAGAAGGTCTCCCAATAAAGGATGTTGATGCTACTTCCACCGTCCATCAGGACCTTCTTCAGCTCGTAACCATTAACCTGTGGAGCAACCACCAACGCCAAGACTCCTGGACGCTCCACCTTTTCCGGATGATCTCTTCTACTCCACGTTATCTCTTGTTCTGCCCATCTAAGATATCACGGCGCGGCTGATGAAACCGAATTTGCCGCTTGCTTTGATGTCTCTTTGTTCCTGCTAGAAGTTCTTGTAGTATGCACATGATATTGTCCTTTTAAGTTAGTCGTTCGTACCGTGTCGACGAGATGTTGATCCGGCCGATCGTCAATATAAATCCGGACTCGAGGTGATCCGATTCTGGCCCCCAGCCGGAATCGTCCACCAACTTTTCTTCTTCGTGGTCAATGTAGATTTCGCCAATGACAAGATCCTCCATGCCCTTCCGAGCTTCTCCCGTGATGTAAACACCTTTGGACGCAGGCCCCACGGTGGGCGCCAACTGTCGTGGGATAATCACGGCAGATGTTACCAGGGGTAACTGATCTTGGGGCAAGTCGACACAGGCGTTCGGGAGAGGGTTTAGCTCAAGGGAAGACATGGTACAGCTTGATCTGACAGCCGGCAATCGAAGTCGCCGGATCTCTATTCTCGATACAATAACTCGATTAGGGTTTACACTGGATACTCGATATCACACGATATTGCCAGGGTTCTTAGATCTCTCTCTCCCAAACTATACCTGAGGGTCGGTTTATAAAGCACCCGTACCCCCTAACTTATTCGGCAAGGCATATTCCGGATCCTACATGAACACGGCGCACTAACCATAACTTTCCTTTACAATGGCCCATAACCCGGGCCGTTAAGCCCACAAGTTTGGGCCTCCACAAGCTTCTTTATTCTTAGCCGAATCCTGCACGCCATCCTTCGGGCCGGGTTATTTCCTCAGAGCTTGGCATACCGGGTTAGCATCCCCCTGTCAGATATGCTCCCTTCATGTTGAGAGAATTTAAACAATATGGATAGCTAATCACGTATGTAATAGTGAGCACACAACAAGTGATAGAATTAAGGTACTAAGTTCACAAGCTCACATAATGCATAACGAGGTTCACAACGCACAATAATTAAACAAACGAAGTTACGAAGTTTCCAAATAGAAAACTCTTCAATCAAGATGAAAGATACAAATCAAAAACACGCTTGAGAGAGAACCCATGCAAATGCCCGCTCCTAGGTAGATATCTCTCCCCCTTTGGCATATCAAGATACCAAAAGAGGGAGGAGACCGATGCTAACTTCCCAATGATCACTCGGAGGAGTTATCCAAGCTCGGAGGACGGGCGCGGCGGCGAGAGCTGGTGACTTCTTCTCCAGGTTCCTCATCAGACCACTCGATGATCTTCCCCTTGGAATCCTTGGATTTCCATGCGTCCCAGTCAGTAATGCTATCTTCTCTCGGGGACTCCACAGATTCTCCACCATCACGACGAAGCTGTCTCTCGGCCTTTGCTGCCTTGCGGTGCTTAAGCTCCTTATCATAGTGAAGTTCCTATTGGTGCTGCTCAGCCTTATTGTTCACTCTGAACACTTTCTTGAGGTCCCTTTCCATCCACTTGAAGGCAATGTGAGAAGGAGGAGGACGAGAGGGACCAGCTTCCTCTTCTTCGTCTTCCTCATCAATGATGACCCATGGCTTGGCCTTGCCTTTGCGAGCAGCAGGGGTGGGCTGCACAATAGGCTCTGTGTGATCCTTGATGAGAAGCCTTTTCTCCATATGTGGGATCCAATTAGCATCATCGAGAGGATCTTCCGGGAACTTGTTCTCCCACACACTCAAGATGATCTTCATTATGAAAGGCCCAAAGCAAGCATTCTTCCTTTGTATAATGACATGCCACAACTCATTCCACAACTCATTCCACAGATAATCGAGCACATCAAGCCTCTAAGTCAGACCGGAGAGCCGCTTTTCATGAGTAAGAAGCATGAGATTCTTGAGCAATCCTTGAATCTCATTAATGTTTCACTCCTTTGGGTTGATGGTCTCTCGATAGATGCGAAGCATAATATCATAAGTTGGATAGGGCCCCTTGACAAACCCAACAGCGAACTTCTTCCAGTGATAATGAGGAGTGAGTTGATCCTTGGCGAGTGATTGAGTATTGGGAGCATGAACACGGAACCAACCATTGTCAAACTCCGGGGCACCGGCAAAGGGTCCATGATCCGGGTAACCGCCAAGAAGGACTCCAACCTCGGACCACTTGATAGTGAGCTGCTGTCCCTTGGTCATCGAGATAAGATGACGCTCTGTTTCATTAGAGAGGTGCACCGTGGCCAAGAACTCACAAACCAATCCCTCATCATAATCTTGTTGTATTTGCATAATGGGAGCAATGCCAAATGCATCAACAATCTCTAGTGCTTCTCCAAAGTAATCGGGCTTCCTCTCCATATGACCAAAATTAATAGCATGTTGAGGAGCAACATTCTCCTTGGACTTCCTCATCAAAATCTCATGATAAATTTGGCTTTGAAACAAGGTGTGGAATCGAGGATACTTACCCTGGAATTGTGGCATCAAGCGGTGGAGTTCGACAGTATATGGGTTCTCGCGAAGTTGCGCCAAGAACACTCCCTCGGACACTTGAGAAGCTGATTTCTCCTTGCGAGGCAAAGTCTTCTCAGGAGCCGGGAATCTCGTCTTGCGCTTGGGCTAAGATGGGTCCAATGTTTCCTCGATTTCATCAACTCTTGGAGCCTTGCGACTAGCCACGCTCTTGGTGCGAGTGCCCTTTCCCTTGTCCTTGGAACCGGAGGCATCTATGAAAGAGAGATAGCAATAAAAGCATGAATAAGAGGTAATGCTCAATTTTATGTGACGCACAAATCCAAGAAACAAAGATTTGAAGAACATTAGGGATGATTAACAAGGGGTAGGGCACATGAACAATCCAACCTAAGAACCAAAGTGATTCAAGCCTAATACTCACAATCTAGATTTCTAGGGTTCGTACTCGTGATTTTCTACTCCAAAACCTAAATCCCCGCATCTAGAGGTGAAGAACATGTGGCTCCTAGTGCTTCCCCATCCATCAACTAGATGGGAGAGAGAGAGAGCATACATACCCGCATCCATGGTGGAATGTGAGGAGGAAGAAGATCCCGAAGCGGTCCACGACAAGGAGGAGGGACTCCCGGCGGTGGAGAACTCTTCCCGGCGGCGGAGACCTAGGAGGCGGAGGCAGTTTGGAGGAGAAACAGGGAGGGCGAGTGGGGGAAAATAAGATCTAAGATCTTGTTGACCCGCTCGCCCTAGCATTTATCCCGCAGAACCGCAGCTTGCGGAGCCTTCGATGGTTTCATCGGAGGTTCCGCCCCTGGCCATAGAGCGCGTGCGTGGTACAGATCCGCTGGGCGAATTTCGCACCAGCGGAGGCTCCGGTGGACAGGCGCAGCGGAGCCTCCGGTGGTTTCACCAAAGCCTCCGACCGACCTAGTTTTCACGCGCCAAGACCAGAAAAACGAGAGCATTCAAATAGGAATAGTCTTCTGGGCAAAGGAAGCTTGGGTTGGAACATTGTAACTGTCATACGAGATACATTACTCGATGGGGGTTCGCAAGATGCAAAGAAAGAAAAGCCGAACCCGCACAAGTTGTCAAGGGGGAATAGTATGTGCGTGAAAGAGAAAAAAAAAACAACTCCGAGAGGAGGAGGTCGGTGGCCGGAGCCACCATGTTTGAGTGTGTACTTTGGCACCGCGAAGATGTATCTTGGTTCCAAGAGTACTACTCACAATTAAGCACAATGAGTCACAAATTGACTAGATATGCAATGATGAATTGATTTTTGCATAATAAGGGGAGTGTATACTCATGAGTTGAGTGACGCTCCCCCTATGTCCATGCCTACATCCAAACCTAATAACACCTATAATGAAGGTACATATGCAAGGTTTCAAGGGAAGTTGGAGGAATCGATGACATTTAGTTGATTCCTCAAAGATCGAAATCTTGGTTCATCAAGGGCCTTCATGAAGATATCGGCAAGTTGATCCTTGGTGGATACATATGAGAGATCAATATCACCCTTCTCAACATGATCCCGAATAAAATGATGACGGATCTCAATGTGCTTCGTCTTGGAGTGAAGAACGGGGTTGTAGGCGATCTTTATAGCACTCTCATTGTCACAAAGGATAGGCACCTTGTCAAAATGAATACCATAATCCTTCAAGGTTTGCCTCATCCAAAGCAATTGGGCACAACAAGTTGCCGTGGAGATATACTCGGCCTCGATGGTGGAGAGAGAAATGCAGTTTTCCTTCTTTGAAGACTAACATACTAAGGAGCGGCCAAGGAATTGGAAACCCCCGGATGTGGACTTCCTATCCGTCTTGTCTCCCGCATAATCGGCATCCGAATACCCGATGAGCTGAATACTTAAACCCTTGGGATACCAAAGAACAAAATTTGTGGTATGCACTAAATATCCAAAGATTCGTTTCACCGCTTCCAACTGACTTTGCCTCTGAGAAGCTTGAAACCTTGCACATTTACCTATACTATACATGATATCCGGTCTAGATTGTCGCACCCGGACTTCTAGAGGATACTCACCGTACGAACTGAACAGTAGTTGATTGGATTACGGGGCTTACCGGCACCCGCAGCTCTTACGAGTAGGCCAACACTTATGTGTGACAACCAATCTCTACTATCCACCGTCGATGTAAACTATCCCATAGAAATCAGGATACTACCATTGACGTACTTCATACCATACACACATGGTACGTCAACGGCGTTGAACAAAATGATAACACAACAGATCTCTAAGACACAAAAGATGGAAATAAGTTGCAAATGGCTCTCACTAGAGCAGAGATAGCAAATACAATCATCCAGAGGACACATGTCCCAACATAATATCATTACATCTCAGCGGAAGCATTCAAAGGGTTTGAGTACAGACAAATCCAAATAGTCTTAAGAAGCCGGAAACGAAAAGACGGAGCCCATCCACGATGTCTCGGATCCTGCCCAGGTCCGCTATCTACTCGTCAGCAGCCTCGTCAAACTCCACGTAGTAGCCGTCACGGGGATCCTCGTAAGCGTAGTCTGCGGAAACCACAGCCCCAAAGGGGTCAGTACATAAACGTACTGGCAAGCAAGACTCACAGTTCACCAAAGTGTAACCCGTCAACACCAAGCACAGATGCTTTGGGTTCAACGGAAGAAAGGGCGATACAAAAGATGCGGCAGCTGGCTGCACTAACCAACTACAGAACATGATACAACTTCCGGCTAACAGAAAGGGGATAAGATAGCGTATCGTAACCAACTATAACTAACTCCAAACAAACCCATCCTGGATCTCGCCCCTTATCCAAAGAAGCAATCCGAGGATAACTCACACAGTTGGATTAATGATGGTCAAGTTATTGTGTTAATAAGACTATTACTAGTCAAGTTATCATTAGTTAGGTGTAAGTTATTCTGAGTACTTGTTAGCCAGTACTTTCACCAAGTTAACCATAACCGCGGAAAACACGGCTTCTCGAGAAGATTTATCCCTGCAGGGGTGCACCAATTTGGCCGTACACGTAAGAATAACCCGCCAGATGGAATGCCTTCCACCAAGCGGGGCACTCAACACAACCCAACTCTTCTTCGCATCAAGCCCAAAGAACCCCGTGCAGTGAGCGCACGGCTAATCAAGCCCCACGAAGAAAAGGGGACCCTCATAGCACTCTAAGAACGTGTCTCCCTAAATGCCGACTACAAAAGTTCCACCCTGGTACCAAGGGTTCGCACCTGCATATGCATGCGGCAAATGGAAAACCCGAACTAAATGAGGCGATTTGGACGAGATGCGAATCGAATCAAATTGAGGGGGGCGCCCATACACGCTTCCCACATGCGGATAGTGCGCTCATCATGGATCAGTAGACAAGACCCTTTTCCTATTAGGGTCGACACTAGCAGGCCTCAAAACCACGCCGGGCCTCCTGCCGGTGCCTTATCAGCAAATTATTATTACCTCAAAATTAACAGGTTGTTGTTTAACATCGAGCCCCAGAACATAATAGAAATACGATAACAGAAAGTAACTGACAGCAGACTCGAGCAAAACAACCCTAAGCATGCTAGTAAGACACGGGCACAAGCAACGGGGTTATAGGAATGGAGGTGAGGCAATATCAGGGCTAAAGGGTAACATGTGATAGGATCGAACAGAAGCAACGATACATATGGCTAGCAGAAATAGACAACGGAAAGTATCGGTAACCAATGTTGAAAGGAACACAGTGGTTCATGTGAGTGATAACTTGCCTGCAAACTCAGCAGCCTGGTACTGAGCTAGATCCTCAGAAGGGGTGTCGTAAAGCTCGTCTGTCTCAATGTTGTCGTCTATTCGAGAAGAAGCAAACAAACAACGCAAAGAGACAAACAATCAATAACATGGCATAATGCACAATCATGGGATGATGCATGACCATTTAATTGATGCATCAAAATAAACTAGTTGACATGGTAACATAACATAATTAATTGGACCCACATGCAATTTGGGATTGCATATGAAAAGCCCATGAATTAAGGTTGGAATAATTGTTTTACTACTAATCAACGGGTGAAAGTGGATTAGTATGATGCATGGATGAGGAAAACAGAAAAATAACAACAATAGAACAATTTTGAAATAAGGTTTACCAAGTTTGAAATTTTATTTATTAAGTTAGGGAATTTTGGTTCCTTAAAGGTGTTACACAAGCATTTGTTGTTTTCATCAATTTTAATTGTTCAAAACAAATAACAAAATTCATATTTGGAAAGTACACAAAATTTTAGGTGGAACACATGTTTCAATTATTAAAAAAAGAAATTAGGATGAATTATTTATGAATTAAACAAGTCAAACAAGATTTAAATGAATTAAATTCAAGTATGAATTTATTTGAACTTTTATTTGTCCAAAACATTAAACCAATTTCATATTTGAAAATTTTATACTTTTCTGGTTTGAAAACATATTTTATATGTTCAAAAATAATTTAATTTAAGCAAGTTATGAATTTAGCAATTTTAAATGATTTAAACAAGGTTTAAATTATTTAACCAATTATAATTATTCGAAACATGAAACAACGTTTATATTTGCAAAGTACATGAAAAATGGAATGGAAAACATATTTTATTTGTTGAGTTTGGAATTTTTATGTTCAAGTTATGAATTTTGCAAAAATTAAGTGAATTAAACAAAATTTAAATATTTCACCAAATTAAAATATTCAAAACAGTAAACAAATTTTATATTTGGGTAGAGAATTTAAAATGGAGTGATTTACATGTTTAAAGTTTTGCAATTGGAGTTTCCAAACAAAAGTTATTGATTTACCAAGTTTAAGCATGTTTATGGTTTATAGAAATAATTATGGACCTAGAAAAGATACAGGGACTTGGAAATAAATTTACAGGGACCTAGATAAAAGATACAAGGACCTGTGAGCAATTTGGGATAGATCTAGATCTAGGAAAAACAAATGAAAAAAATTGGGTTTTTGATTGCAGGGGGGGATTCGAACCCCTGCCCTCCTGTCTGGCTGCGCATGGTAGCAACCACTGCGGTGGGTGCGCTGTGTTGACAGTAAGGGCAACGGAGGGGGCTTAAGGTTCAGGAATCGGTACTGAAACAAATCGAGAAAATAAGGATCAGAAAAGGGGTTGCGGGGACTCGATCCCGCGAGCTGCGGCTCGCTGCGCGCGGACGCAGCCAGCTGGGCTGCTGCGCTGGTTTGATTGCATAGAGGGCGATTGGGGTTTTGAACATATCAAACGGTGTTGATCTGAACTGCTGCCAGCGCTCGCACATACAGTCGTTCTCTCTACTGTCACGAAAACAGAGCACGAACAGGGATTTGGCATGGAAGCAATTGATGCACACCGCAAGGGAACGAGGGGGGCAAGGAGGGGAATGGAAAGGGGATCTCACCCTCGTCGCCGGGGTAGCCGCGGCACGGCCGGGGGGTGCCGGAGGCGGCGGCGGCATGCCGGCGAGCGGTGGCCGGTGACAGCAGGTAATGGAGGCGAGGTGCTTCTCTCGATGGCGGCGGTGGTGGGGAGATAGGAGGGATATGGTGCGGCTAGGGTTAGGGTTTTCTAGGGGTCTAGGAGGTAGTTATAGGAGGGGGGGATGGGTGGAGCAGTGGGCAGCAGGTCGCTGTCCATGGCACGTGCATCGATCGTACGGAGGTAGGGGAGACCGAGCGGGCTGCAGCCTGGTGGGCTGGGCCTGCCTCTCCCCCTTTCCTGCGTTTTTTTTTGTTTAGTTTCTCCTCTGTTTTTTTTGCTGCAAGGAATTAGGAAGAAAAAAGGGCTAGATTTGGGGTTAGAAAATTTAGATAAAATTTTTATATTGCTTATTTATGGAATAGCAACAACTAGCAAGTTTTTGGTTTTACAAAAAGTTCAAAATAAAAATGTTGTTTGTAATTTGATTCAAAGTTGAATGAATTTTGGATTAAAAGATTTATTGAAAACAAGAATTCAATAGGGTGAACTTTAATGTTTAATTTGAAACAAATGATTAGCATTGCTGTGAAATTTTCATAAGTTCAACATGGTGGTTGTTTTGGACAATGTGATTTGAATTTTGAATGCCATTTGAATTCAGTGGAATATTAAAGAACAAACAAATAATTGAGCTTTTTATTTTTCATGGAAACAAATGGGAGTTTTTATTTGAACCTTTTATTTGGAAAATAAATTGTAACATAACAAGTATGAACCAAAGCATTTGATTAATGTTTGAAATTCAATTGTGAAAACAAATAAAAACAGATGCAAACAAGAAGGAAACAAATGAAAAGATTAAGATGCCATGATGCAAAAAAATAATTAAACAAAAAACAAACATGCTAGGGGTGTTTTCATACTTGGGATGTTACAAAACGCCCCCCCTTGAAGGAATCGCGCCCCGAGATTCCTACTGAGAAAGGAAAAGGTCCGGATACTTCTTGCGAAGATCCTCTTTGGTCTCCCACGTTGCCTCTTTATCGGAATGATGGGACCACTGCACTTTCAAGAACTTTGTGCTCTTGTTGCGAGTCTTACGCTCGGTCTCATCGAGAATACGAACAGGATGCTCCTCATAAGATAGATCATCTTGCAGCTCAATAGAATCATGATCAACTGCACGATCTGGATCTTTGAAACACCTCTTGAGCTGTGACACGTGAAACACATCGTGCACCTTGGATAGTTTTTCTGGAAGTTCAAGACGATAGGCATTTTCCGCACGCCTTGAGAGAATGTTGAAAGGACCAATGTATCTTGGTGCAAGCTTTCCTTTCACACCAAAACGATGAGTGCCTCAGAGGGGAGTTACTCGGAGATATGCCTTGTCACCAGGTGCATAGATCATGTCCCTGTGCTTGCTATCATAGTAGCTTTTCTGACGAGATTGAGCAATCTTGAGATTGTCACGAATGATACGAACTTTCTCTTCGGCTTCCTTAACAATGTCAGGGCCTAAGAGTGAACGTTCACCAGCTCCAGACCAATTGATTGGACTCCTGCATCTACGGCCATAGAGTGCTTCAAATGGTGCCATGCCTAGGCTTGCCTGGAAGCTGTTGTTGTAGGAGAATTCAGCATATGGAAGGCAATCCTCCCATTTCATGCCAAAGGAGAGACCACATGCTCTAAGCATATCCTCGAGAATCTGATTGACTCTTTCAATTTGCCCTTGAAACTGAGGGTGGTAAGCTGTGCTGAACAGAAGTTTGGTGCCCAATGCTTCTTGAAAGCTTTTCCAGAAATGAGAAGTGAATATACTTCCACGGTCTGAGCTTATTTCCAATGGAACACCATGAAGAGGAACAATCTTTGCTGTGTAGAGTTCTGCTAACTGGCTAGCTGAGATTGTTTCTTTGACAGCAAAGAAGTGAGCTACTTTAGTGAGACGATCAATGACAACGAAGATTGCATCGTTGCCCCTCTTGGACTTTGGAAAACCAGTGACGAAGTCCATTTCAATCATGTCCCACTTCCACTCAGGAATTTTCAGAGGTTGGAGTAGACCGGCTGTTTTCTGATGGACTGCCTTAACACGTTGACAAACGTCGCATTCAGAAACGTATTGAGCAATTTCACGTTTCATGCCAGGCCACCAATACAGTGTCTTAAGATCCTGGTACATCTTTGTACTTCCAGGGTGGATGGAGAGAGGAGTTTCATGAGCCTCCTTGATAATGATATCTTTGAGACTTTGAACTTGAGGAACTGCAATACGTCCTTCGAAGAACACAGTTCCTTTGTCATCAATTGAGAAGGACTTAAATTTCTCCTTGCCTTCATTGATGTGTTCTACCATCTTCTTGATTTCAGCATCACGAAGTTGTTCAGAACGAATCTTGTCCTCGAGAGTTGGACTAGCTGTCAAGCTAGCAAGATAGCCTTGAGGAACAAGACCAAGGTTCAGCTTCTGGAATTCTTCATGAAGTGGAGGTTGGCTTTCCATGATCATGAGATTATTGCAATACGACTTGCGACTAAGAGCATTGGCCATAACATTAGCCTTGCCTGGAGTGTAAGAAATGGTGAGATCAAAGTCTTTAATATTTTCAATCCATCTCCTTTGCCTGAGGTTTAGATCTGGTTGAGTGAAGATGTATTTCAGACTCTTATGATCGGAAAAGATTTCAGTGCGATTACCCAACAAGTATTGCCTCCATTTCTTGAGGGCAAACACAACTGCTGCAAGTTCAAGATCATGTGTGGGATAGTTTTTCTCATATGCATTCAACTGACGTGAAGCATAAGCCACAACTTGACGTTCTTGCATAAGAACTGCACCTAGACCTTGGAGAGATGCATCACAGAATATCTGGAAAGGTTTGGTAGTATCTGGGCCAACCAGAACTGGTGTAGAAGTGAGTTTAGTCTTCAGGAGATTGAAACTTTCATCACATTGTGGAGACCAAACAAACTTCTTGTCCTTCTTTGTGAGATCAGTGAGAGGTTTGGCAATCTTGGAAAAGTTTTGGACGAAACGACGGCAATAGCTAGCCAAGCCAAGAAAGCTTCTTACTTGCTTCACCGTCTTAGGAGGTTTCCAATCAACAATTGCTTTAACCTTTTCTGGATCAATGGCTATGCCCTTTGTAGAGATGACATGACCAAGGTAAGCAACTTCTGGAATCTAGAACTCACATTTTGAGAACTTGGCATATAGACGATGCTCGCGAAGTTTCATGAGAGTGAGACGAAGATGTTGTCCATGCTCTTCCTCAGACTTTGAGTAGACCAGAATGTCATCGAGATATACCACAACGAACTTGTCGAGGTATTCATGGAAAACAGAATTCATGAGTCTAGAGAATGTCGCCGGTGCATTGGTGAGACCAAAGGACATGACGGTTTATTCATATAGACCGTACCGAGTGGTGAAAGCTGTTTTTGGAATATCTTCCTTTCTGATCTTTATTTGATGGTAACCCATTCTCAAGTCCAACTTGGAGAATATGAGGCTCCAGCAAGTTGATCAAAAAGATCATCGATATGAGGAATTGGATACTTGTTTTTGATGGTTTTCTCGTTAAGAGGACGATAGTCAACAACGAGTCTCTTTGTTTGATCCTTCTTCGCAACGAACAGAGTTGGGCAACCCCAAGCCGAGGAACTAGGTTGAATGTAACCTTTTTCCATGTACATATCGATTTGCTCCTTTAACAGTTTCAGTTCAGGAGGAGCTATCTTGTATGGATGCTTAGAGATTGGAGCAGTACCTGGTTCAAGCTCGATCACGAACTCAACTGCTCTGTCCGGAGGCATCCCTGGCAACTCTTCTGGAAAGACGTCAGGGAATTCACAAACCACCGGAACATTTTCAAGTAGAGGTAGAGGTTTAGCATCAAGGGTGTAAAGCTGAACAGAACTTGATTCATTTGGAGAATAGACTATCTGGCCAGAAGGGTGGAACAGAGTTATTGACTTTTGAGCACAGTCAATCGTAGCTTTATTGGCCTTCAACCAATCCATACCAAGAATGACATCAATGTCAGAACTTCCCAGCAACATGAGTGAAGCAAGGAAAATGTGGCCTCCAATTAGGATTTGATTATCCTTACTTATCTTGGAAGTCAACATTTGAGATCCCGGGGAGTGAACAGTGATTTGATTGCTTAGTGGAACCACACTTAAGTTGTTTGTTGTGGCAAAAATCTTTGACACAAAAGAATGCGATGCTCCGGTATCAAACAACACTTTAGCTGGAAAAGAGTTTACGGGTAATATACCGAGAACGACGTCAGGAGCTTCCTCAGCTTTGTCGATCTTGACATGATTCACCCTTGCGGTCCTCCCGACAGGCCTGTTGTTGGAGTTGAAGGCTTTAGCCGGGGGAGCACGCACCATTGCCTGGTTTGTGTTGGGACGAGGTGGTGGTGGAGGTAGCTGCCTCTGAGTGCACTTGTCAGCGTAGTGCCCCGTCTGCTTGCACTTGAAGCAAGTGACGACACGAGGAGGATCTGGCCTTGGCTGCCCCATTGAAAACCTCTGAGCCTGCATCTGAGATGGGTTGGGTGGGCGGGGAGCGAAGCCTGAAGAAGCTTGGGCATATGGAGCCCGAGTGACAGCACCATTTGGCACCCAGATGCGGCGCTTCTGCGGAGGGGTGGTCATGTTGGAGGAGGAACCACCCTCACGCGAGTGCTTCCGAGACTCCTCGAACGCCTTGCGCCCATTTTCTTCATTGAGTGCGGTGTTCACGAGCTCCTCGAAGTCTTTGGCCTTGATGTTGGTGAGGGCGTACTTGAGTTCCGGGTTAAAACCTCGGCGGAACCTTGCCATCTTCTTAGCCTCAGTGGACACCTCATCACCAGCGTAACGAGCGAGGCGATTGAACTCACTCTGATAGCCAATGACGTCCAGCTTGCCCTGCTTGAGTGAGCAAAACTCTTCACGCATCCTTTCCATGAGACCATCTGGAATGTGGTGCTTCAGGAAAGCTTCCTTGAAACAACCCCAGGTGATTGGGTAGCCAGCTCTCATGGTCTGGTAGTTCTCCCACCAAGTAGCTGCCTGACCCTTCAGTAGGTAGGAGGCATACTTGACCTTGTCTTCCTCAGCAACGCGAGCAATGTCCAGAGCCTTGGCCATCTCACGGATCCAGTCATCAGCATCCAGAGGCTCACGTGTTGCCACGAAAGGTCTCGGCCCCAGACTCAGAAACTCCTTGATACTGACTCATGGAGCGTTCTGGTTGTTGTGCTGATTAGCCTGGAACTGGGCCATCTGCGTCACGACCTGAGTCATCTGAGTCAACAGCTCCGTGATTGGCGGTGGCTCAGGCGGGTTGTTCCTTGTTGGCGGCATCCTGAATGGAAATGCATTTTAGCACAACAACAGAAAAGGATAGACTTGGTAACCGAAAGCGAGATTATTCCGACGCATGAATAGATAACCAACACGTACATCATCACATGTTCAAATACATCAGAATATCCAACACACCATAAATGGTTCGAATGCCAAAGGATAACTAAACATAGCTAAGAATGGATACATCGGTACTCCCATGCTCATCACGCAGGACGGCGGTGAGTAGTACGGCGAGAGGTACGGTGAGGAGGACGCCCACGAAAGTAGGTAGAACGACGATCCACATAGATCTGACGTGGTCTGAGAGCGACTCTAGGTGTGGTGAAGTACATAGCGTCGACTCCCTGTGCTCCAAAGCGAGGAATCCCAGTGTAACCAGCACCGAGGTTGAGGAGTGGACCTCTGATCGGCTCGTAACCTCCAGCATCTGGCGGACGACGACCAACTGGCTGATCGAAACGTGCAAAGCGCTCATCTCCAACAAAGTCTGTGGTGTACGTCGCCAGACGAGTCAAAGCAAGGTAGAGCTGCTCTCTGACTGAAGCCAACTCCTGAGATAGTGTGCTGGCAACTGCGTCACTGTGCCTCACAAACTGAGCGGTGGTGTGCAGCCTGGAGTTATCATGCTCGTAGACATCCAGGTTGTCGTAGAGAGTGAAGTGAGCTCCCTCCGAAGTGATGTAACCACGGGGGATGTGGCGATAGATAGAATCGTCAAATCCCCAGTAGTCAGCACGAAGGACGGTGAGACTCACATAAGCTGCCTGCTGCACAGCCATATCCACTATGGAACCTACTGCCTCGTAGCGGTGGACAACGCTCATGCCATCATCTGACAGAATGTAGACGATAGCCTGGTAGTAGGTCTGGTCAAACTCTCGCTGCTGCTCGTAGACCTGGTACTCTGGTGCCCAATGGAACCCCAGATAAGTGACAATGTCTCTCAGCATCTCCGGATAACCGGCAGTGCTCTCGCAACGAGTCATACGAACCACCTGCGGGTAGAACCTGAGATCCATCTGCAGATGATTGGGAAAGTTTTGATTAGACGCCGGTAGAAGAACTAGAGTGGAAAGCAACAACAAGGTTTCAACGGACGAAAAGGATGTTGAGAAGAACAGGATATCGAAGCAACACCGGGAAACACGAGACCAAAACACCTGAGGTACTACAGAAAACCCATCCGGGCTTCTAAAGGATCAATATCTACTGCTCAAGGAATAGAGGATCTGCTTCCGGGGCTTACACGCCTCCGTTCTCAATCATGAGTAGGCAACATGATAAATCATGTCACAACCACCTCCATTCCTATGGTCTAGTAGATATAACTATCCTAGAGAAACCAGGATTCGTGAAATCCTAACTTGAAAGTTTAGGTGAGAAGAGAAAACAACGTTGCACTTCGTTACCAGAAAAAGGGAGGGTGGGTGGGGAAAGAAGAAAAATGGCAGAATTCCTACTCTCACGTTTCATTTTTCCTATATAGCTACAAAATAGTTTCTAGACTCAACTGCGACCAGTAAAAGGGATCCTACAGGCAGACAGGCTCTGATACCATTTGTCGCACCCGGACTTCTAGAGGATACTCACCGTACGAACTGAACAGTAGTTGATTGGATTACGGGGCTTACCGGCACCCGCAGCTCTTACGAGTAGGCCAACACTTATGTGTGACAACCAATCTCTACTATCCACCGTCGATGTAAACTATCCCATAGAAATCAGGATACTACCATTGACGTACTTCATACCATACACACATGGTACGTCAACGGCGTTGAACAAAATGATAACACAACAGATCTCTAAGACACAAAAGATGGAAATAAGTTGCAAATGGCTCTCACTAGAGCAGAGATAGCAAATACAATCATCCAGAGGACACATGTCCCAACATAACATCATTACATCTCAGCGGAAGCATTCAAAGGGTCTGAGTACAGACAAATCCAAATAGGCTTAAGAAGCCGGAAACGAAAAGACGGAGCCCATCCACGATGTCTCGGATCCTGCCCAGGTCCGCTATCTACTCGTCAGCAGCCTCGTCAAACTCCACGTAGTAGCCGTCACGGGGATCCTCGTAAGCGTAGTCTGCGGAAACCACAACCCCAAAGGGGTCAGTACATAAACGTACTGGCAAGCAAGACTCACAGTTCACCAAAGTGTAACCCGTCAACACCAAGCACAGATGCTTTGGGTTCAACGGAAGAAAGGGCGATACAAAAGATGCGGCAGCTGGCTGCACTAACCAACTACAGAACATGATACAACTTCCGGCTAACAGAAAGGGGATAAGATAGCGTATCGTAACCAACTATAACTAACTCCAAACAAACCCATCCTGGATCTCGCCCCTTATCCAAAGAAGCAATCCGAGGATAACTCACACAGTTGGATTAATGATGGTCAAGTTATTGTGTCAATAAGACTATTACTAGTCAAGTTATCATTAGTTAGGTGTAAGTTATTCTGAGTACTTGTTAGCCAGTACTTTCACCAAGTTAACCATAACCGCGGAAAACACGGCTTATCGAGAAGATTTATCCCTGCAGGGGTGCACCAATTTAGCCGTACACGTAAGAATAACCCGTGAGATGGAATGCCTTCCACCAAGCGGGGCACTCAACACAACCCAACTCTTCTTCGCATCAAGCCCAAAGAACCCCGTGAAGTGAGCGCACGGCTAATCAAGCCCCACCAAGAAAAGGGGACCCTCATAGCACTCTAAGAACGTGTCTCCCTAAATGCCGACTACAAAAGTTCCACCCTGGTACCAAGGGTTCGCACCTGCATATGCATGCGGCAAATGGAAAACCCGAACTAAATGAGGCGATTTGGACGAGATGCGAATCGAATCAAATTGAGGGGGGCGCCCATACACGCTTCCCACATGCGGATAGTGCGCTCATCATGGATCAGTAGACAAGACCCTTTTCCTATTAGGGTCGACACTAGCAGGCCTCAAAACCACGCCGGGCCTCCTGCCGGTGCCTTATCAGCAAATTATTATTACCTCAAAATTAACAGGTTGTTGTTTAACATCGAGCCCCAGAACATAATAGAAATATGATAACAGAAAGTAACTGACAGCAGACTCGAGCAAAACAACCCTAAGCATGCTAGTAAGACGCGGGCACAAGCAACGGGGTTATAGGAGTGGAGGTGAGGCAATATCAGGGCTAAAGGGTAACATGTGATAGGATCGAACAGAAGCAACGATACATATGGCTAGCAGAAATAGACAACGGAAAGTATCGGTAACCAATGTTGAAAGGAACACAGTGGTTCATGTGAGTGATAACTTGCCTACAAACTCAGCAGCCTGGTACTGAGCTAGATCTTCAGAAGGGGTGTCGTAAAGCTCGTCTGTCTCAACGTCGTCGTCTATTCGAGAAGAAGCAAACAAACAACGCAAAGAGACAAACAATCAATAACATGGCATAATTCACAATCATGGGATGATGCATGACCATTTAATTGATGCATCAAAATAAACTAGTTGACATGGTAACATAACATAATTAATTGGACCCACATGCAATTTGGGATTGCATATGGAAAGCCCATGAATTAAGGTTGGAATAATTGTTTTACAACTAATCAACAGGTGAAAGTGGATTAGTATGATGCATGGATGAGGAAAACAGAAAAATAACAACAATAGAACAATTTTGAAATAAGGTTTACCAAGTTTGAAATTTTATTTATTAAGTTAGGGAATTTTGGTTCCTTAAAGGTGTTACACAAGCATTTGTTGTTTTCATAAATTTTAATTGTTCAAAACAAATAACAAAATTCATATTTGGAAAGTACACAAAATTTTAGGTGGAACACATGTTTCAATCATTAAAAAAAGGAATTAGGATGAATTATTTATGAATTAAACAAGTCAAACAAGATTTAAATGAATTAAATTCAAGTATGAATTTATTTGAACTTTTATTTGTCCAAACATTAAACCAATTTCATATTTGAAAAGTTTATACTTTTCTGGTTTGAAAACATATTTTATATGTTCAAAAATAATTTAATTTGAGCAAGTTATGAATTTAGCAATTTTAAATGATTTAAACAAGGTTTAAATTATTTAACCAATTATAATTATTCAAAACATGAAACAAAGTTTATATTTGCAAATTACATGAAAAATGGAATGGAAAAAATATTTTATTTGTTGAGTTTGGAATTTTTATATTCAAGTTATGAATTTTGCAAAAATTAAGTGAATTAAACAAAATTTAAATATTTCACCAAATTAAAATATTCAAAACAGTAAACAAATTTTATATTTGGGTAGAGAATTTAAAATGGAGTGATTTACATGTTTAAAGTTTTGCAATTGGAGTTTACAAACAAAAGTTATTGATTTACCAAGTTTAAGCATGTTTATGGTTTATAGAAATAATTATGGACCTAGAAAAGATACAGGGACTTGGAAATAAATTTACAGGGACCTAGATAAAAGATACAGGGACCTGTGAGAAATTTGGGATAGATCTAGATCTAGGAAAAACAAATGAAAAAATTGGGTTTTTGATTGCAGGGGGGGATTCGAACCCCTGCCCTCCTGTCTGGCTGCGCATGGTAGCAACCACTGCGGTGGGTGCGCTGTGTTGACAGTAAGGGCAACGGAGGAGGCTTAAGGTTCAGGAATCGGTACTGAAACAAATCGAGAAAATAAGGATCAGAAAAGGGGTTGCGGGGACTCGATCCCGCGAGCTGCGGCTCGCTGCGCGCGGACGCAGCCAGCTGGGCTGCTGCGCTGGTTTGATTGCATAGAGGGCGATTGGGGTTTTGAACATATCAAACGGTGTTGATCTGAACTGCTGCCAGCGCTCGCACATACAGTAGTTCTCTCTACTGTCACGAAAACAGAGCACGAACAGGGATTTGGCATGGAAGCAATTGATGCACACCGCAAGGGAACGAGGGGGGCAAGGAGGGGAATGGAAAGGGGATCTCACCCTCGTCGCCGGGGTGGCCGCGGCACGGCCGGGGGGTGCCGGAGGCGGCGGCGGCGTGCCGGCGAGCGGTGGCCGGTGACAGCAGGTAATGGAGGCGAGGTGCTTCTCTCGATGGCGGCGGTGGTGGGGAGATAGGAGGGATAGGGTGCGGCTAGGGTTAGGGTTTTCTAGGGGTCTAGGAGGTAGTTATAGGAGGGGGGATGGGTGGAGCAGTGGGCAGCAGGTCGCTGTCCATGGCACGTGCATCGATCGTACGGAGGTAGGGGGAGACCGAGCGGGCTGCAACCTAGTGGGCTGGGCCTGCCTCTCCCCCTCTCCTGCGTTTTTTTTTTTTTTGAGTTTCTCCTCTGTTTTTTTTTGCTGCAAGGAATTAGGAAGAAAAAAGGGCTAGATTTGGGGTTAGAAAATTTAGATAAAATTTTTATATTTCTTATTTATGGAATAGCAACAACTAGCAAGTTTTTGGTTTTACAAAAAGTTGAAAATAAAAATGTTGTTTGTAATTTGATTCAAAGTTGAATGAATTTTGGATTAAAAGATTTATTGAAAACAAGAATTCAATAGGGTGAACTTTAATGTTTAATTTGAAACAAATGATTAGGATTGCTGCGAAATTTTCATAAGTTCAACATGGTGGTTGTTTTGGACAATGTGATTTGAATTTTGAATGCCATTTGAATTCAGTGGAATATTAAAGAACAAACAAATAATTGAGCTTTTTATTTTTCATGGAAATAAATGGGAGTTTTTATTTGAACCTTTTATTTGGAAAATAAATTGTAACATAACAAGTATGAACCAAAGAATTTGATTAATGTTTGAAATTCAATTGTGAAAACAAATAAAAACAGATGCAAACAAGAAGGAAACAAATGCAAAGATTAAGATGCCATGATGCAAAACAATAATTAAACAAAAACAAACATGCTAGGGGTGTTTTCATACTTGGGATGTTACATAGATGCACAAAGGTAGATCAAAGAGCCAATCATGGAGCGATATACCTTTTGATCTACCTCTTTACCGTTTGGGTCGGGTTTCAAGTCAAGGGTTGTGGACATGGGAGTCTTCATAGGATTGGCATCATGCAGATTAGATATCTTGAGCATGTCTTGAGTGTATTTGGCTTGTTTGATGAAAGTTCCTTCATGATATTGATTCACTTCAAATCCGAGGAAAAACTCCAATTCTCCCATCATAGACATCTCAAACCTATCGGTCATAAGCTTGCAAAACTCTTCATTGAACAAAGTGTTAGTAGACCCAAAAATGATGTCATCCACATAGAGTTGGCATATGAATAAGTCACCTCCAACCGTCTTGGTAAAGAGGGTGGCATCGATTAAACCAACATTAAACCCACGATCCACTAGAAACTCTTTAAGATGCTCGTACCACACACGTGGAGCTTGTTTAAGTCCATAGAGTGCCTTATCGAGTTTGTAGACATGATCGGGGTGGTTGGGATCCTCGAAACCCGGAGGTCTCTTAACATATACTAACTCGCTAATGGGACCATTTAGGAAAGCACCCTTAACATCCATTTGTTGCAACTTAAAATTATGATGAGATGCATAAGAAAGTAAGATGCGAATGGATTCAAGACGAGCTACGGGGGCAAAGGTTTCTCCGAAATCAACACCTTAGACTTGACAAAACCCTTGAGCCACCAATCTTGCCTTGTTGCGAATGACGATACCATCTTTTTCTTGCTTGTTCTTGAACACCCATTTGGTGCCAATAACATTCTTGCAATCCTTGGGTCTTGGCACTAACACTTTGTTGCACTCGAAGTTATTGAGTTCATCATGCATGGTTGCAAGCCAATCTTGATCTTCGAGAGCTTCATAAACCTTCTTGGGTTCAATGAAAGAGACAAAAGCATGAGCCTTGCTAAAATCCGCCAATTGCTTCCTAGTGAAAACCCTTCGACGAACTTGCCCAAGTATCTTGTCCTCTGTGTGACCCGCTCTTTCAAGATTCTCTAGCCTTCTCTTTTCTCTACGAGCTAGTATCTCCTCCAAAGATTCTTTGGATATTGCTTGAGAATCACCTTCTTCATCGGAGACATGTCCATCTTCATCTTGGCCTTGATCATTAGTGGGTGAAGGATCACCACTAGGTTGAGCTTTCTCAACAATGATGGGACTTTGATCATGACTTTGATGAGAAGTTTGGCCTTGATTACTTGCTTGACCTTGATCATTAGCTTGAGGGCTTGGTGCATCTTGTTGGGTAGCTTATGCATCAATGGGTGTAGTCAATGGCTCCACTTGAGTGGGGCATAGTCCTTCTCCCTCCGTCATCCGGTAACCCTCAATGTGAATTATTTCACCAATCCCCATTCTTCTTATGACGATGGGAGGAATTGCATCTCCTACAACACCATGATCTATACGCCCCCCCCCTTGGGAGCCGTTATCCTCATCAAACACCACGTCTGTATCTTCTTCAACTTGTCCGGTGGCCTTGTTGTAGACTCTATAGGCGTGAGCATTTGTGGCATAGCCAAAAAAATACCCTCATAAGATTTGGTCTCAATTTTTGACAAACGTTTACCTTTCTTGCGAATGAAGCACTTGCAACCAAAGACCTTGAAGTAAGATATGTCCGATTTCTTGCCCGTGAGAATCGCATAGGGAGTCTTGTTCAAGATCTTGCGGAGATATAACCGGTTGGTAGCATGACAAGCGGTGGAGACGGCTTCGGCCCAAAAGTTATAAGGAGAAGAGAACTCCGCAATCATTATCCTAGCCGCATCCATCAAAGTCCGGTTCTTTTGTTCCGCAACACCATTTTGTTGAGGGGTGTAGGGAGAGGAGTATTGGTGAGCAATGCCCTCTTCACTAAGAAATCCCTCAACGGTATAGTTCTTGAACTCCATACCATTATCACTCCGAATGGCCAATATGGAAGCATTGTGTTGGCGCTCCACTAGAGTGGTAAACTCGATGACTCTCTTTTGAGTCTCACTCTTCCTCTTGAAGAAATACACCCAACAATATCTTGAATAATCATACACAATCACTAAGCAATACTTCTTGCCTCCGGGACTATCATAAGATAGTGGACCAAAGAGATCTAAGTGAATGAGCTCAAGAATTCTTGTGGTGGAGATATTAGTCTTGGTTGGGTGAAGTTATCCATGTTGCTTTCTAAAGGCGCAAGAGCTACACACACGATCTTTAGCAAACTTAGCTTTGGTTAGTCCTAAAACATGATTGTCACTTTGAAGGTCATGCAACATTCTTATATTGGTGTGGGCTAACCGGTGATGCCAAAGCCACCCCACATCAACTTTAGCCATTAGGCATGTCGCGGAACACGTGTCTCCTTTAGAGAAGTCCACTACATACATGCCGTTCTAGACAAACCCAACAAAGACTACTTTAAGAGTTGTTTCCCAAGTGACAATCACATTATCTTTATTAAATAAAGATGTAAAACCACAATTTGCGAGTTGAAGAACGGACATCAAGTTATAACCAAGGGACTCAACAAGGAGAACATTCTCAATTGATAAATCATTTGAGATAGCCACCTTGCCTCGTCCCAATACCTTAAGTTCGGAATTGTCACCAATAGTGACGCAATTGAGATGAGGTAATGGAGGTTCAATATATCTCATTGTGTCATTGCTTCCGGTCATATGTTGGGATGCACCACTATCCACCGTCCATCTACCCGACCCAGAAGCACTTCCCTACAAGAGATCAATCTCTTGATTTAGGTACCCATCATCACCATAAGAAGTACCAACATATTTAGCATAAACATGACCATCTCTAGATTTCATAAGAACGTATTTAAAGTCGTTGTGCGTGATGCTCCCCCTAGAGGTATCATCACCCACCACGGCGTTGGTCTCCTTCTCCTTGGTCACCTCTCCTTTTTCACAAAGACAACATTCCGAGAGGAAGAGGTGACATTCTTGGTTTTCTTCTTTGACTTGGCAACAAAGCCAAGCCCTTCCTTTCCTTTATTTTCTCCTTGAGAGCTTATGGCGTCATTGAGAATTTTCTCTCTTCCTACAACGTTAGTAGTAGTACAAGAGGTGGGCATGATAACGATACTATTAGAGGAGGAAGTCACTTGCTTATTAGATTGTTGATCTAGAAGCTTATTTCGGGATATGGTGAGTTTGTCATGGATTTCTTTAAGAGACGTGAACTCCTTTTCTAGTTTTCCATGTCGCTCAACAAGTTCCTCATGAGCCATTCCTAGCTTCAACTCTTCTTCTTCAAAGATTTTAAGTAAATCAAGAGATTTTTCATTATCCTTCCTAAGTTTGGAAACACTAATAGCATAAGTCTCTTCTAGACTAGATAGTATCTCTTCAAGAGTGTCTCTCAAGAATCTCTCTTTCTCAAGAGCTTCTACAAGCTCATTGTCATGATTCTTATGACCACCACCATAGCTCTCCAAGGTCGTTATGATCTCTTCCTTCTCATCTATGAGAGAGTTAGCATCATCAAGTTGCCTCAAAAGGGCCTTTACCTTTTCCTTGGTTTCACCTTCAAGAATACATAGCCAAGAGCTAAGATTCTTGGTCTCCTCATCATCCACAATGTTTTCAACACAATCCAATAATGAGGGAGAACTAGTAGCAATAGAGTTGGAGGTAGAAGATATTACCGCGGTGGATTTTGCCATGAGACATGTAGGTCGGACCAATGCCTTCTCATTGGGGGATTTGAATAGAGAGACCGATGAAGAGGAAGTCGTAGCTATGGCTACATGGGCCACACCTACGACTTCATCTTCTCCTTCATCTCCGGAGTAGTATGTTTCTAATGTGGGGCCTTCTTGAACATATAGAGCCCTTGGGACTCTTCTAGCGAGATTCTTGTTTTGTGGAGCTTTGTTCTTGTCTTTGCGAACAAGCTTCCCTTCATTCTCTTCTCTTGGCTCAAAAGGACACTCCTTGACGAAGTGATTTGCATTTCCACAATTGAAGCATGTCCTTGGCCGCTCCCCCTTCTTCTTGGAGATCTTGTTTCTTGAAGGTCTAGGAGCACCGTCCTTGTGAGCCTCCCATCTCTTCCAATAACCGTGAATGGCAAGAGCAATGCACTTGTGAACACCCTTTATGTATCTTCATAATCCTCATCATCCTCATCGTCCTCATCCACTTCTTCTATCCGAGCAACTGACTTAGACTTCAAGGCGAGGTTGGGAGACTTTCCAACTCCTCTTGAGCAAGCGAGAGCATCATCCGCGCTCTTGTGAGATAGGGATATGGCTATGAACTCACTAAGAATACCAATGGAGTTGAGGGAGTTGTAGTCCGATCTTGTTCGAATGCTAGTGGAGAGGTTCTTCTCGAAAGGAGTTATGGCCTTGAGAAACTTCCTCTTGATCCACTCATCGGAGATCTCTTCTTTTCCAAAGTCCATCAATTGGTTGCCAAGAGTGACAACCCTTCTATATAGTTCTTCGGGACTTCTTCAAGCATAACAAAGTTCTCGGACTTGTCAAGAGCCACATCATACTTGGAGGATTGGATGCTAGCATTGCCTTGAAACAAGGTGTCAAGTTTATCCCAAGCCTCCTTGGCGGTCTTGATACCGCGGATGTGTTCAAGATGTTCTCTTGGGAGAGCCTTCTGGATAGTGACAAGAGCAGTCTTGTTGAGTTGAAATTCCATGTCTTCTCTTGGAGTCAAGTTGTTTACATCGTGAGGATGAAATCCATGGAGAACACTTCTCCACAAGGCAGTGCAAGACCCTGAAATATGAGACTCCATATCAAACTTCCAAGAAGATAATTCGTTAGTGTTAAGCATGGGTGGAAGTCCAACATTTAGAATGTGTGGCATTGTGTCAACAGGATGAATAGTGTCATAATTGGGAGCTGGTGGTACTTTTTAGTTAGACCCCGAACCGTTAGCCGATTGAGACTTGGAGCCTTCGGAGCTCCCACCGCTCTTAGCCTTTTTATCGGCTTTTTCCTTGGCTTTCGCCTTGGCTAAAGCAATGTTAGCTTCCATTTCAGCGATGTCCGGAATGGACTCATCATCCGAGCTAACATCATCGGCGGTGAGAGGTGGTTCCTTGGACTCCTTGGTTTTCCCCATCATGGCCTCCAACATTTTCTTTATGCTAGAAACCTCCGAGCAAACACTAGATCTAACCTTGGACAATTCGGTTTGGAGGGTTCCAACCGTTTCTTGTAGGTTAGCTAAGTGTCGGCCATTTTGGCGATTTCCGCACTAGAACCGCCAGGCTCGTTTTCATTGACCATTATACTCTTAGGCGGTTAAGCCCTTAGCAAGAGCCGAGGCTCTGATACCAATTGAAAGTGCACTATGGTCAACTAGAGGGGGGTTGAATAGGTTGACTACCAATTTTTCTTCTTTTCCTTTTAACTATGGCTAAGCAAGATAAGATAAGGTTCTCTAGATGTGCAACTAGGTGAGCAACCTAAGTGATACAAGATAAGATACGCAACAGAAGTAAAACGAAAGGCAACAAGATAAACCATAAGTGTAAACAAGGAGACAAGGATATGTTTCTCGTAGTTCCTTCTCAAGAGAAGTACGTCTACGTTGGAGAGGTGGGGAGCCACCTAGGCGCTCCTCAATAGCACGGTTGTGCACACCTTATTCTCCTTTATCATCTCCAGTAAGGCAGATTCTCGTTTCCACTATAAGGTAGACTTGAAGGCGTTGACCAAAACTTTACACAAGGTTGAGGACACTCCACAATATGGATGGAGGCTCTCAACGGATCCAAAGCTTCTTGCAACAAGGTGGAAGCTACAAGCACAAGATATACTAAGCTTTCTAAGACTCAAGTAGGATTCTAGCTCTACTAGGATGTGGTGGATGGATTTGAAATTACTTTGGTGGAATCACAGATCTAGGTCTCCTCTAGCTCTCCACAAAGTTTCGGAGTGTTTGGGTGGTTGGAGAGGGAGATCTAGGAGGTTGAAGCTTTCATTAATGGCTAGGAGAGAAAATAGGAAAAGCTTAAGCATTTATGAGGTAGGGGAAGGCTTTAAGTACCCCTTCCCCCAAGTGGCCGTTGTGCAGTCCACTCAGCACCGGAGGCTCCGGTGGTCTTCACATACGCGCACACGCGCATCTCATTTTCTTCAAACTTGATCCTGCAGTGCGGAGGCTCCGGTGGCTTTAGCGGAGGTTCCTCCCACCGGAGGTCCACCAGAGGCTCCGCTGCAGCCTCTGCTCTTATGCACCCGAAGGGGGTTTTAGCGGAGGCCACACCGGAGGCGCCACCGGAGGCTAGCCCCAAAGTGGGGCAGTGGAGCTAGCGGAGGCTCCGGTGTTTTCACCGGAGGCTTCGCTGGAGCCTCCGCTCTTATGCACCCGAAGGTGTTTTTAGCGGAGGTTCCACCGGATCCTCCACCGGAGGCCAGTGCCTGGATGCACTGGTAAATGCATGGGGTGAAGGTTCCGGTGGTTTCACCGGAGGCTCTGCTGCTTGCAAAAATGGCACCCCAGCTTTGTTTATTTGAGCTCTTTCCATTCGAAATATTTTTGTAACCCATAGAGATTGTATACTTGATGAACCTGGGCATTTTCATATATATCAAATAGGACCTGCAAGTACTCTCAGGTAGACATTATTCCAGTAGTTATGTTGTCATTAATTATCAAAACGGAAGATGATCTTTCACAAGTCATGTTACATCAATAACTACTAAGCATAGAATTAAAATAATATCTAACATGACATGTTAAAGTCTAAGCAACAGTCTAAACAAGCTTATATTGCATCATTATAAGCATGAAGTATTTTATTGTTATCCAACACCAATCACTTTATTTCAACAAAAACTCTCCAAATAATCTATCTATGAAACAAGAGAGTACTACTCTACAAGAACTAACAGCTCTAAATAAGAGATGCATGAAAAACAGAAGCTGAAAGAATTGCAGCAGCTAGACAATAAATGAAGAATACGAGTATTCATATGAAAAATCGGAGCGTGTCTCTCTCCCACACAAAAATTCTATGATCCAACCAAGTTTATTACAGAAAATAAAAACAAACAGACGCTCCAAGTAAAGTATATAAGATGTGACCGAATAAAAATATAGTTTCACTCGAAGTGACCTGATATGTTGTTGATGAACAAGGGGATGCCTTGGGAATCCCCAAGCTTAGAAGCTTGAGTCTTCTTGAAATTTGCTGGGATGGTCCATGGGGGCTTCCCCAAGCTTAGGCTTTTCACTCTTCTTGATCACATTATATCATCCTCTTCTCTTGACCCTTGAAAACTTCCTTCACACCAAACTCAAAGTAATTCTCTTTAGAGGGTTAGTACATAATAAAAAAACTCACATGTTTTGGATTGACACAAGCATTACCAATACTTTCTAAACATTAGCTACAGCCACTGATGTTTTGTGGAGCAAAGACATCCATTCAACACAGTAAGAGAGAGAATGCAAAAAGACAGAATCTGTCAAAACCAGAATAGTTCGTAAATACGAATTTTTTTGAGGCCCTTACGTTGCTCAAATCAGAAAACTCGGAAGTAAGAAAAGTTGCGTACATATCTAAGGATTGCGCCCAATTTTTTTCATGATGTTTCGATTTTTGTGGAATTTATGGCGAATTAAACGATGGACGGAAAAATGTGTTCCTGTGCAGAAATCCAAATCTATCATCAACTTTCCACTATAGACTTTACTTGGCACAAGAATTCAAAAAAAAAGTAAAATATACAAAGGAGTTTTTACAGAAGTAAACAACACCCTGACTCAAAGAAAACAAAAGAAAAATTGCAGAAATAAATCATGGGTTATCTCCCAAGAGTGCTTTTCTTTAACACATATCAGCTAGGCACAAAAAGCAAGAATCAAGTAATTTCAAGTGAAGAAACATCCAAATCAATACCAGAAACCTTACGTTTACCTCTCTTACCCTTAATCTTACTTTTAGGGAACACATGGTTGCAGCCTGGTGTGCAGGTGAAATTCATGGTGCCTTTTCCCGTATCTATTGCTGCTCCCAAGAGTTTAAGAATAGACCTTACAAGAGTAATTTATCCTTTTCCTACACATTCAATAACAAGATAATCAAGAGACACCGTTCTTCCTAGGAGTTTTGTAAACACTCCTTCAGCTACCCCACTGGGTAATATAATGACATTATTAGTAAGAGGTATTCCTTCTCCTCCTTCAGAAAGTTCCCAAAGATTGAAAGACTCGTAAATATCTTTAGGCATAAGATAGAATTCAAACATAATATCACAACGAGCTTGAAAAGTTTCACCATTTATAGCAAAATTTACTGTAGGGATCCATTTTGACGTTTCAAAATTTATTGGGACATAATAATAATGTTCACAATCCGATTATAACCTTTTTTTTAAAAAAGATACATGTGTCTCAAGGGTGTTTAATCTAGAATGAATACTCACAAGGGCTAAATCGAATTTACTAGTTGAGCTAGAGGTTGCAATCAATTATTTTATGGCGTTAAAAGCTTAATCCCCATCACAATGAAGGAATCTCCTGCTAATACGACATCCAAAGCATATATATAACAAAGAACAAGACCAAAGTAGAAGCTACTAAGAAACAGGCTTAGGCTCAGTTTTACAATAAGAATAAAAAACTCTAGATCAAGCTTCTTTAAAACTCTCCTCACTCCCTTGTTTGAAAGTGAAAATCATTTCCTCAGGTGACAGGGCTAGACATAAAGGTAACTTTCAATAGGAGCTAATTTTTTTGTGTTTTTGATATATAGAAGCAAACAAGATAGAATAAAATAAACTAAGAAAAACAATAACAAAGTAAAAAATATTGGAGGTGAGAGACTCCCCTTGCAGAAATACTCTTCCTCCCCGGCAACGGCGCTAGAAAAAGTTTCTTGATGACGTGAGAACACATGTTCGTTGGGAGACCCCAAGAGGAAGGTATGAAAAGTGTAGCAGCAAGTTTTCCGTCAGTAAGAAACCAAGGTTTAATCGGACCAGTAGGAGAAAGAAATCACTTCTAAAGGTTGATGATAGCTGATGTTGGCAGGGCGCACTACCAGGCTTAGAAGCAACATGGAATCTGCACACAACACAACCAATATACTTTGCCCCAACGAAACAGTGAGTTTGTCAATCTCACCGGTTTTGCTAACACAAAGGATTAGACGTATAGTGTGGAAAATGATGTATGATTGCACTAAAAGAAATGAGAACAATGTTTGCAGTAAAAGAGCAGTGTTTGCAGTATGTTGTATTATAGTGTAAAAGAATGGACCGGGGTGTCGCACCCAGACTTCTAGAGGATACTCACAGTCCGCTAAACAGTAGATAAATGGCTTACGGGGCATACCGGCACCCGCATCTCAATATGAGTAGGCCAACACGTAAACGTGTGACAACCATCCTCTACTATTCATCGTCTGCGCAAACCATCCCATAGAAATCCGACTACTTCCATTGACGTACTTCATAACATACACACATGGTACGTCAACGGCATTTGAACAAGTGATATCACAACAAATCTCTAAGACACAAAGAAATAGAAATAAGCTGCAAATAGCTCTCACTAGAGCAGAGATAGCAAATACAATCATCCAGAGGACACATGTCCCAACAATTCATCATTACATCACAGCGGAAGCATCCAAAGTGTCTGAGTACAGACAAAATCCAAATAGGCCTAAGAGGCCGGAAACGAAAAGACGGAGCCCATCCACGATGTCTCGGATCCTGCCCGGGTCCGCTATCTACTCGTCAGCAGCCTTGTCATACTCCACGTAGTAGCCACCATGGGGATCCTCGGAAACGTAGTCTGCGGAAACCACAGCCCCAAAGGGGTCAGTACAGACAAGTACTGGCAAGCAAGGCTCACAAGATACCAAATTGTACCCGGCAACACCAAGTACAGATGCTTTGGGTTCAACGGAAGAATAGGTGATACAAAAGTGCGGCAGCAGGCTGCTCTAACCAACTACAGAAACACGCTACAACTTCCGGCTAAAAGAAAGGGATAAGATAGCGTATCGGAACCAACTATAACTAACATCAGACAAACCCATCCTGGATCTCGCCCCTTATCCAAAGAAGCAATCCGAGGATAACTCACGCAGTTGGATTAGTGATGGTTCAAGTTATTGTGTCAATAAGACTATTACTAGTCAGCATTAGTATTAATTAGGTGTAAGTTGTCTAATCCTTGTTAGCCAGCCCTATCACCAAGTCATCCATAACCGCGGACAACGCGGCTTCTCGAGAAGATTTAACCCTGCAGGGGTGCACCAATTTGGCCGTACACGTAAGAATACCCCGCCAGACGGGGATCAAACCAACCAAGCGAGGCACTCAACACAACCCAACTCTTCGCATCAAGCCCAAAGAACCACGTGCTGTGCGTGCGCGGCTAATCGAGCCCCCACGAAGAAAAGGGGGACCCTCATAGCACTGGAAGACCACGCCGCCCTAAATGCCGACTACAAAAGTTTCCACCCTAGCCTCGGGTTCGTACCTGCATATGCGTGCATCAAATGGAAAGCCCGAACTAAGTGTGGCGATTTGGACGAGATGCGAATCGAATCAGAGTTGCGGGGGGCGCTGTAACACCTGGGGTGTTTTCCCTAAGTTAGAAAGTTGGTTGTTTTCTTTTTGCTTTGCATCACATGCATCATATGCATTGCACCCTGTTTTCAAAACAACTCAAAAGTTCAAACCAGTTTAAACTTTCAAAACATGTCCAAAAATTTCCAATTAAAAGTTGCCAACTAAACAACTCAAAATGTTTCCAATAGTTTGAATTTGAATCAAATAGAAAAATGCTTGATAATAAAACCCCTTTCTATTAACACCCTACTGGTAAATTCAAAATTCAAATCAAATTCATCCATACTTGGCATGTTTCAAATGTGGATTTAAACATTAAAATCTTGCAACCATTTAGATTCAATAAGTTTTCATAATTGTTTGAGTCTATTGAATAAAATTGTTTCAAAATCAAATCCTTATGAACCCTATTTGAAATTCAAATAGCCATTTTAAATCTTTTGGCCATTTCAAATTTTTGGAAATAATGTTAACATAACTTTGATCTTGCTGTTAGGTATTTCATTAGAAAATTTATTCATAAAATAAAGACCCCAAAACCTATTCTTTTCTCTCTCTCTCTCTCTCTTTCCTACCAAAAAGAAAAATGTGCAAACAGAAAAAAAAACTAGAAGAAAAAAAAATGAGCTAGGGAGAGGCAGGCCAAAGCCCACCACCCCAGCCATCTCCCCTAGCCCAGCAGCCCAACACCCCCCTTCTTCCTCGTACGGACAGACAGAAGGGGGGATGTCGCTGTCACCTTGAGGTCCCCTCCCACATGCCCTCGTTAAAGCCAACCCCAATTCCACCTCCAAACCCTAATGCTCTCCCTCTCCTTCCTCCTTCAGCCGCCACCATCCATCCCTTTTTCTCATCTTCTCCTACTCGTTTTTTTCCCACCGAAAAGAAAACCACCATGGACGGGGAGGTGAGCAAGCCAAGCCACTGATGGGGTTGTTGCGAAGGCGTCCCAATGACCAGAACGGGATCGCGCTGCCGCCTTCTTCCTCTACACTGCAGCACGCACGGCGGAAGGGCACCGGAGCAGCCACGAGGACTTTCGGCGACCACGACGTCCACACCATCGGCAGCCTCCTTGTCTCCAACTTCCAGCGCATCCAACTCCTACCGTTTCCCCAAGGTGAGCCGCATCCGTCTGGGAGTTTTTCTCTGCCTCACCCGTTGCTCTGGTTGCCACCGTCGAGTGGCAACGTCTGCAGCTCTTCGAGGTCCCCGTCAGCCATGTTGGTGCATATGAAAGGTGCAGACTTGGAAGATCCCACCTTAGGCACACCCTGCATGCACACGAACCACCACACTCCAGTGCAATCTTACAGTACATCCACGACACCCGCGCAGGTCCGCAAGAACTAGGCGCGGCCTCTGCTGATCTTCCAGCACCGTCCCCGTTCAGATCGGTGTCTGAACTTTCCCTGCAAAAATTCAGTTAGTGGTCGTTAACATTCATATCTTCCTTCAGTTTCGTATGCCATCACAACACACAGCACTAGCCCATTGGCTCTGTTCCTTGCGCGCGCTGGGGAGACCCAGGTTCGATCCCCCGCTGCCGAATAAAGGCCCCTTTTTTATGTTTTACGCGCGCGAGAACCCCAGGCCCACACGTCATTGACCCCCACGGCCACGTCACCTCGCAACCACGCCACTGTGGCACCATGCTGGCCGTGGCCCACTGTCAGCCAGCGTGGGTGGCTCTACCTCTGTAGAAATGCCCTGTCCCGTTTCTTTTAAATGGTAGTTTGAACCTAAATTTTGTAAAATTAATATCTCCTTCAATTTAACTTCAAATTGCACAAATAAAATATGCATCCCAATCATAAAATCCTGAACTTTTCAAATATGCATTTTGTTTTCTGTTTTGAATATTTCAAATGTTTTCAAAAATTCAAATTCAAACAACTCTTTTGAAATTGATTAAATCCATAACAAATTCAAATGTATTTCAAATGGCCCATATAAAGTATGTTTTCCATCCAAAATTTCATACTCTTTCCAAATATAACATTTGTTTTCTGTTTTGGATAAATAAAATTGATACAATTACTTAATGCTTTAGTTAAATTATTTAAATGGTGAAATTCATAACTTGCTCAATTAAAATCCAATTTTAACAAATAAAATATGTTTTCCACTCAAAATGAAACCACCTTTCTGAATATCAACTTTGTTTTGCAATTTGAACAATTAAAATTGATGTCATTTAAAAATGCCTTAATTAATTAATTAAAAGTCCTAATTAATAACTTTCACATGCTTGTTCCAAATAGGAAACCCAAAACATGAAATCCATCCAAAATGAATGCTACACTTGAATATCAACTTTGTTTTCTGTTTTGAATAATTTAAATTGTTGAAAACAATTGTTTCTTATTTAATGCATTTAAAATTGTCAAATTAATAACTTGCTCATCTAAAATCCAAATTCAACAAATGAAATATGTATTCCATCTAAAATTTGGTGTTCTTTCGAAATATGAATTTTGTTATTTATTTTGAACAATTAAAATGGGTGAAAACAACAAATGCTTGTGTAACTCACTTAAGAAGCCAAATTTCATAACTAAATAAATAAAATTCCAAACTTGGTAAACAACATATCAAATTGAAGCTATTGTTGTTTTCTTATTGTTTTCCTCATCCCTGCATCATTCTAATCAACTTTCACATGATGGTTAGTTGTAGATCACTTAATTCAACATTAATTCATGGGCTTTTCCATATGCAATCCAAATTGCATATGGGCCCATTTAAATATGTTTACCATGTCAACTAGTTTATCTTTGATGCATCCTTAAACTTGTCATGCATCCATATCCTGATCATGCTGGATCTTTTGCCGTAGTAGTAATTTTTGCATCCGGTGTTTGTTCTAGTTCGTTGCTTCTTCGCGGATAGGACGTTGAGATGATGTGAGCAACGACAAGTTCTGCGGATGTACCTCTACTTGCTAGATTCCAGGCAAGTATACTCACTTGCTGCCCAATGGCTGCCTTTCATCACTTGTTACCGATTCTTTCCGTTGTTCATATGCTAGCCTTATGATTCGATGCTTGTGTCTCGATCCTATCATATGTTTACCTTGCAACCATGATATAGCCTTCCTTCCACTTGCTATATTAACTGTTGTTTGTTTACCTTGTTGGCTCTCGTGTCGTAGTTGCATGCTTAGTGTTGTTTGCGCTCAAGTCTTGTTGTCCGTCTTATCACATGTTTAGTTTGATAGTTGGGTTTCAATTCAATCAACAACATGTTAATGTTTTGGGTAATAATAAGTTGATGATAAGGCACCGGCAGGAGGCCCGGCGTGGTTTTGAGGCCTGCTAGTGTCGAACTTAATTAGGAAAAGGGTCTTGTCTACTGATCCATGATGAGCGCACTAACCGCATGTGGGAAGCGAGTATGGGCGCCCCCCGCAATTCTGATTCGATTCACATCTCGTCCAAATCGCCTCATTTAGTTCGGGTTTTCCATTTGCCGCATGCATATGCAGGTGCGAACCCTTGGCGCCAGGGTGGAACTTTTGTAGTCGGCATTTAGGGAGACACGTTCTTAGAGTGCTATGAGGGTCCCCTTTTCTTCGTGGGGCTTGATTAGCCGTGCGCTCAATTGCACGGGGTTCTTTGGGGTTGATGCGAAGAAGAGTTGGGTTGTGTTGAGTACCTCGCTTGGTGGGTTTGCTCCCCTCCTGGCGGGTTATTCTTACGTGTACGACCAAATTGGTGCATCCCTGCAGGGTTAAATCTTCTCGAGAAGCCGTGTTGTCCGCGGTTATGGATGACTTGGTGAAAGTGCTGGCTAACAAGTACTCAGACAACTTACACTTAACGATGATAACTTGACTAGTAATATAGATTACCTCCAACATAAAAATGAATGTCACCTTAATCAATAGTGTGAGTTTCCTTGGGTTGCTTCCTTAGTAGGGGGTAACATTGGATGGGTATTGTTTGGTGAGTAGTTGTAGTTGGTTCTGATACGCTACCTTATCCCTTTCTTGTAGCCGGAAGTTGTAGTGTGTTTCTGTAGTTGGTTAGTGCAGCCCGCTGCCGCTTCTTTGCAATAATCCCTTCCTTTCCATTGTACCCAAAGTATTTGTATCTGGTGATGATTGGTTACGCTGGTATCTTGTGAGTATGGGTTTATCCACTTGCCAGTACTTAATCGTACTGACCCACGAATCCTTTTCGTGGCTGCATATTCCACATTGCAGTCAACAGGTTTGAAGTCTGATGACGTTAGCTTGGGAATCCCTCCGACTTGGCCTGGGCAGGGATTGGACGCCATCGGTTATCTTCAGGACTCTTAGTCCAATTTGTATCTTTCCGTAGTCGGACGCTATGTTGTTTCTTCCGCTGTTATTTGGATCTTTATATTGTATCAGTTGTATCCTTGACTCGTTTGAGTCGTCTTGTATCTATCTTTTCTGTTGTTGTTGCGGAATATTCGTGAACTGTTGTAATGTTATCACAAGTGGCAACTTGAAATCGGTTATTATGTGGATTTTGGCGGAAATGCTGAAATATGGATAGTGCCCGATCTCGGGGCGTCACAAATGGTATCAGAGCATGGTTTCCGATTCCCGATATTGTTTCGATACGAATGGTTATCGAAGCAACGGGTCCGCAAAACCTGTAGGATAACCTTGCTAACGGTCGTTGTTTCTAGAGTGTCAAAAACTATTTGTGCAAAAACTGTTTTGGAAACATCTCAATAGGATTCTTGTTTTCTCCTTATCTCTATTCTATTTCTCCTCCTACCTTATTTGTTTTGGAGTCTCTTCCCTTATCTATCTTTCAAAGTGTTAGGATCCTACGTGGGTTGGACGTTCTCTTGGCCTTATATCCTAATAGGTTCGATCATCGGAAGATTCCTGGTGGAAGAACATCGTCGTCACTCCGAGCAAGAATCTCTTGTTAGTGGTGTCGAGAAATTTTTGTTAGTGGTGTGAGAAGAAGAGATCCACCCTCTGACCCGGGAAATCAACTGCAGCACGAAGACTCCGTAGTTGAAACCTCTCTTCCCCTTGCCTTGGGTGGATTGCGAGGGCGCAATCCCTTGTTAGTGGTGTCTTCTGTAACACCTGGGGTGTTTTCCCTAAGTTAGAAAGTTGGTTGTTTTCTTTTTGCTTTGCATCACATGCATCATATGCATTGCACCCTGTTTTCAAAACAACTCAAAAGTTCAAACCAATTTAAACTTTCAAAACATGTCCAAAAATTTCCAATTAAAAGTTGCCAACTAAACAACTCAAAATGTTTCCAATAGTTTGAATTTGAATCAAATAGAAAAATGCTTGATAATAAAACCCCTTTCTATTAACACCCTACTGGTAAATTCAAAATTCAAATCAAATTCATCCATACTTGGCATGTTTCAAATGTGGGTTTAAACATTAAAATCTTGCAACCATTTAGATTCAATAAGTTTTCATAATTGTTTGAGTCTATTGAATAAAATTGTTTAAAAATCAAATCCTTATGAACCCTATTTGAAATTCAAATAGCCATTTTAAATCTTTTGGCCATTTCAAATTTTTGGAAATAATGTTAACATAACTTTGATCTTGCTGTTAGGTATTTCATTAGAAAATTTATTCATAAAATAAAGACCCCAAACCCTATTATTTTCTCTCTCTCTCTCTTTCCTACCAAAAAGAAAAATGTGCAAACAGAAAAAAAACTAGAAGCAAAAAAAATGAGCTAGGGGGAGGCAGGCCAAAGCCCACCACCCCAGCCATCTCCCCTAGCCCAGCAGCCCAACACCCCCCCTTCTTCCTCGTACGGACAGATAGAAGGGGGGATGTCGCTGTCACCTTGAGGTCCCCTCCCACCTGCCCTCGTTAAAGCCAACCCCAATTCCCCCTCCAAACCCTAATGCTCTCCCTCTCCTTCCTCCTTCAGCCGCCACCATCCATCCCTTTTTCTCATCTTCTCCTACTCGTTTTTTCCCCATCGAACAGAAAACCACCATGGACGGGGAGGTGAGCAAGCCAAGCCATTGATGGGGTTGTTGCGAAGGCGTCCCAAGGACCAGAACGGGATCGCGCTGCCGCCTTCTTCCTCTACACTGCAGCACGCACGGCGGAAGGGCACCGGAGCAGCCACGAGGACTTTCGGCGACCACGACGTCCACACCATCGGCAGCCTCCTTGTCTTCAACTTCCAGCGCATCCGTCTCCTACCGTTTCCCCAAGGTGAGCCGCATCCGTCTGGGAGTTTTTCTCCGCCTCACCCGTTGCTCTGGTTGCCACCGTCGAGTGGCAACGTCTACAGCTCTTCGAGGTCCCCGTCAGCCATGTTGGTGCATATGAAAGGTGCAGACTTGGAAGATCCCACCTTAGGCACACCCCTGCACGCACACGAACCACCACACTCCAGTGCAATCTTACAGTACATCCACGACACCACGACACCCGCGCAGGTCCGCAAGAACTAGGCGCGGCCTCTGCTGATCTTCCAGCACCGTCCCCGTTCAGATCGGTGTCTGAACTTTTCCTGCAAAAATTCAGTTAGCGGTCATTAACATTCATATCTTCCTGCAGTTTCGTATGCCATCACAACACACAGCACTAGCCCATTGGCTCTGTTCCTTGCGCGCGCTGGGGAGACCCAGGTTCGATCCCCCGCTGCCGAATAAAGGCCCCTTTTTGATGTTTTACGCGCGCGAGAACCCCAGGCCCACACGTCATTGACACCCATGGCCACGTCACCTCGCAACCACGCCACTGTGGCACCACGCTGGCCCTGGCCCACTGTCAGCCAGCGTGGGTGGCTCTGCCTCTGTAGAAATGCCCTGTCCCGTTTCTTTTAAATGGTAATTTGAACCTAAATTTTGTAAAATTAATATCTCCTTCAATTTAACTTCAAATTGCACAAATAAAATATGCATCCCAATCAGAAAATCCTGAACTTTTCAAATATGCATTTTGTTTTCTGTTTTGAATATTTCAAATGTTTTCAAAAATTAAATTCAAACAACTCTTTTGAAATTGATTAAATCCATAACAAATTCAAATGTATTTCAAATGGCCCATATAAAGTATGTTTTCCATACAAAATTTCATACTCTTTCCAAATATAACATTTGTTTTCTGTTTTGGATAAATAAAATTGATACAATTACTTAATGCTTTAATTAAATCATTTAAATGGTGAAATTCATAACTTGCTCAATTAAAATCCAATTTTAACAAATAAAATATGTTTTCCACTCAAAATGAAACCACCTTTCTGAATATCAACTTTGCTTTGCAATTTGAACAATTAAAATTGATGTCATTTAAAAATGCCTTAATTAATTAATTAAAAGTCCTAATTAATAACTTTCACATGCTTGTTCCAAATAGGAAACCCAAAACATGAAATCCATCCAAAATGAATGCTACACTTGAATATCAACTTTGTTTTCTGTTTTGAATAATTTAAATTGCTGAAAACAATTGTTTCTTATTTAATGCATTTAAAATTGTCAAATTAATAACTTGCTCATCCAAAATCCAAATTCAACAAATGAAATATGTCTTCCATCTAAAATTTGGTGTTCTTTCCAAATATGAATTTTGTTATTTATTTTGAACAATTAAAATGGGTGAAAACAACAAAGGCTTGTGTAACTCACTTAAGAAGCCAAATTTCATAACTAAATAAATAAAATTCCAAACTTGGTAAACAACATATCAAATTGAAGCTATTGTTGTTTTCTTATTGTTTTCCTCATCCCTGCATCATTCTAATCAACTTTCACATGATGGTTAGTTGTAGATCACTTAATTCAACATTAATTCATGCGCTTTTCCATATGCAATCCAAATTGCATATGGGCCCATTTAAATATGTTTACCATGTCAACTAGTTTATCTTTGATGCATCCTTAAACTTGTCATGCATCCATATCCTGATCATGCTGGATCTTTTGCCGTAGTAGTAATTGTTGCATCCGGTGTTTGTTCTAGTTCGTTGCTTCTTCGCGGATAGGACGTTGAGATGATGTGAGCAACGACAAGTTCTGCGGATGTACCTCTACTTACTGGATTCCAGGCAAGTATACTCACTTGCTGCCAAATGGCTGCCTTTCATCACTTGTTACCGAATCTTTCCGTTGTTCTTATGCTAGCCTTATGATTCGATGCTTGTGTCTCGATCCTATCATATGTTTACCTTGCAACCATGATATAGCCTTCCTTCCACTTCCTATTAACTGTTGTTTGTTTACCTTGTTGGCTCTCGTGTCGTAGTTGCATGCTTAGTGTTGTTTGCGCTCAAGTCTTGTTGTCCGTCTTATCACCTGTTTAGTTTTATAGTTGGGTTTCAATTCAATCAACAACATGTTAATGTTTTGGGTAATAATAAGTTGATGATAAGGCACCGGCAGGAGGCCCGGCGTGGTTTTGAGGCCTGCTAGTGTCGAACTTAATTAGGAAAAGGGTCTTGTCTACTGATCCATGATGAGCGCACTAACCGCATGTGGGAAGCGGGTATGGGCGCCCCCCGCAATTCTGATTCGATTCGCGTCTTGTCCAAATCGCCTCATTTAGTTCGGGTTTTCCATTTGCCGCATGCATATGCAGGTGCGAACCCTTGGCGCCAGGGTGGAACTTTTGTAGTCGGCATTTAGGGAGACACGTTCTTAGAGTGCTATGAGGGTCCCCTTTTCTTCGTGGGGCTTGATTAGCCGTGCGCTCAATTGCACGGGGTTCTTTGGGGTTGATGCGAAGAAGAGTTGGGTTGTGTTGAGTACCTCGCTTGGTGGGTTTGCTCCCCTCCTGGCGGGTTATTCTTACGTGTACGGCCAAATTGGTGCATCCCTGCAGGGTTAAATCTTCTCGAGAAGCCGTGTTGTCCGCGGTTATGGATGACTTGGTGAAAGTGCTGGCTAACAAGTACTCAGACAACTTACACTTAACGATGATAACTTGACTAGTAATATAGATTACCTCCACCATCAAAACGAATGTCACCTTAATCAATAGTGTGAGTTTCCTTGGGTTGCTTCCTTAGTAGGGGGTAAGATTGGATGGGTATTGTTTGGTGAGTAGTTGTAGTTGGTTCTGATACGCTACCTTATCCCTTTCTTGTAGCCGGAAGTTGTAGTGTGTTTCTGTAGTTGGTTAGTGCAGCCCGCTGCCGCTTCTTTGCAATAATCCCTTCCTTTCCGTTGTACCGAAAGTATTTGTATCTGGTGATGATTGGTTACGCTGGTAACTTGTGAGTATGGGTTTATCCACTTGCCAGTACTTAACCGTACTGACCCACGAATCCTTTTCGTGGCTGCATATTCTACATTGCAGTCAACAGGTTTGAAGTCTGACGACGTTAGCTTGGGAATCCCTCCGGCTTGGCCTGGGCAGGGATTGGACGTCATCGGTTATCTTCAGGACTCTTAGTCCAATTTGTATGTTGTCCGTAGTCGGACGCTATGTTGTTTCTTCCGCTGTTATTTGGATCTTTGTATTGTATCAGTTGTATCCTTGACTCGTTTGAGTCGTCTTGTATCTATCTTTTCGTTTGTTGTTGCGGAATATTCGTGAACTGTTGTAATGTTATCACAAGTGGCAACTTGAAATCGATTATTATGTGGATTTTGGCGGGAATGCTGAAATCTGCATAGTGCCCGATCTCGGGGCGTCACAGGCGCCCATGCACGCTTCCCACATGCGGTTAGCGCGCTCAACATGGATCCAGAGGACAAGAACTTTCCTGAGTTCGAAACTAGCAGGCCTCAAAACCATACCCGGCCTCCTGCCGGTGCCTTATCATCAAATTAGCATTACCTCAAACATTAACAGGTTGTTGTTTAAACATCGAGCCCCCAGAACATAATAAATATGGTAAAAGAAATAACCGACAACAGACTCGAGCATAAACAACCCTAAGCATGCTAGTAAGACACAGGCAACAAGCAATGGGGTTATAGGTGTGGAGGTGAGGCTATATCAGGGTTACAGGATAACATGTGATAGGATCGAACACAAGCAACGACACTTAAGGCTAGCAGAATAGACAACGGAAAGTATCGATATCCAGTGTGGAAAGGACACAATGGTTCATGTGAGTGAATACTTGCCTGCAAACTCAGTAGCCTGGTACTGGGCTAACTCCTCAGAAGTAGTGTCGTAAACCTCGTCTGTCTCAACGTCGTCGTCTATTCGAGAAGAAGCAAACAAACAACGCAGAGAGACAAACAATCAATAACATGGCATAATGCACAATCATGGGATGATGCATGACAATTTAATTGATGCATCAGAATAAGCTAGTTGACATGGCAACATAATTAAATGGGACCATATGCAATTTGGGTTGCATATAGAAAAGCCCATGAATTAAGGTTGAGTTAAATGATCTACAAATAACCAACATGTGAAAGTTGATTAGGATGATGCATGGATGAGGAAAACAATAGGAAAACAACAATAGCTTCCATTTGAAAAGGTGTTTACCAAGTTTGGAATCTTTTATTTATTAAGTTATGATAATTGGCTTCTTAAAGGAGTTACACAAGCATTTGTTGTTTTCACAAATTTTAATTGTTCAAAATAGAAAACAAAGTTCATATTTGGAAAGAACACAAAATTTTAGGTGGAATACATGTTTCATTTGTTGAAAAAGGAATTAAAATGAATTAATTATGAATTAAACAAGTTTAAACAAGATTTAAATGAATTTAATTCAAGTATGAAATTATTTGGATTTTTATTTGTTCAAAACATTAAATAAATTCATATTTGGAAAATTTATACTTTTCTGGTTTGAAAACATATTTTATATGTTCAAAAAGAATTTAATTTGACCAAGTTATGAATTTAGCAATTTTAAATGATTTAAACAAGATTTAAATTATTTAACCAATTTTAATTATTCAAAACAGGAAACAAAGTTTATATTTGGAAAGGTGGTTCAATTTTGCATGGAAAACATATTTCATATGTGCCATTTGAATTAAATTTGAATTAGTTATGATTTTGACCAAATTTGATATGAGTTGTTTGAATTTGAATTTTGAAAAATTTGAAATGTTCAAAACAGTAAACAAACTGCATATTTAGAAAGTTCATTTTATTTAGAGTGGTTTACATGTCTTACATTTTGAATTTGGATGTGTTTTGCAATTGTTATAGAGGTTTGAAAACCAGGGGCTAATCTGTAATTAAACAGGGACTTGGTGGTAAAAGAAAAGTCCAGAAAAAAGAAATTCACCTCGCAGTGACCTAGCCTAGGTCACTGACAAGGGGGGCCCTGGCCACCGTGGCGCTCGCGTGGCGGATCGCGTCGCTGACAGGAGCGCCCCACCTGTCAGCGCGCGTTTGCAAAAATTTGGTTTTTATCCGCGAGGGGGGACTCGAACCCAGGCCCTCGGGTGCGCGCGCGTGGATGCGTTGCCACTGCGCTGCGCTGCTGAATCTTGACAGTAGAGAGGCGCGCGGGGGTATAAGGTTCAGTTTCAGTTAGTTTAATTGAAACTGAAAGTTTCAGTCTTTCTGAAACTTGCGACAGCGACGGCGCAGCGGACGCCGGCGACGAGCGGCGCGCTGTGCTGCTGCTGTGCGTGCTCGTGTGTGCATGCAACGGACAGAGGCGAGAGAGAGGGGAAGGGATGGAGGTGATCGTGCTCACCGTGAGGCAGAAAGGGGAGGTGGACGTGCTCGGTGGTGGAGGTGGCCGGTGACGGCGACAGAGAGGACGGCGGCGACGATCCAGGGGCTTCCAGCCCTTGCTGCGGTGTCGAGGAGGAAGAGTACGCAGCGGGGAAACGATTCCCGGGCTTAGCCCGCGCTGAGGAACATCACAGTGACGACGATCGCCGGAGATGGGTGCGGTGGCGGTGTGGTGGTTCAGTTACAGAGAGGAGCAGAGGGAGGAGGAGAAAGGAAACGGCGGCGGTGGAGAGATGGAGGAGGGAGATGAGGAAACTAAGGCAGGAGGTGGAGCTCGGGGGTGTGGTTAAAAGGAGGAGGAGGCGCGCGCGCAGCCGTTCCCTCCTCTGCACTGTCGACGTGGGCAGCAGCGATGCGCACCGTACAGAGGTAAGGGGTGAAGGGGTAGCAGGCCGTGGGCTGGTGGGCTGGGCTGGCCTGCCCCCTTCTCTCTCTGTCTTTTTTTTTGTTTTTCCTGTTTCTGTTTTTTTTTTGCAGAAAAAGAAAAGGAAAGAAAGGAGAGAATTAGAAAGGCTCTTGGGGTTTTAAAAATTTGGGAAAAAAGTTTATAGGTTGTTTATTTCAAAAGGTCAGATGTGCAAGTGTTTGTTTTCAAAATTTTGAATTTTGGTTGTTGTTTGTAAATTCAAATGAATTGGAGTGAATTTTGGGATTAATTGAATTAATGAAACTTAAACAAGTTAATAGTTTTTAATTTCAAGTTTATTAGAAACAAATGATTGGTTTGTTTTGTAATTTTTATTTGAAACATTGTAACAGAACAAGTATGAACAAGGATTTTGAAAATTGGTTTGAAATTCAAATAAAAAAACAAGTGAAAACAAATGGAAAACAAAGGAAAACAAATGAAAAACAAATGCAAAGCTTATGATGACATGATGCAAAACATATATTAACAAAAAGCAAACATTCTAAAGGTGTTTTTCATACTTGGGATGTTACACGGGGTTGTCGCACCCGGACTTCTAAAGGATACTCGTCGTTCCGTTGAACAGTAGTAGATTGGATTACGGGGCTTACCGGCACCCGCGTCCTCTTACGAGTAGGCCAACACACGTATGTGTGACAACCAACCCCTATCTGTTCATCGTCGACGTAAACTATCCCATAGAAATCAGGATACTACCATTGACGTACTTCATACCATACACACATGGTACGTCAACGGCGTTGAACAAGATGATAACACAACATATCTCTAATACACAAAAGATTGAAATTAGTTGCAAATAGCTCTCACTAGAGCAGAGATAGCAAATACAATCATCCAGAGGACACATGTCCCAACATAACATCATTACATCTCAGCGGAAGCATTCAAAGGGTCTGAGTACAGACAAATCCAAAGAGGCTTAAGAAGCCGGGAACTGAAAGAAAAACGGAGCCCATCCACGTAGTCTCGGATCCTGCCCGGGTCCGCTACCTACTCGTCAGCAGCCTCGTCAAACTCCACGTAGTAGCCGTCACCTGGATCCTCGTAAGCGTAGTCTGCGGAAACCACAGCCTCAAAGGGGTCAGTACAACAACGTACTGGCAAGCAAGACTCACAGTTCACCAAAGTGTAACCCGTCAACACCAAGTACAGATGCCTTGGGTTCTACGGAAGAAAGAGGATATGAAAGATGCTGCAACTGGCTGCGCTAACCAACTACAGAAACACTACAACTTCCGGCTAACAGAGAGGAGATAAGATAGCGTATAGTAACCAACTGAAAGATAACATCAAACAAACCCATCCCGGACCTCGCCCCTTATCCAAAGAAGCAGTCCGAGGATAACTCACACAGTTGGATTAATGAATAATGGATCAAGTTGCTGTGTCAATAAGTCTATTACTAGTCAAGTTATCAATAGTTAGGTGTAAGTTGTTCTGAGTACTTGTTAGCCAGTACTTTCACCAAGTCAACCATAACCGCGGAAAACACGGCTTCTCGAGAAGATTTATCCCTGCAGGGGTGCACCAATTTGGCCGTACACGTAAGAATAACCCGCCAGATGGGATGCCTCCCACCAAGCGGGGTACTCAACACAACCCAACTCTTCTTCGCATCAAGCCCAAAGCACCTTGGGCGCACGGCTAATCAAGCCCCGAAGAAAAGGGACCCTCATAGCACTCTAAGACCGTGTCCCCCTGTATGCCGACTACAAAAGTTCCACCCTGCGCTCGGCTCGCAAAAGCATGCATGCGGCAAATGGAAAAACACGAACTAAATGAGGCGATTTGGACGAGATGCGAATCGAATCAAATTGAGGGGGGCGCCCATACTCGCTTCCCACATGCGGGTAGTGCGCTCATCATGCATCAGTAGACAAGACCCTTTTCCTATTAGGGTCGACACTAGCAGGCTTCAAAACCACACAGGGCCTCCTGCCGGTGCCTTATAAGCATATTATTATTAACAGGTTGATTGATTAACATCGAGCCCCCAGAACATAATAGAATATAGTAACAGGAAGTAACGGGTAACAGACTCGAGCAAAACAACCTAAGCATGCTAGTAAGACACTGGCTCAAACAATGGGGTTGTAGGAGTGGAGGTGAGGCAATATCAGGGTTAAGGGATTCCTGTGATAGGTTCGTAACAGAAACAACTACACATAGGGCTAGCAAAATAGACAACGGAATGTATCGGTAACCAATGTTGAAAGGAACACAATGGTTCATGTGAGTGATAACTTGCCTGCAAACTCAGCAGCCTGGTACTGAGCTAGATCCTCAGAAGGGGTGTCGTAAAGATCGTCTGTCTCAACGTCGTCGTCTCTCCGAGAAGAAGCAAACAAACAATGCAGAAAGATAAACAATCAATATCATGGCATAGTGCACAATCATGGGATAATGCATGTCAAGTTAAATGGATGCATCAAAATAAACTAGTGGACTTGGTAACTCAATTTAAATGGACCCATATGCAATTTTGAGTTGCATATGAAAAGCCAATGGATTTTGGTTGAAACAATTGTTTTCCAGTTAACCAACAGGTGAAAGTGGATTAGTATGATGCATGGATGAGGAAAACAACAAAATAACAACAATAGAACCAATTGGAAATAAGGTTTACCCATTTAGAAATTTATTTATTAAATTAGGGAATTTTTGGTTCCTTAAAGGGATTACACAAATAGTTGTTGTTTTCACCAATTTAAATTGTGCAAAATAAATAACAAAATTCATAATTGAAAAGAATACAAAATTTTAGTTGGATTACATGTTTCAAATATTGAAAAAGGAATAAGGATGAATTTATTATGACTTAAACAAAATTAAACAAGTTTTAAATGAATTTAAAACAAGTTTGAAAATTAATTGAATTTTATTTGTTCAAAACATAAATTCAAATTCATATTTGAAAAGTTTATACTTTTCTATTTTGAAAACATATTTTGCATGTTCAAAAATAATTTAATTTGAGCAAGTTATGATTTTACCAAATTTAAATGATTTAAACATGTTTTAAATTATTTAAGCAATTTAAATTATTCAAAACATGAAACAAAATTTATATTTGAAAAGGTTATTTGAAATAGCATGGAAAACATATTTTATTTTCATTATTTGGACTAAGAATGAATTAGTTATGGATTTTAGCAAATTGCAATTGAATTATTTGAATTCAAATTTGAAATGCATTTGGAAAATTCAAAATAGAACACAAATGGTTTAAATGGATAGACAATTTAATTTAGATCAACAAACATATTTTACTTTTATTATTTGGAGTTATAATTTGAAAGTTATTAGCAATTCCATTTTGAGGACCAATCTGTAAAATAAAAGGACTGGTTTTGAAAACAGAAAAGCTGGAAACATTTTGTTACCGCACAGAAACATACCCAGGGCACTGCCAGATGGGCCCTGGGCCTGCGCGTGCTTGCGTGGCCACGATGTGGCTGACAGGGGGGCCACCCTGTCAGCGCACGGTCGAAAAAAGTGGGGATTTCTCCCGTGCGAGGCCAGGACTCGAACCCACGCCCTGCCTCGCTCGCGCTAGCGCTGTAACCAGTGGGGTGTGATGTGTTTGTTGTCAGTATACACAACGCGGACAGGTTAAGGTTCCAAACTCGTTATCTGAATTTTAACTGAACGCGCGCAAGCTCTGAACTTTGACAGGGAGCTACCGGCGGCGATCACCGTGTGCTCGTGCTCGATGTGCGTGTGTGCTGCTGCGATGAGTGAAGGGAATATGCCCGAGAGGCAATAATAAAATGGTTATTATCTTATTCCTTGTTTATGATGAATGTTTATTTCTCATGCTAGAATTGTATTAACCGGAAACGTTGATACATGTGTGCTTAATAAACAAACAATGGTTCCTAGTAAAGCCTCTCTTTTAACTAGCTCGTTGATTAATAGATGATCAAGGTTTCCTGATCATGAACATTGGATGTTATTAATAACGGGGTCATGTCATTAGAAGAATGATGTGATGAACATATACCCAAAGAGAATATAGCAATGCGATCAAGTCATTTAGTTTACATTGTTATATCAAACACACGAAGTAACTTATTCCTTATACCATGAGATCATGTCAATCACTGATACCGGAAGAGTGCTTTGATGGCATCAAACGTCACACCGTAACAGGGTGACTATAAAGGTGTCGTTGAGTATTCGGAAAGTATTAGTTGAGGATCATGGATCAAGAGTGGGATTTGTCCATCCAAATGACGGAGAGATATACTCTGGGCCCTCTCGGTGATATCACATCGAAACCGCTTGCAAGCACGTGATATGATCACAAAGGATGTTATATCACGGGAACGAGAAAAGAGTACTTGTCGGTAACGAGATTGAACAAGGTATGGTTGATACCAATGATCGAATCTCGGACAAGTAAAATATCGCGAGACAAAGGGAATAGTTCACGGCGTTGTTGGTTCACACGATCACGAGAGTCATCGTTGAATATATAGGAGTCATCACGGATCTCCAGATCCCGCTGTTGATTATTGATCGGAGAGGAGTCTCGATCATGTCTATCTTATTCGCGAACCGTAGGGTGACACACTTAAGGTTCTATGACGCATTTGAGAGGATACGGAATATCGGAGAAAAGTTTGGACAGCACCGAAATTGTTTCGAGTAATTTTGAAATAGTTCAAGGGGATTCTTATCAAATGGTTGTTAATAGATTTAACAACTAACTCAAGGGGTTATATGTTAATGTTTGTTAATGGAATTAACAAATATTAAAATAAAGAAATAAAATTGTTTTATTTATTTATTAAAGAAAACCCTTGGGATTTTGAGTGGGAATTCATGGAAGAATGAGTGGGTTGAGTGGAGACTCCACTCACATGATGAGGGAGAGGTGGAGGCAGCCAAAAATTCGTGGCTGCCATCCCCTCCTATAAAAGGAGGGGTGAGAGCTCCCTCTCCCCCACACACACACTTGTGTCATCTCTTCCTCCCTCCTGCCGCTGCTCCACCACTTGTTCGTGCGCTTGGCGAAGCCCTGAGCAATGTTTTTCTCCACCACACCACGCCGTCGTGCTGCTGGAGTTCCGAGGGGTCCTCTACTTCCGCGCCCCGCTGGAACGAGGGAACGGAGGTCGTCATCAACCGTACGTGTGACCGATCACGGATGCACCGCCGGATTGCGGTGCCCATCTTCTCGCTATCGGGATCGGTGTGAGTACGACTACGCCAACAACGAGATTTGATCTCGTACCACTTTGAGTCTTCGAGGGTATGTGTTCTTCTTAACCCTCTTGTTGCCCGTTGCACTTCGTCTCATAGATTAGATCTTGGCCTTTCGGGTATCTCTCGCGTAGGAAAATTTTTGTTTTCTATGCAACGAACCCTTCAGTGGTATCAGAGCCGGATCTATGCGTAGATGTTTTGTACGGGTAGAACACATAGGTGTATGTGGGCGTTGATGATCATGTTATTACCTCCTTGATTATTTTATGATCTTAGTGGCATAGTGGGATGAAGCGGCCCGGACTAACCTTACATGTCCACGTACATGAGACTTGTTCCACAACTGACATGCAACTTGTATTGCATAAGTGGCTTGCGGGTGTCTGTTTCTCCTACTATAGTTAAGATCTAATCTATGAAGGGTTGTTAAAAATGTGTTTATCAACGTTGTGGTTGATGTTCGTAGGTATGAACGGTTCTATCCTCGAAAGCCCTAAGCCACGTAAAATATGCAAAAATAAATTAGAAGCGTCTAACTAGTTTTTGCTGGGCATGTGATGTGATATGGTCAATATTACAAATTTGATTATGAGATGATCTATTTTGTAAATTATTGATATACCGTAAGGTATCCATATGGTTGTCTTCTTATTGATGGACAAACAAGTTTGGGGTACCGTGGTACTTGGTACCACGCCGGTGGAATGATTGAGATCATACCATAATGCACATGATGGAGATCAAGTGCAAGAAGGACCATATCATATCACGTTATCCTTTCATGTGATGTCTGTGATGTTAATCCTTTTTATGCATCTTGTTTTGCTTAGATAACGATGGTAGCATTATAAGATGATCGCTCTCACTTAATATCAAGATAATAATGTGTTCTTCCTTAAAGTATGCACCGTTAAGAAAGTTCGTCGTTTCGAGACACCACGTGATGATCGGGTGTGACAGACTCAACGTTCGCATACAACTGGTGTTTTCAAGCCTAGCATGTACAGACATGGCCTTGAAACACATGCAATACTACGGTTCTACTTGGCGAGCCTAGCATGTACAGACATGGCCTCGGAACACGTAACCGAAAGGTAAAGCATGAGTCATATGGATGATATGATGAACATGTCGATGTTCGCCTTTGAAGCTACATCATCTCACGTGATGATCGGTTTTGGTGTAGTGAATTTGGTTCGTGTAATCACTAAAGACGACTAAGAGGGATGTTGTTTTTGAGTGGGAGTTCATGGTTTAATTTTTGAATTAACTTGAACTTATTTATCATGAACAACAAATCAAAGTGAATTTGCACAAATTGTAGTATTCATTGGCATCCACATAACTACCTTACACTTAGATTGTTAATTGAGATATAACTGTTATGATCTGGTAAATACCATTTAAGATTGGTACCGTATTAGTGAAATTTAAAATTGAATCCTATTGTAGATTTTCGGTATTTCCTACCTAGCTCCATGTGATTAGTGATTAATTAATCTAGAGAGCAAATAATTCCTACTTAGAATCCAGAGTCATGGTTGCTTCCGTATTACTTTATCTTCAAAAGAATGTTTTGTTGATCAAGGTGATTTAGGAACTGAAAAGAGTTGTTTTCAGAAACAATCAAGTGAAAGATATATTGATATCTAGAAACTTATTTGTGGCAACATGACTGAGTATAATTTAGCGTGACAATGTTTGCTTATATTATCTGAATATATGCAAATTTAGCGTGACAATGTTTGCTTATATTATCTGAATATATGCAATGATTGAAGACGCTAGGCGTTTGAATATTCCAAGAAGTTGGGCGCTAAAAATTATCCTCTAAATTCCTTCCTTCGAGCTATAGTACCTTAATCATAAAATTGTTATGATGGGATGGATTAGAAGTATGGGTAAAGTAGTTTACCTTACTTGGAAATTGCTAAGAGTGGAATCTAGAAGAATGCTATTAATATGGTGATATTAGTAGAACAATCAAACTCAAAGTATGACTCAATGGGTGATAGTATATGACTAACACGCCAAAGAAAATGAGCTAGTAAGACTAGCATTGTTTGATGTTGAATGATTCTTCTATAAAGGAAAGGGAATATTGAAAATAGAATTACAAATAGATATATGGCAGAAAAGAAGATAACTGGAAAAGTCCAGCTCAGGAGTATATACTTGATATACAAGTTATAGATGTATTACTAGTTAACAAAGTATTTTTGGTATTTTGATACCACATTGGTTGGTATGAGTTGTCATACAAAGCAACGCAATGAAAGAAATACAAGGGCCTAAAAGGAACTAGTAATAGATGTGGAATCGATTATGACAAGAACATAAATAAAGTGTTATTGTGTTCATTGTCGTATCGAACCAACCAGTCAAGATTTATTTGAAGAACTTAATAATTTGTTATTTTGTTCTAGTCTTTTGTGAGAACAAATGAGATTGTTCAAACTATGATCATATTCCATAATTGATGGATATGTTAATATAAATCATGTTGGTAAAGTAAACATCTATAAGACTAAATGCTAAACGTTGCAAGACGTTGAAGAGTTTCACTTAAATTGTGACACCACCATTTTAGTTCATATCGGAAAGGAAAACATGAAGGAACTCCATATTGATGGACTTCCGGAGTCATTTTATTGACGCTTGTGAGACCTCTTCCAAAAGATGACTAGAATTCCGTTCTTAGGCCAAAGTAGAATGGACGACTAATTTAGTGGAGATTATACATATTGATGTATATAGTCCATTATGTGTAGTCATGTATGGTGAATTAATTTTTCCTTCATAAAATTCTGTCGATGATTTAAGTAGATATGTGAGTATATCTATTTAAAGGGAACAGAGTTTGACATTTTGAATTGGTTCAAAAGGTTGTTAATATGAAGTTAAAATCAATGTAACAAGATAATCAATTATTTATGATTGGATCATAAAGGATAAAGTTTGAGTTACAAGTTTAGCAAAACATCTGAGAAGTTGCAGAATTGTTCTACAACTTATACTTCTCGAATACCCCACATTAGATTGGAGTATTCAAAAGACAAAATCAAACCCTGTTTGACATGGTAAGATTAATAAAATTGCCATTATAATTTTGTAGTTTATACATTAAGGACAACCGCTTTTACACTGAAAAGAGCACCATCATGATCCGTTGAAATTGACAACATATAAGATATGGTTTGGGTAATGACCCGAATTGTCATTTTTCTTAAGTTTTGGTATGCATAGCATGTGTAAAATGTTTACAACCAAAATAGGATAAATATATGTTTATAAGGTTATCCCAAATAAAACATTGGGTATTTCTCCTATCACCGAACCAAAAGACAAATGTTGTTCGTTAGAAAGGGTTGATTTCTCGAGAAAGTAGTTCTTGCGAAACAAGTGAGTGGGAGCACAGTACAAACTTAACGAGGTTAGAGAATCTTCGTTATCATGTCAAGAGTAGCGCAGCACTGGAAGTTGTTCCGGGGTTTACTATTTTGACTAAGTAGAAGACACTACAAATGTTGTAGATACTTCAAATGAGTTTGCGAGCTGTACCAGAAAAGTCCAAAAACTTTGTACTTAGAACAACTTGTGGTTTAAGTGTAAAGTGTTGTTTTGACAACAAAAGGACCTGGACCTTATAAAGGAAGCAAATGATGGGCCCTGACTTCGTAAAATTGACTATGAGTCAATATATCCGCCATAGTATCCTTGTATGAATATCAAGTATGTGACTTGGTAGTCTTTTCGATAGGCATGATGCCTAACGATAGCAAAAAGGGTCTATATAGCGACAAAGACATGGATACTTATCGAAAAGTTGTTTTCGACGAAGTTCAAAGAGTTCACTACTACAAGATTTTGATCTTCCGTAGTGATGCTTAGTCTTTGCAGATAGTTCTAGCAAAGTTACATATTATGATATGGATGTTGAATAACAAAACCAATTCTCCTCTCGAGGAAGTTTGTTCAAGGATGTGTACTTGACACAGTCTGAGAGTTTTGTAAAATTCAAAAGGTTGCTAGAAAGGCATGCGCACTTCAATGGTTGAAGTGAGCATAACGAAGTTGAAATCTTTACCTTAATGAAGTTATCAAAAGAGTTTGATTACATCATGAATGATAAAGATGCTTGTAGAGTTACAAGAAATTAAGTGGGAGCGTTATGACATATTTCCAATACTTTATGTAGATGACATATGGTTGATTGGAAAATATGTATTTTAAATTAACACGGTTAAGATTTCATATTGATGAAAGGCTTGGAAGATATTGGGCATCGATGTCTATAAAAGATGGATTCAAGCGCCTGATATGATTGAAGCCAAATTACATAGATGAAATATTGAAGTAAGTCAATATAAAATTGATAGGAAGGAGTTCTTGTCACATGGAAAATAATTGAGCAAGATTCATGTGTTTTGACACATGATGAGCATCATTGAAATTGAGATTTCTAAGTCATGTTTCCATGCTATGTACACAACCAGATGAGTCCTATGCTATAAAATGTTATAGCAGGATAATTCATATGATGATTAGACAACAGTGGGAGAGATCCTTATGTCATTTTAGAAATGCTAAGGATATGTTTTCCTATGTAGTAATGACAAAATATTAGTTGTAATATGTTACACTAATAGTCTTGTCATTTAATCAAGAAGTTTTATCTCAATTAAAATGTGTGATGAAGGGTAGCACAATAGGATGGAAGAAAGTTCCATGCTGGATTTGAAAGAGTTTCAAAATTGAAATATTGTGACAGATACTACAACAAAGGCTAAAGTATATCGTTGTGTTGACAACTGATTATAAGCGTATTTTGTGTCAAGTAGTTCTTTATTGAACTTGGTGAATTTCCAAGAATGCTGAAACTATGAAGCTACATTTTCACAATGTTAGTAACATCAGTTTAAGCTGAGGAATTAAGGTACCACCGGAACTTGGTGAATTTCCAAGAATGCTAACACTATGAAGCTACATTTTCACAATGTTAGTGACATCAGTTTAAGCTGAGGAATTAAGTTTTCACAAATTGACCATATATATACAAAGCCATCTCATTAGAGAATGAGTGATGCGTGTAGACGCAAAGAACATGCAAATACAATAGGACCTGAACAGTTCAGATCTTTTTGATAATGTTTACCACATGCGAAGCATGGTAATAACACTGGAACGCCATATGTGTTAAGTGCTTACAGACTAGATTATTGACTCTAGTGCAAGTGGGAGACTGAAGGGAATATGCCCGAGAGGCAATAATAAAATGGTTATTATCTTATTCCTTGTTTATGATGAATGTTTATTTCTCATGCTAGAATTGTATTAACCGGAAACGTTGATACATGTGTGCTTAATAAACAAACAATGGTTCCTAGTAAAGCCTCTCTTTTAACTAGCTCGTTGATTAATAGATGATCAAGGTTTCCTGATCATGAACATTGGATGTTATTAATAACGGGGTCATGTCATTAGAAGAATGATGTGATGAACATATACCCAAAGAGAATATAGCAATGCGATCAAGTCATTTAGTTTACATTGTTATATCAAACACACGAAGTAACTTATTCCTTATACCATGAGATCATGTCAATCACTGATACCGGAAGAGTGCTTTGATGGCATCAAACGTCACACCGTAACAGGGTGACTATAAAGGTGTCGTTGAGTATTCGGAAAGTATTAGTTGAGGATCATGGATCAAGAGTGGGATTTGTCCATCCAAATGACGGAGAGATATACTCTGGGCCCTCTCGGTGATATCACATCGAAACCGCTTGCAAGCACGTGATATGATCACAAAGGATGTTATATCACGGGAACGAGAAAAGAGTACTTGTCGGTAACGAGATTGAACAAGGTATGGTTGATACCAATGATCGAATCTCGGACAAGTAAAATATCGCGAGACAAAGGGAATAGTTCACGGCGTTGTTGGTTCACACGATCACGAGAGTCATCGTTGAATATATAGGAGTCATCACGGATCTCCAGATCCCGCTGTTGATTATTGATCGGAGAGGAGTCTCGATCATGTCTATCTTATTCGCGAACCGTAGGGTGACACACTTAAGGTTCTATGACGCATTTGAGAGGATACGGAATATCGGAGAAAAGTTTGGACAGCACCGAAATTGTTTCGAGTAATTTTGAAATAGTTCAAGGGGATTCTTATCAAATGGTTGTTAATAGATTTAACAACTAACTCAAGGGGTTATATGTTAATGTTTGTTAATGGAATTAACAAATATTAAAATAAAGAAATAAAATTGTTTTATTTATTTATTAAAGAAAACCCTTGGGATTTTGAGTGGGAATTCATGGAAGAATGAGTGGGTTGAGTGGAGACTCCACTCACATGATGAGGGAGAGGTGGAGGCAGCCAAAAATTCGTGGCTGCCATCCCCTCCTATAAAAGGAGGGGTGAGAGCTCCCTCTCCCCCACACACACACTTGTGTCATCTCTTCCTCCCTCCTGCCGCTGCTCCACCACTTGTTCGTGCGCTTGGCGAAGCCCTGAGCAATGTTTTTCTCCACCACACCACGCCGTCGTGCTGCTGGAGTTCCGAGGGGTCCTCTACTTCCGCGCCCCGCTGGAACGAGGGAACGGAGGTCGTCATCAACCGTACGTGTGACCGATCACGGATGCACCGCCGGATTGCGGTGCCCATCTTCTCGCTATCGGGATCGGTGTGAGTACGACTACGCCAACAACGAGATTTGATCTCGTACCACTTTGAGTCTTCGAGGGTATGTGTTCTTCTTAACCCTCTTGTTGCCCGTTGCACTTCGTCTCATAGATTAGATCTTGGCCTTTCGGGTATCTCTCGCGTAGGAAAATTTTTGTTTTCTATGCAACGAACCCTTCAATGAGGTGCGCGCTCGCGTGCGCGTGCTTGCGAGCAAGAAACAGAGAGGAGGAGGAGGTCACGGTGGCGCTCACCGCGGTGTAGGCGATGAAGCGGCTCGGGCAGACGAGCTCGACGGCGATGTTGCGGACGGCGGCGTGGATTCCGTGCGTCTCCGGGCTCGTGCGAGTGTCCAGGGGGTAGAGGGGTAGGTGGTGGATCGATTCCGGGGGTTAGGAGGTGTGGTGGCGCAGCGAGGTGGAGGTGATCATCGGAAATCAGAAACGGGCGTCTCCGGCGAGGTAGCAGAGGGGAGAAACCCGGCGAGAGGGAGAGGGAAATCGGCGGCGGTCTCGAGGGGATAGGGTGTAGGCTAGGGCTAGGGCTGCGCGCAGGGACCTAGGGAGCTTAAATAGGGGGTACGGTGGCTTCCTGGCCGTCGGGGCGGTGCCGCTGCCGCCGTGGCACCGCTCGGATTGCCGCCGTACAGTTAGACGAAGGGGGGCAGCGCGAAGAGGTACCGGGCCAGCGCGGGAGGTAAGTTAGCGGGCTGGGCCGCGCTAGGTTAGCTGCCGCGCGCGCTGTTTTCCTTTTCTATTTTTGTTTTTCTGTTTTTTTTTTGTAGCAAAAAGAAATGGAGGAAAAAGATAGGTTAGAAGTTAGCAAAAAATTTCTAAAAATTTGGGTGTGCTATTTAGGTCAACTACAACCAAATGCCAAGTTTGGTTTTTCAAAAATTCAACTTTTAGTTACTGTTTTGTAATTTAAATCAATATTTGAAAGAATAGATTATTAATTGATTTTTATTAAAAGCAACATATTTATTAGGGTGAACCCTATTAGTTAACAAGAACAAGTGATTAGGGTTAGTTTGCTGATTTTTATAAGTTGAATTTGGGTACTGTTGGAATGTTTTTGATTTGAATTTGAAATGGCATTGGAAGTAATTGATTGAAATAAAAACCACCATCTTATTAGTTGATCATTATGGAAACAAGTGGAAACAAAATGAGATTTGGTTTGAACTTTTGATTTGAAAATATTGTAACATGACAAGTATGAAACACATCATTTGAAATTGTTTGAATTTCCCATTATGAAAAACAGAATAAAAACAGAAGCAAAACAAATGCAAACATAGAAATAAATATGATGACATGATGCAATACTTTAATTAAACAAGAAACAAAACATTCTAGGGGTATTTTCATACTTGGGATGTTACAGGGGTTCACAGTTCACTAGTGGTGTCTCTCCAAAACAGATAGATAACATGCTGGGTAAACAAATTACAGTTGGGCAATTGACATAGATAGAGGCTGCACCGTAGTGCATATGCAAGACACAATGATTACTATGAGATTTATTTGGACATTACAAAATGATACATGAACCGTAATCCAACTGCATCTAGGACTAATAATCCACCTCGGAACGTAATCCAAGCAGACTTTGGGTATTAGGTTGCAAGCAACATATTATTGCATTAAGTAAAGTGTGTAATGTGAACAATAGAATTATCTTTAGACAAAGAATTGTTGTGTTATCCATAGTGGTAGCAGCACATCCACAATCTTAGAAGTTATTGTCACTCTCCCAGATAACTGGACGCATGAACCCACTATCAAGCATAAATACTCCCTCTTGGAGTTACAAGCATTAACTTGGCCAGAGAATCTACTAGTAACGGAGAGCATGCAAGATCACAAATGACATATAAAAGATAGATCTATAATCAGCTTGACATAGAATTCAATATTCATCGGATCCCAGCAAATACAACATGTAGCATACAAATAGATGATCTTGATCAGTTAGGCAGCTCACAAGATCTCAACATGGTGTCATAAAGAGGAGACGACAACCATATAGATACTGCCATGGACCCGTAGTCAAAGGATGAACTACTCACGCATCACTCCGGAGGAAGGCATGGTGACGTAGAGCCCTTCGGTGACGATTTCCCCTCCCGGCGGGGTGCCGGGGAGAGCTTCAGAACCCTCCCGAACTAGGGTTGACGATGACGGCGGCTACGGAACTTTTCATGGATGGAGGCTCGTGTATTTAGGGTTTTCTCGAGGAAGACAATTTATAGGCGGAAGGGAGATGTTGGTGAGCGCCCAGGGGGCCCACGCCATGTGGTGGCGCGGCCAGGGGCGCCGCCATATGGTGTGGTCGCCTCCCTGGCCCCCTTTGGGTCTCCTTCGGAATCCGTGTACGTGTGAGAAAAATAGGGATTGTGGATTTTGTTTCTTCCAATTTCGAGAATATTTCTAGAACAACTTTTCTGAAATAAAAAACAGCAGAAAACAGGTTCTGGTGTTGTGGCATCTTGTTAATAGGTTAGTCCCAGAAAATGCATAAAAATGATATGAAGTGTATAGTAAACATGTAGCAATTGGCATAATAACAACATGGAACATCAGAAATTATAGATACGTTGGAGACGTATCACTTAGCAGGAGGATAATATTTTCCAATGAAAGCATATTTACATTTAGTCCAAGAATCAATACTATTTTTAGGCAAAGATAGCAACCATTCTTTAGCTCTTCTTCTCAAAGAGAAAGGAAACAATTTCAGTTTAGTAATATCTCCATCTATATCCTTATAATTTTGCATCTCACAAAGTTCAACAAAATTATTAAGGTGAGTAGCAGCATCATCAGAACTAACCGTAGAAAATTGCTCTCTCATAACAAGATTTAACAGGGCAGGCTTAATTTCATAAAAAACAGCATTAGGAGCAGGTGGAGCAATAGATGTACAAATAAAATCATTGTTGTTTTTGCTAGTAAAGTCACACAACTTAGTGTACTCATTTTAGTAATATTAAAAGGAAAACGCTTGGAATCAGCCGGAGGCTCGCGCGTGTTCATCCTCTGCCTCCATCATGTGATGTGTGTCCTATGGACCCGCGCGAGACAACTCCTTCTTATCCCTTTGAACGAGAAAATTCTCCACCGCTCCCTCTTTCTTCTACCTCCAGCAGAAGATTCGTGCGGCTCTCTTTTTTCACTTGACTCTCCTTTGTCTGCCTCCACCGGTGCCGCCCCTCGCCACCCTCCACCATGTTTCTCCTTCTCCCTCCCCACGGAGAGCGGCGCTGCTCCCCATGGCCACCGACGCTGCTCCCCATGGATACTAGCGCTGCTCCCCATGGCGAGCGGGTTTGCTCTCCATGGCCACCGGCCTTGCTCCCCACGGTGAGCCACGCCGCTCCCCACGACCACCGGGGTTGCTCACCATGCCGAGTGGGGATGCTTCCCACAACCACCACCGCTGCTCCCCACGGTGAGCCGGGATGCTCCCCACGGCGAGCGTGGCCACCGATGTTAAGTAGCTCATGCCGATAGCACTAGCCAGTGATGCTACCGGGGGAGCATGGTGGTACTACCGAGGGAGCATGGTGGTGCTCCCATAGTACGATGGTGGTGCTCCCATAGTAGGATGGTTGTGCTACCGAGGGAGCATGGCGTTGCTCCCATAGTACGATGGCGGTGCTCCCATAGTAGGATGGTGGTGCCAACGAGGGAGCATGGTGGTTATCCCATAGTACGATGGTGGTGCTACCGAGGGAGGACAAAGGTGCTCCCATAATATGATGGTTGTGCTACCTACGACATCGTCTGTTGCTACCACGGCAAGGATGGGCCAACACCGATGGTGCTACCACCAGCGATGGCGGTGGTGCTGCTAGCCGGAGGGCTCAACGGAGTTGCTGGTATGGAGGCGTCGCTCTCTACGGGGGTGGGCACGACGATGCTACCTGTCACTAGCGAGAATCGTCGGACAAGGCCAAGCATGTTGCAACTCCACGACAGGGGTGTCCAGGCAGCGGTCATGTTCCGCATCTGAGCCATGCGAGGTGTGCGGGAGGAAAGGATGAGTGTGAATTGATGGCGTTTTTTCTATACAAAGAAGACGCAAATATTCCCCGCATTGACCAGGATAGAGGACACGTGTCGCTCAGTCCATGCGGGGGATCAGGGCTTCCGATCCCCCAGGGGAAGCTCAGCACGAACCATATTAAAAACAGGGTAAGAAAAATAACAACTATAATAAGAATTAATTGTTTTGTTTTTTATATAAAGAAGCAAACAAGACAAAATAAAATAAACTAAGCAAAACAATACAAAAGTAAAAAAAAAGATTGGAGGTGAGAGACTCCCCTTGCAGACAAAAAACAAGCTTGATGGCATGTGAACACACGTTCGTTGGGAGACCCGAAGAGGAAGGCATGAAGAGTACAACATTGAGTTTTCCCTCAGAAAGAAACCAAGGTTTAATCGGACCAGTAGGAGAAAGAAATCACTTCTGAAGGTTGATGACAGCTGATGTTGGCAGGGCGCACTACTAGGCTCAGAAGCAACATGGAATCTACAAGCAACACAACCAAGATAAATTTCCCCAACGAAAAAGTGAGGTTATCAATCTCACCGGGTTTGCTGAACACAAAGGATTAGACATATAGTGTAGAAACTGATTTTTGTTTGCGGTGAATGAAAGGAGAATAGTGTTTGCAGTAGAAAGAGAACAGTCCTCGCAGTAAAAAGAGAATAGTGCTTGCAGTAGGTTGTATTATCAGTGTAAAAGAATGGACCGAGGTCCACAGTTCACTAGTGGTGTCTCTCCAAAACAAATAAATAACATGATGGGTAAACAAATTACAGCTGGGCAATCGACAGAGATAGAGGCTGCACCGTAGTGCATATGCAAGACACGATGATTACTATGAGATTTATTTGGGCATTACAACATGATACATAGACCGTAATCCAACCACATCTATGACTAATAATCCACCCTCAGAACGTAATCCAAGCAGACTTTGGGTATTCAGTTGCAAGCAACACACAATTGCATTAAGTAAAGTGCATAATATAAACAATAGAATTATCCTTAGACAAAGCATTTTTGTTTTCTCCCTAGTGGCAACAACACATCCAAAATCTTAGAAGTTATTGTCACTCTCCCAGATAACTGGAGGCATGAACCCACTATCGAGCATAAATACTCCCTCTTGGAAGCATCAACTTGGCCAGAGCTTATACTAGTAACGGAGAGCATGCAAGATCACAAATACCATATAAATAATAGATCTATAATCAACTTGGCATAGCATTCAATATTCATCGGATCCTAGCAAACACAGCATGTAGCATTACAATAAGATGATCTTGATCATGTTAGGCAGCTCACAAGATCTAAACATGATGGCACAAAAGGAGGAGAAGACAACCATCAAGCTACTGCTATGGACCCGTAGTCCAAGGATGAACTACTCACGCATCACTTCGGAGGCAGGCATGGTGATGAAGAGCCCTCCGGTGATGATTTCCCCTCCCGGCAGAGTGCCGGGGAGAGCTTCAGAACCCTCCCAAACTAGGGTTGATGACGGCGGTGGCTACAGAACTTTTCGTGGATGGAGGCTCGAGTGTTTAGGGTTTTCCCGAGGAGAAGCTTATATAGGCGAAAGAGTGATGCCGGTGGGCGTCCGAGGGGCGTCCCAATGGTGTGGCTGCCTCGGAGCTTCCCTCCGAGTCTCCTCCGGACTCCGGGGTATGTGATAGAAAAATAGGACATTGGGATTTTGTTTCGTCCAATTCCGAGAATATTTCCAGAACTTTTCTGAAACCAAAAACAGCGGAAAATAGGAACTGGCCCTATGACATCTTGTCAATAGGTTAGTCCCAGAAAATCCATAAAAATAATATAAAGTGCATAGAAAACATGTAGCAAATGTCATAATATCAATCATGGAATATCAGAAATTATAGATACCTTGGAGACGTATCAAGGCATATGCATAAAGAACGGGATTTCTCAATCAATATAATGGATAGATACTATGGGCCCACACGGTGGTGTTTCATCAAGTAAAGCTTTCAAGCATGTGAGTAGATCACGGGGATGCAACATCATGGTAATGAGTAGATATGTTTGTCGGTAATGGGATCATACTAGGTATAGAGATTCCGAAGAAAGAATCCCTCTGGTGGCCCCAGGCCACCTCTCCGGCTCTCCTTTGGACTCCGTCTTTGTTCCGTTGGAAAATAAATCGTTGTAAATTTTCAGCCCATTCCGATAATATTTATTTAAAAACTTTTCTGAAATACAAAACAAGCAGAAAACAGGAATTGGCTTTGGTCATCTTGTTAATAGGTTAGTCCATGAAAACATTTGGAAAACGAAGGAAAACATGTGGAAAACATGGGAAATCATGCAGAAAAGATAAGATAGAGCATCAAACATTATAGATATGTTTGGGACGTATCAACCACCCCCTCCTCTTTAAGCATCTGTCCCTAATAATGGGTGTACTGCCAATAATAGAAACAAATGGATACATTAGATCATCTCCAACTGGCTAGCCCAAAGCTTCTGTATATGCCCGGACAGGGTCCAGGTATAAAAATGCCACCCAAACATCAAACACAAAAACAACTGAAACGTCCGGGCTAATTGGCAAACCCCGAAGCCAGCCCATATGTGGGGCTGGTTTGGGGTTGCCCGTGCGTGCCTAGCCTTGTCCGCCATGTCAGATCCAACAAGCTGGTGAAGGAGTTATGCCCTAGAGGCAAATAAATAAGAGTATATTTATATTATAACTCATTAAGTTTATCATAAGTTATGTACCATGCTATAATTGTATTAATAGGAAATGTTAGTACATGTGTGGTATGTAAACAACCATTGGTGGGACCAGAGTCCCTAGTAAGCTTCTATTTAACTAGTCCATTGGGCAACTGATGATCGAGTGTTTCACGATCATGTGACATTCATGTCAGTTTACAGTGGAGTCATTTCACTGAGTGAATGAGATGATGGACATACCCAATATAAGTATTGCAACACGGTTGTGTCACGAAGTTCACAATTGCAGTATTTAGAAATGTTGTTTCCTAATCCTTAATTAGACCGTGAGATCACATTTAATTGCTATCTCCGAGGTTACTTTGATTGCATCAAATGTCATATCCATAATTAGGTGATTATAAATGTGTCCCTTGGGTAACCGGAGGGATATGTTGAGGCATGTGATCAACATCGGGATTTTTTATCCGTGTAACAGAGAGATACTCTAGGCCTACTCGGTGAGATTACATCCATAAAGCTGCAACGTATGACTAGGTCATGGGGATGTAATATCATGGTAACGAGTATATCAATTCTTGTCGGTAATGAGATGAACATGACATGGAGATGTCAACGATCAAATCTTGGACAAGATAAGTATCAAAGGAAACAAAAGGAATTGGAATCTATGTTAAGGTTCAACGACGTTTTATTCGTGGAATGCACAGGGTCATTATGGGCATCCAGGCCCCGCTATTGATCATTGATCGAAGAGGAGTCTCGATCATGTATGTATTGTTCCCGAACCGTGGGGTAACACACTTAAGGGTTGACGACGGTAGCAGATGATTATAAGGATATAGGAATTATTGAAGATAAACCGGAAAGGTTCCAGAGAAAATAAAATGGGACAACAGAAGTGTTCCGGAATGCCAAAAAAGTTCGGGGTGGTCCGGAAGGAGGTCCGCAACTACGGGAATTAAATTAATATTAAATAGCATATAAATTAATTAACTGAGAATTAATTATATTTATATACATTAATTTAATATTAAATATAATTTAATAATACATAAATATATTTAATTTCGAATTAAATAGATTCATATATTAATTTAACATTAAAAGAAATTAAATGGTATTTAAATATATTTATTTAACTTATTAATTAAATATATTAATTAATTAAATATTAAGAAAAAGGAGCTCACGTGGCCCCAAAGTTTTCTCTCTCTCTCTTCCGATTTTCATGATTCTCTCTCTCTTCCCCAATTTTCATGATTCTCTCCCTCTTCCGCAACTCCCCAATTTTAAATAGAGAATCATGAAAACGTGGCCCCGCGTGAGGAAGTAGGGCGACCAATACATGACCGTATCCTCCACCCCCTTTCCCCCTCCCCTTTAGTTTCACATTGGGGAGTTAAAGGGAGGGGGTAGCCCTTTGGCCTCCTATATAAGGAGTGGCATAGTGCTAACTTTTAAACACACAGAAAATTGGCCCCAAAGTTTGGACTATGCGCGGGAGAATTCTCTCTACTTCGGCACGCCGTCGTGCTGGAAAAATTCCGTTCCGGGAGATCTATTTCCGCAGTCTCTACTGGATTGGAGGCCGGGATCGTCGTCAACACCGTATGTGTGCGAGTACTATGAGGTGTTGTACTTTCTGCGCTAGCACTACCGTCGTTGCACCGGGGAATTCACCGAGAAAACAAGCTCTTCACGACCTTGAGGTCGGCTGCGTCGTCTTCATCAGCAACGCCTGTGCCGGGGTGTAATCCCCGCATTTCGGTCTACAAGAGGTATGTTCCCGGAACACCCCGTAACCGTTAGTGATTACTAGTAGATAGATCCTGACTAGTGTTGGTGTTCGCTATGTCTAATTTTTAAAATTGTACCGCGAAACCCTTCAGCTAGACCCACCCAATTTCAAAAAAAAAACCTAGATCTGTCGTTCGTCCCGCCTCCCATTTTTATTTCTCCCGCTGCACCTGGCAAATCTCCCTTTCCCGTCTCCGTCCCTAGCCGCCACCGCCGCCGTGACAATAGAGGATGGGCATGGATGTGCCCGTGGAGTCCGCGCAGAAGGGCACCTCTTCGAGAACCTCACCTGGAAATTGATGCGGGAAAAACATCACGCTCGCGAGCACGCAGAGAAGGAGAAGGAGAAGCAGGAGGAGGATGCCACGAGGTAGGCTGCTGCGGAGATTTAGCCTACTGGCATGATGAAGCCCATGCCCATCCCTAGGAGAGCGCTACCCTCCACACCTGTCGCGCTAAGGAGGTCGACTTCCTTGACCACCAACACAGAGGAGAACCCTAAGAGGTGGTATATCCTAGGCGACTTTGCATCGTTGATACATCTCCAACGTATCTATAATTTCTTATGTTCCATGTTGATATTATGTCAATTGCTACATATTTTCTATACACTTCATATCATTTTTATGCATTTTCTGAGACTAACCTATTGAAAATATGTCACAGCGCCAGTTCCTGTTTTCTGATGTTTTTTGTTTCAGAAAAGTTGTTCTGGAAATATTCTCGGAATTGGATAGAACAAAAACCAAAGTCCATATTTTGTTGTCACATACACGGAGTCCGAAGAGACCCGGAGGGGGGCACCGATGCGGCCACACCATAGGGTGGCGCGTCCCCCCCTTGGTCGGGTCACCACGTGGTGTGGGCCCCTCGGGCACCCACCGACATCGCCCTTTCGCCTATATAAAGTCTTCCTCGGGAAAACCCTAAACACCCGAGCCTCCATCCATGAAAAGTTCCATAGTCGTTGTCATCGTCAACCCTAGTTCGGGAGGGTTCTGAAGCTCTCCCCGACACCCTCCCGGGAGGGGAAATCATCACCGGAGGGCTCTACATCACCATACCTGCCTCCGGAGTGTTACGTGAGTAGTTCATCCTTGGACTACGGGTCCATAGCAGTAGCTAGATGGTTGTCCTCTCCTCCTTTTGTGCCATCATGTTTAAATCTTGTGAGCTGTCTAACATGGTCAAGATCATCTTACTGTAATGCTACATGTTGTGTTTGCTAGGATCCGATGAATATTGAATGATATTTCACTTTGATTATAGATCTATCATTTATGTTATTTTTTTTATCTTGCATACTCTCCGTTACTATTAGATGATGTGGCCAAGTTGATACTTGTAACTCCAAGAGGGAGTATTTATGCTAGATAATGGGTTCATGCCTCCAGTAATCTGGGAGAGTGACAATAATTTCTAAAATTGTGGATGTGTTGTTGTCACTAGGGATAAAACAACAATGCTTTGTCTAAGGATAATTCTATTGTTTACATTACGCACTTTACTTAATGCAATAATCTGTTGTTTGCAACTTAATACCCAAAGTTTGCTCGGATGACTTCCTGAGAGTGGATTATTAGTCATCGATGCAGTTGGATTACAGTCTATGTATCATGTTGTAATGCCCAAATGAATCTCATAGTAATCATCATGTCATGTATATGCACTACGGTGCAGCCTCTATTTCAAATTGCCCAGCTGTAATTTGTTCACCCAACATGTTATTTATCTGTTATGGAGAGGAACCACTATTAAACTGTGGACCCCAGTCCATTCTTTTACACTGATAATACAACCTACTGCAAAAACTGTTCTTTTTCATTGCAAACATTGTTCTCATTTCATTCACTTTAAACAAACACTATTTTCCACACTATACGTCTAATCCTTTGTTTTCAGCAATGCCGGAAGATCTTGCTGATGTAATCATCATACCTTCCCTTGGAGTCTCCCAACGAACGTGTGTTCACACGCCATCAACAGCAGGTGGAGCTGACGCAGCGGACTGAGATGATGGTAGACTCGTCGCCGATCCAGCGAACATGGTCGGTGTTCGGCATCACCTAGAGCTAGCACACCCACATCCTGTTCGAGATAGGAAGGACGATATAAGGGTATGGAATTATACTGCAAATGCATACTTTAGATGAACAATAGGTTCATAGTTTAATTTTTAGCATGCCTAGGATGAATTGATGGATTTGTTCCGATATGGGGGAGATCGGATACAGGATGCTCCGAATGCCACACTTTCCCATTTTTTTAGTGTTCGTGATTCATCCGACGGTAGAAAGAAGAATAAGGAGAAGGGTAAGAAGGATGAGGCAAAGCAAGGGGTTTCATATTCCACTCATGAGGATTTTTTTGTTATGCAACTGTTTGTTGGCCACTAGCATGGATGCTATATGTGGAACCGAACAAAAGGGATCAACGCAATGAGAGAAGATCCATACTATTTATCACAATCAAAAACATTACCTCGATCCAATGTTTGTTGTGGTTTCCATGCACAAGTGGTCAATAGAAATCAAAGTGGTGTTAACATCGATAGTCGTGTAAGCAATTCGTCAATTTTCGTTAGTTCATCTGTTTTCGTGCTTGTCTATATCCTCTATTCAATACATTGTTTCCATTTTCTTGCTAGTGTGGATTGGCGGGCACATTTTACCATCAAGTGGAGGGTAAACCATTCACCATGGCACGTTGTTGGCTTGAATTGAATGGAAGACCAAAGTGGGTCTCCCAATATGATGATCACAAGAATTCGGCCAAGAAGATGAAAAACAATGATGGATCGATCTCATCCTTACCCATTGGCCTTGATGACAAAGAAGCGTCGTCCTAAGGTGAGAGCCAAGGGAATAGGAAAAGAATGATGGGGAGGAGGTGGGGAAAAGGATCGTGCGGCTCGTGATGGTGTGACAAGCAAGATATCCGCCACATGGACGAACATCTTCTGAAGTAAAGATGAGACCATGAGGTTATTGGAGATGGAAAAAGAGGATAAGAAGGCGGAGCGGTACAATGCATTCTTTGCTTTCAAAGGGATATAATGGAGTTTGATCAGGAGAGGATGAGGGAGATGTTTGAGTTGGACAGGACAAGGTTGACATTGGAGTAAGAGGAGCCTTGGTTCAAAATCGAGTTGGAGATGAAGAAGATTCATGATGCCGCGGTGATGGAAGGTTCACGGAGGACTCGACAATTATGTTTCAAGACACTTTCCTCTTGGATGAGCCTAGCGCAAAGTGGATCCTCCACATCAAGAAGAAGATCTCCGATAGGGACCTTGCCGCACAATGAACTTGACTGGTCATTCTTGTATCGGACTATGCATGAACATGATGAATTTTTTATTTTCTATGTTAAATCCATCTATGTAATAACTGACACAATTTGGATTCTGCTATGTATCGGACTAAACTAGAATTCGTGTGGATGGATGTTGCATGTTTTGCATGGATTTCTCCGAAAATTATAGGTTTTTCGGTTGTAGGAGTCCATATTTAAGGGTTGCCCGGGGTGTGTCCACGGACACGTCGGGGCCAAATTTGGGGGGACCGGGTAGAGCATCTTCATCGGCACCCATCAAATTCGTGTCCGGCACCCCCCCCCCCCCAATTGAACCACCTTTGGGGGCGCCGGACCGGTGTCCGCGATCATTTTTTATAGGTTATAAACACAAATACCTTGTGCGCGCCCGATTAAAATTCGTAATTTCATTCAAATTTAGAAATATTTTATATAACTTGAATAAAATTGCAAATGCGCCGCCGCAGACCTAACCCTGACCCTAGCCTACTCGTTGTCGCCCCAGTCGAAGTCGTCGTCGTCACTGGCGTCGAGCACGACGACTTTCCTCTTGGAGGAGGCGCCGGCGTGGCTGGAGGAGGGGCCGACATCGTTGGCAGAGGGGGCGTTGCGAGCGTTGTGGTCGCTGGAGGTGGCCGTGGCCGCTGCTGCAACCGCCGCGGCTGCCGGATGCATCCACCGCGGTGGACTATATCGTCTGCAGCCAACCCGGCGACTCCTGCTCCAGTGTGGCCACCGACCTGGCCATGGCAGCGAGGAGACCGGGGCAGTCGCCGTCCATCGGGTCGCGCAACGGTGACGGGAGGCTGTACACCGCCTCGTTGAACTGCGGCTCCTCCTTGACCCGCGGCTCCTCCTTGATGGTGGCGCGCGGATGCGGCTCCGGGCGCCGTTGGTGAAGGAAAAGGCGTCCCTGAGGTGGAGAGCGCCGGCGGGGAGGGGTGCGGCGGCGTGAACCATCGCAGATGACGATGCCTGGGGCTCCCTGCCTCTGCTCGATGGGGGTGCGCGGCGGCGGCGGCAGCGGCAGTAGCCGGAGCAGGAGGACGTTCCTCGTCGTGGCGGTGCTGCCTCGCGACTTTGATCGCGCTGGCCATGGTGTGGCCAGTCCGATCCCACCAGCGGCGGCGCCCAACGGTGTTTCACCGCGACGGGAGAACGTCTGGGCCGTCGACGATGTTGATGACGGCCTGCCGCTCCTCCTCGAAGAGGTCGATCCAGCGTCCCCAATTGTGCTGGCCGTCGTCATTCTCGAGGAGGCAGCGCTCTGTCGGCGTCATCCAGCTGCGACGACTGGAGATGTAGCGGTGGACTTGCTCCGCCGTTTGGGGACCCGGTGGGATGACGAGACCACCGTTGGAGATGTGCCACTCTTTCGAGATGCGGCAGTCCGGAGGGGTGAGGAGTCCGTACCGGTAGAGCTCCCACGCGCCCTCCGTGTTGATGGTGCGTCCGCTCGTCAGGTTGGTGCCGGAGACCTCCCAGGTGTTGGCCATGGCGCTGGTGCAGAAGGCGAGGGGGAGGGGAGGCGATGTGCACGGCGAGGGGGAGGGGGCGCCTTTTATCCTTGGTCGAAGGGCGGCGACGCCGTAAATGCCTCGCGTGGGGAAGGCGCAATGCCAGCACCAGAAGCATCGCGTCGTGTCGCCGGTGTAATTTGCTGGCGTGCTGTAGGCCGGCGTCCCGTCGTATTGGGAACTAGCGAGCGTCATTAATGCGCACCGGCCGTCTGCACGACGCCTTAACTCACTCGGGGGCGGTTTGTGTGCTGACAGACGGGGGCCGCCTGTCGGATGGGGTGACCGGACAATGTCCGGCACCACCGGCAGGCCCCCAAATTTGGCGGGTGGGCTGGTGGGTCTAGACAAAAACTTGGCGGGTGGACACCATTGTGGGTGCCGTTGCGGTGGATTTTTTTGGGTAGCCGTTTGGGGGTGCGCGTGGAGATGCTCTTATGACCACGGACACGTCTGGACATAGGACAATCTATAGTCAGGAGGTAAAATGGAACTACAAGAAAAAAACACGATATGATGGATAATAGGGTGCCTAGAAATGGATAGTTGCTAACTATCTAAAATGAATTGAGCTGAGCGAGTGAGAAGAGATGATCCACCGATATCTGGTGGGGTCAATGTCCGTGTTAGCTACACCTCGCTGACCGTGGAGCCCCACAGGGCTGTCGCCGATACCTACGCACGCGCTTGCTCCTTGCCATTTTCGCTCCCGCCCTACTATAAATGGCGCTCGCTCGCTCGCGAAGCCACATCCATCCACCCATCGGAATCTACTAAAAATTCATCTTCAATGGAGTCCCGAGCCGTTGACGGCACGCCGCCGCTGCCATACGCGTACGAGCCGCTGCCCCACTCCTCCGACGACGCCCATGACGACCGCCGGAGCGGCGGCGTGAGGTGGCGCGCGTGCGCCGCCGTGCTGGCCGCGTCGGCCCTGGTGGTGCTCGTCGTGGCGAGCGCGCTCACCGGGTCCAGGGTGGACAGGGTCGCCGTTGACGTGGCTCCCATGCCAGCGTTGTCGGAGACGGCGAGGAGCCGGGGGAAGGACGCCGGCGTGTCAGAGAAGACATCAGGGGCGGTGGAGGAAATGGGGTTTCTTGGCGCGGGCGCTGACGCCGACGGGTTCCCGTGGAGCAACGCGATGCTGCAGTGGCAGCGGACCGGGTTCCATTTCCAGCCTGAGAAGAATTGGATGAACGGTGCGTACACACCCGATCCATTGATTCATTACCCTCTTCAATTCCATTCAATCCAATCAAAATTCGAATTTTCATTTATTTTCCGTCGCATGGCTCGATCGAGAAAACTAACTTTTTCTTGGCTTGATTTGCTGGTGATGTCTTGTTGCTCCGGTGATTGTCATTCATGCAGATCCTAACGGTATGTACCAATCCATTCATACATGGAATATTCCTGGTCTTAATCTTTTACCGCTTGTTCGGTTGGCTGTGTTGCGGAAAAACATGCATGGATCTAGCTAATTTATTTGACTGCATGCTGGCCAGCCGTCTGCTGGTAGAAATAACGAAAATCGGTACAGGATGGATAAAGAGATCGACATAGGAGTTACCGCGTGGTCCACGTGTACATATTTAAACTTGGTCCTGTCTTATGCAGCGCACATAATTATCTTTCTTAATTAGCTTTCTTAATTTGCCACCACAAGCGCATTCATATGCACCTAATCACCGATTAATTAATTCGAATATATATGGAATGCCCGTATATTTGTACGTCTAATCATATTTTCCTTTCAAGGACGTCGTGGATTGACTATTGATACGGTGTATTTGCATATGCAGGTCCGGTCTACTACCGCGGATGGTACCACCTCTTCTACCAGTACAACCCGGAGGGGGCGGTGTGGGGCAACATCGCGTGGGGGCACGCCGTGTCCCGTGATCTCATCCACTGGCGCCACCTCCCTCTCGCCATGGTGCCCGACCAGTGGTACGACATCAATGGTGTGTGGACCGGCTCCGCCACCGTCTTCCCCGACGGGTCGCTGAACATGCTCTACACCGGCTCCACCAACGCCTCTGTCCAGGTACAGTGCGTGGCTGTTCCGGAAGACCCCAACGACTCCCTGCTCCGTAACTGGACCAAGCACCCCGCCAACCCCGTCCTCCTCCCGCCTCCCGGCATCGGCGAGAAGGACTTCCGCGACCCGACCACCGCCTGGTTCGACGAGTCCGACCAGACGTGGCGCACCGTCATCGGGTCCAAGGACAACAATGGCCACGCCGGCATCGCCATGGTGTACAAGACGAAAGACTTCGTCAACTACGAGCTCATCCCGGGCCTACTCCACCGCGTCGAGGGCACCGGCATGTGGGAGTGCATCGACTTCTACCCTGTCGGTGGCGCCGATAGCTCGTCGGAGGAGTTGTACGTGATCAAGGAGAGCAGCGACGACGACCGACACGACTACTACGCGCTGGGGCACTACGACGCGGCGGCCAACACGTGGACGCCGATGGACCCGGAGGCGGACCTCGGCATCGGGCTGAGGTACGACTGGGGCAAGTTCTACGCCTCCAAGACGTTCTACGACCCGGCCAAGAAGCGTCGCGTGCTCTGGGGCTGGATCGGCGAGACCGACTCCGAACGCGCCGACATCACCAAGGGATGGGCATCCGTTATGGTATGAATCGATCGTCTTAACATTATATTTGCATCGTTCATACATGCATGTTAATTATATATTTCTCACTGCATACATATTCTGCTTTTAATCAAATGTTGGTTCATGCATGCATGCACGGTTGTGATGCTTCGGCCGGCCCGCCGGCCAGCCGACACTACTTGGGCACATCAGAAAACTGTTAATCACGTTGTTAACGCGAGAAGATCACAAGGGTCTTGCGGCTGCTAATTGGTCGTTGGATGGATTTTCTGTCACGGATTCATTCATACCATATCGCAGTCTCGTCGTTTCACGTTTCTTTCTCGTTTAACCACCTAGCGATAGGTTGCTTGTCGCTAGCCACTTCGCTGTTGAAGATGGAAATCTTCGCTTCGCCTTTAAGATGACAGCATACACGATCGGCTCCCAACAGGGAAACGAAAACGTGCCTGCATGTTCTGTTCAATATCCTTAGTTAAATCCCAACTCATGCATATACATGTACTACCAGTTGTCAGTTGACCAAATTATGCAAAGCTGCAAATTAATTAACACGGTTCCTTCTGATCCAAGCTATAGTAGTACAACATGGCCCTTTTTGATAGTCCTGGCTCGTGGTAGGCGAGATGTTTAATTGATTACTTTTCAATTGATGATCGATAGGTCAGCTGTATTGCAAGAGTACTTTTTTCTTTGATCAGTTCCAAAATCTCCCTTGCATCTTCCAAGCGTTGGTCAATGTTTGTGCAGATCAAGCGTCCATTTTCAATGCGGCCCAACTGTCATGGACAGTAGACACCACATGTGCACGCCACGTCGTTCCCACGTGGAACCATGTGCGTGCTTAAATAAACGGATAGATGGATTTTGGTGTTAGACCATTATGATTGAGACAACCGGCGGATGATTTCGTCCGGTCCCAGCTAACTACCAAATATGAACTTTCTTCGCCCTTTCTGTCTTGGATGGGATCGATCATCAGCCTGCCCCTGCTGCTAAATTGTTTACTTGGTCGTGCCAACGTGGAGCCGACTCAGCAAGCAATCTTATCGAGTTTTAAAAATATTTTTTGTTCATGTTATTTGTTTTCCAAGTTGTTTGGTGATGTGCATGCATGCATCATGCATGATCCATCGTTGAACATGTCTTGCAGAAAAAAAAACTGGATTATTGAACTAACAAATTAATGCATGATGTGTGCGTGCAGTCGATCCCAAGGACGGTGGATCTCGACGAGAAGACTCGGACAAACCTCATCCAATGGCCGGTTCAGGAGATCGAGACCCTCCGCATCAACTCCACCGACCTCGGCGGTGTCACCATCGACCATGGCAGCGTCTTCCCGCTCCCACTCCGTCGTGCCACCCAGCTCGACATCGAGGCCGCCTTCCGCCTCGACCAAGCCGCCGTTGCCGCCCTCAACGAGGCTGACGTCAGCTACAACTGCAGCACCAGTGGAGGCTCAGCCAACCGTGGTGCTCTCGGTCCCTTTGGCCTCCTTGTCCTCGCAGACGGCAAGGAGGAGCAGACGGCGGTGTACTTCTATGTGGCTAAGGGCCTCGACGGGGCACTCCAGACCCACTTCTGCCACGACGAGTCACGGTCATCGCTGGCCAAGGACGTAGTGAAGCGGGTGGTGGGCTACACCGTGCCTGTTCTTGACGGTGAGGCATTATCCGTCAGGGTGCTCGTGGACCACTCGATCGTGGAGAGCTTTGCGATGGGCGGAAGATCGACGGCGACGTCGAGGGTGTACCCGACGGAGGCCATCTACGCCGCCGCGGGTGTCTACCTTTTCAACAACGCCACCGGCGGCGCCGTCACCGTCGAGAGGCTCGTGGTGCACGAGATGGACTCGTCCTACAACCAGATCTTCATGGCCGAGGACTTGTAGTCATCGTCGTCCATGGATGGTGTGCACGGATGGTAACGATAATCACCTACACATACATACATATTATTGATTGGCCGCTCACCAGATTGGTCGGCGGCGGCGTCCTCTTTTCATGGATGCAAAAGGAGATGGAGTACTAGCTACTCTAGATTATCATGTTGTTGTTTTGTTGGTTTTTCTTTTTCCTTTTGGACTTTGGGTTTTTGATGAGATGGATGGAATTAGCTATAGACGGACGAATTGTCCTGATTTGTCCTACCTTCCAAATGTAACTATATACTGGCAGGATTGATGATATCCCTCCTGTGCTCCAGAACTATGACGATGATATGAATCAATTGATCAACTGTATATGAATTTGTTGGGAAACCTTATTTCTGAATCTGGAGTACCTATGATAATATTTCTGAATTGTTGTTTGGATCCATCCTTTGATATTTAGCAAATTAAGCGTATGTGTCTGCTGCTTTAATTAATTATGCTAGCTGCCCCATTGGGCTGCATTGTTGTACTATATATTTTTCGAAATGGGGAAAGTGATCCCCCGACCTCTGCATCAGGTTGATGCATATGGTTTTTATTATTTTTACTAAAATTCATTCAAAGGAAACGGTTGCACCCAGAATCCATGCCCCGCCGACGCTCCTCCGGCTGAAGATAAGACACCATGCGGATTCAATACGTGGCCATCAAAATAACCTGCAAGAAGGAATAGTTTCAAGCTCTGTCAACATAATCATTACGCACGTTCCACATGGTCCAAAGCAAAGCACAAACACCCACTTTTATTTTGGCTTTGTCTTTTCTATTCACTCAATTCAACCAATTTCCAAACATGTTTGAAATATTAGTTGGCGGAGTAATGTTGAAAGTCATTTGTATAATACGCAAACAACACGTGTGAGAGGACATGCGACGAATAAATGATGTACTGATTCATCTTGATCACAATAACAACATTAAGCATTACCATTCCAATTTTATTAAGCAAGTTGTCTTTAGTTAAAATAACCTTTTGATGAAGAAACCATATAAAAATTATGATTTCCAGTGGCACTTTATTTTCAAATGTATTCATGGAGGTATCTTGTGTTATCATTCAACATATTTAAATACATTGATTTAACCGCAAAGAACCCTGAGTTTTTTAAACCCCACACAAAAGAATATGAAGGGTTAACTGAATGTCCATCAATCGGCTGACCAAGTGCAGCCAATGAATCCATTTGTTACCTGTTAGTGCTTGTCTAGATTCTATATTTGTATGAGCATGATGTAATACATTAGGGAAGGAAACTTGTTTTCTCTGGGTAATGTTATACATGGATGGATATTGGTGAGCTAATGGGGCATTGTTGTATATATGAACATCAATCCTCGGACCGAAGGCATATCAAGTTTCATAGAAGAATAGTCAAGCGGCCCAGATTACAACGTGAGTTGGCACATACGCCGAATTCGCACACCACGCTACCAAAGGCAAACACACACACAGACTACTCACCTACTTTCCACCGTCCCCCTGCTGTAGGCAACCTGAGGAGAGTCCTGCAAAATGCCAAACTTTGGCTTCCTTCATGCTCCCATGGACTAACTTCACTGGGGATAGGGAATCTCCCTCGAACACGATGTCATGCATTCCACTCCACAATGACTAGCAAAGAAGTGCAAACACCGTCCATAGGTCTCTCTCATCACGACCGGAGGCCCTTCGAGTGGTGATCCACTCCTCGATCGACTAATCCTTCAAAAGAATCCAGCTCTCGCACCGCCATCGGAGACATCAATTCGCCTAGAATAATTGGGCAAGCACACACCCTGTCAGCAGCAAGGCCTCCGGGCATGGAAGACCATGTCGTCGGGCAAGGCGATCCGCCATCCAACAATTACCTTGAAGGGCTAACTGCATGAGGAATTTGCACTTCGATGGAGCCCTCAAGCACCAACTCTAGAGGGCCCTGACCATGTTGACAGATTCCCTGAAAAGCACTACGTAGCACGAGCGTGAGGTGTATTCGGCACTCGGTTGCCAAGTCTACCGGAAAATATCATCATGTCCAGGAACAAGTTCCACGCACTATCTATGCATGTGTTGTTAAAGATATATTCTGTTATATGTGTCGGGGGGATACCCCCGAGTAGGGGTAAAGCTGGTGATAAATGGAGTTCGAGGTACTGGTTACCAAGTTCGGTCGTACCGAGTTGGTACCTGCCGAGTAGGATGGTACCCGGCTGGGTAGCTGTTAGGTTGGAGCTACCCGGTAGGAAGATCAAGAGACCAACGGAAGGATTCAAGTACTTATCTGGGTCATCCGAGTAGCACTTGGAGGATCCGGATAGAAGAGGGAGCTGCTCTACTCGGAGGCAAAGTCAATGGAGCCGTTGGGTGAATCCCGCGTATCCAGGGGCAGTACAGGCGTGCGGTTCAACTTACTAGGCGCGTGATGATGTGTATCCATACGTGGGTACAGTGTGCGGTATGGGCGAGGCCATGTCATGTCACTGATAAGGGGGACAGAACATGTCAGCGTCCCTACCGCGAAGACTTTTGGCGACTGTCAGCGAGGACACGGAGGCGTGCGGTGTAGCAGAGTGTGTAGTCACCTAGTCAGTACTTGCATACGTAGAGGTAGTAGGTGGCCACCAGTATATAAGGTGGCCTCCCCCTCATGCGTGAGCGTTGATCAACTGGTTAGTAATTCATTTCACGTGAGAGCCGAGGCACCATTAGGAGAGAAAAGTAGCAGAGAGGATCTTCTTCCTCTAGCTCCTTGCGCTTGAGGAACTCTTGTAATCGGCACATACATATACAGAGAGAGACAGGAGTAGGGGTGTTACCTCCACACGAGGGCCCCGAACCTGGGTAGATTGTGTTGTTTGCAGTGTTGTGAGCGCGCCAGTTAGGCGTGCAATCCCTCCCCGGATACCTACAGCGTCCATCGGCCCCAACCTTAAGCCATCCTATGGCATCTGTCTTCTCCATACCATGACAGTTGGCGCCCACCGTGGGGCCAGCAGCGGCGCTGGCTGGGGTTTCTATCCGGACGGGACCCGTTTCTCGTTCGGGGGAGCGCGTGGTTTGTGGCCTTGTCCACATATTTGGCTCCCTCGACTTCGCCACCGACAACGCGGGCGATTTCTGCGGCAGGCTCGTGTCCGCAGGCGGCTTCGTCGTCAGCTTCGGCGCGCATCTGGTGTATGTCGCCATCACCGTCATCCGCGAGTACCCCGAGGCGGTGCTCGTTGCTGCGGACCCTCCTGCCGTTCTCGTCGTCCGCGGGCAGCCAACCGACGGCTCTGCGGGCAGCGTGGAGGTGATGATGACTGGCCCGGTCCCTACTACCGGGAAAGGCGCGCCCGCTGCGCCTAAAGTTGTTGACGAGCCGGCTGCTCGGCCGAGCCACAAGCCATACGAGAAGCCCCAAAACCAACCAGACTACATGGATCCTTCTACATCGACGGCGATACTGGCTCCTCTAGCTGGTGTCATTGAGAAGCTGGGCATGCCTTTGGCCGCAAATACGGATCCGGCGGTGTTGAGGGTGCAGCTCGAGGAGCAGCGCCAGGCCATGCTCCTGGAAGCCCAAGATATGGCAAAGGTTAGGCTCGAATTCAGTCTTGACCAGAATGAGTACAATAGGGCTCATGATTTCACTCCGGTTGCAAAGAACCCTAGCGGGATAGGAGTTATTCAGCGCAACTTAGGTGCCGAGTTGGCTAGAGATGGTAGAGCTGCTAGCAAGTCCGCTAGTTTGACCTCGGCTGATAGGCCTAAGTATAGTACTTTTGCTAAGACGCTTAGGGCGGCAGAAGCAGTTGCTGCCGAATTGCCACACCTAATTGGCGAAATTCGCATTAGGCAGTAGGACCGGTTCAATGAGCTTGTCCTTGAAGCTGGTAGGGAGAATGAGGCATTCCGAAAGGAGAATCTGGGAGTTGTTGCCTCTCATGTTGTTCAGTCGCATGGAGCGAAATCCGGAGGCCATGCCTCCTCACCTCTTCCCGGTGGTGGGAGATCTCGGAGTGTGAACTCTGGGAAATATAAGCAGATGTAGGTGTACGAGCCGGCTTTCGCCGGAAAACAGCACGCTGTAGAGCGGCAGCCCGGTCAAGAACACATTGTGCAAGGTTGTGGCCATGCTACTGCCCGAGTTCACCAAGAGGGGCAAGGAGGCAACCGAGATGGTCCATCTCGGCACCCGGTAGCCAACCCGGTTCAGCCTCAACCCGGTGCAGGTCATGTTGTTCAGCCGCAAGCCGTTGCCGCTGTGGTCAACCCGGTTCCCCAACCCGGTGCCGCACGACGGGACAAATACAATGATGGGTACTCTGCAATGGAGCAGGCTGAGTACCAAAGGAATGAGAGATGTGATGATGGAGGAATTGGATCTCGGTTGGGGGCACGTGTGCTGCAGCCAAGTGACACAAGGTACAAGTTGGACCAGATCTATCAGTCCGAGGAGATGGAGTGGGCAGGCCCGTCGGGACCACTCTGTTTTGGTCCCAGGATCATGAATCAGCATACTGTGCAAAAGTTCCAATTGGCAAGAGGAAGCAAGACCTATGATGGATGCACCAAGACAGAGGACTGGCTGAATGACTATGTCACCACTGTGCACATTGCCGGTGGCAACCGCACGTGGGCGGTGAGATATGTACCTCAGATGTTGGAGGGCCCAGCCCAGATCTGGCTTAACAACCTGCCGAGAGACAGCATCAATTGCTAGCTTGATTTCTCAGAGGCCTTCATCAGTAACTTCACAAGCACCTACAAGAGGCCAAACCGGCCACAGCAGCTCTCGGCGTGCAAGCAGAGGGAAGAGGAGACAGACCGAGAGTATCTTACTCGGTGGAGTACTCTGAGGAACACTTGCGAGGGTGTGAATGAGTCACAGGCAATTGCCTGGTTCGCTCAAGGCTGCCGACATGGAAGCATGTTGTGGCAGAAGTTGCAATGGGAGATGCCGAGTACGCTTGCCGAGACGATCAAGATTGTTGATATGTATGCACTCGGTGACCCTACTCAGCCTCTGCTCGATTCGTTCGAGCCGAGAAGAAGAAACCAGGGTGGTGATAGTGGTAGGCGAAATGATTGCCAGGACTACCGGAACAAGAGGAGAGATGACCGTCTGGATATCCGCTACGGATTGGACCATGTGGATACAATTAATCAGGATCAGCCCGCCGCCGGGAGCAGCCAAAGGCAAAAAACTGCTGGGACCCAGTATGGGCAAAACCAGAATCAGGGCCAGGACTTCAAGAAGCAGAACAATGATCCAAACCAATCCGGAGACGCTCCGAGGTTTATCTTTGAGACCATGAAGGAAGGGCCATGCAGTTTTCATACTCGGCATCCGAGTAGGCCAGCCAATCACACCACTCGGCAATGCAGATGGTGGGACCAGATCAAGAGCGATGGCTTTGGCCAGTTGCCTCCTCTTCCGCTCTTGGGCTCTGATGTGCAGCCTATCCGGGCAGCTCCTCCCAGGCCTTCCGAGAACCAGAGAAGGGAAAATATGAACCAAGTGGCGCAGGGGGCCAACAACAACACCAATCGCAACAACTACAACAACAACAACCGCAACTACAACAACAAAAATTGCAACAACACCTTCAACCGGAACAACAACAATAACGATGGCAATGGTGGTGGAGACCGGAATCAGTATCAGGACCATCATGAGAGCTACATGGTGTTCACCACCGAGCCGGATGACAAGCAGAGCATGCGCAGACGTGCGATGGAAGTAAACGCAGTGATGCCGGCGGTGCCAGAGTACATGCACTGGTGCGACCAGGACATTGTCTGGTCCCGGGATTATCATCCCAAGATTATGCCTTAACCGGGTACCTATGCCTTGGTGGTAGACCCAAATTTCCTTGGGACCAAGAAGAATGTGAAGTTCAGTAAGGTGCTGATTGACAACGGAAGCAGCATCAACATCCTATACCGAGACACCCTGGAGAAGCTCGGTTATTCCGTGAACATGCTGCTACCTAGCCGGACTACATTCCACGGCATCGTACCCGGCGTATCCTATGCTCCTATCAGCCGGGTGTGGATTGATGTGATTTTCGGCACCAGGGAGAACTGCCGGACTGAGTGCTTGCAATTTGAGGTGGTTGATCTCCAGAGCCCCTACCATGCTCTACTCGGCAGACCGGCTATGTCCAAGTTCATGGCCTCTACTCATGCGGCCTACCTGAAGATGAAGCTTCCCGGTCCCAATGGCATCATCACCATCTCGGGTGACTACAAGCGCTCTCTGGAGTGTGCATCTGCTGGATCTCGGCTAGCCGAGTCCATGGTCATTTTGGTCGAGAAAAAGAAGATACATGAGGTGGTGGCTATGGCCCAAGCATCTCAACTCGGCATGCCCGGGATGCCGAGCTCCCAGCATAGTGCTACTTTCCAGGCCTCTCAGGAGACCAAGAAGGTGCAGATCGACCTAGAGTTCCCCGAGCGTGTTGCCATCGTTGGTGCCAGGTTGGAGAAGAAATAGGAAAGCGCGCTCATCCACTTCCTCCGTGAGAATCGGGATGTCTTTGCCTGGTCCAATCAGGATCAGCTGGGTGTCTCGAGGGAGTTGGTTGAGCACTCTTTACATATGCGGCCGGATGTCAAGCCGGTGAAGCAAGTTCTGTGCCGCTTTGCTGTAGAAAGAAGAAAAGTCATTGGTGAAGAGATCACAAGACTATTAGCAAGTGGATTCATCATGGAGGTACTGCATCCGGATTGGCCCAATCTGGTCATGGTGGAAAAGAAGAAGGACAACCCCATGGTCGTTGTGGTGTGGCGTATGTGTGTCGACTATACCGAATTGAACAAGGCCTGTCCCAAGGACCAATTCCCACTGCCCCGGATAGATTAGGTGATCGAATCCACTGCCGGGTGTGAACTTTTATCTTTTTTTGATGCCTACTCTGGTTTTCACCAGATTCCACTGAATCCGGCTGATCAAATAAAGACTGCTTTTATTACCCCATACGGGGCTTATTGCTATCGTGTTATGTGTTTTGGGTTGAGAAATGTTGGGGCCACGTACCAGAGATGCATGCAGAAATGCCTGCACGAGCAGATCGGCAAAAATGTGCAGGTGTATGTGGATGACATAGTCATCAAAACCAAAGAAAAACACACACTGCTGAGTTACCTTGAAGAAACGTTCGCAAATCTGCGGAGGTCCTGGATGAAGCTGAATCCGACCAAGTGCACGTTTGGTGTCCCGGAAGGGAAGCTACTCGGTTTCCTTGTGTCTAGTCAGGGCATTGAAGCCAATCCTTCCAAAATAAAATCTATTGAGAGCATGTCTCTACCGAGATCACTGAAGGATGTGCAGAAGTTTACCGGGTGTATGGCTTCCCTTAGCCGGTTCATTGGGAGAATGGGCGAGAAGGCCCTTCCTCTGTACCAGCTCATGAAGAAAAGCGATAAGTTCGTTTGGACACGACAAGCTGATGTGGCTTTCCGGGAGCTGAAGACCATGCTGGCTACCGCTACGGTTCTGACGTCTCCTCTGCCTAGAGAGCCGATGCTGCTCTATATTGCAGCTATCAACCGAGTTGTGAGTGTGGTGGTAGTTGTGGAGCGAGAAGAGGAAGGAAAATCAGTGCAGAGGCTGGTGTATTATCTCATTGAGGTGCTATCCAGAGCCCTATTTCCAAGAGCATCCGATTACGGTGGTGAGCACTGCCCCCATCTCGGAGATTATGGGCAACAAGGATGCAAGCGGCCGAGTAGCCAAGTGGGCAATTGAGCTAACTGCCTACGCCCCAGCGTACGCGAGAAGAGAAGCTATCAAATCCCAGGCCCTAGCGGATTTCTTTGTTGATTGGGCCGAAATGTAGTATGAGCCTCCTTTTCCGAAAACAAATTTCTGGCAGATGCATTTTGATGGCTCTAAGGTGAAAGAGGGACTCGGCGCCGGTGTGGTGCTCACCTCACCCAACCGGGATCAACTCAAGTATGTGCTGCAGATCCATTTTCGACATCCAATAATGTTGCCGAGTATGAGGCCTGGTCCACGGACTGAAAGTATCCAAGGAGATTGGTATCCAGCGGATTGTATGCTATGGCGACTCGGACCTAGTAGTCCAACAAGCCTCGGGGACTTGGGACGCATTGGATACCAACATGGTATCTTATCGGTTCCTGGTCCAGAATATGTGTGGATTCTTTGATGGGTGTGAGTTCCACCACATCCACCGAGCTGAAAATGATGCTGCGGAAGCTCTGTCCAAATTGGGCTCTTCTCGGCAATTCATCCCGGCAGAGATTGCTTTGGAGCATTTGAGGAAACTATCTATTAAGCCCTCACCCAACTCGCAGTCCATATTCATCCCAGCCCTGCCGGACTCAGAAGTTATTCCCATGGAGATTGATGAGGGGATCGCAAAGGAGAACCCGGGGACTGCTCCATTTAACCCGGGGACTGCCTCAGTAAACCCGGGGACTGTCGCATTCATCTAGGGAGTTATTTCTCAGTACTCGGGGACTCGTCTCCAACCCGGAGCAAGTCATGTCAGATGACCAATGGAGGTGGATGAACCAGTGTTTCCTACTCGGGAGACACCGAGTCGGGCCCTACCCATATTATCCTTTCTGGTGGATGGTACTTTGCCGAGTGACGAGGTCACAGCCATACAGATACAGAGAAGATCCAAGGGCTACACCATCATTAACAAAGAGCTACACAAGAGAAGTGCCACTGGCGTGCTCCAACGCTGTGTTGAGACGGAAGAGGGAGAAGAAATTCTTAGAGAAATACACCAAGGGGAATGTGGGCACCATGCTTCATCCCGGGCCCTAGTCAAGAAGGCTTTCCGGCATGGATTCTTTTCGCTCACTGCCATGGAACAAGCCGAAGACCTAGTAAGAAAGTGCAATGGGAGCCAGCGATATGCAAGCAAGATACAGATGCCAGCTTCCGAGTTGAAGACAATTCCCATCACCTGTCCATTTGCAGTGTGCTGCTTGGACATGGTGGGTCCTTTCAAGCCAGCTCGGGGCAACATGACCCACATCCTCGTCATGGTTGATAAATTTACCAAGTGGATTGAGGTGAAGACAATCCGGAAGTGCAATGGAAATACGGCTGTAAGCTTCTTGAAGGATATTATCCTGAGATATGGCTACCCGCATGGGTTCATCTCGGTTAATGGGACAAACTTTGCTGAAGGAGATTTCGCTCGGTTTTGTAAGGAAAAGCGGATCCGGCTAGAAATGCATCAGTCGCCCATCCGGCTTCAAATGGGCAAGTTGAAAGAGCAAATGGCATGGTCCTATCCGGTATAAAATCATGGCTGATTGAGCCATTACTGAAAACACCTGGTTGTTGGCTAGACGATTTGCCGACAGTGTTGTGGAGTCTAAGGACTACCCCTAACCGATCAACCGGATACACAACATTCTTCCTGGTATATGGAGCAGAGGCCATGTTGCCCACTGACCTTGAGCATGACTCGCCGAGAGTGACCCCTTATATTGAGGCAGAGGCAAGAGAAGCCCGAGAATATGATGTTGATTTGCTCGAGGAAGCAAGAGAGTTAACTCTATCACGATCAACTATATATCAACAAAATCTGAGACGTTACCATAGCTGGAAAGTAAACCCAAGGGTTTTCCGAGAAGGAGACATGGTGCTTAGGCTTGTGCAATGCACAGCCGGGATGCACAAACTTTCCCTCCATGGGAAGGGCCATTCATCGTGAGAAAGGCTCTGCACAATGATGCGTACTACCTCATTGATGTGCAGGAACCACAGAAGAACAGGGCGGATAAATCAGGAGAGGAATCCAATGCCCCTGGAATGTAGCTCTACTTTGCCGTTTTCATTCCTGAATAATCATTGTATGTATCTCCTTACCGAGTTGAATTCCAAGTCGGCACTCTGAGTTCGAACTCGGGGACTGCCTGTGCCAAAACTTGCTCTGTGTCATTTACCTTCTTCCTTTGTCTACTCGGTTAATCTATTCGGAATTTCATGTGTAAGTCTAGTAATATGTTCAAACCTAAGGGCCAACTCTTCGACTCTGCTGCAGTCCGCAACCCGGCTTCATGGCAAGCAAGAGAACAAGCCAAAGGTCAATGAACACACGAAAAACTGCTAAAGAAAGAATGGGTTTATCAACCGAGTTGAGTGCTTTTTTCTTTTGTTTTTCCGGTTAAGTACTGAGCAATGTTAATTTCAAATCTCAAAGTTGTTAAGTATTAGAAACTCGGTTTTTGAAATCTTGCGACTCGACTACCAACAAGCCACAAGTGGTAGGTAAGAGCAAAGATGAAAGAGCCGAGTGGATAAGAAACTGTCTCGGGGACTCGGAATTAGCGCAGTCCGGCATTCAGCGAGTCTTGCTAAAAGCTTAATTGAAACTGAGTAGCAAACACAACAGAATAATTTTTTGATACATTTGCACCCGACATACCGGGGATCTGATAAAAAATTTGAGACTAAAATAGAGCAGGAATATAAGCCGCAGTCGAGGAAGTTGTGGTCAGTTTAGCACCTGCCGGGTCGGAGGACTCGGTGGCGGGCCCGGAGGCAGCAGCTGATGCAGGGGTCGCAGAGCCGACAGTTGGTGTAGGAGGCCCGGAAGCGGCGTTCTCGGCAGTGGCCTCCGATGCACTCAGCTCGGGAGCAGGCGTCGAGATAACCATCTCGGTGGTGATGACTTCGGAAGAGGCATCCGGCCGCTGCTCGGCTTGGAACTGCTCGTCTACCTCCTCGGAGCCGTCTTTCGGCTCGGACTCTTCCCGATCATCGCCCAACTTGGCTTCTTCGATAACAGCCTTGTCCGTCTCGACCTCTTCGTCGCCCGCGTCTTCCTCATCGCCATCTTCGTCATCGTCCTCATCCTCGTTTCCCACAACGTCCGTGTCGGGCTCAGACGTAGGTCCATCGATGAACTCCTTCGTATCAGCATATGAGACCAGCCAATATGCGGTCTCCTGGCGGCGATGGATGTAGTCCTCCTTTTCGGTCCACTTGGATCCATTCCGGAGAGACTTGAGCTTGTTGAGGTCCAAGTTCTCATACCAAGAAAGCACGAAGTGCAGAGCTTCATCTGCGCCGGCTCGGGCTGCTGAGGCGCGCCACTTCTTCAGTTTGACCTTGACATAGTCCAAGTTGGAGGCCAGCTTATCTACCGTGTTGGGGGGCTCGACGTCCGGTCAGAAGACCCTGTGTAGCCACATGCCGGTGGACATGATGGTGGTGCCCAGGCCCTTTAGGGATTGAACCCGGGTCTTGATGATTTCAACTTGGTCATCAATCGTGACCGACCCAGCAACATCGTGGCCAAGTTCACGGGCCCTTTCCACTGCCCTGTCAGCGCCCAAGTTGAAGTCTGGAAATGTCCCTGAGAGAGGAAATGTTGAATAAGAGTTAAGAAGTGAGACCGGGTAGAAGAAACCGGATAGGAAAGACCGGATAAAGCAACTTAGTGAAAAGCAATAACTTACAGCGCAATTCCATGACAAGCTCCTTAAGCCGGCTGGACCATCCTTTAGAAAGGGCGTGATGCTTGTCCAGCAGGCCGCGGGAGTTGACCAGCATGCTGTCGAGCGCGGCGTTCCGTGACTTGAGGGACTCAATTTCCCTCTCCAGCTCGAGCTTCTCGACAGCCGCCTGGCTCAGCCCTTGGTTTTGTCATTCCTGGCCTGCAGCGCCATCTTCATTGTGTCAGCCAGCTCGCGCTTCAGTTTGAGCACCTCATTCTTCTCGGCAGCAAGGTCTGCCTCCAACTTGGTCTGGCTGGCCTGCACCTGCTGCTGCACCTCGGCTGGGGTGACGCACCCTTCGTGTTGATCAAGGAATAACTTGTGTTCCTCAGAGAAGGAGGTAATCCGGTCAGCAAAACAGTGAGAATGCGGAAATTGGATAAGAGGAAAGAAGATGCAACTTACTCTCCAGCGCCATGATCTTGCTCTGGGCCGACTCGGCCAGCACAGTGCAGTCTTGGTGCTTCTTGGTGAAGGCCTGGTGCTCACCTGCAAAGGGAGCAAAATTAACCAGAGAAAAAACAATAGGCGTAAACACAAAACGCAGAGATAGAAAATGTCACACTTACTTTCTAGAGAAGAGATCTTGGTGACGGCGTCCGTTAGTTGTTTTGCCATGATAGCTGTGACGCAGAAAACAGATACCGAGTTAGAAAACTGGTGCGAAAGAAGCATAGACAGTAACTCGGCAAGAATAATTTACCTTTCTACCCCAGCTCCTCCTGCAGCTGGCGATTCTGGTCCTGGGCATTCCGGTAAGCCCAGAACAGCTTCTAGAAGATCAGGGCACGGGACACGGTGCAAGTATGAAGAGAAAACAGAGAAAAGTTAGTTGGAAGATTCGGCCCGAGTAGGCTTCAACTCGATCGAGTATTGCCTACTCGGCCTAAATCTCGGGGACTGGATGATGTATGATTTCGGATAAAGAACAAAACTTACTCGGGAGGTGACCTCGGCATCTTCTGCAGGCAGTACATCTTGTGCGCGAGTGTGCTGCTAGAGGCTGAGACTTCCTTGGAGACATGGCCGACATCGGCTTGGTTCCAGGCTTTCCGGTAGCTGTCCAGCGAGCCCAGTGTCTTCCCTTGTGCTCCGGATCAATGAAGCCAATCCGCTCTAGAGTGGAGTCGATATCACCCTGCAGCTCCGCTGCAAGTTGTGTCAGTTGGGTACTCGGCTGAATCGTCAGGGTGTCGGTTTCGACTTCACCCCGGCCGTCTTCGTCCTGGTCTTCTTCTTCTGCGGCACTAGCTGCTGCTGCCCCTTCTGCGAAAACACTGGGACCTTCACAAGGGGTTCTTCTGCTCCCTCTGCTTGGCCGGTGCTACCCGCTCCTGTAGCTAGTTTCTGAGAGGGCGCATACTCTGCGCGCTGCCGGGTGCGAGGAATGGAGCCGCTCCCGGTAGGTGCAGCGGACCTACCCGGCGGTAATGGACTCGGTGCTACTGTGGCTGTTGCTGCTGCTAGTGCCCGGCGTGTGGCCACGGGTGCGGTCCTGGCGGTCGCTCTGGTGTCAACTGTCTTGGCCGCGGCAGTCTCTGCTGCCACTGCTACCTCCAAGGGAGTAGGCCTTCTCGGCAGAGTCGGTGGCCTGGCTCCGACTGCTGCTGGAGGAACCTGTTGCTGTGCAGCTTTTGGTTGTTGCTGGGGCTGGTGCTCGGGCTGCTGCTGTGCAGTCTGCTCAGAATGGTGTTGCTCTTCTGCTGCTCTACTATTGGCTATGGTGGCTGCTGTTGGGTTTGCTGCTCAGGGGCGGACTCCGGGTGCTCCAAAGTCCTTTCAGTATCCATCTTGGCGCCGGTGTTGTCAGCACCGAGGTCTTCGTCTTCCCGGTCCGGGAAGGGCATCTTGGCCTTTTCCTCGGCACGAGTCTCGGTGTCATCAGAGTCGAGGTCGACAATAGTGGGGGGACTATGCGGCCTCAGAGGCACCTCAGGATTATCGGCGTCAATGGCATCGCTAGAGGAAGAAAGAAGAAACAGAGAAGTAAATCAAAATGCAAACACAAAGCATCCAAGTGGTAAAAGGCAGATAAGGCGAGAAAAAGTGGGCATAGAGCATCTCGGGAAACTTACCCGTCCTCGGTTGGTCGTTGTGGCCTCTTGCGTGACACCGTGGTCTTGGTATTCTTCCTCGCGCCCTTCTTCTGCCTCTTGCTGGTTGGGGGCTCGGCGGCTCCACTTCCGGATCGCTTCCTCACTCTGGTGGGGGCAGCAATTGACACAGGCACCGCGTCAATCGGCTCCTCTTCCATCTTGTCTGGAAGCAATAAAAAGGAATACAACGGTGAGACCGGGAAGAGCCCGGAAAGCATCTAAGAAAATACAGTAGTGGTCTCTGTCACCTTCTTCATCCTCGGACTAGTCCCGGATTGAGGTGGAGACTCGGGACTTACCATCTTGGCCTGGGGGAGTGGCGAGCGGGATGGAGAGCGTATCCTGGACATCGAACTGCTCCTCGTCGTCCTCAGTCCGGTCCGGTTGCCAGTTCTCCTCTAGGACTGCCTTGTCTTCCTTTTTCTAGCGAGGAATGTGCTGTAGATGCAAACACAAAGCATAAGGAACCAAAATGAATTCGGGGGAAACCGAGATAAGCCTCTACTCGGTATAGCATACGAATCATAAAGCATATAAAGCTAAGTGTATTCGAGGGAAACCGAGATGAGGCTCTACTCGGTATAGCATGCGAATCATAAAGCATATAAAGCTAAGTGTATTCGGGGGAAACCGAGATGAGACTCTACTCGGTATAGCATGCGAAACATGAAGCATGAGTATATAAGGGAATTCGGATGAGACCAAGATGAATCCTACTCGGTGAAGCATGAGAAACAGATAGCAAGATCAACTAAGTACATGCGGAAGAAAACTTACTCAGGGGGCTGGCCGGTTTTGGCTATATGGCGCGAAGCCATAATCCCAAGTGTCCGAGAGGGTGTCCTTGAGGATGGAGCGAGCCCAGATGGCCACCTCCTCTTTGCTGAGCTCGAAGGTGGTGGTGCGTGTGTAGTCGCGGGCCCCGCCCATGTAGCACATCTTGTGTGCTCTGAGTTGGAGAGGGAGAACCCGGCGGCTCACCTAGGTGGCAATCAGATCATCCGGCCTGAGTCCCAGCTCGACCAAGTGCTTCAGCCGACTGTCCGCGTAATTGGCATCCGGCACGGTCTTCTTCGGGTTGTACCCCCAATTCTTCATGGCGGTTGGAGGAACGTTCTCAAAAGCCAGAAGCCGGATGAGATCAACCGGCTCTGCGCCTGCTTCCAGACTGGGGTTCTTCACATAGAGAAATCCCCTTTGCCATTTCCGGCATGTGTCCAGTCCCGGAACCCAGGGGTACGCGCTGGGAGTCCGGCGGACAATCATGGCTGTGCCGGTTTGGTTCATGACTTTGGGCGCGTCCGGGTTGGCCTTGTTGGGAAGAACTTGTTGGCGAAAATGGAAATACTTGGCCCAGATGTCTACCGTGGGGTAGACACCGAGATAGGCTTCGCAGCAGGTTAAAAAGGTGGAGAGCATGGCTATGGCATTAGCCGGAAGGTGGTGCGGTTGCAGGACGAAATGGCGAAGAAACTGTTGCATGAATTTGGAGACAGGAAGGCCAAAGTCGCGTTTGAAGTGGCTAAGGAAAACTACATACTCACCGGGCACGGGTTGCAGCTCCAACTCGCGGCCGGGTGGCCTGCAGATTTCCGGCGCTACCCGGCGGGTGTTCACCAGCCACTGAGTGTCGCTGGCGGTCAGGTCAGATCCCTCCCAATTGGCGCGGGTGGATGCGGGGCCCTCGAGATCCAAGTCGGCGACGGGCTCGAGTGCCATCGGTGTAGATCCGGATCCGGGCGTATCCGGATAGCACGAGGGCGCGAAGACGGGCTCGGGCCGCAGGGGTCGCAAAACGGCCGCGGCGGCGCGGAAGACAAACGCCGTGGCGCATCTCCGGCGATGAAGAGCTTGAAGAAGGAAGCGAGGAAGAAGCGGAAGAGTAGCACGGTAGCGGTGGCGCGCGGTGGAAGATGGCCGTGCGTCGCAGTGAAGAACTTGGTCCTCGCTCGCACTCCGGCGAGCGGTGGCGTGCGAGAGTGAATTTGGTCTCTCCCTGAGCGCGACGGCGTTTGGTGGTTCGTGACGGAGCGGAGCGCTCTGTGCGAGTTTGCGTGAGGAAGGAGAAAGGCAAGGGGGCAAATGAAGAGGGAGCCGAGGCAACGGGCGGCGCGGGGGTATTTATACCCCCATAGAGCAGTTACTCCGTTGGATTTACTGCGACAGAAATCGTGGGTGCGTGGGGAGTTACTGCGCACGTTAGAAACGCACGAAGTGATTAAATCACGCGTAGCGAGCGCAGCCGATCCCACGTCGTGCGACATGGGTACTTGAGTGCTATGAGGTTATAAGACACGACAGCGCGTGGGCCCGGTGTGCAGTGGCAGACGCAGGTGGAGCGCGTGCGGTGCAACCGCATCAGACCCGAGGCGACGTGGGCTGCAGTTGCGCGCCACGTGTAGAGCCTTACACCTGAAGATAGCGAGGTGCGCTGGATCGAACGGCAAAATTCTGGAAAATTGGCTAAGTGCTGGGATCTCGGCAAAATCCAAAGCAGTTTGTACTATCCGGTTGAGAGAAGAAAACCCCGCAGGAAATAATGGATTTGATTCGAGTTCGGATGGAGCTCGACCGAGTTGAGGTGCAACCCGACTGGGTATTCAAAGGAGGTTTGGTTTAAAGCTGGAACGGCCCAGCATCCGAGTTCACCGGACCATACCAGCTTCGGGGACTAATGTCGGGGGCTACCCCCTAGTAGGGGTAAGGATGGTGATAAATGGAGTTCGAGGTACTGGTTACCAAGTTCAGCCGTACCGAGTTGGTACCTGACGAGTAGGATGGTACCCAGCTGGGTAGTTGTCAGGTTGGAGCTACCCGGTAGGAAGATCAAGAGACCAAGGGAAGGATTCAAGTACTTATCTGGGTCATCCGAGTAGTACTTGGAGGATCCGGATAGAAGAGGGAGTTTCTCTACTCGGAGGCAAAGTCAATGGAGCCGTTGGGTGAATCCCGCGTATCCAGGGGTAGTATAGGCGTGCGGTTCAAGTTATAGGCGCGTTATGATGTGTATCCATACGTGGGTACAATGTGCGGTATGGGCGAGGCCATGTCATGTCACTGACAAGGGGGTCAAGACATGTCAGCATCCCTACCGTGAAGACTTTTGGCGACTGTCAGCAAGGACACGGAGGCGTGCGGTGTAGCACAGTGTGTAGTCACCTAGTCAGTACTTGCATACGTAGAGGTAGTAGGTGGACACCAGTATATAAGGTGGCCTCCCTCCTCCTGCGTGAGGGTCGATTAACTGGTTAGTAGTTCATTCCACGTGAGAGCCGAGGCACCATTAGGAGAGAAAAGTAGCAGAGAGGTTCTTCTTCATCTAGCTCCTTACCCTTGAGGAACTCTTATACTCGGCATATGCATATACAGAGAGAGAGAGAGAGAGGAAGGAGTAGGGGTGTTACCTCCACACGAGGGCCCCGAACCTGGGTAGATCGTGTTGTTTGTAGTGTTGTGAGCGTGCCAGTTAGGCGTGCGATCTCTCCCCGGATACCTACAACGTCCATCGGCCCCAACCTTAAGCCATCATATGGCATCTGTCTTCTCCATACCACGACAATATGTATTTGATAGTATAGGATTTGTAATCCATATTTTACTCTATCTCTACGAGACTTCTTGCCCCCAAGTTTGTACCCCAATATATACTCGCTCATGAGCCTCAATAATAAATCCAACATATTACACCAATCTCATCCTTCTACATGGTATCAGAGCGGCAAGATCCTTAACCTAGCCGTCGCACACGCTTCCGCACCGCGCCGCCCCCGGGGAGGTCCATCTCCATGATCTCAGCCGGGGGCCACGCCGCCCATACCTTGGGTTCGTCCGCTGGTCATGTTGATCTGCTACCCTAGAGTCTTTTTATCCGCCCGTCCCTTGGCCGGCGTTTTCTTTTTTGGTTTGGCGATCATAGATCGGATTGCGTCGCCCACCTCCCGTCGATCCCCGCACGCCTCTACTCCGACACCGGCGCGACTACCGGTCTCTTCACCAAGAGAGGCGGACTCACGCGGCGCGCATCAGCCTTATACGACCATTGTCCGCATGGCCTCTTCGCCGCCTCGGCGGCTTCACACGATGTGGTGGCCTTAACGGTCGCCTTCCGCTCGTCTGCCCGTCCGTCGCCTTGGGCCTGTCGACGTCGCCCTGCTTCGATCGGGACTCCTCCACCACCCCGTCTTCATCGTGGCTGCCTCACGCATGGAGTTGCATTGGCCGCTCAAGCGCATGCGCTGCGTTGGCCGCTCGGCCTCCACCACCCGGCCTCACGTCATCATCTTCACGCTGAGCGGCGCGTCTTCCACCTCGCAAACGATCGCATTGATCACCCGCCCGCCCGCGATCCGTTCCATCCAAGCTACACGACCGAGCCGTACAGTCGTCTACGTGCGCCTCTGCAGGTCCCCAAGAAGACCGTCCCCGAGTGTGCGTCTATAACCAATCGAGCAAACGGACTGCCGTTGTGTTGCCCCATCGGGACGCAGAGCCGCCGCCCTATGGTTCTCACCGCGGCTGCATCACCCCGTGCGTTGCCGCTGCATCGCCCCTTCGGGCCGTAGCGCCGCGGCACGCGATCCCCGCCGCCGCCCCGAGGCCGTCCCCTGGGCCGCCCTCACGGTGTGCTACCACTGCATTGCCCCTTCGGGCCGTAGCACCGTGGCACGTGGTCCATGCTGCCACCCCGAGGTCTTGCCCGCTGTTGCTCCGACACACGTGTCACCTCTGTGTTGCTCCTTCGAGCCGTAGCGCCACAGCACGCGGTCCACTCCGCCGTCCCCGCGCGTTGACCTCTTCATGGTATGCGCCGTGCCGCCTCCCTAGGCGCGGGAACTCCACCATCCGCGCATGGTCTTTTCGAGTTGTTAGGTTCTTCTTCGCCTACTACGAGCATCGCCGCTGTGCTTCTACAGGCGACCGCTGTGGCCCTTCGCGGGCTACCGCCGTCGCGTCACTTCTAACGGTGACCGACATGGCCCTCCCCCCACGAGCCGCCTTTGGTTTTGCCGACTTCATTACCGTCCACCTTTTCGTCTACCTACAACACCAGCTCAGCGCCAACGTCGCCGTTATCTTCCCCGATCACTTCATCTCCTCCGACAACCGTGGTTGACATCGGAACCTTCTACTCCCATGCCGACTGGCGCCGCAACCTTCGTCGAGTCCTTCTCTGTTGGTCCCTCCGACATGATGTACATTTTGTGCCGGTTCCCGTCTACACATGCCCGATGCTGGCAATACCGATGCTTGCCTTTATCCACGACGTGTCCCCGGGCCCGGCAAGCCTGGTGCAACGCCTTGTCAACATCGACTTCGTCCGTCTACGCATGCCCGGTGCTGGCAACATCGATGTGTGCCTTCGTCCACGGGCTTGGCAAACCCGGAGCGACGCCTCGTCCAAACCGCCTTCTTCCCGGCGCACCACTGCCTCAACACCACTGCACCCATGTCTAACTTGGCGCCTCCTTCCGCCCCGCGGCTCCACGGCGACTACCTCGACACCGGCTACCCCGACTCGACATCGATCTCGGCGATCCTCGCATGGCTACGTCGACCACGGATACATCACCCTACGCTCTCGGCTCCCTCGACCTCGGCACAAAGGGCTATCATCTCGTCTTGAGCACTCATCAGTTTCCTCTACGGTCCAAGCTCCAGCGCCATGACACTGTCCACGACGTTAGCCCACTGGATTCTACTTCGGTTTCTCTCCAGTTTGACCGTCCGCGACGCTCCTGTTGCTCGTGACGCTACCGCTACGACTGTGGGGGATGTTAGAGATATATTCCGATATATGTATTTGGTAGTATAGGATTTGTAATCCATCTTCTACTCAATCTCTACCAGGCTTCTTGTCCTCCAAATTTGTTTCTCAATATATACTCGCACATGAGGCTCAATAATACATCCAACATATATACTTTTTGGTGGTTGATTTTTGTGACCGCACGACCTGCTAAGAGATGCTAGATTTGTTATTTGCCGAAATAGGCCGTAGCCCCGCTATATAAAAATAGCAAACACCCGATACAACCAACAGTTTTGCGATGTTGGGGCGGCAGCAAACATACACCCAAATAAAAGAAAGAAAAGAAAATGGAGACAAAGGCGGATCGACTAAACGACGGTGACCCGGAACTGCTGCGCCCTCTCCGACATCGTTCCACCATGCTCCGAGTGCCGGATTGACGGGTACCAAGCAACACCTTCAAGAAGGTAAGCCACGCTGCTGCCCAGACCAGCGTACCGGTCCTAGGGTTTCCCCTGACACAAAGGGAAGCGAACAAGGGTATCCACGACGCCCTTCAGGAAGGAATGATGCCACCCGGAGGTGGCACCGCGTCGGTTTCAGACACGCCGACAAGGATTTCTCCCGAAACCCCCCACCCACAACCTCGCCAATCCGAGCACTCGGCCCCGTGAGGTCAAGCCTCGACCTTCTCTAACAAACCGCCCACCAACATGCGCCAACGACCCCGAAGTCATCATCGTCGTCTCACCGAAGTAGTCGCCACGAGGTTTGCACACCGAAGGTGAGGAGAAGAATGGCCTGGGTCAGCAATACCACGGCCAGTGGGAGGGACCAACCTCCACCGCCGAAGGATCGGCGGTAGTCGACCGGACGTAGCCGCCGAGCATACCAATCCCCGTCAGGTCCAGCCGGGTGCAAGTACCCGTAAAGCCCCGAAGGGGCACACCGGTCCTGACAGGGTCCAGCCGGGCCCAGACGGACCCGTGAAGCTCACTGCCACGATGCAACAGGCTGGCCGCCGTCACCGCGAACCCTTGCATCCGCATCCTCCCCTCCTGGTACAGAGCGTCACCAGGTCCACCGGCCCGTCCAAGCCCATATGGAGCCCGACGGGCCCAGATCTGGGCCGCAGACCTCTGCCGGCCAAGCACCACTGCACGCCGCCGCCTAGTCCCCGCGCCGCCCGCAGACACGACCGCAGCGTCGTCGTTGCCCCACCACCCAACCGGAGCTGAGCCTCTGCCGCCCAAGGAGCACCGCCACCAACCAGGGGAGCCCCGCCTTCCCCAAATCCGTGCGGGTAGAGGCCTTGCGCCGCTGCCGGCGCTACCTAGGCTTTGCCCAGCAGCCTCTGCCGGCAGCGGCGAGGAGGAAGGGGCGCGGAGGGGCGGCCGAAAGCAGAGGCGACCGGGTCGCGCGCCGTCGCCGCGGGGGGCAATAAGCGCGCGGGGGGGAGGGGGCGAGGAGGAGAGAGGGGGGAGAGGGAGGGCGGGTGGCGTGGTTAGGGGACGGGGACGGGAGAGAGGGAGGGCGGGTGGCGGCGCGCCGGCCGTCGGCTAGGGTTAGGGGAGCCCCTAAACAGGGCTATTTTCCGCCAAAAATGGATTTGTTATTTGTATACTCTCTATTTTTGTTACTCGGATCTTTTGTTTTAATATATAAGCCGTATGCTTCATTTTGATGCAGAGGATGGGATTACCCATTTAAAAAAAAAAAATCCAACATATTACGCCAACCTCACCCTTCTACACGGTGAAGCTAACGGGATCATGCATGCATGGCCAGCGACTTACGAGTAGTGCATCCAGCATACTTTCGACTCGGTGGCCTAATTCAAGGCGCCACGATTGGTTATTTGTTTTGTCAGGATAACGTGCCAAGCCTAATTCGTAGTAACAATATAGCTATGGCAGTTAGGCCAGCTCCGACGCGACCGCGACAGCCGTGCCTGGGTCGATTGTTGTAACAACATGTCTCCCTAGATCGATCGTGGTGGAGCAAATAACGGCGCGTCGAGGCTGTTGGAGTTTAAGATGGACCGGGTGAGCCATTAACTAACTAACTAACTAACTAATCGATTCAGCTAGCGTGCTGATGACGAATAAAACGAATCTTTGCAAGTATATTCTAGAGGATGTACGTGCGTAGATTGTGCTAAAGAGATCCCGATAGCTGGACGTATCAAAACCTCTGACATTCCAGGAGCACATCGTTCCCTTGGACGTTTCATCCATTTCACTTTCTAAATACTTGCCGTACACACAAGGAGAACAGAACATTTTCAGATTAGCTCAAGAAGAAAACATCATACTTCCAACTTAATCAATAATCATGTGCAGGCCTTCTCACTTCGCAGTCAACTCTGCCCGGCCTGAAGCTTCAAGGGTTGATAAATTCATTCGGTTCAATAATTTGGCCTGCTGGGCTTCGCAAGTATACGTACTACGGTACTAGCTATGCTTCACTGTCGTCTAGTTTCGGCCAGTTCTAAAACGCACAGTCTGCTGGTGCAATCACAGGGAATGGGCCTATGCGGCGAGGGCTGGGCTGGGTACATTCATCGCAGCGGAGATTTCCACCCCCTGAACTCGAGTGATCCTTTTATTTAAAACAGTCAAAAATCTTTTTTTAAGTATCTGAAAATATAGAAGAAAAATATTGCAAGTTATCAGTGATGTAATTTATAAAAGTGCAAATTTTCAATGTGAAATATATTATATTCCGAGCTATATAAAAAGGAGCCCTTGATCTGAGTATACATACTTTTAAATCTCTAAAATATTTAAGTTTTTGTCATTTCTTATCTCATAATACAAAATAAAAATTGCATTGTCATTTTTCATGCTTATAGAATATATCATTGACTACACCCTGAGTTTTTTCAGATTGTTTTAAAAACTTATAAATATGGTTTTTGGTTTTAAAATAAAATAAGAGGAGCCCTTGAGCTCGAGGGCCAAACTGACTTTTCGATTAGGGATGCCATAAACAAGATAATTATCTAAAATTTATAGAAATATAAATTATCTACAAAATAAGAACATAGTAGACAAGGTTATTTTTCATAAAGAGAAAAAGATAAGGATGTGGGCTCCCTGTCCCACGTGACCATTTTGTGCATGGATAATGTTGAGTGTCCTCTGATGGATAAGCTATCCGATCTTCATAAAATGCGAAATCTTGCCATATGATTATAGCATATTTTAATCACACATTAGATTTTTTTTGCCACTACAGCTTAAAAGCGCAAAAAAAATGCAGCTTCTAGGAAACACCCGTGTAGAAAAAATAATATGAGTATGCAGCTAATCTCCGCTCGCAGCAGTAAATCCTATTATTGCAGTAAATTCGCGAAAAATATTCAACACATGTATGCAGCATGGGAGGACAACATTTGTAGCTTCCCACGAAAATGTTTGCAACATTGAAGCAGAATTTATAGCAATGCTCGGAATCGTTGTAGCATCTCATTCTTATGTTTGTAGCAAAACAAGAATCAATTTGAAAACTTTAAAAAACACTCATGCATCATAGAAAATATACAGATACAAACTTTATGTTGTGGCACCGACTCCACCGGATCGGCTTGCCGGTGACGAGTCTGACTCCCCGGAGCACAACATTAGATTTGGCGACTTTTAGCCCATTCCCATCGACCCATGCGTGTTCCCAAGCTCAGCACGGCCGTACCATAGGTCGGCTGCTCCGTCAGATCAAATCGAGAAACTTTCGTTAAAGATCTACAATCAGATTCGCACTAGAAGGTGAAAGGACATTTCGTCCCCTAATTAAATTTTGGTGTCTAATTACAAAACTCGGAGTTTTAAACTTTGCCTTAAGTGTTTTTACAAAGTTAAGATAAGAGACAAATGGTTAAGGAGACCTCTCAAATGCGAAAATGGAGAAAGCGGGGCCTAACATTTGCTTGTAGATTTATTGATAGGCTTTCTTAAGGTTTAGAGGTTTTTATTGAAGAAGTATGTTTGTTGATGTGTGAATCAAGTCCAAGACAACGTACATATCACATATGGGATTCCCACCAGAAGCTAGTACACGTCTCATGCATACAAAGGAGGTTTTGAGTGAAGATCTGCCTGGCCGGCATAGGAATCCGGCCTGGCCGGGCAACCTGCTCCTTAGCACGGGTGGCTCGACTGGACTGCCGGCCCTCCACAGGTCCATGCACCCATACGGAGCACTCTGCCTAGCCGGCCTGGCCGGGGATGAGGCCGACCTCCCTGCGCCTCGAGGTCGGGTGGCTCGGCTGGCCTGCCGGCCCTCCACGCGTCCGCCCCCAAGGTCGGGTCCTCAGGCCGGGGTTTTGGCCGGCCTAGCCAGGTTTCTTCGAAAGTCAACAACCCCAACGGACACATTTCCCTCAACCATATAAAAAGGGTTGTCTTCCTCCTTTAGAACATGTCACTCTAAGCTATCTCTCTATCCACCATTTGTGACCACCTTCAAGATCATAGATCTCTCCCTACGTCCATCCAATAGCTCTTGATTTCTTGGGATTTGGGAGAGAACCACTAGATCTACAATTTCACCAAACTGATTCATAGCCACCTCACTATTCTCTTGTGGATCTTGTTGCTCTTGGGTTCATTGGAACCCTACAAGGAAGATGTTTTCCCTGAAGTTTTGATAGCTCGTGGATCTTTTTGGCCCCTAATTGAGTTGTGGAGTGTTCCCTAACCTTGTTGCTCGAAGTTTTGGCGGCTCTCGAGATTTGGTGAGGATCCTCCAAGTTGTCGAGTCTTCCTCATCCTTGTAAAGTTTCTAGGTGTCAACCTCAACGACAGCATAGTGATTCGTGCCTACCCACTTTGGTGGTTGGACACGAAGGAGGTAAGGCGTGCCATTTCACACCTATTCGGTGTTCTGCTTTGGTGACACCGCACCGCTCCAACGGAGAATAGCTTCCATTGGGAAGTGAACTTTGAGATAAATATCTGCGTCATGATGTCGGTTATCTCTCAAGTTTCCTTTACTTGTTATTACTAGCAGTGCCTAAGTAGTTTAGAGCATCTCCACTGGCTCCCACGGTGCCCCTAGGCCACTTTTTCGGCCTTTTGGCGCGCCGGCGAAACATAAATCGCCCACTCGCCCCCAGGAGCCCAAAAACCGCAGGATTGAGCTAAAAAGAGCGTCGGCGAACCCAGCGCTGGGGGGGGGGGCAGTTGGGGTGAAATGCGCGGGAAATGGCTCGCGCGAAAAATACTCGGCAGTGGCCCCGGCTTGCCAGCGAGCGCGGCGGTTTCGTCCTCATCACCTCGCCTCGTTGCCCGTGAGAATCAATGCGCCGGCAGCATTCACTCGGCAGCCTTTTGGCAGACGATTAGCCCATGCGGCGCCGCACTGGCGGGCCAATGCCGCCCAGGCTTCGGGATTTCCTGCCGCGTCTACACCGCTCCCGCCGCTGCTACACAACTCTCGCCCTCGCTCAATGGTATAAAATGGCAACCAGTTCGTGGCGCCTGAGCAACGGCGGCGTCCCTGTTCCACCCGTTCCAACTGGCGAGGAGCGCCGGGCCAAGGTGCGGGCTATTACGGCCGCCATGCCAACAGACGCACATGTTGACCCATGCCGTGAAGCCAACAACACGGCCGTATGGACGGCGTACTTCAAGCAGCACACAACCAACGGGTGGAGTCCACGAACGGCGCGACTATCGTCGCTGGCCGCCAGAACTACGGCGGTTGCCGTCTTTGGTGGGGTGTGCACGGACGCACTCTCTCGGCCGTCCTCGACCACATCAAGGCCGGCAACACCCCGTGGATGGAGTATCCGCTGCCGTCTTCTTTTCCCACAGCGGAGCAGCCTGGTTGCCGAGACAGTTCTCGGGATCGTCTTCCTCATCCGCGGTCATGTGGCTCGGCACCGCAGGCCCCTCTGTTCCCCGTGAAACCAGAGCCCGAGTCTTCACCGGAGACGCCACTTCTGCGGCACTCGCGCCACCGCGTTCGGTCAGGCCTCGTCGCAAACGAGGGTGGCTGCCGTGATCCCTCGCCTCCCAGCCGTGCCCGCCGCGGTCCCCAGCCTGCCAACCGCGGGCATAGCCTGGTGAAGCCGAAGGAGGAGCGCGCAGAGTGGGCGCCGGATGACATCTAGGTCAGCATCGCCTTGTCCCGCGGCCAGTACGTCGCCGAGGAGCTGGAGCGCCAGTGCCTCGCTCTCAAGGAAATCGCTGCTTGCCGTCGGGTCTGCGAAGAAAGGGGCATCGTCGTGATGGACGACAGTGACGAGGAAACCGCCGGGCCGGCAAAGAGGGCGTTCAACAACACCGGAGAGGGCTGCAGCTACGCGCCGCCCAAGGACGAGCCATCGAGCGACGATGAAGACTACACCCACATGTACTGCATCCTCGGCATGAATTACTCGTAGCTTTGTTTTAGTTTGAATCGTGCCGACTACGGCTATGTTGTCTCTTAATTTTCTCAAATGTTAATGTAACCACCTATGTTCTCTCAATTTGCTGAATTTTGTCCAAATTTTTTCGAATTTTGCTGAACTTGTGTTGGTGCGTCTAGGCGACGACTGGGAACTATCGCCCCCAGGCCGAAGTTTACGCCGACACACCCCCAAGCGGCAGTTCCTTCGACTGAATAAAAGCCCTAGGGTGGCCGAATGAGTGGAGATGCTCTTATCTTATGCTAGCTTGTATCTTGCTCATCATATAGGATTTTCCACATAGTTGCACAATCTAGATCTTGCTCACCCTCCTCTAGTCAACCTATTCGATCCTTTCAATTGGTATTAGAGCCTCATATCTTTATGAAAGGATTTACTGCGTAAAGAGGAGGATGTCGGAAACTATCACCTCAGATGCTATTGAAAATCTTATCGAGTCCATGTGTGAGAAATTCAAAAATAGGATGGAGGATTTTATAAATTCTAAAATTGCATCCTCGTCTAGTAAGGACTTTAACGGGGAAGAACTAGATGAGAATGGAAATCCCAAAACTCATTCAAAAAAAGATTTCGAAGCATCTAGTGGTAAAAATTCACCCGATATGCATGCTCTTGGTAATATGTCTAACATTGCTCCTAATGTTCAACATCCACATATAAACAATCTTGGTGCACCGCTTTTAGTATATAGTTCCCGTTACTAATTGGAAATCTTGCATGAAGTCTTATGTGTGTAGCTCTTAAATGCAAATATGGAGGATTATTTTATAAGGTATACTATCCTAAAGACCCCGAGAACTTGAGCTCAAGTGAGATCATTGATCAACAACTAAATGCCCATGCAATGAACATGCTCGAGAAGGCTATGTCAAATGGAGGCGTTGAACACAACCAGACTCTCCAAAGTGCCAAAGAGGCTTGGCACTATCTAGTTGACATGTATCATGGCAACACGAGCATGGAACGTTCAAAGAAGTCCATTCTCCAATGTCAAGTGGATAACTTCATCATGAAAGATGGAGAGACCCCGGAAGAAGTGTATAGGAGGCTCAAGTCCCTTGTGGCGTAAATGAAGGACTATGGATTCAAGGATTGTGTTGATGACTGGGTCAAGGAGAAGTTTCTTTGAACCTTCGTTCCATACAGTGAGAACATGGTGATAAATGTGCATGCTAGAGCGGGATTCTTAATCCTAAACCCAATTATGTTTTGGGTGTCTTTGTCACTTTGAACATGATGAAGAAGTCCTCGAAAGACACTATAGCTCGTTTGAATGGGACAATAAGAGTAAATCTTGATTTTAAGGCCACGTCCCATAATGAGGAGTCAAGTTAAGTCGTTGGGACTACCTATGTGCCCACCGAAGCCGAAAAGTTCAAGTCTTGGAATGAATGTGTGGATCTTTCCACATACAATTGGTGTAAGAAGGGGGGATTCACCTCAAGATCCACATGGAACAAAGAAAAGGAAGGCTCAAGTGTGAAGAAAGTAAGGACATGCTTCAATTATGGAGATATCAACCACTTTGTTGCGGAATTCCCTTTCAAGAATAGAACTGAAAATCGGGGAGACTTGTAAAAAAATCCAACTTCATCCCCAAGGCCAAGAATTTCATGAAGAAAGTTCCCCAAAAGGCATTGATTGCAAACAAGGAAGAAAACATATCCGGTGGTGAAGAAAGTGATGATGATAGGGAACAAGTTGGCATGGCGGCGGTGGCAATTAGCGTCATCCCTCCATCTTTGGGTTCCCTCTTCACCACCCCAACGACAAGAGAAGCTACACCAACCACAAGTGTCTCATGACCAAGGGTATACCCCCAATGGTGACTCCCCAACCCTAGCATGCAATCTCCTCTACTCCATCCCTATTGAATTGTGTTGAGACACTACTTAATATTCCCTCACTAATCTTGTGAAGACACTAGATGGTGAAACTAAAATGGTCTTTGATGCCCTCATTGATGATTCTAAGATAGAGAAGCTTGAGGAAGCTTTAGATGAGTCACAATATCTTAAGGAATCTATCGAGGAAACATTCACCTTAGATTTATCTAAGATGAAGGATGCTCATGACCATGTTCTTGCTAAACTTAAGGAATCCATATACATGAATGATAAACTTAACAATGGTCACAATGGACTTATTATGGATTTTGAGCAACTTGAGAAAGCTCATTGGGCACTCACAAGTGAGCTCAAAACTCTTAAGAAGCCACATGACAACTCCCAAAATAAGGATATAAATGCAAATGATTGTGCCACTAACCCTTCGTGTGTTAAATCATCTCTCATTGAGGAGAGCAATAGGTTGAAGGCCCAACTTGACAAAGGCCTAGCTACTTGCATCCAAGGGAAAAATAACTTCAATGATCTTTTGGGTAATCAAAGGAGAGTTGTTGGTAAAGAAAGTCTTGAGTCTGGATTCTCATCCAAGAATATCCACAAGAAGAAGTCAACTCCCTCCACTAAGCTATTTTTTTGTGAAGGAGGGGACTTGGATAATGATGAAGTGAAATTTGTGATGGGTTCGTTGCATGGAAAGCAAAAACAAATCCTACGCGAAGGACACCCGAAGGGCCAAGATCTAATATAGGATATGAAAGCAATGAGGAGAAAGAGAGTCTTAAGAATAACATATCCTCAAAGACTCTAAGCGTTATGAAATCGGATCTCGTTGGTGGTGTAGTCGTACTCACGTCGATCTCAAGATCGTGAAGATGTGCACCGCAATACGGCAACGCCTCCGTGATTGGTCACACGTACGGCTTGATGACGACCTCCGTTCTCTCGATCCAGCGGGGCAGCGGAAGTAGAGGATACCCCGGAACTCCAGCAACACGACGGCCTGGTGTGCTGGAGAACTCCACGGTCAGGGCTTCGCCAAGCGGATGGCCATGAAATGGAGCATCGGGTGGAGGGAGAGTAGATGACACAAGTGTGTTGAATAAGAGACCTCATGTGCTCTATTTATAGGAGGAGGGGGCAGCCTAAAGGCTCCATGCGGCCAAGGCATGGTGTGCCCCCACCTCTTCCCTCATCATGTGAGTGGACTCTCCACTCACACCTACTCATCCTCCCTTTAAACTCCACTCAAAATCCAAAGGTTTTTCTTTATTAAATAAATAAAACATTTTCAATTATTTTATTTAATATTTTTAATTCCATTAACAAACATTTTCACATAACCTCTCGAATCATTTATTAATTCTATGAACAACCATTCGACGGAAAAACCCCTTGAACTATTTCAAATTTACCCGAAACAATTTCGGTGTCGTCCAATACTTTCTCCAATATTCCGTATCCTCTCAAATGCGTCATCAAAACTTAAGTGTGTCACCCTATGGTTCGCGAATAATACACACATGATCGAGACACCTCTCCGATCAATAATCAACAGCGGGATCTGGAGATCCGTGATGACTCATATATTCAACGATGAATCCTGTGATCGTGTGAACCTTCAACGTAGTATCTAATTCCCCTTTTCTCGCGATATTTTACTTGTCTAAGATCCGATCATTGGTATCAACCATACCTTGTTCGATCTCGTTACCGACAAGTACTTTTTACTCGTTTTGTGATATGACATCCCTGTTACCTAGTCACATGCTTGCAAGCGGTGTCGATGTGATATCACCGAGAGGGCCTAGAGTATATCTCTCTGTCATTTTGGATGGAGAAATATCACTCTTGATCCATGAGCCTCAACTAACAATTTCCAATACCTAACGCCACCTTTATAGTCACCCTGTTACGATGTGACGTTTGATGTCATCAAAGGACCCTTTCGGTATTAGTGATTGACATGATATCGCGGTCTAAGAAATAAGGTCACTTCGTATGTAAGATATAACAATATAACCTAAATGACTTTATCGTATTGTTATACTTAATTTGGGTCTATGTTCATCACATGATTCTCCTAATGACATGAACTTAACTCAGTGCAGGGATGTGCTTCGTGAGGAGGATCGTGGGTTATTGATATCCGTTGTTCCGCACATATGACCAAAAGAAAAGAAGCGTTTGAATACTTAAAGCATCAACTTGTGAAATTCTTTCAAGTCACTATTGGTGACGGTTCACGACTTAAGGTATTAGGACATGGCAAGAACTTATCGTAAAAATAAGCCTCGGCCCACTCGGTATGCGTCATATCCATATGTTCTACAGACAATGCATGATGATCATACACCATGTGGGATATCATAATACAATAACGAGTAAAAGGAAGCTTACTGATTAACGAGATAGACAAAGGTATAGTGAACCAAGAGATCGTTTCACGGCAATACAAGAATCCATAGTCTCGGGTAAGTTCGGTATCGCGAGTAATGGGAATATTGCATAATAACCAACATGTTCAATAGAGTGTCTTTCGCATAGTGAGTGGGAGTCAATATGGCCATCCATGGCTCCGCTGTTGATTATTGAGATGGAAAGAGTTTCCAATATCATGTCCACACACTATCGAACCTGTAGGGGTAACACATTTAAGTTAGGTCTGTTTTATGTGTATATTGGTAGGTCTAGATCGACAAGGAGTATCATCATAATGATGTTTATAGGTGATGGATATATTATATATATATATGAGAGAATTTATAAAGAGGGCATTAGATGTCCCGATGTAATAGAAACAATTTCTATTACTACCGGAATTTATTCCGGAGTAATTCTGAGAGAGAAAATAAAGTTGCACGCTTTTCTGAGCACGTGCAGGGAGACATTAGATTTTCCAAGATGTTGGAAACATGTTTCTGACATGGGGTTCCAGAAGAGTTTCGATAAAAAATCAACAGGGGGTGCCGGAGGGGGGGGTCGAATTACCCCATTGCCACATCCGTCATTGGGCGCTAGAAGGTGGGCCCAAGGGTCTCAACCATACCCGCACCACTCCTCCCTGCACCTTCCTATTTGGTTTCAAAGAGAAAAGGAAAAGGCCAAAGGAATTGGAATGGAAAAATAAAAATGAGGGAGGACTCCTAGTTGGACTAGGATTCCAATCTAAGTTGGTAGGGGAGGCCCATGCGGCCATCTCCTTGGAGGCTGCAAATTGGGGGAGGAACTCCTCCCCTAAGGAAAGTCCCTCCTTGCTCCACCCATTTAAGGGACTCCATTCCCATGGTATTTCACACACCAATTGGCCTCGTGTCTTCTCTCTCTCTTTCTCGCTCGCTTGGATTAGAGCCTCTAATTAAAACATCTAATTAGGGTCCCTCTATTGAATTAGAGCTTCTTATAATTGGGGTTTTGAGGTGTCCTCTCCCAATTAGATCTACATTCTAATCTCTCTTTCTCATGTGTTGAGAACTCCACTTTCTTATACACCTGTAGTGCCTACCCCTGGATGGCGAAGCTGTGCAGAACTAGATCTGATGTATGTGTGCGAGATCTTAGAGGGGTAACACGTGATACCCTCACTCTGTTGGATCGAGGTGCTGGATATGTCGAGTCGCAACATCTCACCCATAGGCATGTGCATGAGGATCTTCAATAGGCTTCATCAACATCGTCATCGACATCTCTTCCGCACCTACCATGTTGGTAAATGTGTCGAGCTAGATCATGGAATCGTTATTCGCTTGTATCTCCATACATAAATCTTGGCGGTTGCTTAGCATGCATGGAGAAAATTTTAAATTCCCATACACGCAACCCAGTACCATGAATGTCCACGATAGAACACTGTATGAAGAGGGCCAGGAAGGCATTCACGGGTCGAAACCCTCACTTCCCTACTGCCACTTCCGCCGAAATTTCTCAACTATGCCGCCCACTGCCCCTATTATGCACGAAATATTAGAAGATCCACCGCACCTCCTCGCTGCCGATCCTCTCCCCACAACCATGTGGCTAGTGAACAACCATGTCGGCATGGAGCGGGCCCGCATGAGCTCGCTGCCACCACCTACCACGCTGACGGCCGCCAAGGACGAGCAGCTGGGCAGCAACAATAACCACTAGGCCGACGCGTGGGTGGGTGGGGCTCCGCTCCAGCACCCATGACCACAGGACGATCTTGGTGGTCCTCTAGGCGGAGGTGGAGAAGAGCAGCTGAAAGTGCACTATGGTCAACTAGAGGGGGGGTGAATAGGTTGAGTACCAATTTTTCTTCTTTTCCTTTTAATTATGGCTAAGCAAGATACACTAAGGTTCTCTAGATGTGCAACTAGGTGAGAAACCTAAGTGAAACAAGATAAGATACGCAACGGAAGTAAAACGAAAGGCAACAAGATAAACCACAAGTGTAAACAAGGAGACAAGGATATGTTTCCCGTAGTTATTTCTCAAGAGAAGTACGTCTACGTTGGAGAGGTGGGGAGCCACCTAGGCGCTCCTTAGTAGCACGATTGTGCACACCTTATTCTCCTTGATCTTCTCCGGTGAGGGAGATTCTCGTTTCCACTATGAGGTCGACTTGAAGGCATTGACCAAACCTTTACACAAGGTTGAGGACACTCCACAAGATGGATGGAGGCTCTCAATGGATCCGAAGCGTCTTGCAACAAGGTGGAAGCTACAAGCACAAGATCTACTAAGGTTTCTAGGCCTCAAGTAGGATTCTAGATCTACTAGGATGTGGTAGATGGATTTGAAATTCCTTTGGTGGAATCACGGATCTAGGTCTCCTCTAGCTCTCCACAAAGTTTCGGAGTGTTTGGGTGGTTGGAGAGGGAGATCTAGGAGGTTGAAGCTTTCATTAATGGCTAGGAGAGAGAATGGGAAAAGCTTGGTCATTTATGAGGTAGGGGAAGGCTTTAAATACCCATTCCCCCAAGTGGCCGTTGGGCAGCTCCACGCAGCACCGGAGGCTCCGGTGGGCTTCATATGCGCCCATACGCGCATTCCTTTTCCTCAGCGCTGGATCCTGTAGGGCAGAGGCTCCGGTGGTTTTTGTGGAGGCTCCGTCCACCGAAGGCTCCGCTAGGACCTCCACTCTTGTCCACCCGAACGTCATTTTGGCGGATCCCACACCAGAGCCAACACCGGAGGCCAGCCCCACAGTGGGGGTGGTGGAGCAAGAGGAGACTCCGGTGGTTTTACCGGAGGCTCCGCCCACCGGATGTGCACTGGAGGCTCTGCCTTGACCTCCGCTCTTATCCTCCCGAACACCATTTTGGCGGAGCCCACACCGGAGCCCGCACCGGAGCCCCGCGCCTGGGCTGTGCTGGAAAAAGACTGGGGCGGAGGTTCCGGTGGTTTCACCGGAGCCTCCGCTGCAGACAAAAATAGCTCCCTAGCTTTGTTATTTCTTGCTCTTTTCATTCCAAACAAATTTGTAACCCATAGAGGTTGTACCTTTGATGAACCTGGGCGTTTTCATATATAACAAATAAACATTAGTCCAATAGGTATGTTGTCATTAAATTATCAAAATGGAAGATGATCTTTCATTCTCCCCCTATTTGGTAATTGATGACAACATCCCTATTTGCATAATTCAAAACACACAACATGGATGGAGCTCCCCCCCAGAGATATGATCCCTTCATGTTGAGACATTTTAAACACAATGGATATCTAAACACATATGTAATAGTGAGCACACAACAAGTGATAAAATTAAGGTAATAAGTTCACGAGCTCACAATGCATATAACGAGCTTCGCAACGCATAATAATTAAACAAACGAAGTTTCCAAATGTTATAACACCAACTCTCTCAAGCAAGAAGAAATATGCAAATCGAAAGCATGCTTGAGAGAGACCCATGCAAATGCCCGATCCTAATAGATATCTCTCCCCCTTTGGCATCAAGATACCAAAAGAGGGAGGAGAACGATGCTAACGTCTCGAAGATCACTCGGAGGAGTTATCCAGGCTCGGAGGGCGGGCGCGGCGGCGAGAGCTGGTGACCTATTCTCCTTCTTCCTCGTCAGACCACTCAATGAGCTTCCCGGCGGAATCCTTGGCCTGCCACTTTTCCCAGTTGGTGATGCTAGGTAGCACCGGGGCCTCCACAGATTCGCCACCATCACGACGAAGCTGACGCTCTGCCTTTGCTGCCTTGCGGTGCTTGAGCTCCTTATCATCGTGAACTTCCCATTGATGTTGATCAATCTTCTTGTTCACTTTGAACACCTTCTTGAGGGCCCTTGCCATCCACTTGAAGGCACTATCAGAAGGAGGAGGGCGAGAGGGACCAGCTGCCTCTTCTTCTTCCTCCTCATCAACGATGACATGTGGTTTGGCCTTGCCTTTGCGAGGAGCAGGGGTAGGATGCACAATGGGATCGGTGTGGTCCTTTATGAGAAGTCTCTTCTCCATGTGTGGTATCCAATTATCATCATCAATAGGATTATCCGGGAATTTGTTCGCCCACACATGCAAGATGATCTTCATGATAAACGGCCCAAAGCAAGCATTCTTCCTATTGACAATAACGTGCCACAACTCATTCCACATATAATCGAGCACATCAAGCTTCTGAGTTGAATCGGAAAGCCGCTTATCATGAGTTAGAAGCATGAGATTCTTGAGAAAACCTTGGATCTCATCGATGTTCCCCGCCTTTGGGTTGATGGTATCTCGATAGATGCGGAGCATAACATCATAAGTGGGGTAGAGACCCTTGACAAACCCAACAGCAAATTTCTTCCAGTGATACAGAGGGGTAAGTTGATCCTTGGAGAGAGATTGAGTATTGGGGGCATGAACACGGAACCATCCACTGTCAAACTCCTCGCCACCAGCAAAAGGTCCATGATCCGGGTATCCACCAAGAAGAGTCCTCACTTCAGACCACTTGATAGTCAGCTGCTGTCCCTTGGTCATCCAAATAAGATGACGCTCTGTCTCATTGGCGAGGTGCACAGTGGCCAAGAACTCACAGACCAAGCCTTCATCATAATCTTGTTGAACTTGCGGAATGGGAGCAACTCCAAGTGTATCAACAAGCTCGATTGCTTCTCCAAAGTACTTGGGATTCCTCTCCATATGCCCAAAATTAATAGCATGTTGAGGGGCATCATTCTCCTTGGGCATCCTCATCAAGATCTCATGATAAATTTGGCTTTGAAAGACGATGTGGAATCGAGGGTCCTTACCCCGGAACTCTGGCATCAGACAGTTGCGTTCAATAACATATTGTTTATAGCGACGTTGTTGCAAGAACACTCCCTCATACATCTTAGAAGCTGATTTTTTCCTGCGAGGCAATGTCTTCTCGGGAGCCGGGAATCTCGGCCGGTGCTTGGGCTGAGAGGGGTCCAATTTATCCTCAATTTCATCGACCCTAGGATCCTTGCGACTAGCCATGATCTTGGTACGAGTGCCCTTTCCCTTTCCCTTGGAGCCGGATGCATCTATGAAACAAATAGCAAGAAAAGCATGAAGAAAAGGTAATGTTCAAGTTTAGGTGACGCACAAATCCAATGAACAAAGATATGAATAGCATTAGGGTTGAATAACAAGGGGTAGGGCACATGAATAAATCCACCCTAAGAACCAAAGTGATTCAAACCTAATACTCACAATCTAGGTTTCTAGGGTTTGTACTCGTGATTTTCTACTCCAAAAAACCAAATCCACGCATCTAGATGTGAAGAACATGGAGCTCCTAGTGCTTCCCCATCCATCAACTCGATGAGAGAGAGAGAGATAGCAAACATACCCGCATCATCCATGGTGGAAGGAGAGGAGGAAGAAGATCCCGGGGTGGTCCAAGGCAAGGAGGAGGGCTCCCAGTGGTGGAGCACCCTTTTTTGGCGGCGGAGACTTGGGGAGCAGCGGCGGTTGTGAGGAAGAAGAGGGAGGGTGAGTGGGGGAAAGTCAGATTGGATCTTGTTGACCCCCGCTCGCCCTAGGTCTTATTCCGCAGAACCGTAACGGGCGGAGGCTCTGGTGGTTTCACCGGAGCCTCCGCCCCCTGTCCATGAAGCACAACATGATACGGATCCGCTGGGCAAATTTCGCACCAGCGGAGGTACCGGTGGGCAGGCGCAGTGGAGCCTCCGGTGGTTTCACCTGAGCCTCCGCCCCCTGTCCACGCAGCACAGCGTGATAAGGATCCGCTGGGAAAATTTGCACCAGCGGAGGTACGAGTGGGCTCCGGTGGACAGGAGCAGCGGATCCTCCGGTGGTTTCACCGGAGCCTCCGCCAAACCAAGTTTTCACGCGCCAAAAATAGAAAAACGAGAGCATTAAGATTGGAATGGTGTTTTGGGCAAAGGGATCTTGGGTTGGAAGATGGTAACTGTCATACGAGAGACATTACTTGATGGGGTTCGCAAGATGAAAAGAGATAAAGGACGAACCCTCACAAGTTGTCAAGGGGGAATAGGATATTCGGGAAAAATCCAAAAAAGAAACATAAAAACAACTCCGAGAAGAGGAGGTTGGTGGCCGAAGCCACCATGTTTGAGTGTGTACTTTGGCACCGCGAAGATATATCTTGGGTCCAAGAGTACTACTCACAATTAAGCACAATAAGTCACAAATTGACTACATATGCAATGATTAATTGATTTTTGCATAATAAGAGGAGTGTACACTCATGAATTGAGTGACGCTCCCTCTATTTCCATGCCTACATCCAAACCTAATAGCACATATAATGAAGGTACATATGCAAGGTCTCAAGTGAAGTTGGAAGAATCGATGACTACATTTAGTTCATTCCTCAAAGCTTGAAATCTTGGTTCATCAAGGGCCTTCGTGAAGATATCGGCAACTTGATCCTTGGTGGAAACATATGAGAGATCAATATCACCCTTCTCAACATGATCCCGAATAAAATGACGACGAATCTAAATGTGCTTCGTCTTGGAGTGGAGAACAGGGTTGTAGGCGATATTGATGGCACTCTCATTGTCACAAAGAAGAGGCACCTTGTCAAAATTAATAAAATAATCCTTCAAGCTTTGCCTCATCCAAAGCAATTGGGCACAACAACTTGTCGCGGAGATATACTCGGTCTCCGTGGTGGAGAGGGCAATGCAGTTTTGCTTCTTTGAAGACCAACATACTAAGGAGCGGCCAAGGAATTGGCAACCCCCGAAAGTGGACTTCCTATCCGTCTTCTCTCCTGCATAATCCGCATCCGAATACCCAATGAGTTGTAAGCTTGAACCCTTGGGATACCAAAGACCAAAATTTGGGGCATGAACTAAATATCGAAAGATTCGTTTCACCGCTTCCAAATGAATTTGCCTTGGAGAGGCTTGAAACCTTGCACATTTACCTACACTATACATGATATCCGGTCTAGATGCATAAAGGTAGAGAAAAGAGACAATCATGGAGCGGTATACCTTTTGGTCTACCTCTTTACTGTTGGGGTCGGGTTTCAAGTCAGTGGTTGTGGACATGGGAGTCTTCATAGGCTTGGCGTCATGCATGTTGAATTATTGAGCATGTCTTGAGTGTATTTGGCTTGTTTGATGAAGGTTCCTTCATGATATTGATTCACTTAAAGCCAAGGAAAAACTCCAATTCTCCCATCATAGACATCTCAAACCTATCGGTCATAATATTGCAAAACTCTTCATTGAACAAAGTGTTAGTAGACCCAAAAATGATGTCATCCACATATAGTTGGCATATGAATAATGTAACATCCCAAGTATGAAAACTCCCCTTAGAATGTTTGTTTCATGTTTATTAAAGTATTGCATCATGTCATCATATTGTTTCCATTTGTTTTCATTTAGTTTGCATCTGTTTTTCCCTGTTTTCACCATTCAAATTCAAACTTTATTCAAATGAATATTTCATACTTGCTCTGTTACAATCTTTTTCAACTTATAATGTCAAATTAAACCCTTATTTTGTTTCCAATTATTCCATAATGATCACTTATTAAAATGATGGTTCTAATCAATCAATTGATTCCAAATTGCATTCAAAAATTCAAATCAAAGCACCAAACAGAACCACTTTGAAATTATGAATGTTATCAAAACAAATCAACTCATTTTGTTTATAATTAAACATAGGGGTCACCCTATTTAAAAGTTTGTTTTTATTAATGATCATTTAATAATAAAAATCATCCAAATTTGGTTTAAATACAAACAGCAAGTAAATTTCAAACTTTTTGAAAACAAAACTTAGCATTTGTTTGCTAATGACCTAAATAGCTTACCCTAATTTTTCCAAATTTTTTACTAATTTAAAACCTATCAAATTCTTCCAATTCCTTTTTCAGCAAAAAAAAAACAGGAGAATGAAAATTTTAAAAAAAAAGAAAGAAATTTTGGCGCCAAAGGGGAGTGGGCTGCGCCCAGCCCACCTCTTTTCTTCCGCGCGCAGCCCAGCCCATCACTTAAAAACGTACCGTTTCGTTTTGTTTTCTTTCTTTCTAATCCGTCGTCGCCCCCGTGTACGGCAGGCCATCCGGCCGTGCCACAGCGGCACCTCCGCGAGCAGACGGTGATCGCGCGCCCTCCAGCTCTATAAAGCCTCCCTAGGGCCGCGCGCTGTGCCCTAGCTAACCCTAGGCTCCTGTTCCCCCTCGCTCCGCCGCCGATTTCATCTCCCTCGCCGTTTTCCCCTCACTGCATCCACCCCACCGGCGAGCTCACCTCTGAATCCATGTCAACCGCCGCCACTCCGCCGCGCCAACTACCTACCTAAGTACAGGAACCAAACCACCACTATCCCCTCTCCCGTTTGGACACCAGAGCCACCTCGGAGAGCCTCTGTAGCCTCGCCGCCGTCCACGGACTTGCCGCCGTCGAGTTCGTCACCGGGCCCCTGCAACCACGACCACGCCGGTGAGCCACCGTGGCATCCATCCCCTCCTCCCTCTCTGTTGTTCGCAAGCACCACCGCATCCGTGCACACATCCAGCACACGTTCCACTGCCTCACCGCGAGCAGCACGGCGCAGCAACCACGGCTCGTCGCCGGCGACCATGTTTCTGTCAGCTAGTTTCAGTCAGCGCGCGCACATTTGAGTTTCAGATAACAAGTTGACACCTTAACCTGTCCGCGTTGTGTCTACTGACAACAAACGCGAAACAACACACTGGTTACTGCACTAACGAGCGCGCAGCGAGGGCACGAGTTCGAGCCGTGGCTTCGTGGATTAAATCCACACTTTTTCGCGCGCTGGCTGACAAGCGTGCCCCACCCGTCAGCGGCCCACGCTGCCACGCACGCGCGCGCATGCCACGTTGGCCCTCAGGCCCACGGGCAGTGGCTAAGGCTAGAAGGCAGTGCGGTAACAAAAGTTCCAGCACGTTTCTTTTTAAAAACAAGTCCCTTAATTTTACAGATTGGTCCTCTGTTTTAAATTGTTAATAACTTTTAAAACATAACTCCAAATAATAAAAGTAAAACATGTTTGTTGTTCTAAATTAAACTGTCTATCCATTTAAACCCTTTGTGTACTGTTTTGAATTTTCCAAATGCAATTCAAATAATTCAATTGTAATTTGCTAAATTGCATAACTAAATCATAATTAATCCAAATAATGCAAATAAAATATGTTTTCCATACCATTTTGAACCACCTATTCAAATATAAATTTTGTTTCATGGTTTGAATAATTTAAATTGCTTAAATAATTTAAACCTTATTTAAATCATTTAAAATTGCTAAAATCATAACTTGCTCAATTTAAATTATTGTTGAACATGCAAAATATGTTTTCAAACTAGAAAAGTATAAACTTTTCAAATATGAGTTTGAATTTATGATTGGAATAAATAAAATTCAAATAATATTCAAACTTGTTTTAAATTCATTTAAAACTTGTTTAATATTGTCTAAGTCATAATAAATTCATCCTAATGCCTTTTTCAATATTTGATTCGATTCGCATCTCGTCCAAATCACCACACTTAGTTCGGGCTTTCCATTTGATGCACGCATACGCAGGTACGAACCCGAGGCCAGGGTGGATTTTTTTTGTAGTCGGCATTTAGGGCGGCGTGGTCTTCCAGTGCTATGAGGGTCCCCTTTTCTTCGTGGGGCTCGATTAGCCGCGCACGCACAGCACGTGGTGCTTTGGGCTTGATGCCAAGAAGAGTTGAGTTGTGTTGAGTGCCCCGCTTGGTGAGAAAGGCCTTCCCATCTGGCGGGTTATTCTTACATGTACGACCAAATTGGTGCACCCCTGCAGGGATAAATCTTCTCGAGAAGCCGTGTTTTCCGCGGTTATGGTTAACTTGGTGAAAGTACTGGCTAACAAGTACTCAGAACAACTTACACCTAACTAATGATAACTTGTCTAGTAATAGGCTTATTGACACAACAATTTGATCCATCATTAATCCAACTGTGTGAGTTATCCTCGGATTGCTTCTTTGGATAAGGGGCGAGATCCAGGATGGGTTTGTGTGGTGGTTAGTTGTAGTTGGTTACGATACGCTATCTTATCCCCTTTCTGATAGCCGGAAGTTGTAGTTTGTTCTGTAGTTGGTTAGTGCAGCCAGTTGCAGCATCTTTTATATCCCTTTCTTCCGTTGAAACCAAGGCATCTGTGCTTGGTGTTGACGGGCTACACTTTGGTGAATTGTGAGTCTTGCTTGCCAGTACGTTTATGTACTGACCCCTTTGGGGCTGTGGTTTCCGCAGACTACGCTTACGAGGATCCCCGTGACGGCTACTACGTGGAGTTCGACGAGGCTGCTGACGAGTAGGTAGCGGACCCTGGCAGGATCCGAGACATCGTGGATGGGCTCCGTTTTCTTTTCATTCCCGGCTTCTTAAGCCTATTTGGATTTGTCTGTACTCAGACCCTTTGAATGCTTCCGCTGAGTTGTAATGATGTTATGTTGGGACATGTGTCCTCTGGATGATTGTATTTGCTATTCTCTGCCCTAGTGAGGGCCAGTTGCAACTTATTTCAATCTTTTGTGTCTTAGAGATATGTTGTGTTATCATCTTGTTCAAAGCCGTTGACGTACCATGTGTGTATGGTATCAAGTACGTCAATGGTAGTGTCCTGATTTCTACGGGATAGTTTACATCGACGGTGAATAGTAAAGATTGGTTGTCACACATAAGTGTTGGCCTACTCGTAAGAGATGCGGGTGCCGGTAAGCCCCGTAATCCAATCAAAATACTGTTCAGTTCGTACGGTGAGTATCCTCTAGAAGTCTGGGTGCGACAAATGGTATCAGAGCCTGTCTGCCTGTAGGATCCCTTTTACTGGTCGCAGTTGAGTCTAGAAACTATTTTTGTAGCTATATAAGAAAAATGAAACGTGAGAGTAGGAATTCTGCCATTTTCTTTTTTCCCCACCCACCCACCCTTTTCTGGTAAGGAAGTGCAACGTTGTTTTCTTTTCTCACCTAAACTTTCTAGTTAGGTTTTCACGGATCCTGGTTTCTCTAGGATAGTTATATCTACTAGTCCATAGGAATGGAGGTGGTTGTGACATGATTTATCATGTTGCCTACTCATGATTGAGAACGGAGGCGTGTAAGCCCCGGAAGAAAATCCTCTATCCCTTAAGCAGTAGATATTGATCCTTTAGAAGCCCGGATGGGTTTTTCCGTAGTACCTCAGGAGTTTTGGTCTCGTGTTTCCCGTTGTTGCTTCGATATCCTGTTCTTCTCAACATCCTTTTCGTCCGTTCAAACCTTGTTGTTGCTATCCACTTCAGTTCTTCTACCGGCGTCTAATCAAAACTTCCCCGATCATCTGCAGATGGATCTCAGGTTCTACCCGCAGGTGGTTCGGATGACTCGTTGCGAGAGCAATGCCGGTTATCCGGAGATGCTGAGAGACATGGTCACTTATTTGGGGTTCCGTTGGGCACCAGAGTACCAGGTCTACGAGCAGCAGCGAGAGTTTGACCAGACCTACTACCAGGCTATCGTCTACATTCTGTCAGATGATGGCATGAGCGTTGTACACCGCTACGAGGCAGTAGGTTCCACAGTGGATATGGCTGTGCAGCAGGCAGCTTATGTGAGTCTCACCGTCCTTCGTGCTGACTACTGGGGATTTGACGATTCTATCTATCGCCACATCCCCCGTGGTTACATCACTTCGGAGGGAGCTCACTTCACTCTCTACGACAACCTGGATGTCTACGAGCATGATAACACCAGGCTGCACACCACCGCTCAGTTTGTGAGGCACAGTGACGCAGTTGCCACCACACTGTCTCAGGAGTTGGTTTCCGTCAGAGAGCAGCTCTACCTTGCTTTGACTCGTCTGGCGACGTACACCACAGACTTTGTTGGAGATGAGCGCTTTGCACGTTTCGATCAGCCAGTTGGTCGTCGTCTGCCAGATGCTGGAGGTTACGAGCCGATTAGAGGTCCACTTCTCAACCTCGGTGCTGGTTACACTGGGATTCCACGCTTTGGAGCACAGGGAGCTGACGCTATGTACTTCACCACACCTAGAGTCGCTCTCAGGCAACGTCAGATCTATGTGGATCGTCATTCTACCTACTTTCGTGGGCCTCCTCCTCACCGTACCCCTCGTCGTACTACTCACCGCCGTCCTGCGTGATGAGCATGGGAGTACCGATGTATCCGTTCCTAGCTATGTTTAGTTATCTTTTGGCTTTCGAACCATGTAATGGTGTGTTGGATATTCTGATGTATTTGAACATGTGATGATGTACCTGTTGGTTATCTATTCATGCGTCGGAATAATCTCTCTTTCGGTTACCAAGTCTATCCTTTCCTATTGTTGTGCTAAAATGCATGTCTATTCAGGATGCCGCCAACAAGGAGCAACCCACCTGAGCCACCTCCGATCACGGAGCTGTTGACTCAGATGACTCAGGTCGTGACGCAGATGGCCCAGATCCAGGCTAACCAGCACAACAACCAGAATGCTCCGCGAGTCAACATCAAGGAGTTTCTGAGTCTGGGGCCGAGAGCTTTCGTGGCAACACGGGAGCCTCTTGATGCTGATGACTGGATCCGGGAGATGGCCAGGGCTCTGGACATTGCTCACGTTGCTGAGGAAGACAAAGTCAAGTATGCCACCTACCTACTGAAGGGTCAGGCAGCTACCTGGTGGGAGAACTACCAGACCATGAGAGCTGGATACCCAATCACCTAGGGTTGTTTCAAGGATGCCTTCCTGAAGCACCACATTCCAGATGGTCTCATGGAAAGGATGCGTGAGGAGTTTTGCTCTCTCAAGCAGGGCAAGCTGGACGTCATTGGCTACCAGAATGAGTTCAATCGCCTCGCTCGTTATGCTGGTGATGAGGTGTCCACTGAGGCCAAGAAGATGGCAAGGTTCCGCCGAGGTTTTAACCCGGAACTCAAGTACGCCCTCACCAACATCAAGTGCAAAGACTTCGAGGAGCTCGTGAACACCGCGCTCAATGAGGAAAATGGGCGCAAGGCGTTCGAAGAGTCCCGCAAGCACTCGCGTGAGGGTGGTTCCTCCTCCAACATGACCACCCCTCCGCAGAAGCGCCGCATCTGGGTGCCAAATGGTGCTGTCACTAGGGCTCCATATGCCCAAGCTTCTCCAGGCTTCGCTTCCCGCCCACCCAACCCAGCTCAGATCCAGGTTCAGAGGTTCTCAATGGGGCAGCCAAGGCCAGATGCACCTCGTGTCGTCACTTGCTACAAATGCAAGCAGACAGGGCACTATGCTGATAAGTGCACTCAGAGGCAGCTACCTCCACCACCTCCTCGCCCCAACACCAACCAGGCAATGGTGCGTGCTCCCCCGGCTAAAGCCTTCAACTCCAACAACAGGCCTGTCGGGAGGACCGCGAGGGTGAATCATATCAAGGCCGACAAAGCTGAGGAAGCTGCTGCCGTCGTTCTCGGTACATTCCCCGTAAACTCTAACCCAGCTAAAGTGTTGTTTGATACCGGAGCATCGCATTCTTTCGTGTCAAAGATCTTTGCGACAGCAGTTAAACTACCATTTGTTGGTTTGGGTTCCCCGCTAGTAGTAAACTCCCCTGGAGCAACTATGCAAACTTCCAAGATCAGTCATGAAAATCAGATTCTAATTGGAGGTCACATATTCCTTGCTTCCCTCATTCTGCTTGGCAATTCTGACATTGATGTCATTCTTGGCATGGATTGGTTGAAGGCCAATAAAGCTACGATTGATTGTGCTCAGAAGTCAATAACTCTGTTCCACCCTTCGGGCCAGATAGTCTATTCTCCAAATGAATCAAGTTCTGTTCAGCTATACACCCTCGATGCTAAACCTCTACCTCTACTTGAAAATGTTCCGGTGGTGTGCGAATTCCCTGATGTCTTTCCAGAAGAGTTGCCAGGGATGCCTCCGGACAGAGCAGTTGAATTCGTGATCGAGCTTGATCCAGGTACTGCTCCAATCTCTAAGCATCCATACAAGATAGCTCCTCCTGAACTGAAATTGTTAAAGGAGCAAATCGATATGTACATGGAGAAAGGTTACATTCAGCCTAGTTCCTCCGCTTGGGGTTGCCCAACTCTGTTCGTTGCCAAGAAGGATCAAACAAAGAGACTCGTGGTTGACTATCGTCCTCTCAACGAGAAAACCATCAAAAACAAGTATCCAATTCCTCGTATCGATGATCTTTTTGATCAACTTGCTGGAGCCTCAATATTCTCAAAGTTGGACTTGAGGATGGGTTACCATCAAATAAAGATCAGAAAGGAAGATATTCCAAAAACAGCTTTCACCACTCGTTACGGTCTATATGAATACACCGTCATGTCCTTTGGTCTCACCAATGCACCGGCGACTTTCTCAAGACTCATGAATTCTGTTTTCCATGAATACCTCGACAAGTTCGTTGTGGTATATCTTGATGACATTCTAGTCTACTCAAAATCCGAGGAAGAGCATGGAGAACATCTTCGTATCACTCTCATGAAACTTCGCGAGCATCGTTTATATGCCAAATTCTCCAAATGTGAGTTCTGGATTCCAGAAGTTGCTTACCTTGGTCATGTCATCTCTGCCAAGGGCATAGCCATTGATCCAGAAAAGGTTAAAGCAATTGTTGATTGGAAACCTCCTAAGACGGTGAAGCAAGTCAGAAGTTTTCTTGGCTTGGCTAGCTATTGCCGTCGTTTCGTTCAAAACTTTTCCAAGATTGCCAAACCTCTCACTGATCTCACCAAGAAGGACAAGAAGTTCGTTTGGGCTCCACAATGTGATGAAAGTTTCAATCTTCTGAAGACTAAACTCACTTCCACACCAGTTCTGGTTGGCCCAGATACTACCAAACCTTTCCAGATATTCTGCGATGCATCTCTCCAAGGTCTAGGTGCAGTTCTTATGCAAGAACGTCAAGTTGTGGCTTATGCTTCACGTCAGTTGAACCCACATGAGAAAAACTACCCCACACATGACCTAGAACTTGCAGCAGTTGTGTTTGCCCTCAAGAAATGGAGGAAATACTTGTTGGGTAATCGCACTGAAATCTTTTCCGATCACAAGAGTCTGAAATACATCTTCACTCAACCAGATCTAAACCTCAGGTAAAGGAGATGGATTGAAAAGATTAAAGACTTTGATCTCACCATTTTTTACACTCCAGGCAAGGCTAATGTTATGGCCGATGCTCTCAGTCGCAAGTCATATTGCAATAATCTCATGATCATGGAAAGCCAACCTCCACTTCATGAAGAATTCCAGAAGCTGAACCTTGGTCTTGTTCCTCAAGGCTATCTTGCTAGCTTGACAGCCAGTCCAACTCTCAAGGACAAGATTCGTTCTGAACAACTTCGTGACGCTGAAATCAAGAAGATGTTAGAACACATCAAAGAAGGCAAGGAGAAATTTAAGTCCTTCTCAATTGATGACAAAGGAACTGTGTTCTTCGAAGGACGCATTGCAGTTCCTCAAGTTCAAAGTCTCAAAGATGTCATTCTCAAGGAGGCTCATGAAACTCCTCTATCCATTCACCCTGGAAGTACAAAGATGTACCAGGATCTTAAGACACTGTATTGGTGGCCTGGCATGAAACGTGAAATTGCTCAATACGTTTCTGAATGCGACGTTTGTCAACGTGTTAAGGCAGTCCATCAGAAAACAGCCGGTCTACTCCAACCTCTGAAAATTCCTGAGTGGAAGTGGGACATGATTGAAATGGACTTCGTCACTGGTTTTCCAAAGTCCAAGAAGGGCAACGATGCAATTTTTGTTGTTATTGATCGTCTCACTAAAGTAGCTCACTTCTTTGCTGTCAAAGAAACAATCTCAGCTAGCCAGTTAGCAGAACTCTACACAGCAAAGATTGTTCCTCTTCATGGTGTTCCATTGGAAATAAGCTCAGACCGTGGAAGCATATTCACTTCTCATTTCTGGAAAAGCTTTCAAGAAGCATTGGGCACCAAACTTCTTTTCAGCACAGCTTATCACCCTCAGTCTCAGGGGCAAGTCGAAAGAGTCAATCAGATTCTCGAGGATATGCTCAGAGCATGTGGTCTCTCCTTTGGCATGAAATGGGAGGATTGCCTTCCATATGCTGAATTCTCCTACAACAACAGCTACCAGGCAAGCCTAGGTATGGAACCATTTGAAGCACTGTATGGCCGCAGATGCAGGAGTCCAATCAATTGGTCTGGAGCTGGTGAACGTTCACTCTTAGGCCCTGACATTGTTAAGGAAGGCGAGGAGAAAGTTCGTATCATTCGTGACAATCTCAAGATTGCTCAGTCTCGTCAGAAGAGTTACTATGACAGCAAGCACCGTGATATGGTCTATGCACCTGGTGACAAGGCATATCTCCGTGTAACTCCCCTCAGAGGCACTCATCGTTTTGGTGTGAAAGGAAAGCTTGCACCAAGATACATTGGTCCTTTCAACATCCTCTCAAGGCGTGCAGAAAATGCCTATCGTCTTGAACTTCCAGAAAAGCTATCCAAGGTGCACGATGTGTTCCACGTGTCACAGCTCAAGAAGTGTTTCAAAGATCCAGATCGTGCAGTTGATCATGATTCCATTGAACTGCAAGACGATCTATCTTATGAGGAGCACCCTGTTCGTATTCTCGATGAGGCCGAGCGTAAGACTCGCAACAAGAGCACCAAGTTCTTGAAAGTGCAGTGGTCGCATCATTCCGATAAAGAGGCAACGTGGGAGACCGAAGAGGATCTTCGCAAGAAGTATCCGGACCTTTTCACTTCTCAGTAAGGAATCTCGGGGCGCGATTCCTTCAAGGGGGGCGTTTTGTAACATCCCAAGTATGAAAACTCCCCTTAGAATGTTTGTTTCATGTTTATTAAAGTATTGCATCATGTCATCATATTGTTTCCATTTGTTTTCATTTAGTTTGCATATGTTTTTCCCTGTTTTCACCAGTCAAATTCAAACTTTATTCAAATGAATATTTCATACTTGCTCTGTTACAATCTTTTTCAACTTATAATGTCAAATTAAACCCTTATTTTGTTTCCAATTATTCCATAATGACCACTTATTAAAATGATGGTTCTAATCAATCAATTGATTCCAAATTGCATTCAAAAATTCAAATCAAAGCACCAAACAGAACCACTTTGAAATTATGAATGTTATCAAAACAAATCAACTCATTTTGTTTATAATTAAACATAGGGGTCACCCTATTTAAAAGTTTGTTTTTATTAATGATCATTTAATAATAAAAATCATCCAAATTTGGTTTAAATACAAACAGCAAGTAAATTTCAAACTTTTTGAAAACAAAACTTAGCATTTGTTTGCTAATGACCTAAATAGCTTACCCTAATTTTTCCAAATTTTTTACTAATTTAAAACCTATCAAATTCTTCCAATTCCTTTTTCAGCAAAAAAAAAAAAAAAACAGGAGAATGAAATTTTTTTAAAAAAAAAAGAAATTTTGGCGCCAAAGGGGAGTGGGCTGCGCCCAGCCCACCTCTTTTCTTCCGCGCGCAGCCCAGCCCATCACTTAACAGCGTACCGTTTCGTTTTTTTTCTTTCTTTCTAATCTGTCGTCGCCCCCGTGTACGGCAGGCCATCCGGCCGTGCCACGGCGGCACCTCCGCGAGCAGACGGTGATCGCGCGCCCTCCAGCTCTATAAAGCCGCCCTAGGGCCGCGCGCTGTGCCCTAGCTAACCCTAGGCTCCTGTTCCCCCTCGCTCCGCCGCCGATTTCATCTCCCTCGCCGTTTTCCCCTCACTGCATCCACCCCACCGGCGAGCTCACCTCTGAATCCATGTCAACCGCCGCCACTCCGCCGCGCCAACTACCTACCTAAGTACAGGAACCAAACCACCACTATCCCCTCTCCCGTTTGGACACCAGAGCCACCTCGGAGAGCCTCTTTAGCCTCGCCGCCGTCCACGGACTTGCCGCCGTCGAGTTCGTCACCGGGCCCCTGCAACCACGACCACGCCGGTGAGCCACCGTGGCATCCATCCCCTCCTCCCTCTCTGTTGTTCGCAAGCACCACCGCATCCGTGCACACATCCAGCACACGTTCCACTGCCTCACCGCGAGCAGCACGGCGCAGCAACCACGGCTCGTCGCCGGCGACCATGTTTCTGTCAGCTAGTTTCAGTCAGCGCGCGCACATTTGAGTTTCAGATAACAAGTTGACACCTTAACCTGTCCGCGTTGTGTCTACTGACAACAAACGCGAAACAACACACTGGTTACTGCACTAACGAGCGCGCAGCGAGGGCACGGGTTCGAGCCGTGGCTCCGTGGATTAAATCCACACTTTTTCGCGCACTGGCTGACAAGCGTGCCCCACCCGTCAGCGGCCCTCGCTGCCACGCACGCGCGCGCATGCCACGCTGGCCCTCAGGACCACGGGCAGTGGCTAAGGCTAGAAGGCAGTGCGGTAACAAAAGTTCCAGCACGTTTCTTTTTAAAAACAAGTCCCTTAATTTTACAGATTGGTCCTTTGTTTTAAATTGTTAATAACTTTTAAAACATAACTCCAAATAATAAAAGTAAAACATGTTTGTTGTTCTAAATTAAATTGTCTATCCATTTAAACCCTTTGTGTACTGTTTTGAATTTTCCAAATGCAATTCAAATTTGAATTCAAATAATTCAATTGTAATTTGCTAAATTGCATAACTAAATCATAATTAATCCAAATAATGCAAATAAAATATGTTTTCCATACCATTTTGAACCACCTATTCAAATATAAATTTTGTTTCATGGTTTGAATAATTTAAATTGCTTAAATAATTTAAACCTTATTTAAATCATTTAAAATTGCTAAAATCATAACTTGCTCAATTTAAATTATTGTTGAACATGCAAAATATGTTTTCAAACTAGAAAAGTATAAACTTTTCGAATATGAGTTTGAATTTATGATTGGAATAAATAAAATTCAAATAATATTCAAACTTGTTTTAAATTCATTTAAAACTTGTTTAATATTGTCTAAGTCATAATAAATTCATCCTAATGCCTTTTTCAATATTTGAAACATGTAATCCACCCAAAATTTTATGATCTTTTCAAATATGAATTTTGTTATTTATTTTGCACAATTTAATTTGGTGAAAACAACAACTATTTGTGTAATGCCTTTAAGGAACCAAAAATTCCCTAACTTAATAACTAAAATTTCTAAATTGGTAAACCCTATTTTAAATTGGTTCTATTGTTGTTATTTTGTTGTTTTCCACATCCATGCATCATACTAAACCACTTTCACCTGTTGGTTAATTAGAAAACAACTGTTTCAACCAAAATCAATGGGCTTTTCATATGCAACTCAAAATTGCATATGTGTCCATTTAAATTGTGTTACCAAGTCCACTAGTTTATTTTGATGCATCCCTTTAAATTGACATGCATCATCCCCTGATTGTGCACTATGCCATGATATTGATTGTTTATCTTCCTGTATTGTTTGTTTGCTTCTTCTCGGATAGACGACGACGTTGAGACCGACGATCTTTACGACACCCCTTCTGAGGATCTAGCCCAGTACCCGGCTACTGAGTTTGCAGGCAAGTTATCACTCACATGAACCACCGTGTTCCTTTCAACATCGGTTACCGATACTTTCCGTTGTCTATTTCTGCTAGCCATATGTATCGGTGCTTCTGTTACGAACCTATCACATGATACCCTGAAACCTGATATTGCCTCACCTCCACTCCTATCACCCCATTGGTTGAGCCCGTGTCTTACTAGCATGCTTAGGGTTGTTTTTGCTCGAGTCTGTTATCAGTTACTTTCTGTTACTATATTCTATTATGTTCTGGGGCTCGATATTAAACAACAACCTGTTAATTTTAGGTAATAATAATTTGCTGATAAGGCACCGGCAGGAGGCCCGGCGTGGTTTTGAGGCATGCTAGTGTCGACCCTAATAGGAAAAGGGTCTTGTCTACTGATCCATGATGAGCGCACTATCCGCATGTGGGAAGCGTGTATGGGCGCCCCCCTCAATTTGATTCGATTCGCATCTCGTCCAAATCACCACACTTAGTTCGGGCTTTCCATTTGATGCACGCATACGCAGGTACGAACCCGAGGCCAGGATGGATTTTTTTGTAGTCGGCATTTAGGGCGGCGTGGTCTTCCAGTGCTATGAGGGTCCCCTTTTCTTCGTGGGGCTCGATTAGCCGCGCACGCACAGCACGTGGTGCTTTGGGCTTGATGCGAAGAAGAGTTGAGTTGTGTTGAGTGCCCCGCTTGGTGGGAAAGGCCTTCCCATCTGGCGGGTTATTCTTACGTGTACGGCCAAATTGGTGCACCCCTGCAGGGATAAATCTTCTCGAGAAGCCGTGTTTTCCGCGGTTATGGTTAACTTGGTGAAAGTACTGGCTAACAAGTACTCAGAACAACTTACACCTAACTAATGATAACTTGTCTAGTAATAGGCTTATTGAGACAACAATTTGATCCATCATTAATCCAACTGTGTGAGTTATCCTCGGATTGCTTCTTTGGATAAGGGGCGAGATCCAGGATGGGTTTGTGTGGTGGTTAGTTGTAGTTGGTTACGATACGCTATCTTATCCCCTTTCTGATAGCCGGAAGTTGTAGTTTGTTCTGTAGTTGGTTAGTGCAGCCAGTTGCAGCATCTTTTATATCCCTTTCTTCCGTTGAACCCAAGGCATCTGTTCTTGGTGTTGATGGGCTACACTTTGGTGAATTGTGAGTCTTGCTTGCCAGTACGTTTATGTACTGACCCCTTTGGGGCTGTGGTTTCCGCAGACTACGCTTACGAGGATCCCCATGACGGCTACTACGTGGAGTTCGACGAGGCTGCTGACGAGTAGGTAGCGGACCCTGGCAGGATCCGAGACATCGTGGATGGGCTCCGTTTTCTTTTCATTCCCGGCTTCTTAAGCCTATTTGGATTTGTCTGTACTCAGACCCTTTGAATGCTTCCGCTGAGTTGTAATGATGTTATGTTGGGACATGTGTCCTCTGGATGATTGTATTTGCTATTCTCTGCCCTAGTGAGGGCCAGTTGCAACTTATTTCAATCTTTTGTGTCTTAGAGATATGTTGTGTTATCATCTTGTTCAAAGCCGTTGACGTACCATGTGTGTATGGTATGAAGTACGTCAATGGTAGTGTCCTGATTTCTACGGGATAGTTTACATCGACGGTGAATAGTAAAGATTGGTTGTCACACATAAGTGTTGGCCTACTCGTAAGAGATGCGGGTGCCGGTAAGCCCCGTAATCCAATCAAAATACTGTTCAGTTTGTACGGTGAGTATCCTCTAGAAGTCCGGGTGCGACAAATAAGTCACCTCCAACCGTCTTAGTAAAGAGGGTGAGATCGATTAAACCAACATTAAACCCACGATCCACTATAAACTTTTTAAGGTGCTCGTACCACACACGTGGAGCTTGTTTAAGTCCATAGAGTGCCTTATCGAGTTTATAGACGTGATTGGGGTGGTTGGGATCCTCGAAACTCGGAGGTTGCTTAACATATACTAACTCACTAATGGGACCATTTAGGAAAGCACTCTTAACATCCATTTGTTGCAACTTAAAATTATGATGAGATGCATAAGAAAGTAAGATGTGAATGGATTCAAGACGAGCTACGGGGGCAAAGGTTTCACCGAAATCAACACCTTCGACTTGAGAAAACCCTTGAGCCACCAATCTTGCCTTGTTGCGAATGACAATACCATCTTTGTCTTTCTTGTTCTTGAACACCCATTTGGTGCCAATAACATTCTTGCAATCCTTGGGCCTTGGCACTAACTTCCACACTTTGTTGCGCTCGAAGTTATTGAGTTCATCATGCATGGCTTCAAGCCAATCTTGATCTTCGAGAGCTTCATAAACCTTCTTGGGTTCAATGAAAGAGACAAAAGCACGAGCCTTGCTAAAATCCACCAATTGCTTCCGAGTGACAACCCTTCCACGAACTTGCCCAAGTATCTTGTCCTCCGTGTGACCGGCTCGTTCAAGATTCTCTAGCCTTCTCTTTGCTATACGATCTAATATCTCCTCCAAAGATTCTTTGGATATTTCTTGAGAATAACCTTCTTCATTGGAGACAAGTCCATCTTCATCTCGTACTTGATCATTAGTGGGTGAAGGATCACCACTAGGTTGAGCTCTATCAACAATGATGGGACTTTGATCATGGCTTTGATGAGAAGTTTGGCCTTGATCATTATCTTGGCCTTGATTACTTGCTTTACCTTCATCATTAGCTTGAGGGCTTGGTGCATCTTGTTGGGTAGCTTGTGTATCAATGGGTGTAGTCAATGGCTCCACTTGAGTGGGGCATAGTCCTTCTCCCTCCGTCATCCTGTAACCCTCAATGGGAATTATTTCACCAATACCCATTGTTCTTATGACGATGGGAGGAATTGCATATCCTACAACACCATGATCTATACGACCCCCTTGGGAGCCGTTATCCTCATCAAACACCACGTCTATAGCTTCTTCAACTTGTCCGGTGGACTTGTTGTAGACTCTATAGGCGTGAGCATTTGTGGCATAGCCAACAAAAATACCCTCATATGATTTGGTCTCTAATTTTTACAAACGTTTACCTTTCTTGCGAATGAAGCACTTGCAACCAAAGATCTTGAAGTAAGATACGTCCGGTTTCTTGCCCGTGAGAATCTCATAGGGATTCTTGTTCAAGATCTTGCGGAGACATAAATGGTTGGTAGCATGACAAGCGGTGGATACGGCTTCGGCCCAAAACTTATAAGGAGAAGAGAACTCCGCAATCATTATCCTAGCCGCATCCATCAAAGTCCGGTTCTTCCTTTCCGCAACACCATTTTGTTGAGGGGTGTAGGGAGAGGAGTATTGGTGAGAAATGCCCTCTTCACTAATAAATCCCTCAATGGTATAGTTCTTGGACTCCGTACCATTATCACTCCGAATGGCCAATATGGAAGCATTTTGTTGGCGCTCCACTAGAGTGATAAACTCGATGACTCTCTTTTGATTCTCACTCTTCCTCTTGAAGAAATACACCCAACAATATCTTGAATAATCATCCACAATCACCAAGAAATACTTATTTCCTCCAAGACTATCATAAGATAGTGGACCAAAGAGATCTAAGTGAATGAGCTCAAGGATTCTTGTGGTGGAGATATTAGTATTGGTTGGATGGAATTCTCCATGTTGCTTTCCAAAGGTGCAAGAACTACACACATGATCTTTAGCAAACTTAACCTCGGTTAGTCCTAGAACATGATTGCCACTTTGAAGGTCATGCAACATTCTCATATTGGTGTGGGATAACCGGCGATGCCAAAGCCACCCCACATCAACTTTAGCCATTAGGCATGTCGCGGCACACGTGTCTCCTTTACAGAAGTTCACTACATACATGTCGTTCTCGACAAACCCAACAAAGGCTACTTTAAGATTTTTTTCCCAAGTGACAATCACATCCTATTTATTAAAGAAAGAGGTAAAACCACAATTTGCAAGTTGAAGAACGAACATCAAGTTATAACCAAGGGACTCAACAAGGAGAACATTCTCAATTGATACATCATTTGAGATAGCGACCTTACCTCGTCCCAATACCTTAAGGCCGGAATTGTCACCGATAGTGACGCAATTGAGATGAGATAATGGAGGTTCAATATTGCTCATTGCGTCATTGCTTTCGGTCATATGTTGGGATGCACCACTATCCACCGTCCATCTACCCGACCCAGAAGCACTTCCCTACAAGAGATCAATTTCTTGATTTAGGTACCCATCCTTCAATGGTTCCTCTTTTGTTAGTAACAAGGGTCTTAGGAACCCAAATAGTCCAATTATAATCATCACCATAAGAAGTACCAACGTATTTAGCATAAACATGACCATCTCTAGATTTCATAAGAACATAAGAGGGGTTATATTTTCCGGCAAAGTCGTTGTGATTGATGCTCCCCCTAGAGGTATCATCACCCACCACGGAGATGGTATCCTTCTCCGTGGTCACCTCTCCCTCTTTCACAAAGACAACATACCGTGAGGGAGAGGTGGCATTCTTGGTTTTCTTCTTTGACTTGGCAACGAAGCCAAGTCCTTCCTTTCCCTTCTTGGCTCCTTGAGAGCTTATGGCGTCATTGAGAATTTTCTCTCTTCCTACAACGTTAGTAGTAGTACAAGAGGTAGGCATGATAACAATACTATTAGAGGAGGAAGTCACTTGCTTATTAGATTGTTGAGATAGGAGCTTATTTCGGGATATGGTGAGTTTGTCATGGATTTCTTTAAGAGATGTGAACTCCTTTTCTAGTTTTCCATGACGCTCAACAAGTTCCTCATGAGCTACCCCTAGCTTCAACTCTTCTTCTTCGAAGACTTTAAGTAAAGCACGAGATTTTTCATTATCCTTCCTAAGTTTGGAAACACTAATAGCATAAGTCTCTTCTAGACTAGATAGTATCTCTTCAAGAGAAGCTCTCAAGGATCTTTCTTTCTCAAGAGCTTCTACAAGCTCATTGTCATGATTCTCATGACCACCACCATAGCTCTCCAAGGTCATGATGATCTCTTCCTTGTCATCTATGAGAGATTTAGCATCATCAAGTTGCCTCAAGAGGGCCTTTACCTTTTCCTTGGTTTCACCTTCAAGACTACATAGCCAAGAGCTAAGATTCTTGGTCTCCTCATCATCCACAATGTTTTCAACACAATCCAATAATGAGGGAGAACTAGTAGCAATAGACTTGGAGGTGGAAGATATTACCGCGGTGGCTTTTTCCATGAGACATGTAGGTCGGACTAATGCCTTCTCATTGGGGGATTCGAATAGAGAGACCGATGAAGAGGAAGTCGTAGCCATGGAGACGTGGGCCACACCTACGACTTCATCTTCTCCTTCATCTCCGGAGTAGTATGTTTCCAATGTGGGACCTTCTTGAACATATAGAGCCCTTGGGACTCTTCTCGCGAGATTCTTGTTTTCTGGAGATTTGTTCTTGTCCTTGCGAACAAGCTTCCCTTCATTATCTCCTCTTGGCTCAAAGGGACACTCCTTGACGAAGTGATTTGCACTTCCACAATTGAAGCATGTCCTTGGCCTCTCCCCCTTCTTCTTGTAGATCTTGTTTCTTGAAGGTCTAGGAGCACCGGCCTTGTGAGCCTCCCATCTCTTCCAATAGTCGTGCATGGCAAGAGCGATGCAGTTGTGAGCACCCTTGTATGTATCTTCATAATCCTCATCATCCTCATCATACTCATCCACTTCTTCTATCCGAGCAACCTCCTTGGACTTCAAGGCGAGGTTGGGAGACTTTACAACTCCTCTTGAGCGAGCGAGAGTATCATCCGCGCTCTTGTGAGATAGGGATATGGCTATGAACTCACTAAGAACACCAATTGAGTTGAGGGAGTTGTAGTCCGATCTTGTTCGAATGCTAGTGGAGAGGTTTTTCTCAAAAGGAGTTATGGCCTTGACAAACTTCCTATTGATCCATTCATCAGAGATCTCTTCTTTCCCAAAGTCCCTCAATTGGTTGCCAAGAGTGACAACCCTTTTTTATAGTTCTTCGGGACTTTCATCTTCAAGCATAACGAAGTTCTCGGACTTGTCAAGAGCCACATCATACTTGGAGGATTGGATGCTAGCATTTCCTTGAAACAAGGTGTCAAGTTTATCCCAAGCCTCCTTGGCGGTCTTAATACCGCGGATGTGTTCAAGATGTTCTCTTGGGAGAGCCTTATGGATAGTGACAAGAGCGGTCTTGTTGAGTTGAAATTCCACGTCTTCTCTTGGAGTCAAGTTGCTTGCATCGTGAGGATGAAATCCATGAAGAACACTTCTCCACAAAGCGGTGCAACACCCTGTAATATGAGACTCCATATCGAACTTCCAAGAAGAGAATCCGTTACTGTTAAGCACGGGAGGAAGTCCAACATTTAGAATGTGTGGCATTGTGGCAATGGGATGGATAGTTTCATAATTGTGAGGTGGTGGTACTTTTTAGTTAGACCCCGAAACATTAGCCGAATGAGACTTGGAGCCTTCGGAGCTCCCATCGCTCTTAGCTTTTTTATCGGCTTTTGCCTTGGCTAAGACAATGTTAGCTTCCATTTCGGCGATGCCCGGAATGGACTCTTCATCCGAGCTAACATCATCGGCAGTGAGAGGTGGTTCCTCGAGCTCCTTGGTTTTCCCCATCATGGCCTCCAACATTTTCTTTATGCTAGAAACCTCCAAGCCAACACTAGAGCTAACCTTGGACAATTCGGTTTGAAGGGTTCCAACCTATTCTTGTAGGTTAGTTATAGTGTCGGTCATTTTGGCGATATTCGCACTAGAACCGCCGGGCTCATTTTCATTGACCATTATACTCTTAGGCGGTTAAGCCCTTAGCAAGAGCCGAGGCTCTGATACAAATGGAAAGTGCACTATGGTCAACTAGAGGGGGGGTGAATAGGTTGACTACCAATTTTCTTCTTTTCCTTTTAATTATGGCTAAGCAAGATAAATTAAGGTTCTCTAGATGTGCAACTAGGTGAGCAACCTAAGTGAAACAAGATAAGATACACAACGGAAGTAAAACGAAAGGCAACAAGATAAAACACAAGTGTAAACAAGGAGACAAGGATATGTTTCCTGTAGTTTCTTCTCAAGAGAAGTACGTCTATGTTGGAGAGGCGGGGAGCCACCTAGGCGCTCCTCAATAGCACGGTTGTGCACACCTTATTATCCTTGAGCTTCTCCGGTGAGGGAGATTCTCGTTTCCACTATGAGGTCAACTTGAAGGCATTGACCAAACCTTTACCCAAGGTTGAGGACACTCCACAAGATGGATGCAGGCTCTCAACGGATCCGAAGCTTCTTGCAACAAGGTGGAAGCTACAAGCACAAGATCTACTAAGGTTTCTAGGCCTCAAGTAGGATTCTAGATCTACTAGGATGTGGTGGATGGATTTGAAATTCCTTTGGTGGAATCACGGATCTAGGTCTCCTCTAGCTCTCCACAAAGTTTCGGAGTGTTTGGGTGGTTGGAGAGGGAGATCTAGGAGGTTGAAGCTTTCATTAATGGCTAGGAGAGAGAATGGGAAAAGCTTGGGCATTTATGAGGTAGTGGAAGGCTTTAAATACCCCTTCCACCAAGTGGCCGTTGGGCATCTCCACGCAGCACCGAAGGCTCCGGTGGGCTTCATATGCGCGCATACACGCATTCGTTTTCCTCAGTGCTGGATCCTATAGGGCGGAGGCTCCGGTGGTTTTGGCGGAGGCTCCGCCCACCGGAGGTCACCGGAGGCTCCGCTGGGACCTCCGCTCTTATCCACCCGAACGTCATTTTGGCGGATCCCACACCAGAGCATACACCGGAGGCCAGCCCCACAGTGGGGGTGGTGGAGCAAGAGGAGACACCGGTGGTTTTACCGGAGGCTCCGCCCACCGGATGTGCACCGGAGGCTCCGCCTTGACCTCCACTCTTATCCTCCCGAACACCATTTTGGTGGAACCCACACCGGAGCCTCGCGCTTGGGCTGTGCTGGAAAAAGACTGGGGCGGAGCTTCCGGTGGTTTCACCGGAGCCTCCGCTGCAGACAAAAATAGCTTCCCAGCTTTTTTATTTCTTGCTCTTTTCATTCCAAACAAATTTGTAACCCATAGAGGTTGTACCTTTGATGAACCTGTGCATTTTCTTATATGACAAATAAACATTAGTCCAATAGGTATGTTGTCATTAATTTATCAAAATGGAAGATGATCTTTCAGTAGCGACGATGTCGATTTCTCGTATGTTGATAGTGATGAGGAGCTCCTCAAGGTCACGACAACCAAGTCAATGTCAGGTGAGCGTCGGGAAGCGAAGATTCACCGTCATTTCGAGGATGCGGTCGAGGCCTACAATGTCGCGCAACTCGAGCACGACCTCCGTGCGGAGGTGGAGCATCAAGCTGAGCGACGCTAGTGGGATGCTGCAGCTGCCGCCCAGTTGGGCTTCATCGGCCGCTCCTTGATACATCCATTTTGTATCACTATTTTGTATCATAATTTTCTGTTATTCATCGATATATTTCATGTTATGATGCATCCCTTATGTTATTTTATCTTATTTTTCATGTTCTATAATTTTTGGAGAATAAACACCGGGACCGGGAATCTGATGGAAAAAGCACCATCGAGATACCATATTTCAGAAGATCATAAGAAGAAGAAGGGGGACATCCGGGGGTCCTAAAAGTTCAAAGGAGCAACCTAGCTAGAAGGATAGCCATAGGGGGGTCACCAGGGGGCCCCCTGGCCGCGCCACCTAGGGGTGTGGCCACCCTGGCCCACCTCTGGGGGTATTTTTCGTGTTCTTGGCCCCCAGGGAACCCTAATGACAGGGGGATGCTAACCCGGTATGCCAAGCTCTGAGGAATAACCCGGCCCAAAGGATGGTGTGCAGGATTCGGCTAAGAATAAAGAAGCTTGTGAAGGCCCAAACTTGTGGGCTTAACGGCCCGGGTTATGGGTTATTGTAAAGGAAAGTTATGGTTAGCGCGCCGTGTCCAGGTAGGATCCGAAATATGCCTTGCCGAATAAGCTAGGGGGTACGGGTGCTTTATAAACCGACCCCCAGGTATAGTTTTAGGTAGAGATCTAAGAACCCTAGCAACGTCGTGTGATATCGAGCATCAAGTGTAATTCCAGAGTTGAGTTATTATATCAAGATCGGAGACTCGGCGACTTTGATTGCCGGCTACCAGATCGAGTTGCACCATGTTTTCCTCTGAGCTAAACCCTCTCCCAAATACCTGTGGCGTCTTGCCCCAAGATCAGTTACCCCAGGTAACATCTGCCGTGATTATCCCACGACAGTTGGCGCCCACCGTGGGGCCTGCGTCCAAAGGTGTTTACATCACGGGAGAAGCTCGGAAGGGCATGGAAAATCTTGTCATTGGCGAAATCTACATCGACCACGAAGGAGAAAAGATGGTGGACGATTCCGGCTGGGGGCCAGAATCGGATTACCTCGAGTCCGGATCTATATTGACGATCGGCCGGATCAACATCTTCATCGGCACGGTACGAATGACTAATTTAAAAGGACAATATCATGTGCATACTACAGGAACTTCCAGCAGGAACGAGAAGACATTAAAGCAAGCGGCAAACTCGATTTCGTTGGCCGCGCCGGGACATCTCAGATGGGCTGAACAAGAGGTAACAAGGAGTAGAAAAGACCATCCGGAGAAAATAGAGCGTCCAGGAGTCTTGGCATTGGTGGTTGCTCCACAGGTTAATGGTTACGAATTGAAGAAGGTCCTGATGGACGGTGGAAGCAGCATCAACATCCTTTATTGGGAAACCTTCTTACGGATGAGTCTCAAAGAGTCTCAGTTACAAAAAAGTTCGACAATCTTTCATGGGATCGTGCCAGGTCACTCGGCGAGCCCCGAGGGAAGGATCACCTTGGAAGTTGCTTTTGGAGAATCGACGGATAATTATCGAGTTGAGTGGCTCACGTTCGAGGTGGTCAAATTGCGCAGTCCTTACCACGCACTGTTTGGGAGGCCGGCTTACGCCCAATTCATGGCTAGGCCGTGCTACGTGTATTTGCAGCTGAAAATCCCGGGTCCTAAACGGACCATCACTATACATGGGAACCGGGATGTAGCGGCCGAGTGCGACGAAGGAGATTCAGTTATGGCCGAGCAGGCATGCAGGAAGGAAGAGCTCGAATATTACCGGTCTCAAGTAAATCCGGACGATAGAACAGCCTTGAAAAAGCCTAATACTGAGGATGAGAGAGCAAAATTCAAGGCAGCGCAAGACACCAAGAAGATAGATTTTGTCGAAGGGGATTCTACTAAGCAGTTTACCATAGGGTCTAACCTGGGAAAAGAGCAGGAGGGAGCGCTCGTGGAGTTTATTCGCTCGAACGCAGATGTGTTTGCCTGGACACCTAGCGACATGCTGGGTATCCCTACAGAATTGGCTGAGCACAGTTTGCATGTGGATCCCAAGTCCAGGCCCGTGAAACAAGGTTTGAGGAAAATGAATGAGGAAAGAAGGAAGGCTATAGGCGAAGAGATCGCTCGGCTATTGGCAGCCGGCTTTATCATGGAAGTATTTCACCCGGATTGGTTGGCTAACCCGGTTCTGGTGATGAAAAAGACCAACGAGTGGAGGATGTGCATTGACTTCACGAGTCTCAACAAACATTGCCCAAAGGATCCGTTCGCGCTGCCAAGGATAGATCAGATTATAGACGCAGTAGCTGGAAGCGATCTGTTATGCTTCCTGGACGCATATTCCGGGTATCATCAGATTAAGCTCAAAAGGGAGGATTGGGAGAAAACATCATTCATAACCCCTTTTGGGGCCTTTTGTTATAAAACTATGACGTTTGGGTTGAAGAACGCTGGCGCAACTTACCAGCGGTGTATTCAAAAGTGCTTTGAGGACCAAATCGGACGTAACGTCCATGCCTATGTGGATGACGTGGTCATCAAGACTAGGAAGGCGGAGACATTTATCGACGATCTAAAGGAGACGTTCAAAAACTTGAGGAGGTACCAGATGAAGCTTAACCCGACAAAGTGCGTGTTTGGAGTTCCAGCTGGGAAATTACTCGCCTTCATAGTTTCCGAGAGAGGAATCGAGGCAAATCCGGATAAAATCAAGGCCATCCAGAGTCTGAAAAAACCGGAAAATTTGAAGCATGTTCAAAAGCTCACGGGCTGCGTAGCAGCCTTGAGCCGATTCATATCCAGACTCGGAGAAAAAGCAATACCATTGTACCGGCTCTTGCGGAAATCAGATAAGTTCGTGTGGGATCAAGAGGCAGACGAGGCATTTGAGGCACTAAAGAAGCAGTTATCTGAAGCACCAGTACTAGCGGCGCCGGGTCCTAAAGAACCTATGTTACTATATGTGGCAGCTGGCCCCCGAGCCGTCAGTGCAGTAGTTGTCGTGGAACGCCAAGAGGATGGGAAAGGATACCCGGTTCAAAGGCCGGTTTATTACGTCAGCGAGGTATTATCAGAAGCAAAGCAGCGCTATCCACATTGGCAAAAGTTGGTGTTCGGGGTCTTTATGGCCAGCCGGAAGTTGAAGCCGTATTTCCAAGAACATCCCATAACAGTGGTTAGTTCAATACCAATGTCGGATATCATCAGAAACTCGGACGCGACGGGAAGAATAGCCAAATGGGCGATAGAGATGGGGGATTATCATATCAACTACGAACCCAGGTCAGCAATCAAATCTCAAGATTTAATTGATTTCGTTAACGACTGGACACATACAGGCATGACTGCAACGGTTCCAAATTCCGAGTCATGGATCATGCACTTCGACGGATCAAAGCAGTACGAGGGATCAGGAGCTGGGGTGGTGCTAACATCACCCAAAGGAGACAAATTGAGTTACGTGCTACAAATTCACTTCGACTGTTCCAACAACGTGGCCGAGTATGAGGCCCTATTGCATGGCTTAAAGGTAGCCAAAGAGATGAACATTAAGAGGATACGATGCTTCGGAGATTCAGACCTTGTGGTACAGCAGGTGTCAGGAACGTGGGATAGAAAGGACGCAACTATGGCAGCATACCGCAGGGAAGTTGATAGGGTTGCAGGATGTTTTTCCGGGTATGAGGTGGAGCATATAGACAGAAGAAAGAATGAGGCAGCCGACGCCCTCGCCATACTCGGCTCGCGCAGAGAGCCGGTTCCACCTAACGTTTTCCTGGACGAATTATGGCGACCATCAGTTAAAATCGAGTCAGAGGAGGAATTGGCAAATCAAGACCCGGATTCAGGACTCGTAGCCACTGTACGTACTATTCCCGAGTGGACAGAACCGTTTTTGGCCTACCTATCACGAGGCGAGTTACCACAACAGGAGGTATTAGCAAGGCAAATTTTGAGGCGAGCAAAGGGATATTCTATCATCAATGGGGAATTGTACAAGAGAAGTGCAGCAGGAGTCTTTTTGCGCTGCGTAGCGCCGGAAGAAGGCAGACAGATTCTCAAGGAAATCCATGAAGGCGACTGTGGACATCATGCGTCCACAAGGTCTCTTGTGGCTAAAGCTTATCGACACGGGTTTTTCTGGCTCACGGCCCTAGCGGATGCGGAACGATTGGTAGCAAGGTGTGACGGATGTCAAAGGTACGCGCGCCAAACCCATGTGCCGGCTATGGAATTGCGGACTATCCCGTTAACTTGGCCGTTTGCCGTCTGGGGTATGGACATGGTTGGCCCCTTTCATATGTCACCATGCAAGAAGACACATCTTTTGGTGGCTATTGATAAGTTTACCAAGTGGGTTGAGGTTATGCCAGTTACTAATTGCGAAGCAGCTACAGCAGTCAAGTTCCTGAAAAGGATTATCTACCGGTTCGGGTACCCCCACAGCATAATTACCGACAATGGAACCAACATGTCCCTTGGTGAGATGGAGAAGTTTTGTGGCAACAATGGAATCCGGCTCGATGTGGCATCGGTGGCTCATCCCCAGGCCAATGGACAAGTGGAGAGGGCAAACCAAGAATTGCTTCGCGGATTAAAACCACGATTGCGAGTTCCCTGTGTCAGGGCCGCTGGTGCATGGGTCGAAGAACTTCCTTCTGTGGTTTGGGGTATCAACACTACACCTAACAGATCCACTCAGATGACACCCTTCTTCATGGTCTATGGTGCGGAAGCAGTGTTACCGAGTGACATTATTCACGATTCGCCTAGAGTATCAGCTTACGTCGAAGTAGAGAACGAAAAAACCCGGCAGGACGCCGTAGATATGTTAGAAGAGCAAAGAGAACAAGCCCTGGAAAGATCAGCCATATATCAGCAAGATCTACGGAGGTATCATAGCCGGCGTGTGAAGACCCGGGTATTCCAGGAAGGAGACTTGGTTCTGCGCCTGGTACAGTCAAACGAAGGAAAACACAAATTATCACCACCATGGGAAGGACCATTTATCATAAGCCGGAGTCTGCATAACGGATCATATTATTTGATAGATGCAAGGGAAGAGTCAGCTACAGTCAACGACACCGCACACACCACTTCATCTATGCAAGAAAGAGATAGACCATGGAACGTGGCTCAGCTACGTCCGTATTATACTTAGTAAAGACTATATTGGCAAGTGGAATTGCACGATGTAATAGGCAGCAGGTTTTCTGACGTACTCTTTTCCTATCCAGGGTACCTTTGGGGACTGGACGGGTTTTTAATGAGGCGGCTTTCTGACCTACATTTTTCATATCAAGTAAAGAGATGGTTCTCAAGAAAAGAGATGGTTATCAAGAAAAGAAATGGTTATCAAGAAAAGAGATGGTTGTTATCAGGTTATGTATTCTCAGTACGATGCGTATATCTAGGTCTTGGGGGCTGGTCGCTTAAATAGCACAGTTACAAACTCAAAGACCCGGCCATGATGCCTATGAGTTATAAGGGCCGATTACTTGCAAACGAGTACGGCTACAATCTTATAACCGGACAAAGAAGTCCAAATTTCTTGGCTATTCTTACTTAAGCTCGATGTGACTCGCATTAAAGTGGCATGATTTGTTCGCTTACGATGGCAGTTAGTCATGAAACCCGACGGGGATTGGCTGGCTACGTCTTCGTATTGATGTAACAACATGGTATCCACGCGAAAGCCGGCTTACAGTACAAGACAGTCAAAAGGGTCATCTAAACCACAAGTTATGCAGAGTACAAGGCTGAATAGCTGGAAACTCAACGACTATTAAGCATAACTTCAAAACCTATGTGAAACAACTCGTGGATCTTTGTGAAAATAGCAATAAGCATTTTGTTCCCTTTTCAAGATCAAGTGTCCTAGACTCGGCAATCCGGGCCCGGTAGCTTGAAATCTTGAAAAGAGAAAAACTGGCTTACTTGTATAGTTGCAAAAATCCAAATATCCGAGTCTTGGGGACTTGGGGACTTCGAAGCAAAATCCGCTTTTCAATACCCATGAGACCCGGAAATTGAGTTTTCACAAAAGGAACAATAAATAAAACCAGATATCGAGAAAAGATGAGCTTAAACTTAAAAAGGCCGGAACAGGCATCGAGTATATCAAGGCCTTAGCGTGCATTACAAAATCCTGGTGAAAAAATATCAAAGGTGCACAGGCGCACCGCCCAAAATATGACTGTTTCAAAAAGTATGTCGACCGACTGGCGCTTAAGAAGAGGCATTGGAAACCATATATCACTCGGCGTCCATCTTGGCCTTACCCTTGCCATCATTGGTGGTAGCAGCAGCACCCGGATCGGCGGTACCAGCCCCTGCAGGGGGCGGAACGACTGGTGTTGAGGCAGCAGGAGCAGAGCCGGCTTCAGCTTGCTTCTTGGCAGCCTCCGCCCTTATCGCAGCAGCTTCCTCCTTCCACCGAGCCAGCATGTCATACGGCTCAGGAAGATCCGACTTAATTACTTTATCGGCAGAATCATATGCTGGAACAAGTGTGTTAACATCCAGTTCATCAGCAATTACGCTGGCCGGGTAACGGACCTCCTTCTGGACGGCCTGAAAATCCTTTACTGAAAACTTGGATCCGTCAAGCTTGAACTCTGGGAAGCCGCCCATAAGCCTCGCTAGCTCGAGCTTGGGGAGATAAGCTTTCGCAAGTGCAAGCCCCCGGGTCACTCCAACCCGGCAAGATGAGCGCTTCCAGTGCCGAATCCACTCGGGAACAGTGGATAGGGCGTCCAACAGCCTTTTCAGATCAACATGTCCTCTGCCCGGCCACCGCAACTCATCAAGGATCCATCTGGTTCCGGCACATAGCTGCCGGATAACACTCTTTATGGTTTTCAGCTTGGCAATGTCATCTTCATCCGGCATGGCTTCGTCCGGGCCTGAAGTAAAATGAAGATATAAGTTGGAAATTTTTTGCTGTTTGTCAAAAGGATAAACCCGGAGAAGGAAGCGTACCAAGCAAAGAACGATAGGTATCAGATATTTCTACGGAAAGGCTTGTCAGGTCATCTTCGGCTTGGTGAGCCCTTCTTCGGTACTTCTTCATTAATTGCCTATTCCTCCTGGCTTCAGCCTCGGCTGCTTCACGTAAAGATATCTCCTTTTCAATGAGCTTGGCGGCGTCCGCAAGTTTCTCCTCGTATTGAGTCACGAAAGACTGCACGAATGTTAAAAAAGCATTAGTCAGGTAGAAGAGCACAGTTATCAGTCATTGGTATAATAAAAGTCCCGAGCAAGTCATGAATGAACTCACTCGGAACTTGGGGACTGGACAAAGGTACAAGCAATATTAATCGAATTTACCTCGTGTTTGGTTATTAAAGACCCCAAGATGTTTTCCTCGTTAGCCCTTAAGGTGCGCAGAGTTTCCAGCATCTGGGCAAAAGTTAACTCCTCGGAGCGAGTCCCGGAAGAGCCGGCAGCTTGATCATCTGGTAGGGGGGTTCTCCTCGCATTTGGAGTGGAGACTCGGACAGTCTGAGTGTCCGGGTTGGGAGAGCTCATCCTTGTATCTAGAATTTCTATCTCTTCGTCTACTGGTTCCGATAAGGAAGGAGATCCGACGGTTTGGGAAAGTGGATTGTTCAGAGGGCCTTGTTCCCGGTTAGTTGTCGCATCACCACCAGTTGTGGCGTCTGCGTCGTCAGTTGGCTTCTCCACCTGGAGGTTATCTGTTTCTGTGTTTTCCGGGTCACTGACGGTGACTTGAGCGCTGAAGGAAAGATGAGAAAAGGCAGTTATTAATGATGACGGCGGCTTGAATGAAAGTTCGTCAGATGCAAAAAGAAATAATATAGCAAAAACTTACCCGGCATTTACAGTGTAATCCGGTGGAAGCTCGCCACTGGAAGCAGATGAGGTCTTCGCAGGAACCACTAGTGGAACCCGGAATTGCCCGGCACGTGGGTGGTTAGGAGAAGGGTGGCGCTGAGGAGAGTTGGAAGAACGAGATGGAGGAGCACTGCCACGAGGGACCGAGGGGGCGGAGATGCCCGGGTTAAGGGGATCTTCACCTGGGGAGCTCCGAGTTACTCTGCGCTTGGCTGGGAAAGAATCCTTCAAGCATGACGAATTTGATAATTGATGGTTAAGTCGTCGCATGACGTCAAAGGAGTAAGGTTCAGAGGATAATGAGGAAAAAGGAACCTTGGACACTGTCCCCCTGCCTTTCCTCTTGGCCCCGACTGTTGCCTCTGGGTCAGACTCGGTTCTCTCCGGGTCGTCTTCATTGTTTCCACCCTCGTCCTCTAGCCCTGCGAACCAGGTGTGTATTCATTGGAAAAAAGACAGACGAGAGGAAAGTAATGCAAGTAAAAATATGCAGATCCTGAGTGAGTACCTTCACTATCGTCAGCCGCCTCGTCCTCCTCTTCCGGGTCTCTGGAGGGGGGGAGTGGTTCAACTCTCCAGAAAGGGTCATCAGCCTGAGGTAAAAAGATAAGATTAAGGCTTAGAAGCAGTATCGAGTTGAAATGTGGAAACAAGTTATGAGCGCCGGGTATTACCGCTGGAGCTGGATTTTCCCGGGTAAACGGGGGTAACCCGGTGATGCCCTTTATCACCTCCAGTTTCTCCGCCAAGAAGCCCTTGATGGTCTTTATAGTATCACCAGTCGCAAAGCTCTTGGTGGAGTAGCGGAGTGCGTTTGTGGTGTGCCCCGAATACTCGCACATCAATTTGGTGCGAACGGAATTAGGTTGGATTCGGAAATCGACCCAAGTTTTTATTAAATTGAGCCCTAGGAGGCCTTGGGCTGAGAGAATGGCTATCTTGGCTAGCGAAGGAAGGATTGCCTCCCTGTCTGAGTCTGATGCGAAGGCATTGAAAGACTCGGAGGGCTTGAGGGGGGTCTCTGAGTAACCCGGCAGCTTCTTTTCGCTGTCGGGGGAGGTATCGTGGCAGTAAAAGAAAGATAGCTGCCAATGTTTAACGTGGGAGTGCAGGTTGAGGGTTGGCATCAAAGAATTCTTACGGCGTTGGATGGATACCCCGCCGCAAGTGAGAAGCGCTCCGTCGCCGCTTTCGCGGCACGGCTTGCACTGGAATAACTCAATGAAAAGAGTCAGACTCGGTGGCATGCACAAGTACGACTCAGATAGAACAATGAAGTGGGTAATGTTCAACATGGAGTTAGGCCCTATGTCGAACACCCGGAGTCCATAATGATCTAAGACCTCCCTAAAGAAAGGATGACCCGGAGGACGAAATCCTCGGGTCACGTGTTCAACGAAGCAGATTACCTCGTTTTCTTCGGGGGTGGGACGAGTCTCATTACCCGGTACCCTCCAGTGGATGTCTTTTTGAGAAGGGAGGGTTCCTAATTCGGCTAGCTCGTCCAATTTGGCTTTCGTGGTTGTGGAACGCCCCCAGTTGGCGGATATGGTTTGGGTGGTCCTCGCTGGAGCCGGTTGTTTTCCTTGTCGCTTGGGAGCCATGGGGCCAGCCTGCAAAACACAAAGAGAAGAGGCGTGTGAAATAAGACCCGGGAATGCTGAAATATCCGAGTATAAAGGTATCAAGAAGGTACGAAGCTGAGAACTGTCCGGGTATTGAGCACACTTGTGGAAATTATTGGTCACTTACGTGGGGAAAGGTATTTGGGGATGACGGATGGTTGCCCATATTTATACCGCAAATGAAATAGCTGGAAAAGGAGGGTTTTTCCGGGTGTTAATGCAATAAGCGGAAAATCGAGGAGGAACGGATCTAGATGGAAACGTTTGCGGATGATTTTTTAAGTAAAATTGGTAATCAATGATGGTTGGAGGATCATTTGTGACTATAGGGCAGATGATTGAAGGAGTTGGCAAGCGTCGAATCGATCTAATTTGGTGCAATCGGACAAATGACTTGCGGGTTGACCTAGATCTGATCTTGGATAAATTGAAAGTTGTGAGGTTGAATTAACTGGTTGCGAGAAGCTTACCGGGGAGATTGGAGTCTAATACGATGGCGACGAGCGGCGTGGCTCGAATGAGAGAAATGGAGGAGCAACGGTGACACTTGACGGTGGCGCAAGGCGACTCAAGGGCGGGCGCGGCCGCTGGTGGCCTTGCGTTGGTAGCAGGTACGAGCTCCTCACGGTGGTGCTGCGAGGGTGTTAGGAGCAAGGAAGAAGAGGGGAAGTTGTGGCGTGGTGAGGGGCTTAGGGTTACCCATTAAGTGCTATTTATAAGGCAAGGGTGAGCCTATCCTAACGGCCAGAAGCCGGAAGCCGCGGGGTAATGGTTATCAGCGAAGATTTTGCGAGATATGCGTCAAGTATTGGGCAAGGCATTGGGATATAAGAAGGAAGGGATTTGCCCCGTAATGACGGGACTGATTATCGAGCATGAGATCTTGGCATTTTTATTGTAGTCTGAACCTGGGAATTTGAACCTAAGTGTTTGGAGGACAAATCCGGGTTATTACATGGCCACCATGGAGTGAGGCCTAGCAGAATATCAAAACATCTTAACTCGGCTTCCATATGCCCGTATGTTCGACATCTTTGCGGGGAATAGCAAGCGCTTCAAGGAGGATCCATGAAGCCCAGGCTATTCTGGGGACTACTGACAGGGGGATGCTAACCCGGTATGCCAAGCTCTGAGGAATAACCCGGCCCAAAGGATGGTGTGCAGGATTCGGCTAAGAATAAAGAAGCTTGTGAAGGCCCAAACTTGTGGGCTTAACGGCCCGGGTTATGGGTTATTGTAAAGGAAAGTTATGGTTAGCGCGCCGTGTCCAGGTAGGATCCGAAATATGCCTTGCCGAATAAGCTAGGGGGTACGGGTGCTTTATAAACCGACCCCCAGGTATAGTTTTAGGTAGAGATCTAAGAACCCTAGCAACGTCGTGTGATATCGAGCATCAAGTGTAATTCCAGAGTTGAGTTATTATATCAAGATCGGAGACTCGGCGACTTTGATTGCCGGCTACCAGATCGAGTTGCACCATGTTTTCCTCTGAGCTAAACCCTCTCCCAAATACCTGTGTCGTCTTGCCCCAAGATCAGTTACCCAAGGTAACATCTGCCGTGATTATCCCACGACACCTAAGCCACATTAAATCATCGAAGAATTATTCGGCCGCCGCGCGGTGTGGAAAACACCCGAGAGAGAGAGAAGCTCTCTGGCAGGGAGAAATCTGCCGGGGAAATTTCTCTCCGGAGAGGGGAAATCACCGCCATCGTCACCGTCATCGCTCCGGGCATCATCAAGATCGTCACCATCATCATCACCACCAGCACCATCACCCTCATCATCCACCGTCATCACGGTGTAACAATTAGGGGCCTCTATCGTTGTTTTGCATTAGATCTCTCTCCCGGTGTGGATTACTTGTTAGTAGTTGATACTTTGTGAGCTTTATCGGTGTTTGCACTTTATGACCAGATTGTTATCATCCATTATATCACCTCTGATCATGATCCATATGATTTCTTGTGAGTAGTTCCTGTTGTTCTTGAGGACATGAGAGAAGTCAAGTTGTTAGTAGTGAAGTAATGTTGAATAATATTTAATGGTTGATATTTAAGTTGTGGTGTTATTCTCCTAGTGGTGTCATGTGAATGTCGACTACATGATACTTCACCATTTATGGGCCTAGGGGGATGCATCGTGTATTTGGCTACTAATTGTGTGGTTGCCGGAGTGACAGAAACCTAAACCCCCGTTAGGAAACCATTACACGAGGGAGCGTAGGATCCTGGAGTTTAAAGCTGTGGTTAGATTTATTTCTTAATTACTTTCTTGGAGTTGCGGATGCTTGCAAGGGGTATAATCACAAGTATGTATTATTCTAGGAGGGGACGGTACATTAGCATAGGTTCACCCACACAACACTTATCGAAACACCTAACATTATTCAGCTGCTTGGAACAAAAGCACTTGACAGAAACCTCCTGTGTGTCCTCGAGAACGTTTGTTAATCATAAGTAAACCCACCGGCTTGTCCTTTGCTGAAGAAATGATTGGGCCACTTCTGCAATTATTACTACTGCATTTTATTTACTCGTACTTTATTTATCTGCAATATAAAAAACCCCTACAAATCTATTTTCCAGTATTTACAGTTATTCCTTCATCGAAACTGCTTGTCAAAACCTTCTGCTCCTCATTGGGTTCGACACTCTTATTTATCGAAAGTACTACGATACACCCCCTATACTTGCGGGTCATCAAGACTATTTTCTGGCGCCGTTGCCGGGGAGTGAAGCGCTATTGGGAAGTGGAATTGATAAATGAAGCTTCTGTTGTAAGTGTTGTTTTTATTACTGTCTACTGCTTTATTACACTATGTTTGGGTCTCCTTTTGAGTCATTATTTGTGGGCACTGCTAGCACTACTAGTGTAGTAAGTGACCCACCGCCTGATGATTTGGATCCTTATAAAATACCTATAAAGATTGTTAAACATGTTAGGGATAACTCCTATTTAGGTGATGGAACTGTCCATCCTGGTGATCATTTGCTCTTTTTACATGAATTATGCGAGTTGTTCAAGTGTGCAGGTATTACAACTAGCCAAGTGAAGAGGAAATTATTCTCTATATCATTAACAGGCCGAGCCTCTAAATGGTTCAAACTGCTGAAAAATAGCCAAACTATTGGATGGGGAAATTGTGCCTCTCTTTTATTCTAAATTCTATCCTCCCAGTGAAATTCATAGAGATTGGAATTATATATATAATTTTTGGCCTCATGACGGAGAGAGTATTGCCCAAGCATGGGGGAGATTGAAGTTACTAATGCTCAAATGCCCCATTCATGAGCTCCCCAGTAATATAGTTATTAATAATTTCTATGCAAAAGGCTTTCTCTTCATGATAAAGATTTATTGGATGCTTCTTGTTCTGGATCATTACACGTATGAAGATGAAGCTAAATGGGATCTTCTTGACCGTATTCAAGAGAACACTGAAGGATGAGAGAATGAAAAAGGTAGAAAGTCAGGTATAAATTATGATTATTAATGCATTAAAACTTTTATGTCATCCGATGATTTTCATAATGTTAGTATTGTTTATGGTCTTGATTCTCAAGTTGTTGCCAATTTATATAAGGCTTTTGCTTCTTATTTTGATATTCCTAAAAAGGAATGGGACAAGTACCATGCATCTTATAAAGACACTGTTAATTGTGTTCCTGCTAGAGATATGAAGTTCATACTGTTGATTGTATTGTGACTGAACCTTACATTGAGAAAATGCCTTTCCCTGCTAAGGTAAAAGAACATTCTATGTTAGCTAGTGTGGTTAATAAAAGTGCAAGGAAACCTATAGAACCCGAGGAACAAATAACTATAGAACCTACAGTAGCAATAGTTAAGGACCTTGTTTCTGAAAATTTAGAAGAGGGACACATTATATTTTGTGAAGATGCTTCTAATATTGTCTCTCATCCTGGTAAATGTAGGAAATCTAGCGTTCCTGTGTTATCTGTTAGGATAGGTGATCATTGCTATTATGGTTTGTGTGATATTGGTGCTAGTTCTAGTGCTATTTCTTATGAGCTTTATAAAGAAATCATTCATGAAATTGGTTCTTGTAAACTTGAAGACATTGATGTGATTATTCAACTTGCTAATAGGGAAACTATTTCTTCGATTGGTATTGCTAGAGATGTGGAGGTCTTATGTGGTAAAACTAAGTATCCTGTTGATTTTCTAGTACTAGGCACTTCTGCTAGTGATACTTGTCCTATTATATTTTGTAGACCTTTCTTAAACACTTGTTGTGTTATTATTGATTGTAAAAAGGAGAACATTCTTACAAAGTTTGATGGAGAGTCTTATGAATTTAATTTCTCCAAATTTTCCAAAGCACCTTATGAAGCTGAATTGCCTAATGAGAATTATAGAATTGAACAATTGGCTGCTATTGCTCTTGCTCCTAACAATCCTTTGCAGCAATACATGGAAGACCACGAAAGTGATGTCTTTATGGAAGAAAGAAATGAAATTGACGAGATTTTCCTACATCAGCCAGCAATGTTGAAACATAATTTACCGGTGGAAGACTTGGGTACCACTTTACCACCCAAGGAAGATCCTGTTTTTGATTTAAAGCCTTTGCCTGACAATCTTAAATATGCTCATATTGATGATAAGAAATTATATCATGTTATTATTATTTATAAACTTTTTGGTAAAGAAGAGGAGAGATTATTGGGAATATTGAAGAAACACAGAGGTGCTATTGGCTATACTCTTGATGATTTGAAGGGATTTCTCCTACTATATGTCAGCATGCTATTAATATTGAACCTGATGCAAAGCCAGTTGTTGAGGATCAACGTCGTTTAAATACTAAGATGAAGGATGTGGTAAGAAACGAGGTATTAAAACTCCTTGATGCTGGTATTATTTATCCTATTGGTGATAGTAGGTGGATTAGTCCTGTGCATTGTGTCCCTAAGAAAGGAGGGATGACTGTTGTGCCAAATGAAAATAATGAACTTATCCCTCAAAGAGTAGTGGTTGGTTATAGGATGTGCATTGATTTTAGGAAGGTTAACAAAGTTACCAAGAACGATCATTATCCTTTGCCTTTTATTGATCAAATGTTAGAAAGGTTGTCTAAAAAAACTCAATTCTACTTTATTGATGGTTATTCTAGGTTCTCTGAAATTCCTGTTAGGAAGCCTGATCAAGAGAAAACAACTTTCACCTATCCTTTTGGAACCTATGCTTATAGACATACGTCTTTTGGTTTATGTAATGCTCCTGCTACTTTTCAAAGATGCATGTCTGCTATCTTTCATGGTTTTTGTGAATAAATGGTGGAAGTCTTCATGGACGATTTCTCCGTCTATGAAACTTCTTTGGATAATTGTTTGCAGAATCTTGATAAAGTTTTGCAGAGATGTGAGGAGACTAATCTTGATATTAATTGAGAGAAATGACATTTTATGGTTAATGAAGGAATTTTTCTTGGCATAAAATTTCTGAAAGAGGTATTGAAGTTGATAGATCTAAAGTTGAAGCTATTGAGAAAATGCCCTGTCCTAGGGATGTTAAAGGTATTCGTAGTATTCTTGGTCATGATGATTTCTATAGAAGGTTTATTAAAGATTTCTATAAAATATCAAAGTCTCTTACTAATCTTCTTCAAAAAGATGTACCTTTTGTTTTTGATGAAGATTGTAAAGATTCTTTTGAAATTTTTAAAGAAGGCTTTAATATCTGCCCCTATTGTTCAACCACCTGATTGGAATTTACCGTTAAATTATGTGTGATGCTAGTGATTATGCTATAGGTGCTGTTCTTGGACAGCGGATAGATAAGAAGTTAAATGTTATTCATTATGCTAGTAAAACTCTTGATGCTGCTCAAAAGAATTATGCTACCACTGAGAAAGAGTTCCTAGCTGTAGTTTTTGCTTGTGATAAATTTAGGCAGTATATTGTTAATTCTAAAGTTACTATTCATATTGATCACGCTGCTATTAAGTACCTTATCTAAAAGAAAGATGCTAAGCCTAGGCTTATTAGATGGGTGCTTATCTTATAAGAGTTTGATTTACATATTGTGGATAGGAAGGGTGCTGAAAATCCTGTTGCTGATAATTTGTCTAGATTAGAAAATATCTCTGATGACCCTATTCATGTTAATGATAGTTTCCTAATGAACAGTTAGCTGCAATAAAAGTGAGCTCTCAAGAGAGTCCATGGTATGCTGATTATGCTAACTTTATTGTTTCGAAGTATTTGCCTCCTACCTTTACAGCTCAGCAAAGAAGAAAATTCTTCTATGATTTGAGGCATTATTTTTGGGATGACCCACACTTATATAAAGAAGGTGTCGATGGTATTATGAGAAGACGTGTTCCTGAAAATGAATAACAAGAGATATTGAGAAAATGTCATAGTAGTGCTTATGGAGGACATCACACCGGAGATAGAGCTGCACATAAAGTTCTACAATCAGGTTTTTATTGGCCTTCTCTCTTTAAAGATGCTAGAAAATTTGTTTAATCTTGTGATCAATGTCAAAGAGTTGGAAATATTTCTAGACGTAATGAAATGCCTATGAATTATTCTCTTGTTATTGAACCGTTTGATTGTTGGGGTTTTGACTTTATGAGTCCTTTCCCTCCTTCAAAAGGCTACACTCATATTCTTGTTGTCGTTGATTATGTTACTAAATGGGTAGAAGCTATATTTACTAAAAGTGTTGATGGTGAAACTTCATTAGAGATGCTTAAAGACATCATTTTCCCTAGGTTTGGCGTTCCTAGATATCTTATGACTGATGGGGTTCTCATTTTATTCATGGTGGTTTTAGAAAAACTCTTGCTAAATATGATGTTAATCATAGAATTGCCTCACCCTATCATCCTTAGACTAGTGGGCAAGTAGAATTATAAAATAAAGAAATCAAATATATCTTGCAAAAGACTGTTAACAAATCTACGAAAAAATTGGGCTAGGAAATTAAATGATGTTCTGTGGGCTTATAGAACTGCTTATAAAAATCCCATGGGCATGTCTCCTTATAAGATGGTTTATGGAAAAGCTTGTCACTTGCCCCTAGAATTATAACACAAAGCTTATTGGGAAGTGAAAGACCTAAATAGAGATTTTAAACTTGCTGGTGAGAAAAGGTTGCTTGATTTAAGTTCTTTAGATGAATGGAGGAGTGAAGCATATGAAAATTCTAAGCTCTTTAAACAGAAAGTTAAAAGGTGGTATGATAAGAGAATTATTAAAATAGAATTTCATGTTGGTGAGAAAGTGTTATTGTATAGGTCTCATCTCAGATTTTTCGCAGGAAAATTACTCTCGAGATGGGAAGGACCCTTTGTTATCGAAGAGGTATATCTTTTCGGGGCAATTAAAATTGTTTCCCTTGAAGACAACACCTCACAAGTGGTGAATGGCCAAAGACTCAAGCATTATATTTCTGGAGATCCTTATAATGAAAATGTTGATTGTATTCGAGCCATGACCCCGGAGGAATTTATTAGGAAGCATATTTCAGAAACTGGAGAGTCAGTTTTCGAATAGGTAACAGTTTTGGTAAGAAAACTTTCGCCGAAACATCTTTCAACTTATATTTTTACTGTTTTTAGAAAGTATGAAAAATTATGAGCCGGAAACGAGAGGGAGACAGTGCCCGGAGGCTCCACAACAGAGGGTGGCGCGGGCCCACCTCTGGCCGCGCCAGCCCATGGTGTGGGCGCCCCGGAGCCCCTCTCTGACTCATTTTCGACCTGGAGTTTCCTTTTGTTATGAAACTTTTTACTATATAATCCCTCGAACCCCCCGAGATCCGTATATCTTTTTCTCGTCGTGTTTCTGTTTCGAGCTGTTTCCGCCAGACTACATCTTCAGATCTAGAGCAACAATGGTTTCTCCTGGATCTCCCAAAGACAGTTTATTTGAGAAGGTAGTCAACCCGTACATGAACGAGTTGAAGATGCATCCCATGAAATTGCTTCTCAAGGACGGGAAGGTGCAGATTGAAGATCTTCATGGCCCTAGAGGAGAAGGCAATCTGGAAGCTAGGATGGAAGAACTGGAGCAAGAAGTTTTCAGGTACAAGAAGATGGCGGAGCGTGAAGTTGAGATCATCGACAGGATAAAGACAGAACAGATCGTTGAATAAAATAGGGAGAATATGAAGCTTTGGGAGGAGATTCTCTCACTCACCAAGACCACCAATGATCTGCAAGCACAACTCTATGACGTGCAGAACCAGAACTGTGAGTATGAGAACAGGTTTAAACGTATAAGCTCTGCTGCTAGTTTCAGGATGATGGAGACTAGGACGTCATTTGTGGATGGAGATCCTTTACCTTGGAAGACCGAGGATGAGAAGGATCCACCACCACCGAAGAATTGATTCGTCACTGGTTTTGGCATTCCCTTAGCCAATTCCAAGCTTAGGGGGAGTGCCGCAGTATCACATCAATATCTTTCATCTTTTTACTTTTTCAGTAGAGTCATATCATGAGTAGAGAGGTTATCATATAGGATGGTTTGCAGTATGCAAGTGTCTCTCCCTAGTTGGTTATCGTTGTATCCGTTGGTGTGAGTTGCCGGTTTGAAATATTAATGAGAAGTTTCATCATTTACTTTCTATGCACATTATTTCCGTTTTCAACTTCTGTCATATGGTTGAACTTGTTATTAGTATTTGGTATCACTCTAGAGATCATCAAGTTAATCTAGTTGGTTTTGGCAAACTTAGCTTGGGTCAGTAGAAATAATAATTTGAGTTGCTAGTATAAGAAAGATGAATTTGCCTTTTAGCTCATAAACATAGTATTCACAAGTTAAGATCGCTTGTGCTTTCAATGAAGATTGCATGATTGGTTTCATCATATGTATATTTGTTTGCTTTCCTTCAACTCTTATGCTTGCTACCCAGCCTTGCTAGCCAAAAACCCTGTATTGAGAGGGAATGCTTCTCGTGCATCCAAACCTTAAATCCCAAACCTTGCCATTTGTGTCCACCATACCTTCCTACATGTGGTATTTCACCTCCACTCCAAGTAAATTGATCATGTGCTACCTTTAAAACTTACAAACTACTCCTGTTTTGTGTTCCTGTTTTATCTCATGAGACGCAAATAGAGAATCTTTATCTCACTTGTTGATTGGACTCACACACCTGGACTAGTGGCTTCATCCGCTTATCCAAATGCTAGAAGAGCTGGCAGCGGGGTTCCCAGCCCCAAATAATAATACAAATTCTCTTCACTCTTTTTCCCCCTGATTTATCAGTCAAAGCACAATTGTGTAAACAAAAGAGAAACATGGATGACCTTCTATACCAGTTGTGTCCTTCTATGGGAGCCGCTCTTGTGAGTCTAGTTGGCTTGTGACGTATTGTATTTTCTATTTGCCATTCGTTGACATAAACGTACACCTCTCAAAATTTAGACACTCCTCCATGGTTTTTGTTTGTTGGCAGGCACCCGAGGATTCGGTTAGCCATGGTTTGTGTAAGATGGATGGGAGGAGTGTCATGCATTTTATACCTCTGATTATTAAAATAAAAGCTCTAGCACATGAGTTGTCAATGCTTCCCTCTGCGAAGGGCCTATCTTTTACTTTTATGTTGAGTCAGTAAACCCATTCCTTTCTGTCTCCAGCAAGCATTTGAGTTGTTGTGATCACATCATCTATATGTTGATTTATTCAATCATGTTTTTTATCCTTCTTTGCTCTACTCAGTGTAGGGATGTACTTCGTGAGGAGGATCGTGGGTTATTAATATCCGTTGTTCCGTACATATGACCAAAAGAAAAGAAGTGTTGGAATACGTAAAGCATCAACTCGTCAAATTCTTTCAAGTCACTATTGGTGACGGTTCACGACTTAAGGTATTAGGACATGGCAAGAACTTATCGTAAAAATAAGCCTGGGCCCACTCGGTATGCGTCATATCCATATGTTCTACAGACAATGCATGATGATCATACATCATGTGGGATATCATAATACAATAACGAGTAAAAGGAAGCTTACTGATTAACGAGATAGACAAAGGTATAGTGAACCAAGAGATCGTTTCACGGCAATACAGGAATCCATAGTCTCGGGTAAGTTCGGTATCGCGAGTAATGGGAATATTGTATAATAACCAACATGTTCAATAGAGTGTCTTTCGCATAGTGAGTGGGAGTCAATATGGCCATCCATGGCTCCACTGTTGATTATTGAGATGGAAAGAGTTTCCAATATCATGTCCACACACTATCGAACCTGTAGGGGTAACACATTTAAGTTAGGTCTGTTTTATGTGTATATTGGTAGGTCTGGATCAACAAGGAGTATCATCAGAATGATGTTTCTAGGTGATGGATATATTATATATACATGAGAGAATTTATAAATAGGGCATTAGATGTCCCGGTTTAATAGAAACAATCTATTACTACCGGAATTTATTCCGGAGTATTTCTGAGAGAGAAAATAAAGTTGCACGCTTTTCTGAGTACGTGCAGGGAGACATGAGATTTTCCAAGATGTTGGAAACATGTTTGTGACATGGGGTTCCGGAAGATTTTAGGTCAAAAATCAACTGGGGGTGCCGGAGGGGGGTCGAATTACCCCATTGCCACATCCCTCATTGGGTGCTAGCAGGTGGGCCCAAGGGTCTCAACCATAGCCGCACCACTCCTCCATGCACCTTCCTATTTGGTTTTGAAGAGAAAAGGAAAAGGCCAAAGGAATTGGAATGGAAAAATAAAAATGAGGGAGGACTCCTAGTTGGAATAGGAGTCCAATCTAAGCTGGAAGGGAAGGCCCATGCGGCCATCTCCTTGGAGGCTGCAAATTGGAGGAGGAACTCCTCCCTGCACCCATTTAAGGGACTCCATTCCCATGGGATTTCACACACCAATTGGCCTCGTGTCTTCTCTCTCTCTTTCTCGCTCGCTTGGATTAGAGCCTCTAATTTTAACATATAATTAGGGTCCCTCTATTGAATTAGAGCTTCTTATAATTGGGGTTTTGAGGTGTCCTCTCCCAGTTAGTTCTAGATTCTAATCTCTCTTTCTCATGTGTTGAGAACTCCACTTTCTTATACACCTGTAGTGCCTAGTCCTGGATGACGAAACTGTGCAGAACAAGATCTGATGTATGTGTGCGAGATCTTAGAGGGGTAACACGTGATACCCTCACTATGTTGGATCGAGGTGCTGGATATGTCGAGTCGCAGCATCCTCACCCTTAGTCTTGTGCATGAGGATCTTCAACAGGCTTCATCAACCTCTTCATCGACATCTCTTCCGCACCTACAATGTTGGTAAACGTCTCGAGCTAGAACATGGAATCGTTATTCGCTTGTCTCTTCATAGATAAATCTTGGCGGTTTCTTAGCATGCATGGCCAAAATTTTAAATTCACGTACACGCAACCCAGTACCATGAATGTCCACGACAGAACACTGTATGAAGGGGGCAGGAAGGCATTCACGGGTTGAAACCCTCACTTCCCTACTGCCGCTTCCGCCGAAATTTCTCAACGCCGCTGCCCACTGCCCCCTACTATGCGCGAAATCTTAGAAGATTAACTGCACCTCCCCACCGCCGATCCTCTCCCCACAACCATGTGGGTAGTGAACAACCATGTCGGCCTGGAGCGGGCCCGCATGAGCTCGCTTCCACTACCTACCACGCTGACGGCCGCCAAGGACGAGCAACTGGGCAGCAACAATTACCACGAGGCCGACGCGTGGGTGTGCGGGGCTCCGCTCCAGCACCCATGACCAGAGGGTGTCCTTGGTGGTCCTCTAGGCGGAGGTGGAGGAGAGCAGCGACGATGCCGATTTCTCGTATGTTGATAGTGATGAGGAGCTCCTCAAGGTCACGACAACCAAGTCAATGTGCGGTGAGCACCGAGAAGCGAAGCTTCACCGTCGTTTTGAGGATGCGGTCGAGGCCTACAATGCCGCTCAACTCGAGCACGACCTCCGTGCGGAGGTGGAGCATCAAGCCAAGCGACGCGAGTGGGATGCTGCAGCTGCCGCCCAGCTGGACTTCATCGGCCACTCCTTGATACGTCTATTTTGCATCACAATTTTATATCATAATTTTCTGTTATTCATCAATATATTTCATGTTATTATGCATCACTTATGTTATTTTATCTTATTTTGCATGTTTTATAATTTTTGGAGAATAAACACCGGGACCAGGAATCTGATGGAAAAGCACCATCGAGATACCATATTTCAGAAGATCAGAAGAAGAAGGGGGACATCCGGGGGTCCTAAAAGTTTGGAGGAGGAACCCAGCCAGAAGGAGAGCCGGAGGAGGCCACCAGGGTCCCACACCTAGGGGTGGCGCGCCCCCTGGCCGCGTCACCTAGGGGTGTGGCCACCCTGGCCCACCTCTGGGGGTATTTTTCGCGTGCTTGGCCCCCAGGGAACCCTAAGCCACATTCAATCGTCGAAGAATAATTCCGCCACCGCCGCGGGGCGGAAAACACCCGAGAGAGAAAAGTTCTCTGGAAGGGAGAAATCTGCCGTGGAAATTCCTCTCCGGAGAGGGGAAATCACCACCATCGTCACCGTCATCGCTCCGGGCATCATCAAGATCGTCGTTGTCACCATCATCATAACCACCAGCACCATCACCCTCATCATCCACCGTCATCCCGCTGTAACATTTAGGGGCCTCTATCGTTGTTTTACATTAGATCTCTGTCCCGGTGTGGATTACTTGTTAGTAGTTGATGCTTGTGGATTTATCGGTGTTTGCACTTTATGACCAGATTGTTATCATCCATTATATCACCTCTGATCATGATCCATATGATGTCTTGTGAGTAGTTCGTGTTGTTCTTGAGGACATGGGAGAAGTCAAGTTGTTAGTAGTGAAGTAATGTTGAATAATATTTAATGTTTGATATTTAAGTTGTGGTGTTATTGTCCTAGTGGTGTCATGTGAACATCGACTACATGATACTTAACCATTTATGGTCCTAGGGAGATGCATCGTGTATTTGGCTACTAATTGTGGGGTTGCCGGTGTGACAGAAACCTAAACCCCCATTAGGAAACCATTACACGAGGAGCGTAGGATCCCGGAGTTTAAAGTTGTGGTTAGATTTATTTCTTAATTACTTTCTTGTAGTTGCGGATGCTTGCAAGGGGTATAATCACAAGTATGTATTAGTCTTGGATGGGACGCTACATTAGCATAGGTTCACCCACACAACACTTATCAAAACACCTAACATTATTCAGCTGCATGGAACAAAAGCACTTGATAGAAACCTCCCATGTGTCCTCGAGAACGTTTGTTAATCATAAGTAAAACCACCGGCTTGTCCTTTACTAAAGAAAGGATTGGGCCACTTGCTGCAATTATTACTACTACATTTTATTTACTCGAACTTTATTTATTTGCAATATCAAAAACCCCTACAAATCTATTTTCCAGTATTTACAGTTATTCCTTCATCGAAACTGCTTGTCAACACCTTTTGGTCCTCGTTGGGTTCGTCACTCTTATTTGTCAAAAGTACTATGATACACCCCCTATACTTGTGGGTCATCACTCCTCTGACTTTGATGAGTGAGGACGGTGCGGCTACGTCGATGATGTAGGCTCGGTGGAGTATTTGTGGCGCACTTTTGGAGATCTAGGGTTAGGATTTGGCTAGGAACTAGGGTTCATAGTCACCTATGTAGTTTGTAGCTAATTTTTGTCTGTAGTTTGCAACAAACAATGAAGATCATTGTGTATTCGTCCGTTCGTAACCGCGTAATCCCCAAAAATTTAAATTTGCATTTTTGTTTTTAGTTTTTAATTTGGGCAGCGATTTGTTTTTTTAATTGTAAAGCACCCAAAACGCGAACTGTCCCACGGTTTTCAGTCACCGCTAGAGATGCTCTTACAAAAATAAACCACAAAAAGAAAAGAAAAAAGAAAACGACAAGAAAAGTAGACAGTCATCCACAACAACACAGTGTTGCACCATGATATGTCATAAACGTATCTATAATTTTTGATGTTCCATGTTGTTTTCATGCGTTATGCTATATGTTTTCCTTACACTTTATGTCATTTTTATCGATTTCCTGGGACTAACCTATTGAGAAGATGCCACAGAGCCAGTTCCCTGTTTTCTGTTGTTTTTAGTTTCAGAAAAGTTGTTCTGGAAACACCCGAGGCCGCCATCATCGTCCACCCGAGATCAAGAGGGCTCGGGAGCTCTCCCCGGCAGCCTGCCGGGAGGGAATTCATGACCGGAGGGGTCTACACCACCATGCCCACCTCCGAAGTGATGCGTGAGTAGTTCATCCCTGGACTACGCGTAACATCCTAGTGTTTGGGAGGTTATAAGGATCTAAATATAATATGTGCATTTGCATCACATGCATCTAAAAATACGGGAAATTTTGGCGCGAAAGTTTAAATGAAGCAAAGTGACGAATGTTTCTCTTGACATGATGAAACAGGTGTAGATCATATGTTCAAGAGTACATTTGGAGTGATCTTTATAAGATGTATCTTACCAACCAAATAATTTGATAAGACAAACCATAATTGGTTATGATCAAACACAAACTCTCAACAACCTTAACCACAAGTCTATAAGTGACTCGGGATAATTCACTAGGTATCTCGAATTCAAAGAGGGGTGAGTATCCCGATCCCATAATTGATGATCATACTTCCACAAATGAGTAATACACAATTGAATCATCTCACAATAGAGATATTATATCCTTCTAAAAACATGAACTCTTTAAGTTATAAATCAATTCACACTACACCTCTATAAATCATCTTATAACTATTAAGTAAACCTTTACAAGTAAATAACAAAGGTTGAATAGAAAACAAATGATCAAACAAGTGTTAACTCAAAACCCATAAGTGGTAAATGACATAATTCTTATTAATAACATATTTATGGAATATGTACATATCTCAAAATAATTAAGGGAAGAGTATATAGATTAACAACATGACACTCTGAGTAACCAACTAACAACTCCAACTTAACTCATTAAACCCCAATAACCTTCACATGCTCATTGATTCAATCATCTTATACAAGTGAGCACATGAAATCTCAACACATCAACGAACCATTTGGTCAACTTATTATTAAGTCATCATTCCATAAGCATTTCACACTTCTATTCAAATTCAACAACTAAAGTATCTCTAGATACAACTAATGAATAACAACAAGTTATAACCTCTATTAGAGGAATTGAATTGATAGATAAGTAAAACCAATCATATATAAAAAAAATATCTTAGGAGAAACAAAATGAGAAGTACACTGAAGGATAATAAAATCCCGAAACAACTCTTAATCTAGATCTTATTACTTGTCTAGATCATTTTATCTTATAATCTTCCAATCTTCTCTAAGTCATTCTTCAAGAGAAGCAACCAACAAGAAAGGGGGAACTACCACAAGAAGATCTGCAGAAGGAATCTTCAGATTCTAGAAGTGCTACTCTAATCTATTATAAGAAGTATTTGGAAACTCTTATATTTTGATATGATCTTATTAACTCCTCTTGAAATAGTGTGATACTCCAATGTTAGTGTTATATAGAAGTAGTTTGGTAACGAGTTTCTAGACCTTGTTAACAGATCACTTTTTTATACTCAAACAATTGAGTGTCATACACAAACAAAGAGATGGTTGAATAACCTAGTACATCTCTGCCATTTGGATATGAAAAGTAATTTGGGGCAACCCTTGCAAACTTGTTCATAGTTTCTTCTTATATGTATCTGGCAAGTTGATGTCTTAAAATGCACTTACATTTCTTTATAATCATCTAAGAGAAATCTTGCTTGGGTAATTGGTTGTCTTCACCACAAGGGCGAGACAGTGAAGATGGAATCCAAGAGCTGATCTTACTTTCAAGGGACAAAGGCAGTACCTGAAGATTAGGGAAAACTAGAGACAAATACATCAGGCAACAGAAGACCACAAGAAGTAACACTGCCTCAGCAAGGGAGCATAAGCCATTATCCAGTGAACCATTAGGTAATGTTAGAGAACTTAGAATCTATATTCCTTGTCAAGCTCATCATAGATGAGGAACATATAATAAATCTCTTAAATGGAAACAATTATCCAGTAAGAAATAAAAACAAGCCATTGCATCCAAAAGGACTTGTGTTATGTTAAGGTAGATGGTAACAAGCCACCAACTTGTTTTCCATATCCTTATCATACATATGTCAAATAGGTAACAACAAAAAGTCACCCATACACAACCATGTAAATGACTACATGTTTCTAAAACAAACATTTAATACCAACCTTACTTGGAACGTGAGTGGAAAACAATCAAATAAGATTCCAAAGTCACTCATGTTTTACACATGAACAAGTACTAAAAAAACCCAGCAGGCATGGCTTGCACACACTTAATTTATATCTCAACCAAAAGTAATAAGAGTTACAACTATGAAAATAACAAAGCCTCATAAAGAGAAAACTAGTCCATTTATTAACCAACAACATTTAGTATGGCATGGAATAAAATTCCAGAGCTTAGGGTTTTGTTCACAATACATAGAAAACACTACCAAGTAGTTTACAAAATTAATTCCTCAAAGACTTGTATTTAAAATGGGCCAATGAAAAACACACTTTGTTTGTAATATCCTATTTGGGGTGTTGTGTTCATATCATAACATACTCAAATTAATTTCAAGTACATTTGAAATTTAAATAGGGAGAAAACAACAAAACCACTTAAAGTGATCACCCAAGTAAAATTTCAAATATTATTCAATTTCACCAAAACAAAACATAGTGAGGTGTAAAATTTGATAAATAATTCAAATATGATTTTTTTAATAATTTTTATGTTTACAAACAACCCTGAAAACTATGTTTCTTTTAGTCAGAAGGATTTTTTTTTGCAAATCGGTGAAATTCCAGGGGGTTATTGATTGATGTCATTTCTTTTCTTCTTCTACCTTGAGACAGAAGGCAGAGGAACAAGTCGTGCTGTCCACGCCGTTGTTGCCACCTCCTGCCTGCGTCCCTGCTGCGAGGATAAGGGCGAGAAGACTATCACACCCCAGATTTGGGACACTTGTAACACATGAGGGAGACCATTTTTGTGAGCCAACAAAAACTTTTTAATGCCCTTGTGTAATCCAACATTATGTATTGAACCATGGATATCTATGCAATGCAAGCAATCTTTGATTCAAAAATCATTCACTTTGTTTTCTAATTATTTCTGGATTGTTTTCCACCAGATGTTTCCAAAGTTGTTCATAAAAATTCTTGTGGAAATGTTGTATTCAACTTATAATTGATATTTGGTTTGTTTAGAATCAATAAAACAATTTGTCAAAATACTACAACAATGTTTTCCTTAGGAATTTCTACAGGAACTCATTTCTGAAAAGTAAGCCAATTGGGTGTTTTTCACCCTTGTTATCTATATGCTAGAGAGTCACATTTTGGGTTTTCTTGGCATGGATGTGATCTCTATTATATGGACTACAAAATGGTTAACTTGGTTTGAAAATTTGAATTACAGAAACAATCAATTGCTTGATGTTTTTGTGTTAAGAAAATAAGACAAATTTAGTGGTTTCTGGAAAACTGAGAAAAACACAAACTAGCTGTTTTTCCACCTTGTTTTCATTGATCATCTGAACTTCAAATTTGGTTTCTTTTGCTGTTTATGAAATTAATAATGTTTCTTAACACAACCATACTTGGAAAAAAATTGAATATGTTTTGGTTCATGAAAACAACTGCAACATAAGGCAAATCCACTCTGTTAAACCAACACTTAGAAAATTCCTAAGTCTGAATCTGAAACTTATTTTTCTGCAGAAACAGTGAAATGGCACCGAATTCAAATGCTTGTAACTTTTAATTGGATGATCCATTTGATGCACGGTTTGGACCTTCTAGAAGCCTAGTCAGCGCCCATCACTTCTATCCCGTAGTCACCAAGTCACTTTGACCACAGAGGGAGAGAGAGGGTGAGATTCAGAGGGTGAAACAGGAGGGAGAGGAATGGGCACGGCCTGACAGAACACCACTGTCGCGAGTTAAAGTGCACCCCGCCGATTTTCTTTCATTTCTTCGCCTTTGCAACCTTTGACCACTCCAAGTCGTGCCCCTGGGCGCTCCCAAAGGGCAAGGGAACGGCATGGGCATGCTAGGGCACGCAAGTGCGCGTATCACTAACGCCCGAGGCCACCCAAGCGTGCATACGGCCGCCCCGCCCCTATAAAGCCACAGCAAGGCCCCGGCCTTCGCTACCACTCGCGCACTCACTCACTCACCCAGACCCAACTACGAGCTCGAGAAAACCCCAGCTAGCCTAGATTGCCGGAGAAGCGCCGCGGCCACCGCGGACAGTCGAGGTGGGATGCGCACGCCTGAGGCCACCCCAGCCCTTCCTTTCACTCCCATCGTGTTCTCCACCCTCCGTGGATCGAGCCTGACGCCTTCCCGTGGTTCCTCGCTTGTAGGAGCACCGGAGAGCTCGTCGGAGCCGCCGCGGGACACCTGCACCGCGCCATCAATTGGAGCTGCCTCGCGCCGAGATCTCAGCAGCCCTGCATAGCCCCGAGCCCCTACGACTCCCTCGACCACTCGCCACCCGCCTGCAACCCCCCCTAGTTGAGAAATCACTTCCAAGTTCGCCGCCGGCCGCGCGTCGTTCAGTCGGGAGAGAAAAAAGAGAGAGGAAGAGGACGATGGCCGTGCGCCTTTGATCGCAAGATCAACGACCACGTTTAAACCGCGAAGCGGTACGTGCGCGCCGCGTGCCGTGGAAGCGTGGTGAGCTGCAGAGCACTAGCGGGCCGCGCGGCCGTATGCTGCTCAGCCCGTGGAACCAATTCTTTTTCCTTTTTGAGAATGCACTGAATCTACCACTTTGCTTTAATCATGTTAAAATTTGTTAAACTCAAAATTAAAATCAACCAAAATTACCTGAGGTGGATGAACAAAATCTTGAACGAATACAACTTGCAGAACTGGATTTGAACCTTGTATGAACAAATGAAAAATGGTGAACTGCACACTGTCTGTTAGAGAAAAAATGAAATAACTTTTTCTTGGAATGTTCAAAATGTGCAAACTAACATTCCTTGAGTAGCCCTTGACTAGATATACCATTATAACTTTACCTCACATCAAGGTGAGCTACCTTTTGGAAACGACATCCACTTTTATAAAAGTCCAGTAGCATGTTCTGTGATTTTTAGGATTTATTTTACAACACTTTATGATGTGAATCCAATTGGATATGTTAGATATTGGATAGGTCTATGTGAAGGGGAACGTAGCATAGAAAACAAAAATTTTCCTACGCGAGAGACACCCGAAAGGCCAAGATCTAATCTAGGAGACGAATTGCAACGGGCAACAAGAGGGTTAAGGAGAACACATACCCTCGAAGACTCAAAGTGGTACGAGATCAAATCTCGTTGTTGGCGTAGTCGTACTCACACCGATCCCGATAGCGAGAAGATGGCACCGCAATCCGGCGGTGCATCCGTGATCGGTCACACGTACGGTTGATGACGACCTCCGTTCCCTCGTTCCAGCGGGGCGCGGAAGTAGAGGATCCCTCGGAACTCCAGCAGCACGACGACGTGGTGGTGGTGAAGAATCCCACGGTCAGGGCTTCGCCAAGCCGGAGACCATGAAATGGAGCAGCGGGTGGAGGGAAAGGGAAGTGGACAAGTGTGTGGAGGAGGTAGAGCTCTCACCCTCCTTTTATAGGAGAGGGGGGAGGCAGCCCAAGGGGGGTGCTGCCAGCCCCATGGTGTGCCCCCACCTCTTCCCTCATGATGTGAGTGGACACTCCACTCACACCCACTCATTTTCCTTTAAACCCCACTTAGAAAATCCAAGAGTCTTTCTTTAATAAATCAATAAAACATTTTTATTTCTTTATTTCAGCATTTGTTAATTATATTAACAAACATTTGCATAAAGCACCTCGAATCATTTGTTAATTCTATTAACAACCATTCGACGAAAAACCCCTTGAACTATTTCAATTTTCCCCGAAACAATTTCGGTGCTGTCCAAAATATTCTTCGATATTCCGTATCCTCTCAAACGCGTCATCGAACCTTAAGTGTGTCACCCTACGGTTCGCGAATAAGATAGACATGATCGAGACTCCTCTCCGATCAATAATCAACAGCGGGATCTGGAGATCCGTGATGACTCCTATATATTCAACGATGACTCTCGTGATCGTGTGAACCAACAACGCCGTGAACTATTCCCTTTGTCTCGCGATATTTTACTTGTCCGAGATTCGATCATTGGTATCAACCATACCTTGTTCAATCTCGTTACCGACAAGTACTCTTTTCTCGTTCCCGTGATATAACATCCTTGTGATCATATCACGTGCTTGCAAGCGGTTTCGATGTGCTATCACCGAGAGGGCCCAGAGTATATCTCTCCGTCATTTGGATGGACAAATCCCACTCTTGATCCATGATCCTCAACTAATACTTTCCGAATACTCAACGACACCTTTATAGTCACCCTGTTACGGTGTGACGTTTGATGCCATCAAAGCACTCTTCCTGTATCAGTGATTGACATGATCTCATGGTCTAAGGAATAAGTTACTTCGTGTGTTTGATATAACAATGTAAACTAAAAGACTTGATCGCATTGCTATATTCTCTTTGGGTATATGTTCATCACATCATTCTTCTAATGACATGACCCCGTTATTAATAACATCCAATGTTCATGATCAGGAAACCTCGATCATCTATTAATCAACGAGCTAGTTAAAAGAGAGGCTTTACTAGGAACCATTGTTTGTTTATTAAGCACACATGTATCAACGTTTCCGGTTAATACAATTCTAGCATGAGAAATAAACATTCATCATAAACAAGGAATAAGATAATAACCATTTTATTATTGCCTCTCGGGCATATTCCCTTCAGTCTCCCACTTGCACTAGAGTCAATAATCTAGTCTGTAAGCACTTTAACACATATGGCGTACCAGTGTTATTACCATGCTTCGCATGCGGTAAACATCATCAAAACGATCTGAACTGTTCAGGTCCTATTGTATTTGCATGTTCTTTGCGTCTACACGCATCACTCATTCTCTAATGAGATGGCTTTGTATATATATATATGGTCAATTGATGAAAACTTAATTCCTCAGCTTAAACTGATGTCACTAACATTGTGAAAATGTAGCTTCATAGTGTTAGCATTCTTGGAAACTCACCAAGTTCCGGTGATACCTTAATTCCTCAGCTTAAACTGATGTTACTAACATTGTGAAAATGTAGCTTCATAGTTTCAGCATTCTTGGAAATTCACCAAGTTCAATAAAGAACTCCATGACACAAAATACGCTTATAATCAGTTGTTAACACAACGATATACTTTAGCCTTTGTTGTAGTATCTGTCACAATATTTTAATTTTGAAACTCTTTCAAATCCAGCATGGAACTTTCTTCCATCCTATTGTGCTACCGTTCATCACATATTTTAATTGAGATAAAATTACTTGAATAAATGACAAGACTATTAGTGTAACATATTACAACTAATATTTTGTCATTACTATATAGGAAAACATATCCTTAGCATTTCTAAAATGACACAAGGATCTCTCCTACTGTCGTCTAATCATCATATGAATTATCCTACTATAACATTTTATAGCATAGGACTCATCTGGTTGTGTACATAGCATGGAAACATGACTTAGAAATCTCAATTTCAATGATGCTCATCATGTGTCAAAACACATGAATCTTGCTCAATTATTTTCCATGTGACAAGAACTCCTTCTTATCAATTTTATATTGACTTACTTCAATATTTCATCTATGTAATTTGGCTTCAATCATATCAGGCGCTTGAATCCATCTTTTATAGATATCGATGCCCAATATCTTCCAAGCCTTTCATCAATATGAAAATCTTAACCGTGTTAATTTAAAATACATATTTTCCAATCAACCATATGTCATCTACATAAAGTATTGGAAATATGTCATAGCGCTCCCACTTAATTTCTTGTAACTTTACAAGCATCTTTATCGTTCATGATGGAATCAAACTCTTTTGATAACTTCATTAAGGTAAAGATTTCAACTTCGTTATGCTCACTTCAACCATTGAAGTGTGCATACCTTTCTAGCAACCTTTTTGAATTTTACAAAACTCTCAGACTGTGTCAAGTACACATCCTTGATAAAACTTCCTTGAGAGGAGAGTTGGTTTTGTTATTCAACTGCCATATCATAATATGTAACCTTTTGCTAGAACTATCCGCAAAGACTAAAGCATCACTACGGAAGATCAAAATCTAGTAGTAGTTAACTCTTTGAACTTCGTCGAAAACAACTTTTCGATAAGTACAATTTTAATAAGATGTAAAATCCATGTCTTTGTCGCTATATAAACCCTTTTGCTATCGCTAGGCATCATGCCTATCGAAAGGACTACCAAATCACATACTTGATATTCATACAAGGATACTATGGCGGATATAATGACTCATAGTCAATTTTACGAAGTCAGGGCCCATCATTTGCTTCCTTTATAAGGTCCAGGTCCTTTTGTTGTCAAAACAACACTTTACACTTAAACCACAAGTTGTTCTAAGTACAAAGTTTTTGGACTTTTCTGGTACAGTTCGCAAACTCATTTGAAGTATCTACAACATTTGTAGTGTCTTCTACTTAGTCAAAATAGTAAACCCGGAACAACTTCCAGTGCTGCGCTACTCTTGACATGATAACGCAGATTCTCTAACCTTGTTGAGTTTGTACTGTGCTCCCACTCACTTGTTTCGCAAGAACTACTTTCTCGAGAAATCAACCCTTTCTGACAAACAACATTTGTCTTTTGGTTTGGTGATAGGAGAAATACCCAATGTTTTATTTGGGATAACCTTATAAACATATATTTATCCTATTTTGGTTGTAAACATTTTACACATGCTATGCATACCAAAACTTAAGAAAGTGACAATTCGGGTCACTACCCAAACCATATCTTATATGTTGTCAATTTCAGCGGATCATGATGGTGCTCTTTTCAGTGGAAAAACGGTTGTCACTAATGTATAAACTACAAAATTATAATGGCATTTTTATTAATCTTACCATGTCAAACAAGGTTTGATTTTTGTCTCTTGAATACTCCAATCTAATGTGGGGTATTCGAGAAGTATAAGTTGTAGAACAATTCTGCAACTTCTCAGATGTTTTGCTAAACTTGTAACTCAAACTTTATCCTTTATGATCCAATCATAAATACTTGATTATCTTGTTACATTGATTTTAACTTCATATTAACAACCTTTTGAACCAATTCAAAATGTCAAACTCTGTTCCCTTTAAATAGATATACTCACATATCTACTTAAATCATCGACATAATTTTATGAAGGAAAAATTAATCCACCATACATGACTACACATAATGGACTATATACATCAATATGTATAATCTCCACTAAATTAGTCGTCCATTCTACTTTGGCCTAAGAACGAAATTCTAGTCATCTTTTGGAAGAGGTCTCACAAGCGTCAATAAAATGACTCCGGAAGTCCATCAATATGGAGTTCCTTCATGTTTTCCTTTCCGATATGAACTAAAATGGTGGTGTCACAATTTAAGTGAAACTCTTCAACGTCTTGCAACGTTTAGCATTTAGTCTTATAGATGTTTACTTTACCAACATGATTTATATTAACATATCCATCAATTATGGAATATGATCGTAGTTTGAACAATCTCATTTGTTCTCACAAAAGACTAGAACAAAATAACAAATTATTAAGTTCTTCAAATAAATCTTGACTGGTTGGTTCGATACGACAATGAACACAATAACACTTTATGTATGTTCTTGTCATAATCGATTCCACATATATTACTAGTTCCTTTTAGGCCCTTGTATTTCTTTCATTGCGTTACTTTGTATGACAACTCATACCAACCAATGTGGTATCAAAATACCAAAAATACTTTGTTAACTAGTAATACATCTATAACTTGTATATCAAGTATATACTCCTGAGCTGGACTTTTCCAGTTATCTTCTTTTCTGCCATATATCTATTTGTAATTCTATTTTCAATATTCCCTTTCCTTTATAGAAGAATCATTCAACATCAAACAATGCTAGTCTTACTAGCTCATTTTCTTTGGCGTGTTAGTCATATACTATCACCCATTGAGTCATACTTTGAGTTTGATTGTTCTACTAATATCACCATATTAATAGCATTCTTCTAGATTCCACTCTTAGCAATTTCCAAGTAAGGTAAACTACTTTACCCATACTTCTAATCCATCCCCTCATAACAATTTTATGATTAAGCTACTATAGCTCGAAGGAAGGGATTTAGAGGATAATTTTTAGCGCCCAACTTCTTGAAATATTCAAACGCCTAGCGTCTTTAATCATTGCATATATTCAAATAATATAAGCATACATTGTCATGCTAAATTATACTCAGCCATGTTGCCACAAATAAGTTTCTAGATATCAACATATCTTTCACTTGATTGTTTCTGAAAACAATTCTTTTCGGTTCCTAAATCACTTTGATCAACAAAACATTCTTTTGAAGATAAAGTAATACGGAAGCAACCATGACTTTGGATTCTAAGTAGGAATTGGTTGCTCTCTAGATCAATCAATCATTAATCACATGGAGGTAGGTAGGAAATACCGAAAATCTACAATAGGATTCAATTTTAAATTTCACTAATACGGTACCAATCTTAAATGGTATTTACCAGATCATAACAGTTATATCTCAATTAACAATCTATGTGTAAGGTAATTATAGATGCCAATGAATACTACAATTTGTGCAAATTCACTTTGATTAGTTGTTCATGATAAATAAGTTCAAGTTAATTCAAAATTAAACCATGAACTCCCACTCAAAAACAACATCCCTCTTAGTCGTCTTTAGTGATTACACGAACCAAATTCACTACACCAAAACCGATCATCACGTGAGATGATGTAGCTTCAAAGGCGAACATCGACATGTTCATCATATCATCCATATGACTCATGCTTTACCTTTCGGTTACGTGTTCCGAGGCCATGTCTGTACATGCTAGGCTCGCCAAGTAGAACCGTAGTATTGCGTGTGTTTCAAGGCCATGTCTGTACATGCTAGGCTTGAAAACACCCGTTGTATGCGAACGTTGAGTCTGTCACACCCGATCATCACGTGGTGTCTCAAAACGACGAACTTTCTTAACGGTGCATACTTTAAGGAAGAACACATTATTATCTTGATATTAAGTGAGAGGGATCATCTTATAATGCTACCATCGTTATCTAAGCAAAACAAGATGCATAAAAAGGATTAACATCACAGACATCACATGAAAGGATAACGTGATATGATATGGTCCTCCTTGCACTTGATCTCCATCATGTGCATCATGGTATGATCTCCATCATTCCACCGGCGTGGTACCAAGTACCATGGCACCCAATCTTGATTGTCCATCAAGAAGAAGAAAATCATATGGATACCTTCCGGTATATCAATAATTTACAAAATAGATCATCTCATAATCAAATTTGTAATATTTACCATATCACATCACAAGCCCAGCAAAAACTAGTTAGACGCCTCTAAATTATTTTTGCATATTTTACGTGGCTTAGGGCTTTCGATGATAGAACCGTTCATACCTACGAACATCAACCACAACATTGATAAACATATTTTTAGCAACCCTTTGTAGATTAGATCTTAACTATAGTAGGAGAAACAGACACCCGCAAGCCACTTATGCAATACAAGTTGCATGTCAGTTGTGGAACAAGTCTCATGTACGTGGACATGTAAGGTTAGTCCGGGCCGCTTCATCCCACTATGCCACTAAGATCATAAAATAGTCAAGGAGGTAATAACATGATCATCAACGCCCACATACACCTATGTGTTCTACCCGTACAAAACATCTACGCATAGATCCGGCTCTGATACCACTGAAGGGGAACGTAGCATAGAAAACAAAAATTTTCCTACGCGAGAGACACCCGAAAGGCCAAGATCTAATCTAGGAGACGAATTGGAACGGGCAACAAGAGGGTTAAGGAGAACACATACCCTCGAAGAATCAAAGTGGTACGAGATCAAATCTCGTTGTTGGCGTAGTCGTACTCACACCGATCCCGATAGCGAGAAGATGGCACCGCAATCCGGCGGTGCATCCGTGATCGGTCACACGTACGGTTGACGACGACCTCCGTTCCCTCGTTCCAGCGGGGCGCGGAAGTAGAGGATCCCTCGGAACTCCAGCAGCACGACGACGTGGTGGTGGCGAAGAATCCCACGGTCAGGGCTTCGCCAAGCCGGAGACCATGAAATGGAGCAGCGGGTGGAGGGAAAGGGAAGTGGACAAGTGTGTGGAGGAGGGAGAGATCTCACCCTCCTTTTATAGGAGAGGGGGGAGGCAGCCCAAGGGGGGTGCGGCCAGCCCCATGGTGTGCCCCCACCTCTTCCCTCATGATGTGAGTGGACACTCCACTCACACCCACTCATTTTTCTTTAAACCCCACTTAGAAAATCCATGAGTTTTTCTTTAATAAATGAGTAAAACATTTTTATTTCTTTATTTCAGCATTTGTTAATTCTATTAACAAACATTTGCATAAAGCACCTCGAATCATTTGTTAATTCTATTAACAACCATTCGACGAAAAACCCCTTGAACTATTTCAATTTTCCCCGAAACAATTTCGGTGCTGTCCAAAATATTCTTCGATATTCCGTATCCTCTCAAACGCGTCATCGAACCTTAAGTGTGTCACCCTACGGTTCGCGAATAAGATAGACATGATCGAGACTCCTCTCCGATCAATAATCAACAGCGGGATCTGGAGATCCGTGATGACTCCTATATATTCAACGATGACTCTCGTGATCGTGTGAACCAACAACGCCGTGAACTATTCCCTTTGTCTCGCGATATTTTACTTGTCCGAGATTCGATCATTGGTATCAACCATACCTTGTTCAATCTCGTTACCGACAAGTACTCTTTTCTCGTTCCCGTGATATAACATCCTTGTGATCATATCACGTGCTTGCAAGCGGTTTCGATGTGATATCACCGAGAGGGCCCAGAGTATATCTCTCCGTCATTTGGATGGAAAAATCCCACTCTTGATCCATGATCCTCAACTAATACTTCCGAATACTCAACGACACCTTTATAGTCACCCTTTTACGGTGTGACGTTTGATGCCATCAAAGCACTCTTCCTGTATCAGTGATTGACATGATCTCATGTTCTAAGGAATAAGTTACTTCGTGTGTTTGATATAACAATGTAAACTAAAAGACTTGATCACATTGCTATATTCTCTTTGGGTATATGTTCATCACATCATTCTTCTAATGACATGACCCCGTTATTAATAACATCCAATGTTCATGATCAGGAAACCTCGATCATCTATTAATCAACGAGCTAGTTAAAAGAGAGGCTTTACTAGGAACCATTGTTTGTTTATTAAGCACACATGTATCAACGTTTCCGGTTAATACAATTCTAGCATGAGAAATAAACATTCATCATAAACAAGGAATAAGATAATAACCATTTTATTATTGCCTCTCGGGCATATTCCCTTCACTATGATATACTAGCTTTGTGTGATTTTTATAGCTCTATATTTATTTTGGCAACAGATCTAAGATTTTGTACTTTTCTGTTAGAAATAAAATGTGTAGATTTGATTTGTGAATAATTGCTTGCTTTTGTTATTCTGTTTTCTAGCATGTTTAGATGTCGTGTTTAGTGTTATCATGTTGTTTTCTCACATATCTACCATGTTAGAAAGTTTATGCATGTTTAGGATTTGTTTGGAAACTAGTATGCGCATAGGGATATTCTCTAGTTTAATTCTTATTAAATCTTGTGATGCAAATGCTTAGCTAGATTTTTATCCATGTATTATGAGTATTTTCATGTGGATCCAGTACCATTTTGGATGCATTTTCATCTCTATTAGGATGCATTTTATTCCTTAGGGAGGCATGTGTAGGTTTAATCGTTTATTACTCATAGTGTTCTTTCCACTAGAATATCTAGTAGTATTTTTACTTAGGAATAATTTGTTTTCCACAAGTTGGAACAGAGGATAAATACCTCTTAAATGACATGGAAAACTTAGTGGAACACCCACTGGTTCCATCTCATGTTGTTGAGAAATGACCTATCTCAACCATAGTAGTTGTAGCAATAATAATAAATATTATTATTTTGGTTGTATGACTGTGTAGTATTGTTTGGTGGACTTGTGTGTTATTTTGCGCGTGCATTTCTTGCTGTATGGTGTAGATAATGTCATTGCTTGCTTAGTTTGTTTCTGATTGAGTGTCCTTATTTTTATTTTACGACGATAGAAACCGAAGAAGAGGTAGTTGGAGCAGGAGGTTACTACTACCACTCCTGTTGTGATCACGAACAAGACCCTCGTTTCCTCCAAGGTAAGCCATCCTTAAAGCTTGATGTTATTCCTACTTATCATTATCTATCATGCATGCCCTACTTCTGAAGTTTTCAAAAACTTGATTACCAAAAATTATTTTATTGAGTGAATATTACTATGAATATTATATAGTTATACTATAACTTTGCCATTAGTCAACTTGGTGTTACCAAGCCCTTAGCCACCATAAGGTATATAAATATCGCCTAAGATAATAATCTTGAGTCCCTAAGTGGACATTGTTAAAATGTGCTTTTGCAAACAAAAGGAGTTATGAAAAGTCCACGGTGAAGAGGTGGGACCTTGTTCACCGGGAAAGCTAAGGAGTTGTTTTCCAAATGTTTTACAAAAGGCACATAACCTAGTCTTCGCTGGACAACCAAGAAGTACTGCCACTCTACCCCAACATGGGTACGGGGCCTATCTAGAAACTTGACTTTGTTAGTGTGTGTTTCATTCCAAGATGCTATAGAGAGAATGATTCTCTGAACCGAAGTGTCGCCAGGAGTGAGAAACGGGACATACACAGTGAGGGATTAAGTTCTCCTCCAGGTGCGACTGTTGGGTCTCCTGACAAGGCAGGGTGGGACCTGGTGCCGGGGAGAACACCCCAAATAATGGGATGAGCATATACTAGCTTGTTTCAGAGTGGACAGTTAGGATCATTCTTCTGATGCTTGCATATCGCTGTGTCGATCCATGGGTGGTTCATGGAAGACGTTTGGATCTAGTGGAATGTGTACACCTATGCAGAGTAAAACTATTCAGAATAGCCGAGCCCTCGGATATGGGCAGTTGAAAGGCCATGTAGCTAGTATTGTGTTAAGTTTTCAAAAAAAAAATTGATCAAGGACTTGTACCTGAGAGGTACCGATGAAGGATCTGGACATGTTGTTCCAAGAAGTTTTGCAAAGAAAACTTTCTTTTATAATTTTTTTTTATAAAACCTCTTGTACATGCGATATCTACAAGAGAAAGAAAACTTATACGAAGATACAGATACAATGAATGCAACTATGATGTCATCTTAGATGTACACCATGGGTAGTGAGCCCTATTTATAGCCTACCTATCCACCATATAAGCATGATGAATTTTGTAAGTGTATGAAGGATGACTTGCTGAGTACATTCAAAAGTACTCATATTGGTTTCGCCCCTGGCTATTTACTTTGCCAGAATTTGAGGAGACGCCTTTGGAGGAGGAATACGAAGAAGGGTACTACTCTGACGAGTATGCGAACTAGGCCCGGCTCCTGGTCAACAGCTTGTCGGTGACGGCGTGACATGTGCTACCTATGTGTGTTTCTTTTCCGCTGTGTGTGTGAGTTGTGAGACTTTGTCTGTCCTGCGTGACAGCTAATAAAGATTTGTTCATGTGACCATTGGCTTGTAAGACTGTTGTTATTCGTGTAATGGATAATGTATTTGTGTACCACTTCGTATGTTGTTCACGACTGATTTTCTTGGGATCGTGAATGTATGCATATGAGGGGTTCTGGACCATCCGGTTTGGGGCCTCTACAAAGACGTCCCCATCGATCCCTCCTTCTCTACTTCCTCTCGCACTCACTCGTTTTCTCTCCCTCTCTATCACTGTAACCAAACCCAAACCCTAACCCTAGGTCGCCAGCCACCGAGCGTCGCCATCGTTTCAATCCACGGCTGGACCCGTCGTGAGCGCCATCAGCTCCATGGTGTTCTCCTATACCTCCTTGCCATGCCTCGTTTGCAGGGAAGCCCGAGATGGGTGGAATCGAGCTGTCTTCCCCGAGTCCGGGCACCACGGTGAAGGTCACGCCGCCGTTGATTCCGATCTCACCGCACCTCCCCGACCACATCATCACCTTCCCCTCCCTCCGGTGTATTGGAATTCAAATTTGATGTTCGGTAGCGATTTATCATCGTGCGCCGCCGCTAGCCACCGCGCCGGTGGACGCCGGCGGGTCTCCGGTGACCATTTGGTCATTTCGCTACCACCTTCGGGTTCGACGTGTCATACTCTAGCTCGTGGTAACAACCAATCACCCAAATCCGAGCCAAACCAACTGATTGCAGAGCCACAGGAGAAACCCCCTCCGATGCTGACGTCACCCTGACGTCAGGAGATTTTTTTCCTTTTCTTTTTCTTTTAGTTTTTTATTTAAAACCAAACTGACAGGTGGGTCCCACCTGTCAATTTAACTAAACAGAAAATCAATTAAACTTAATAAATTAATATCTTTTAATTTACTTGTCAGAAAAATGCAAATAAAATATGTAAGTGCTTAGAAAGATAAAACCTATCTGTTTATCAAATTTTCAATTTTTTTTGATAAAGTTTAAAATTAAATTTTTTCTTTAATTAAATTAAATAATTTAAAATTGAGAAAAATAATAAATAGTTCAAAAAATCAGAAAAATACAATATACCAAATTGCTAAAAATGACAAATGCAACTCATCTATGATATTTTCAATGTCATTTGAACAATTTTTCATGTGTGCAATATTTTTCGTAGTCATTTAATTCATTTAAAATTAATAAATTAATAACTTATTCAAATCTTTTCAGAAAACTTCAAATGTTATAGAAAATTAAAGAGAAAATAATTTCCAACTCAATATGCCAAAAAAAAAGCATTTTGTTTAACTTATAAACTTGTTTATAAAGGTATAATGGAATTATATAATATTCCATTATAACCAGAAACAATTACCACAACAGTACTTTCCTTATTAATTAAACCCTAGTGTTTTCACACATACTAAACCTATCATCACAAGTCATTAACAAGTTATGTTATGATAGAGTTAGTTGTATTAGTTCCTCTTTTTCAATTAAAATCTTTGTCTTAGCTCTAACTTTTCAACAACAGTGAAGAAAATATGTTTGTTATCTTTTCAATAGTTGTTTTCCATATGGTATTGTCTTAGTGCCTAACTAAGTAATAAATACTTCTACTTAAACATGATAACAATTATTTGTTAAATAAAAGTGAAACACATGTAAGTCTAAAAGAAGCAACAATTTCATCACCACAAGTAATAGAAACAACTCTGAGTCATTTTAAGACAAATGTTATCTTAGGATCATATCGATCATAGCTTGGGTATTTTCAGGGTATTTTGCGATGCATCACATTATTATGCATGTATCATCTTGCCAGTGTTTTCAATAGTCCTTACCGGGACTACTTTGCTATCTTTTAGATCTCGGGATTTCTCTACGCGACCCTCGAACCTTGAAGACATGGATTATTGTTATTATCTCTATCCTAGGCAAGTTCAGCACTTGCTCATATCCTTTGCAGTATTTCCTAACGAACTATTTGCAAAAACCCTATCGTATTACCACCTAGTCTCAAAAGAATGCATGATCCTATTTTTATAATAATACGACTACTTGAATGACTACCCGAGTGGTAGTGTTCTGTTTGGTGGGCGGATGGGACCATGGTAAGATAAATAGGTCAAAGGAAGGTTCCATGTGCATGAGAAAGTATTACCTAGGAATTAACAAAAAATGCCGTTAGGATTCTTGCGCCGTAAATACCACGTTAACCATGGGTCTTGTATGGGGCGAGTAAGTCAGCTGTGATATTCTCTCGCTCACATGTCAACGGGCTGCCAGAGCCGTTCGCTGTAGGTCTTGCGAGACTACATGCACATGGGTGGTATCCCTTAATTCCCACGGAATTTGGGGTCTATGAGTGTCTGCCAGGGGCGCCTAGATCTCTATCGTGAGGGGTAGAATCAGGGGTTCAACCTACCGGCAGAAATGGGTGGGCATGTGTTGTGCGGAGAAGCATGGTTTGGCTTGGATCAACAACCGGGCCCCACACCTGAGTGAGAGTGGACACAAATGTACACCTGGTTGTGCAACATGCTCTTGATTGCCAATGGGTAAAGTAACGCACCTTTGCAGAGTGTAAAAGGATGTGGCATGTTACTCCCTGTTCCGGGAAGGAGCTACGAACACCACAGGAAAGGCAACTCCATGAAGTTCTAACCGTGTGAAGATCTGGCGGGCATAGTTTTCAGTACTAAAAGCAACATCTTGAAGAAAGATTTACAAAAACCTTGCATTAGCTTATGACTCTTTTGAGTCTAAGGATGTAGTTAGTGCATCAAACTACCCACTGTATATCATGAACTTGTTGAGTAACGCTCGTTACTCATTCGTTCCCGTTTGACCCCCTGCTTAGAGTTGAAGCCTTATGGAAGTCGTCATCGTGAAGCCATTGCTAACTAAGGAAGCTAGGTGGAGTCATATCTTACTTAGCCAGTGAAGCATCTCCATCAACAATGCTGGTGGAGGTCAAGCTACCTAGTTGAAGGAGTGGACCATTCATGGACTTAGATTCTCACAAGCCATAGATTAGGGATGACATCAGCCGTAGTGGATTAGGTTTTGAGCTAGAGTTATTCTCCAGCTTGGAGCTTCGAATTTCTTCTTCTAATGTTTCATTTGCATGAGATCTCCTTTGATTCATCAAAGAGATTCTTAAGATTTTTTAATGAAGTTTGTATCCTATAGGTTTGTTTGGACCTGCTATGTTTCTGTTGTACCACTCTCAGGGATGTAATATTCACGGATAAGTCCTTCTGTGAGTATTATGTCAACGACTTGCGCACTACACATGCAGTGGTGTGCTGGGTCACCGCACTATGGGTTCATAGCAGTAGCTAGATGGTTGTACTCTCTACTTTATGCCTCATGTTTATATCTCGTGAGCTGCCTCACATGATCGAGATCATCTATTTTTAATGCTAAATGTTGTGTTTGCTAGGATCCGATGATTATTAAATGCTATGTATTTTGATTATCAATCTATCATGTTATATTCATGGGTATGTTATTTATGATCTTGCATGCTCTCTGTTGTTAGTAGATGCTTTGGCCAAGTAGATGATAGTGACTCCAAGAGGGAGTATTTATGCTCGATAGTGGGTTCATGCCTCCTTTGCATCTGTGCTCGAGTGACAAAAACGTGACGGATGGAGGATGTGATGTTGCCATTAGGGAGAAAACAACGATGTTTGTTTACATTGTTTACATTACACACTTTGCTTACTGTGATTATCCGTTGCTTGCAACTTAATACCCAACGTTTGTCCGGATGATATTTGAAGGGTGGATTATTAGTCATAGATGCAGCTGAATGACGATCTATGTATTTTGTTGTAATGCCCGCATGAATCTCATAGTAATCCTTATGTCATGCATGTTTCCTTATCTGTCAATTTCCCAGCTGTAATTCGTTCACCATGCATGTTAGCTATCTTTTATGGAGAGACACCTCTAGTGAACTGTGGACCCGGTCCATTTTCTCATTCTAATAACTAGTCATCAACCCGTGCAACTGCACGGGCTAGAGACTTTTGTCGTGTTGACAAAGAACTGGAAAAACTTAATAACATTTCATTTTGCAAATTATTATTAGACATTATACTTGGATGTACGAATTAATCAAATTATATATTATTTTAGAATAACATTTTTTATTGGACAATATGGGAAAGTAATTTGCACATGTATGGTTAAAATAGAACCAATACATGAGCATGGATATAGTCCTTGAGACTATATGTACATAATGAACACTCTACCCGGAAACTAAGTGTCTAGTAATGTATTATGATAATACTGGACCATACAACATAAAACAACTCAACTGGATTCATGATGCACTAATAAATTAAAAAAAATACTATGTAACTGGAGATCAATGGAGAAATAGGTACATAACTGAAAATAAACCGTAACAGAGACAATTTATCTTTGCTTTTTTAATAGGGTCGTTTGATAAGTTAGAATGGAAGGTTAACTCTTGGAAAGAACGCAGCCATGAAGTATCTGGGTGCCCTACTCTTATGACACCATGAGGACCATGAAGCATCCTTAATACGCTGACCTTCATAGCTATACCACTACCATTATAAGCACATGATTACCTGCATAAATATGTGAGAAAATGTGTCAAATATAGTAATGCCTCGTTTGGATGTATGTATTGAGAGCCTAGATATTATATTGGGATGAATGTCCAATATCCAGGATATTGATATTGAGATTAAATATCAATATTTGTGTTTGGATGTATTAGATATTCGGATAGCAAACAAGATATTGAGGTTGAATGTCAAATGTCGTTTGGATGTACTAAAGTGGTGATATTGCAGTATTTTCAGACTGATGTAGAGTGAAAGCGAAATCCCGGCTAATCATCTGAAAACGACCACTGACTAGAGAGCTGATTGAACTGTCCATATCTTGGAAGCACTTTTACACGCAATTGCTCACATCCGAGCAGGTAAAGCGCGCGCACACTCAATCAACACTCTCCCATCACCCACAGGTATACACGTCGATCACCCAGCCATGCTTGTGCCCGTACGCCCCTATCCCTCACCACGAGTTAAGTTGCCGTGGAAAAGTTGTACACTACGTGATCGTACGCAGCACTCCGTATAAGAAATTGAGAAATTACGGGGATATAGACACCGTCGAGACGTCTCTGTTCTGTTTTGTTACTTGTGGAAAGGAAGAAGCGAAGCGTGTTGCCATCTGAATTCTCGACAGAAACTATCAAAGCAAATAACCATTGTTGCTTCCGTCGGTACAACTAATCAGCATCTCTCGCTGACTCGGAACTTACAATAGTAACAAGAAGGGAAGGGAGCCATTTTACAGAGGGGGTCAAGATCAACCCATCCTAAGCGAAGTCAACGGTTGCCCCTTGGAGGTGGGTGACGGGAGGAGGCCGGAGGAGAGCGTGGAGACGACGCCGGCGAAGCCGAAGAGCAGGGCGACGCCGGCCACCCACGGCATGAGGAGGAAGCCGATGGCGAAGGTCACCGACCCGCACAGCATCAGCGCCATGGACGCGCCCAGGAGCATCGACGCCGCGCCGGCCGCCGACATGCCTCCGCGCGGCCAGCCAGGCGGAACCCTCCGCGCGTCCGGCGGAGGAGCCGACGCGGGCGCCATGATGGTGACGAGCAGCGTGCAGAGGTCGCGGATCAGCCGCGAGTCGTGGTCGCCGTGGCCGCCGGCGGCGTCCTCCATGGCGGCGAGCTTGCGTGTGGGCGTTTGCATGATCTATTTCTTAGCGACCGGCCGCTTCACGGGATGGGAACCGACCTGGACCGCCGCCGCCCGAGGTCTCGGGAGGTCTCGGGAATCGACCTGGACGGGAATATAGGGACCGGAGATGGACCAACTCACCTTCCTCGCCGCTCGCCGGAGGTCGCCCTGGACGCGATGGGAATTGACCTGCCAGCCGCCGCCTTGGTCTCTGGAGTTCTCGGGACTGGACGGGGATGCGAGATCGAGGACGAGCGAACCGGTACGGGACTAGCGAACCGCAGCGAATATCACCCCAATCTCCAGGGGTTGGGGTCGAGATTGACTACGGGGCTGTTTTGCCTGCGCACGTCCCAGCTCGATAATCAGCGCGAAAGTCCGGCCCGAATATCCAGTACATCCAAACAACCATATTCTCTATATTCGGGACTCAATATTCCGAATATCCAATATCAAGGCCCAAATATATACATCCAAACGAGGCATAACTGATGATTTCTGTTGACGCCCGAAACATGAGAAATTTATCCTTAAATATAGTAATTGACAATTTTTTTTTGCACAATCAAATTGATGAGCATTGTAGTCAAAGAGATAGAATGGTACATACCTTGTCAGTGTTGTTCTAAGAATAGTGAAATGTAATACAAACTAACATCAGTGGTGCGATGACTCGACATAGCAGTAGCTTGGAGAAAGAATCGGTTAATATACCAAATCCTTCTGAGAAATGGTACCAACTGACAATATTAATGTATCTTTTTTTATGATAGGCATCGCTTAATAAGAATTTCTAGAGAGAATATCCAAAATGATGTTAGAACATGGGAGAAATTTTCATGAGAATACATATCAATGGACATGAGTGCGTTAGAAAATGGTCAAGGTTAATTATCTATCAGTGAAGGTACAATATAAATAAACTGTTGAAAAAGGCAAAGGAAATAAGTAATATCAAATATGGACGATTTAATTAGCATCTTTTACATCCAAATTGCTAGAAGTTTTCACATGGCACCTTTAATAAGCTGAAATAGTAAAAACAATAGGACTTAATATTTTGATGGGAAGAATGCTTCAAAAGTGATAACGTGCAAGCATAACTACTCCCATATATATATAGTTGCATACCGTTGAGTTATATTTCAAAAATTATGCTTAAGATAATGTACTGATGCAACAACCATAGACTGACATGAAAGTGATGTTTAAAGCCCACCTTCTACGACCATCATCACGAATAATTCATGCAGCTAATTATGAAAATTTAATCGATTTTAGCTTTTCGAAGGAAAAAATTTAGCTAAGACATAAATATATGATTAAACAGTACGAATCAAATTGCTTAACCTCATGTGATGCAATTCATTGTGCATGCACCATGTAAGACGTAGTCGTCACGATATACCATTTTATCCGGTTCCTATTTTATTTATTATCCCTAATCCATAAGTCACCTTTTCTCGTGGATATAGCAAATATTTATCTTGAAATAAATTTATATTTTCCTATGATAAGTAATTAGTAGTATGTACATACTGGACGTGGATGGAACAATTTTTTTTGGATAAAGAACGTGTAGGCATATTAGCTCATGACATATCTTTAGGAGACATATATAATTGGGACTAAAGAAGAAGGATACCTCATGCATGCTTCGTTGTAGACGTGATAAATTTATGAGGGACACCAAATAAATAAATTGACAATTGGAATGAGACTCTCATCGTTTAGCTCCATGCAGTCTTGCCTAGGACCTGCATTTTATATATGAGCGCTTGCATGTAAACCTGCTGCGTAACTAATCGAGAGTTCGTAGCACCGTCCGTTAAATCTTTTAGAAGTTGCAACAGAGCTCCTAGTATAACATGGAAAATTGGCGATACCTAGCGGAAGAGGATATCTGATACTTCCGCCTGCTTTTGGCTATGTGGTTCGGTTTTAGACTCCAACTATCCAGCATTATGTTGTCAATATTGATTGTTTAGTTTCCGTAATACTGATTGCTCTGCTTCTTCTTCAATAAGCATTCAGCATGCAAGGAGCAGCCGCTTTTCATTTAATCAGTTTCAGCGTACGCCATCATGGATTCATAGCAGCAGCAGCAGCAGCAGCTAATTTCAGAATGCTTAGCTGCATCTATCCAGCGGGAAGAGAGTAGACAGTCCAACGTGTAGATGCAAACACCGCTAATCAAATGATTAGCCTTGGGCCATGACGCCCAAGATGTGGACACATCTGCTGCATCCCAAGTGCGGTTAGTTTTTCCTGCCCATATACAAGCAAATTAGTCAGTAAACATCGGTTTTGTTTGACACTGAAAGTATTATACAAATCTATTGCTCTAAATAACATAAGACACAAAAAACTGATCTGGTTCCTCGCAAGAAGAAAAAGAGCCAAAATACGATTGGAAAGAGGAGAGACGCTTGCCTGTTTTGTGAGAGAGTTTACTTCTAGTGGCACCGTCGAACAGATCGGGGTTGCACCGGCCAGCTGAATTCAGCGCAAAGGCCGCCGTCCAGCAGATGTTGGAGTTGATCCGGCCGTAATTACTACCTGGTCTCCAACAGATCAGCGCAGGTCAACAGATTGAGCAAGCTATGGCCGGAGGCGTAGGACATGCATGATGCGGAGCTAGATCAAGGCCCGGTCTCTGCCCGACGAACGTGTCAGTGGAGGAAGGAGGCGAGAAGGAGCGCTGGCGGCGGAAAGGCGAGCGACCGACGGGATCCGGGGAAGGGGATCGATGGGGAAGGACCAGAGGAAGACGGGGTTGTGGTCGGGATGAGATGCGTGCGTATGCGTGCTTTTGCATGCGTGATTTTTTTTTTGAGAGGCATGCACGATGCTTATCACCCGTCGTACCAGATGTTTAATCCGGTAAAACCTAACTGATTTGCGTAACTTTTAAATCAAAAGTCCACATCATAACCGTCTCATTTATTTTATTGTTTCCACGTCGCACCTTGCTAGAACATGATGCGTTTGACTATCGTGGTAGATATTTTGTACGTCACATATGGATCTTTTTTTTAGGTTTCATCCTAGCCGTATAACCAATATCTAACTGCTTAATTAATTTTTATGATGTGGATTAACGTGGAGGCTTTATTAGTGCCTCCAATTAGTAAATATAAGATACACACACTGCTTCCACTGTTTTCACACTGCTGCTACTGTTTTCATATTGTTCTCATGTTGTTTTCCACACCATACATTTAACCTCTTTGTTATCAGCAAAACCGGTGAGATTGACAACCTCACTGATTCGTTGGGGGCAAAGTGAATTGTTTGTGTTGTGTAGGTTCCACGTTACTGCTGAACCGGTAGTGCGCCCTGCCATCTCAGCTGCATCAACCTTCTGAAGTTACTCCTTCCTCCTACTAGTCGATTCAACATTGGTTTCTTTTTGAGGGAAACTTGCTACTGTGCTCTTCATACCTTCCTCTTGGGGTCTCCCAACGAACGTGTGTTACATGCGCATCAAGCTAATTTCTGGCGTTGTTGTCGGGGAGGAAGAGGATTTCTGCAAGGGGGGCGGAGTTTCTCACCTCCAATCATTTTTACTTTGTTATTGTTTTGCTTGTTACTTGGATTATCATGCTTGCTAGCAATGTTTGATGTCTTTGAAACTAGATCTTATAGGCAAGGTGGGTTCATGGATGGACAACAAAAATATTATAAAGAACACCGCTTGTCGCAAAAAGGGATACACTTATGGGACAAAATTAATAAATTGCATGACTATGCTAAAAACTTGTGCTCCATTTATAATGTTACTCATTGATTTGATAAATCTTGTTGTTGTAGGAGGTACAAACACCTCCCTTTTCAATGTGAGTATAATGATGATGTTACCATATCTTCTTATGTTAAGGGAAATTATGACTTTTATGATGTGGAACAAATTGAGGAATTTATTGCTTGGAAGGGTGCATTCAAAATGGCCTATTTGCTTGAAAGTATTGATGATGCACTTTATAAATACGAGATTTATGATATAGTTGAATATTGCTTTGCTAAATACAAGGATTGTAATTACTACATACTTAAATATCTTAATAGATGCTCTCCCCCAAAGGGAGAGACTAATGCCTTGCGGGAACCTATGGAAGAAGAAACTGCTGAATCTGAAAGCTCATTGGATGAAAAAGAGGAGGAGAGTGATGACCAAGAGGAGGAAGAATGGAGTAGCTACCCATGTCTACCTCCCAATTAGAGTACCTCTTTAACTCATAATTGTGATGATCCTATTGATTCTTTTGAAATATCCCTTTTTGATGAAATTGATACTTGTTATACTTGTGAGCTTGATACTACTATGAATGAAACATGTGAGAATGAATTAATACTTTTATTTATGATAATCCATGCTACTGTGATAAATCCTATGATAATCCTCTATTTATTCGAACTATTGATATGCATGATAATGAGGAAGTTTGTTTAGAATTTTTTATGATAATGCTCTAGATGATGGTCCTATGTTACTTGATTTTATAAATTACAATGCTACTGTAATTTGTATTGCTATAATGTGTCCTATACCTTTTATGAGTGATCAATCATCTCATTTTGATATTGCTAATAGTGGGAAAAAAGATGAGTTGATTTTAAATTTTGATCCCACTATTTTTGAGCTTGATATGAATTATGTGCTTTTAGATCATGACAAACATGCTTTATGTGATAATTATGTTGTTGAGTTTTTCATGATGCTACTGAAAATTATTATGAGAGAAGAAAATATTGTTGTAGGAATTTTCATGTTACTAAAACACCTCTCTTTTTGTTGAAAGTTTTGAAATTGCTCTTGTTCTACCTTCCCATGATTTTTAGTTTGAGATTCTTCAATTTATTTCTTTGAAAGATTCCGATGCATAGTAAGTGGGTTAGACTTAAATATTTTTATACTTGCTTCTTGATGCTCTCTTTTCCTTAATTCATATTTCTTATGTGAGCATCTTCTTTCTTTCCGTGCCTAGCTAAAAAGCGTTAAAGAAAAGCACTTCTTGGGAGATAACCCATGGTTTTATTTTGCTTTGTTTTTCTCTGTTTTCTTTGAGTCAAGGCGTTGTATACTTCTGTAGAAACTCCTTTGTTTGTTTTCATGTTTTAGTTGTGCCAAGTGAAGTTTCTGAAGAAAGTTAGAGTTGGTTTTGGATTTCTGCGCAGGAAACATATTTCTATTGTCCACCGTAAAAAATCGTATAAAATCCAGAAAGATCGGAATTATCTCAATTTCTGTGTGATTATTCCTCAGCTAATTACAAAACTTGTTCGTTATTTAATTTTTTCGATCTGAGCAACGTAAGTGCGCTGAAAAAATCGTCTTTACATATTGTTCTGGTTTTGGCAGATTCTGCCATTTTTCTTGCATTTGCTCTTTTACGATGTCAAGTGGATTTCTTTGCTTCATGAAACATCAGTGGCTGTAGCTAATGTTTAAAAGTATTATTAGCACTTGTGCCCATGCAGAACCCATGAATTTTTTATTTTTGCACTAACCCTCTAATGCAAATTACTCTTTGAGTGTGGTGTGAAGGAAGTTTTCAAGGGTCAAGAGAAGAGAGTGATATAATGTGATCACGAAGAGTGAAAGGTCAAAGCTTGGGGATGCCCCCATGGTTCATCCCAGCAAATTATAAGAATACTCAAGCATCTAAGCTTGGGGATGCCCAAGGCATCCCCTTCTTCATCAACAATTTATCAGGTCACTTCTAGTGAAACTATATTTTATTCGGTCACATCATATGATGTTTACTTGGAGCGTTTTTTCCATTTTCCTTTGTTTATTTTGTTTTACTTGCTGCAATCATATAGTTGGACCCTAGCATTCTTTGTGTGGGAGAGAGACATTATCTGCTTTTTCAGTTTAATACTTGTTATGCTCGTATTCGTAGTTTTTCTTCTAGCTGCTGCAAATATCCTGTTTAGCTCCTGTTTTTCTTGCATCTCTTATTCAGAGCTCTTAGTTTTAGTAGAGTTGTGTTAGTAATCTCTTGTTCCATTTCTATATCTCTTGGAGATTTTTTATTTATTGGTGTTTGATGGAACTAGAAAATGCTACGTGTGGTAGATGGTATAACGAAAAAGCTTGCATATTCTTGTAGATCATTAAATTGTTTCACTTGATTATTTACTGTTGTTTTGAGATATTAATATGCTTAATAGTAAACTTGCTGGTCTAGTAGAGTAAAAACAATTAATGGTTGGTCTAAAAGCTTGAAACTGTGCCACACTCAAATAACCGGTTGATAGGATAATGGTATATGACTTCCTTTGCTGATAGCAATCGTAATGGCTTTTTGTTATGCGCTACGGTCGGGGTAGCTAACAGTGACTTGTCACTGCCACGGACCCTCTTGGAGTGATTTTCGTTATGCCTTGTGAGATCATGATTTTATTTGGAATCTTTTAACTTGTGAGTTCTATGTTGCGGTTTTCTGGCACTTCCACCATGCATATTTGCTAGCCTCTTAGGTACTATGCATTGCTCATTCTCACATTGATATTTGGTGCAAACTTTGCCAGTACATCCAAACACCGTGGGAGAACTTTGTTCTTCTACACATAAACCAAAATTTATCTTCCTCAAACTAGCCACCATACCTACCTACCATGGCATTTCCATAGCCATTCCGAGATATATTGCCATACAACATCCATCATAATTATGTTACTTGTCATGCTTCATTGTTATTTTGCATACTGCTACACTGGCAGGAGTATTTAGTTTTATTTACATCATAAATATTTCAGTTTGAGTTATGAGTACTAAAAGTGTGTTGATTCGTTGTAAAATAGAGTGTTTCCCCTACCAGTGAGGTTATATATTAAAAAAGAGAGAGAAAAATCCCAAATAGAAAAATAAAAAAAAAGAAAGAAAGAGGCAAAAGAGAGATAATAAAGAGAGAGGGGGCAGAACTACTATCATTTATTCCACACTTGTGCTTGTTTAGCATCATTACTTCAGTTTGGAGAGATTTTTCATATTATGACGTGCATAACTATGTGGGGAACTTACATTATAGAACTTGGCTTGTATATTCCAATGATGAGCCTCCTCAAAAGAGCTCTAGGTCTTCGTGAGCAAGCAAGTTGGATGCACCCCCACTAGTTCCATTGGAGAGATTTCATACACTTATAGCTCTATGTGCATCCGTTGTGTGGCAATCACTACTCCTTGCATAACTTCGATTATACGACTTCCTCTTGCCTAATGATCACTTTCAGTTGTGTGATACTTTTTTCCATTGACCATCCAAACCCCCCATAATGTTCTTTTAGCCACAACATCCTGGTGCCATGAACCAATACAGAACGCTTGCTTGTTTTGAGTCCACAACTATTTGAATGATTTTCCTACGTTCATATTGCTGTCACTTGACTTGACCCTAACAGAAGTTGTTGTGAGAGTTTGATGCCTTGGATGAATATATTGTTGCTCTTGAAGCTTAAATCATCTTTAATATACTTTTCATAGTGGATTGTCTTTTAGTATTTATTCATTGAAAAGTTTTACTTTGTTCTTCCTAATGGTTTATACATTACTCTTTGATATCAACTATAAACCACAACCTTTATTCATTTGATCCTAGTTTACATGCTTTACATTACTATGATGATCAAGTTTATGTTGGTAGCATGTCACCTCAAAAATTATTTGTTTTGTTGTTTACCTACTCGAGGAAGAGTAGGAACTAAGATTAGGGATGTTGATACGTCATAAACGTATCGATAATTTCTGATGTTCCATGTTGTTTTCATGCCTTATGCTACATGTTTTCCTTGCACTTTATGTCATTTTTATCGATTTCCCGGGACTAACCTATTGACAAGATGCCATAGAGCCAGTTCCATGTTTTCTACTGTTTTTAGTTTCAGAAAAGTTGTTCTGGAAATATTCTCGGAATTGGAAAATTTGAAGCCCGGAAGTCTTAGAATTCCTGAAGGTTTCGCGGAGTTCCAAAGAGGCCCGGAGGGGGGCCACACCATAGGGCGGCGCCCCCTAGCCGCACCTGGGGGTGGTGTGGGCCCCTCTGGCATCCAACGCCATCACCCTTTCGCCTATTTATTCCCCCCCATACGTCAACCCTAAAAATAGAATACTTTTTATCGAGAAACACCTGAGGCCGCCGTCATCGTCAACCCGAGATCGGGAGGGTTCTGGAGCTCTCCCCGGCACCCTGCTGGGAGGGGAATTCATTACCGGAGGGGTCTACGCCACCATGCCCACCTCCGGAATGATACGTGAGTAGTTCTTCCCAGGACTACGGGTCCATAACAATAGCTAGATGGTTGTACTCTCTAGTTTATGCCTCATATTTAGATCTCGTGAGCTGCCAACATGATCGAGATCATCTATTTGTAATGCTACATGTTGTGTTTGTTGGGATCCGATGATTATTGAAGGCTATGTCTTTTTATTATCAATCAATCATGTTATCTTCATGTGTATGTTATTTATGATCTTGCATGCTCTCCGTTGTTAGTAGATGCTTTGGCCAAGTAGATGCTAGTGACTCCAAGAGGGGGTATTTATGCTCGATAGTGGGTTCATGCCTCCTTTGCATCTGCGCTCGAGTGAAAGAAACGTGACGGATGAAGGATGTGTTGTTTCCATTAGGGAGAAAACAACGATGTTTACTTCATTTACAATGTTTACATTACACACTTTGCTTACTACGAGTATCCATTGCTTGCAACTTAATACCCAACGTTTGTTCGGATGATATTCGAAGGGTGGATTATTAGTCATAGATGCAGTTGGATGATGATCTGTGTATTTTGTTGTAATGCCCGCATGAATCTCATAGTAATCCTTATGTCATGCATGTTTCATTATCTGTCAATTGCCCAACTGTAATTTGTTCACCATGCATGTCAGCTATCTTTTATGGAGATACACCTCTAGTGAACTATGGACCCCGGTCCATTTTCTCATACTGATACTATAACCACTGCTTGCAGTGTTTTCACACTACTACTTCTGTTTTCATATTGTTCTCATACTGTTTTCCACACCATACACTTAACCTCTTTGTTATCAGCAAAACCGATGAGATTGATAACCTCACTAGTTCGTTGGAGCAAAGTGAATTGATTGTGTTGAAATGATACTTATCGATGCTCATCATGTCTTCTTGAAGTATTGGCCTCCTTATAACTTCATGCTTCTCAAACTATCCTAACTTTGGGTTTTGGTGGCATGTTCCTCCTTTCTGGGCATTTGCTTGAATAATGCCCCATGTTTCTGCACTTATAACATTGTATATGGCTGAGGTCCTTCTTTTGAAGGCAATCATCTGTGAAGTGTCCAGTCTCTCTACAGCGATGGAAAAATACCATAGACATGTCTCTTTCCCCTTTCATTGGTATGACCTTGGCCATCATATCTTCATACTGTTGTCCAGTATACTCAACTATGTTGTTTGAAGGTCTGGGTTTCTTGTTGGGACAATTCCTAGATAAATGTCCATCTTCTTGACAAGAATAACAATTCTTGGTGGTGTGTTTGGATGAATATGGATGTGGTGTAGTCTTGGCTCCAGTATCCATCTTGACATGGTCCATCTGAATAGTATCTAACTTGCGTTTTCCCTTCACTTCTGGTTTTCCTAAGTTCTCTTGGAGTGCACTAAGCATTCCCACTTTAGTCTGTTGTCCTACTTGTTGTACCATGGGGTAAAGTGGACATTGTGTTGGAACATGTGTTGTTCCTTCACACAGAAAACAAGTAACTTGAGTGAAGTATCCTTTAGTTGATTTGTTTACATCACCATGGGGCCACTCATGTGGACAATATTTGGAATAGTGTCCTATCTCTCCACAAGCTTTGTAGGCTTTGAGTGTTGACAACATTTCTTCTTCTATCTTCTGGTTATCTCTAGCTATCAGAGGCTGATCGTTTTCACTATTGGCCAAGTTTTGGGACATCATCTTCACTATATGTGATTGAGTATCCAACACTTGTTGCATTCCTGGTGTTAACTCCATATTGGGGTTGCTTGCTTGGTTCTGGGTCATCAGTTGTATCAGCTGAGTTTGAGCTTCTAGTAGCATCTGCATTGCTATTGAGTTCTCCGGGTTGTTGGCATTATGGCTAGGCATATGTTTTAGGGTTTTAGGAAAGATGAGTAGAGGTTAGAAAGATAGCTAAGGAAGGTTCCTATCCAAACATTTCATATCAAGGAAACTCATCTTGCAAACAACACATAACAAACACATAGCAACACAGTCATCACACCAAACAACATGGTTTTTAGAAAACACTAATATTTTCATACCACACTCATTAGTATGATCAATATACTAACACGTTAACGTTGTTCTAACAAAGGAACTAGATTGGTGGTCTCATCTACTTGAGTTTTTCTTCAAATTCTTCTCTCGATGTCTTGAGGTGTTCTTGATTGTTGTGAAGTATTGGTGTATCTCCAAGTTTTCTTCAATTGTCTTGAGTGTAGGTCTTCATATGGTGAAAATACTTCTTGCACTTCATGGTATGGTCATCAACATTCCTGTCTTGATGGTATTGAAGGGTAGGTCATCTAGAAATTTTTGAAAGTGAATAATAGGTGAGAGGATATGAGAAGAATTAAGATGATTGTTTTGTTTCTAGATAGTTTGAACATAGAAAGTTTTCAATCCTAGGGTGATCAATGGGTTATTAACAACTTGTTGCAAATTGAATATTCACTATAGTGAGAAGGACAATGCACCCGCAAGCCAATCAGGGAACGGTCTCGTGTCCGTGGACACGTAAAGTTGTCCGGGGCGCTCCATCTCACTATGCAGCTAGGATCCAAAATACTCTAAGGAGATAATAACATGATAAAAAATGGCTTCCAAACCTAAGGTTCTCGAATTCTACAGGCAACACAATGCTCTGATACCATTTTGTAGCATCCCAACTTTTAATAAAGATGGAATACCTGTGTTATTGTGCTAGTCCCTGGATCAATTGCTAGCACCACAGTACAAAATGAAATATCATGCAAATGCATCAAATTCTATTATAGCGCATGATCCAGTCTTTACAAAATAGTATGACAATTTGCATAGTCTTAGAAGACTAGCAAAAAACTAAGATATATACCAGAAGACATAGTACAACATTGAGCCCATCTTCTTCATGTGCCACAGGCAAAACATGTTGGCGATAGTCTCGAGATCCTAAACGAAATCCTCACTCGTGTTCAGAAACATCTGCAATATGGAATATGCAGCCACAAGGGAGTCAATACAATTTAATGTATTGGCAAGTAACACTATGGTGGATATAAATGGCAAGACTAATACTACATGCTTATTTGGCTGAGTGGAGTTTTGGCTAAGTTTGCATAAAGCCAGTTTTGTCCTATCTCTTTTGTAAAACAAACTTTTCTTTTCAAAGGGTGGCAACATTGGATTAAGATCCAAGCACCACAATACTGTTCACTTGGTCAAAATTTTACTTATTGAAATTGGTGATGAGATTCTTCCGTCAATCCTTGTCCAGCTGCTCATAGTTGTCCATAACCGGGGACACGGCTAAGATCTTAGTTTGTTGACTCTGCAGAGTTTGTGCACTTTCACCTTCAGACTCAAATCAGCCCAAACATCCTATACACCCTGAGTGCATTAAGGAAAGGAGAAGATTGAGACGAGATTTTCAGAAGAAATTCCACCACCGTTTGGCTTACCCGTTCCACCTATAATTATGCTACATCTGCTTGTAAGCCTAGTGAGTTCATTCAACTTAGTTGATCAAGACAGAGCCCATATGACTAAAGGCTGCACGGGAAGCTACTAGATTTAGAGGGACATAGTAATCTCTTTGTTCCTGGGTGGCCATCCTCAAGTGACAACCTCAAGTGGAATAACCCTTAGACAAGGGCCCTGAGGAAACACTCAACATAAACCAGTCTTACCACTTCCACCCAGGTGGTTCATTCATTAGTTATACTTAGAATTTTTCCTCAACATCTAGTAAACAAATTTTGTAGCATGGCTAAGCATCTAATAAGTACCAAGGCATCAAAATAACAAGGTGATGGCTACACACTACTAGGATATAGCATAGCATAATATAACTTAGTAAAATTTCCTATCATGCATACTACTCAAAATCAACTAATGCATATAGAAAATAATGGGTAGTTGAATGGTGTGTTACTTGCCTTGTTGAAGTTGGTGAAGGATTCACACTCTCTTCAGAAAAGATCGTTGCTCTCCGTACAATCTATTCATTGAAAACACAATAACAAAATAAACAAACATGCTAGCAAGAAAACAAACAAGTGAAAAGAACATACAAAATAACATAGCCAAAGAAGTTTAACTTAGTTGGCTAGGACAAAGTTCTAGGTTCAACTAACTTCATAATAATGGAGAAAACAAGATAAAGTCTTGGGATTTTCCATTTGGGTCAAGGGTTGGACAAAAACAACTTGTTATTCTTCAACTTGTGTGGATGGCTCCAAGTCTTCATATGTTTGTCTTCTTTAAGATCATCTTCATGCTTCTATTGTAGTCTTGTTCCTTGGATGGATTGTTCAGTTCGTCTTGATAAATTCTTCATGTTCCTTCTCACTAGTTGGTCCAAGGTAGTATGGTCACAAAATATCACTAAGTCCATTTGGAAAGAAAGGAAATAAGAAAGATAGAAAGAGAGAAGAAGATGTTTTCTTTTGAATTTCTTCACACTTGTACTTCTTGAGTTGCTTCTAGTTGTTGTGGAGTCTAAGTCTTCTCTTCAAAACTTCTTCATTGATCTTCCTTGTAGCTCTTCATGTTACCACCAAGTTTAAGATGGAGTTCCTTCTTGTGGTTGAGTCTTGTCTTCCATTTTGCTAACTTGATGGATTCTTGAAGCAATAATAGGGGAATGGAGAAGTAGATAGAAAACTATGGTACTAGTGTTTGAGGTTCACTAATATGGTTTACATATACTAGGGACTTGGTCTTGGCTCCAAAAATGTCCACAACAAACAATGGTAGAAAGAATAGAAACAAAATCTAAGGCATGATAAAGTAGTGGTTCACTATGATGGATTTTTGGTCCAAAACACATGGTCATGGTTCAAGGTTGTCCAAAAGGCTTAGGTACTGATTTGTCTGGTTCAAGGTTACCAAAAGGAGCAATTTTGCTTAAGGGAACATATTCTAATTATTTATAGTATTAAATCTATGTCAAAAAATACTCAAATAGACAAATTAATTCTAAATTCTGTTTTAATTTGATCATAAATTAATTTGGGACAGAGGATATGAAAGTACTCATCCTAAGGTTTCCAAATATATTTTATTTGCAATTTTTGGACTTGTAGAATTTGAATTATACACAAATTCATCAAACAAGCATATTTCAATTTGAATCAATTTAAGTTTATCAAATTTGAATTTGAACAGTGCTAAAAGATTCTACAGATCCAGGGGATTTCAAAAAGTCCAAGTTTGCTAAATTTGGGCTTATGGTTAAAAAGATATGATGTTTCTAAGTTCTAGGGACTATTCTGTAAAACTGCCAATTAATTTTATTCCGGAATAAAACCAGAAAAGAGCTGGGCTCAGATTTGGTTATTTACCGCGCGGTGCGGGAGACAAGGAGTGGGCCTGGGCCGGCTACGTGCTGCTCCGAGCGACGGATGGAGAACTTAACGCGTGCTGACTGGCAGCCACGCGGCGCGCTGACTGGCAGCCACGCGACGCGCTGTGGTTGGTTGGTACCGGTTCGGTAAGTGATTTAAAAGGGGTCGTGGGATCTAGATCTAACAGACGGGGATCAAATGGAACTCACTTCGCCGGTGTGGCGGCCGGAAAATGGCGGCGTGGCGGTGCGCTGTTCGGGATTTCGACAAAGATGGTGCTCCGGCGGTCCCCTGGCTCGATGAAGCTGACGCAGAGGCGCGAAGCGAGACGGCGGGCTCGATGGTGATGACAGAGACCTTCACAGGAGTCCTCTATCGGTGGCAACGCCCGGTTGCTGTCGCACGGCCTCCGGCGAGCTTGAAACCAGATGGCGTGGTAGATGTGCTGCGCAAACAAATAACCGAAGGGCATCAAAAGATGCGCACGGACACAGGAGACGGATTGGGTGCAGTCTCGGGTGTAGAGGGTGGCTCACCTCGTCGGGAACTTGCAAAAACGGTGGCGGCCGGATGAACTTCGGCGAGCAAAATCTGAGGCCTAGGGGCACGAATCGAGCGGACTCTCGAGGGGAAATGAAGAGGAGGAGGAGGTCTATAAAGGGGCAGGGTTGGGGCATTCAATCGGAGGCAGAAACGGAAGAATCAAGGAGATTTATTTCTCCTTCAATTCGGTTTGGAAACGGACGGAAGAGGAAGAAGACGATGATGACGTCATTGTTTTTTTTTTATATTCTGTTTTTCTTTATTAATTTGTATCTTTTGATTCATAAATCCAAAACACCTCAAATAAATCTCTAAATTATTAAAATAAAAATATCTTTCCACTAAGCATGTTTGTGGGCAACTTTGGACACATTTCAACTTTTGAAATTTGAAAATATGATTAACTCCTTAATAGTACTTAATACCAATTTTAAAATAGATAAAGTAAATAAATGAAATTTGGGTTATATAAAATTTACACATACCTACTACTTGTCAAATACAAATTTTGAAATTCTTTTCAACACATTTCACTTTTTATATTTTTGAAATATAATTAATTCACTAATAGTGCTTAATGTCATTTAAAAAAATTAGAATAATAAAATGATGTTATTGTCTAAACAAAATTTCAGAGACATTATGCATGTCATATATAATTTTCAAGGTCATTTTAGCTCCTTTTGATATTTTATAATTAGAAGATATGAGTGATTACTAATAGCAACTTATTGCCATTTAATTAATTCATATCAAATAATTAATATTGTTGATCAATAAAATTCCAAAGAGTTACCACTATGAAAAAATGTTGTTTCCGAAAGTGTGATTCATTTTCATATCAAAATAATTCATTGGAAAACATTTAGAGAATATGGTTTGCTTAAAGAAAGGTAATAATTATTGAATAAAGAAAATTTATTTGAATATTGTTTAGGGTTTATGGAATAGAGGTATAATTGGATTGGTAATTTCAATTTCATTGAAATATGTATTGTTTTATTTTATTCCTTGCATCTAGTTGGTTTTTTGGTGACTTGCATAACATGAAAACAAAATGTTTCAATTTTTAGTGATTTTTGGACTTTCCAAAAATCAGGGATGTTACAGACTACCACCCTTAAAAGAAATCTCGTCCCGAGATTTGGGAAGGATAGAAAGAAAGATTAGGTTTGGGTAACTGGGTTCCAAAACAACTGTATGGGCTAACACCCTTAAAAGAAACTTTTGTGGATAGTCTATTTCCATTAGATTGTAGTGTAGATTGATTTGACATTTGCTTGAGTAGAAATTTCCTTCATGGTAGAGCTGCAGACCACCATAGGTATGTTGAACTACCTTTGACACTGAGGGGTCACTCTTTGGGTCAAACAAAAGACCAAGTTGAGAGGATTTCACAACATCATCTCATTATAATGGGAACACAATTCTCAAACATTCATTGTATTTTATTACATTGGAAGTTTCTTAAGGGAACATTTGTTTCTAAAGTAAAACTTTGCATAAGTCTCATTCTTGAAATGATACTTCTCGATGCTCATCATGTCTTCTTGAAGTATTGGCCTCCTTATAACTTCATGCTTCTCAAACTATCCTAACTTTGGGTTTTGGTGGGATGTTCCTCCTTTCTAGGCATTTGCTTGAATAATGCCCCATGTTTCTGCACTTATAACACTGTATATGGCTGAGGTCCTTCTTTTTAAGGCAAACATCTGTGAAGTGTCCAGTCTCTCTACAGCGATGACAAAATACCATAGACATGCCCCTTTCCCCTTTCATTGGTATGGTCTTGGCCATCATATCATCATACTGTTGTCCAGTATACTCAACTATATTGGCAGATAGTCTGCGTTGCTTGTTGGGACAATTCCTAGATAAATGTCCATCTTCTTCACAAGAATAACAATTCTTGGTGGTGTGTTTGGATGAACATGGATGTGGTGTAGTCTTGGCTCTAGTATCCATCTTGACATGGTCCATCTGAATAGTATCTAACTTGCGTTTTCCCTTCACTTCTGGTTTTCCTAAGTTCTCTTGGAGTGCACTAAGCATTCCCACTTTAGTCTGTTGTCCTACTTGTCGTACCATGGGGTAAAGTGGACATTGTGTTGGAACATGTGTTGTTCCTTCACACAGAAAACAAGTAACTTGAGTGAAGTATCCTCCAGTTGAGTTGTTTGCATCACTATGGGGCCACTCATCAGGACATTCCTTGGAATAGTGTCCTATCTCTCCACAAGATTTGCAGGCTTTGAATGTTGACAACACTTCTTCTTCTGTCTCTTGGTTATTTCTAGCTATCAAAGGCTGATTGTTTTCACTATTGGCCAAGTTTTGGGACATCATCTTCACTATATGTGATTGAGTATCCAACACTTGTTGCATTGCTGGTGTTACCTCCATATTGGTGTTGCTTCCTTGGTTCTGGGTCATCAGTTGTATCAGCTGAGTTTGAGCTTCTAGTAGCATCTGCATTGTAATTGAGTTATCAGGGTTGTTCGCATTCTGGCTAGGCATCTGTTTTGAGGTTTTAGGAAAGATGAGTAGAGGTTAGAAAGATAGCTAAGGAAGGTTCTTATCCAAACATTCTAGATCAAGGAAACTCATCTTGCAAACAACACATAACAAACACATAGCAACACAGTCATCACACCAAACAACATGGTTTTTAGAAAACACTAATATTTTAATACCACACTCATTTGTATGATCAATATACTAACATGTTAACATTGTTCTAACAAAGGAACTAGATTGGTGGTCTCATCTATATCTTCTTGAGTTTTTCTTCAAATTCTCCTATCGATGTCTTGAGGTGTTCTTGATTGTTGTGAAGTATTGGTGTATCTTCAAGTTTTCTTCAATTGTCTTGAGTGTAGGTCTTCATATGGTGAAAATACTTCTTGCACTTCATGGTATGGTCGTCAACATTCATGTCTTGATGGTATTGAAGGGGTAGGTTATCTAGAAATTTTTGAAAGTGAATAATAGGTGAGAGGATATGAGAAGAATTAAGATGATTGTTTTGTTTCTAGACAGTTTGAACATAGAAAGTTTTCAATCCTAGGGTGATCGATTGGTTATTGAAAACTTGTTGCAAATTGGATATTCACTATAGTGAGAAGGACAATGCACCCGCAAGCCAATCAGGGAACGGTCTCGTGTCCGTGGACACGTAAAGTTGTCCGGGCCGCTTCATCTCACTATGCCGCTAGGATCCAAAATACTCTAAGGAGATAATAACATGATCAAAAATGGCTTCCAAACCTAAGGGTCTCGAATCCTATAGGTAACACAATGCTCTGATACCATTTTGTAGCGTTCCCACATTGAAATAATGTAAGGACACCTGTGTTATTGTGCTAGTCTGTGACGCCCCGGGATCGGGCACTATGCAGATTTCAGCATTCCCGCCAAATCCGCATAATAACCGATTCCAGGTTGCCACTTGTGATAACATTACAACAGTTCACGAATATTCCGCAACAACAACAGAAAAGATATATACAAGATGACTCAAACGAGTCAGGGATACAACTGATACAATACAAAGATCCAAATAAAAGCGGAAGAAACAACATAACGTCCGGCTACGGACAAGATACAAATTGGACTAAGAGTCCTGAAGATAACCGAGAGCGTCCAATCCCTGCCCAGGCCAAGCCGGAGGGATTCCCAAGCTAACGTCGTCAGACTTCAAACCTGTTGACTGCAATGTTGAATATGCAGCCACGAAAAAGGATTCGTGGGTCAGTACGGTTAAGTACTGGCAAGTGGATAAACCATACTCACAAGATACCGGCGTAACCAGCCATCACAAGATACAAATACTTTGTGATCAACGGAAAGGAAGGGATTATTGCAAATAAGCGGCAGCGGGTTGCACTAACCAACTACAGAAACACGCTACAACTTCCGGCTAACAGAAAGAAGATAAGATAGCGTAACGAAACCAACTACAACTACTCACCAAACAAACCCATCCAATGTTACCCCCTACTAAGGAAGCAACCCAAGGATAACTCACACTGTTGGATTAATGATGTTTCAACTTATTGTGTCAATAAGACTATTACTAGTCAAGTTATTATCATTAGGTGTAAGTTGTCTGAGTACTTGTTAGCCAGTACTTTCACCAAGTCGTCACATAACCGCGGACAACACGGCTTCTCGAGAAGATTTATCCCTGCAGGGTGTGCTCCAGTACCCGTACACACTCAAGCCACCAACTAAAACTCAGGTTGGCTTGACACGACCCAAACCATCTCTACAACCCATCCTAGGAGCCACGGAGCTATAAGGTCCCAGCCACGCAGCCGAATACTCAGCGCAGGTGTGCAAAACTCCCGCAGGACACAACACCCCGGCACTACAGGCCTCGCCCTATATGCATCATCATCATCAGTAACCATGGGTGATCAACCCATTATGCAAGGAGCAAATGGAACACCCGAACTAAGTGTGGCTCTTCGGACAAGCTGCAGATCAGGTCTAAGTCGAGGGGGGTCCCATACTACCTCCCGGATGCGGTGAGCACGCTCATCATGGATCAGTAGACAAGACCCTTTTCCTAATTAGGGTCGACACTAGCAGGCTTCAAAACCCTAACCCGGGCCTCCTGCCGGTGCCTTATCATCAAATTATTATTACCCAAAACATTAACAGGTTGTTGATTGAATTGAAACCCAACTATCAACTAAACAGGTGATAAGACGGACAACAAGACTTGAGCGCAAACAACACTAAGCATGCAACTACGACACGAGGGCCAACAAGGTAAACAAGCAACAGTTAATAGGAAGTGGAAGGAAGGCTATATCATGGCTGCAAGGTAAACATATGATAGGATCGAGACACAAGCATCGAATCAACCGGCTAGAATAAGAACAACGGGAAGAATTGGTAACAAGTGATGAAAGGTAGCCATATGGTAGCAAGTGAGTATACTTGCCTGGAATCCAGCAAGTAGAGGTACATCCGAAGAACTTGTCGTTGCTCACATCATCTCAACGTCCTATCCGGGAAGAAGCAACGAACCTCGAACAAACACCGGATGCAACAATTACTACTACGGCAAAAGATCCAGCATGATCCTATTTTATATGCATGACATGGCAAGATGCAACAGGGGAAACAACTTAAGCAATTTAATCGGAACCGGAGTCCGGAGAAATAGGAATTGGTTCAAGTTGTTTAGGTAACCATCAATTTAAATGTTGATTAGCATGGCAAACAATAAAGTAGATGAGTTAGGCAATTTAAATGGAAGGGGCAACCATTTGAAAGTTATTAATTATGCCATTTAATTAACCAATTTAAGGATTATTAAATAACATTAATTTTAATTGCCCAAATTGCAAAACAAAGTTGATAAACAGAAAGGTGGTTTCATTTTGAGTGGAAAGCATATTTTATTTGTTGAAATTGGACTTTAATTGAGCAAGTTATGAATTCCACCATTTAAATGATTTAATTAAAGCATTAAGTAATTGCATTAGTTTTATTTATCCAAAACAGAAAACAAATGTTATATTTGGAAGGAGTATGAAATTTTGGTTGGAAAACATATTTTACTTTTCGAATTTGGAGTTAAAATGAATTAGTTATGATTTATGCAATTGAATCAATTTAAATTGAGCCGGGAGCCCAACATTTAATTTAGGAGGTTCACGTTATTTATTTACCCATCAAGATTAAATGTTGTTTAGCATGGAGAACAATAAATAGGTGTGCTAACAATATTAAATGGAATAGGGCAATATTTAGAGTAATTACCCCAACACATTCCATGTTTAATTAATAGGTGACATGCATAACACAACTATAAATTCAAGATACAAAATGCAAACATGAGCTTTGATGACATAATCAGATTCGATGCATTTTTCTGGTCAAATTTCATGTATGATACATTGGCAATGGAGTTGTAATTTGAAAGTTATGCATTAAGACATTTAACAAAAGAAAAATAAGACAGAAAAGGTTTGGGCTGGGATTTGAACTTGGGCCTCCTAGGAAATAGACAGTGCACGTAACCACTGGGAAAGGAAGACTTGGTGGCATATAGTGCAACAGACGATGGAATAACAGATAGAATGACGTTTATCTGAATCAAGATTCAGAACAACACCGCAGACAGGGGCAGCAGGTACACTGTTTAACAGGACAAAATAACAGCAGAAATTTCTCGACAATGATGGGGATTGAACTCGGGATCTAATGGGAGATAATCACAGCAGATAGCCAATAGGCTACTGACGAGCTGTTGTCTGGCTTTGAGTTCGATGATATAAGAACAGACTTGCGATGGTAACTGAACTACGAACTGAAACGGAACACTTCTACGGGTTCAGGAACGGCACATACACAGAATGTTCAGACTTAAGACTGAACAAAACAGAAGAACAACAAAAGAATTCGGCGATCTTGGTATTTGAACCAGGGATCTCCTAGGACGCTGATCGGGGCGCAGCCACTGGGCTAGCTAGATGTGTCTGAACAACACAGAAGCTGACGGTAAACGAAGTGTTCAAGCGATGGCGACTGAAATTTTTAACAGAAAGTTTCAGACTCAGGTTCGAGGTTGAAGACAAAATAAACAGAGGATTTGTCTCAGGTATGATTTGAACTCAGGTCTCCAGGAAGGAAAACTAGTGCGCTGCCACTAGACTAGAACCCTGTAGGTGTTTGAACTAGGGTCGGCGCAAAAGGAGATGACTATTGGACGTTAACTGAATGTTTAATGAACAACAAGATGCAGACTTGAACTCTGCCGAACTACGATCAGACGAGGCCGGTGACGATCAAGATCGGGCGGTGCGCGTGCGCGACTGTTGTTTGGATACTACACCGTGTACGCGGAGGGTGTGTGGGTACGGATTCGCGCGTGTGCGTGTACATGAGAACCTCCCACCATGGAAGTAGCTCAGAAACAAACCGGCCGACCCGGCGACGAGGCGTACGCTGCCGGACTTGGACGGATGCGCGCTTACAGGAAGATACATGATCTCAGAGGATGTCTAGGGATGTTGCTGTCTCACCATGAGTGGTATGGCGCGGTTGTTAGGCTGGCGGACAATGATGGAAGCCAAACGGAGTCGAAGACGACGGCGCCCTGGAGGTGCTCCTCGCGGACGGACGCCGAGTAGTCGACGATGGCGCCGCGCGCCTGTGCAGTCCCGGGTTCGTCTCCGGCTTGGAGACGGAAGAGGACGTCCACGCGCAGCTCCTGGCGCGAGGGACGGAGACTAGGTGGACATGATCGATGGGGCTTGCGAGCGTATGATCACGGTGGCCATGGCGTTGGCGGGGCGAGGACGAAGGCGATGGTGGCGGCGAAGGGAGATAAGGGAGGGGAACTAGATCTAGGGTTCAAGGAGAAACTCATGGCCATCTTTATAGAGGAGGAGAGGAGGAGGATTGGTGGTGGGGAGGTTGACAGCGACGTCCAGAGGCTTCACGCAGGGGAGTGCTCTCCTGTTCGTACGGAGAAGACAAAGGAGGTGGGCTGGTTTGAGAGGAGATGGGCTGGGGTGGTAGGTGGGCTCGGCCCACTTGGGCTGGCCTGCCTCCCCCAGCAGGTTCTCTTTTATTTCTTTTGTTTCTTCTTTTTTTTTTCCAGAAATTGGTTTGGCACAAATAAAAATAGATTTTATACACCGAACTAATTCCAGAAAGTTTTATAAAATTGGACTTGATGAATTTAATAAAGTTTGCAAGTTTTTTAAGAGCACGATGATGCATGAGGATGTCATGCGATGCAAAAAGAAAAACACCGATCAACTCTAATTGGGGAAAAAAAACCCGGACGTTACATAGTCCCTGGATCAATTGCTAGCACCACAGTACAAAATGAAATATCATGCAAATGCATCAAATTCTATTACATTGCATGATCCAATCTTTACAATAGAGTATTACAACTTGCATAGTCTTAGAAGACTAGCAGAAAACTAAGATATACAACAGAAGACATAGTACAACATTGAGCCCATCTTGTTCATGTGCCACAGGCAAAACATGTTGGCGATAGTCTCGAGATACTAAACGAAATCCTCACTCGTGTTCAGAAACATCTGCAATATGGAATATGCAGCCACAAGGGAGTCAATACAATTTAATGTATTGGCAAGTAACACTATGGTGGATATAAATGGCAAGACTAATACTACATGCTTATTTGGCTGAGTGGAGTTTTGGCTAAGTTTTCATAAAGCCAATTTTGTCCTATCTCTTTTGTAAAACAAACTTTTCTTTTCAAAGGGGTGGCAATATTGGATTAAGATCCAAGCACCACAATACTTTTCACTTGGTCAAAATTTTACTTATTGAAATTGGTGATGAGATTCTTCCGTCAATCCTTGTCCAGCTGCTCATAGTTGTCCATAACCAGGGAAACGGCTAAGATCTTAGTTTGTTGACTCTGCAGAGTTTGTGCACTTTCCTCTTCAGACTCAAATCAGCCCAAACATCCTATACACCCTGAGTGCATTAAGGAAAGGAGAAGGTTGAGACGAGATCTTTTAGAAGAAATCCCACCACCGTTTGGCTTACCCGTTCCACCTATAATTATTCTACATCTGCTTGTAAGCCTAGCGGGTTCATTCAACTTAGTTGATCAAGACAGAGCCCATATGACTAAAGGCTGCACGGGAAGCTACTAGATTTAGAGGGACATAGTAATCTCTTTGTTCCTGGGTGGCCATCCTCAAGTGACAACCCCAAGTGGAATAACCCTTAGACAAGGGCCCTGAGGAAACACTCAACATAAACCAGTCTTACCACTTCCACCCAGGTGGTTCATTCATTAGTTATACTTAGAATTTTTCCTCAACATCTAGTAAAAAAAAATTGTAGCATGGCTAAGCATCTAATAAATACCAAGGCATCAAAATAACAAGGTGATGGCTACACACTACTAGGATATAGCATAGCATAATATAAATTAGTAAAATTTCCTATCATGCATACTACTCAAAATAACCTAATGCATATAGAAAATAATGGGTAGTTGAATGGTGTGTTACTGTCGCACCCGGACTTCTAGAGGATACTCGCAGTTCCGTTGAACAGTAGTTGATTGGATTACGGGGCTTACCGGCACCCGCATCTCTTACGAGTAGGCCAACACACGTATGTGTGACAACCAACCCCTACTGTTCATCGTCTACGTAAACCATCCCATAGAAATCAGGATACTACCATTGACGTACTTCATACCATACACACATGGTACGTCAACGGCGTTTAACAGAATGATAGCACAACATATCTCTAAGACACAAATAAATAGAAATAAGTGCAAATAGCTCTCACTAGAGCAGAGATAGCAAATACAATCATCCAGAGGACACATGTCCCAACATATCATCATTACATCTCAGCGGAAGCATTCAAAAGGTCTGAGTACAGACAAAACCAAATAGGCTTAAGAAGCCGGAAATGAAAGGAAAACAGAGCCCATCCATGATGTCTCGGATCCTGCCCAGGTCCGCTATCTACTCGTCAGCAGCCTCGTCAAACTCCACGTAGTAGCCGTCACGGGGATCCTCGTAAGCGTAGTCTGCGGAAACCACAGCCCCAAAGGGGTCAGTACAACAACGTACTGGCAAGCAAGACTCACAGTTCACCAAAGTGTAACCCGTCAACACCAAGCACAGATGCTTTGGGTTCAACGGAAGAAAGGGGATATAAAAGATGCGGCAGCTGGCTGCACTAACCAACTACAGAACATGATACAACTTCCGGCTAACAGAAAGGGGATAAGGTAGCGTATCGTAACCAACTATAACTAACTCCAAACAAACCCATCCTGGATCTCGCACCTTATCTAAAGAAGCAATCCGAGGATAACTCACACAGTTGGATTAATGATGGATCAAGTTATTGTGGCAATAAGACTATTACTAGTCAAGTTATCATTAGTTAGGTGTAAGTTGTTCTGAGTACTTGTTAGCCAGTACTTTCACCAAGTTAACCATAACCGCGGAAAACACGGCTTCTCGAGAAGATTTATCCCTGCAGGGGTGCACCAATTTGGCCGTACACGTAAGAATATCCCGCCAGACGGGAATCAAACCCACTAAGCGAGGCACTCTACACAACTCAACTCTTCTTCGCATCAAGGCCAAAGCACCACGTGCTGTGCGTGCGCGGCTAATCGAGCCCCACGAAGAAAAGGGGACCCTCATAGCACTCTAAGACCACGCCGCCCTAAATGCCGACTACAAAAGTTCCACCCTGGCCTCGGGTTCGTACCTGCATATGCGTGCATCAAATGGAAAGCCCGAACTAAGTGTGGCGATTTGGACGAGATGCGAATCGAATCAAATTGAGGGGGGCGCCCATACACGCTTCCCACATGCGGATAGTGCGCTCATCATGGATCAGTAGACAAAACCCTTTTCCTAATTAGGGTCGACACTAGCAGGCCTCAAAACCACGTCGGGCCTCCTGCCGGTGCCTTATCAGCAAATTATTATTACCTCAAAATTAACAGGTTGTTGTTTAACATCGAGCCCCAGAACATAATAGAAATATAGTAACAGAAAGTAACGGGTAACAGACTCGAGCAAAAACAACCCTATGCATGCTAGTAAGACACGGGCAACAAACAATGGGGTTATAGGTGTGGAGGTGAGGCTATATCAGGGTTAAAGGATAACATGTGATAGGTTCGTAACAGAAACAACTATTCATAGGGCTAGCAGGAATAGACAACGGAAAGTATCGGTATCCAATGTTGAAAGGAACACAATGGTTCATGTGGGTGAATACTTGCCTGCAAACTCAGCAGCCTGGTACTGAGCTAGATCCTCAGAAGGGGTGTCGTAAGGCTCGTCTGTCTCAACGTCGTCGTCTATCCGAGAAGAAGCAAACAAACAACACAGAGAGATAAACAATCAATAACATGGCATAGTGCACAATCATGGGATGATGCATGACCATTTAATTGATGCATAGAATTAACCTAGTTGACATGGTAACATAACATGTTTAAATGGACCCATATGCAATTTGAGTTGCATATGAAAAGCCCATGAATTATGGTTGAAACAATTGTTTTACAACTAACCAACAGGTGAAAGTGGATTAGTATGATGCATGGATGAGGAAAACAGAAAAATAACAACAATAGAAACAATTTAAAATAAGGTTTACCAAGTTTAGAAATTTATTTATTAAGTTAGGGAATTTTGGTTACTTAAAGGTGTTACACAAGTATTTGTTGTTTTCACCAATTCAAATTGTTCAAAACAGATAGCAAAGTTCATATTTGGAAAGAACACAAAAGTTTAAGTGGATTACATGTTTCAATTATTGAAAAAGGAATTACAATGATATAATTATTAATTAGACAAGATTAAACAAGTTTTAATTGAATTTAATTCAAGTATGAATTTATTTGAAATTTTACTTGTTCAAAACATTAAACCAAATTCATATTTGAAAAGTTTATGTTTTTCTGGTTTGAAAACATATTTTACATGTTCAAAAATAATTTAATTTGAGCAAGTTATGAATTTAGCAAATTTAAATGATTTAAACAAGGTTTAAATTATTTAAGCAATTTTAATTATTCAAAACATGAAACAAAATTTATATTTGAAAAGATGGTTCAAAATAGCATGGAAAACATATTTCATTTGGGTTATTTGAATTAAGTATGAATTATTAATGGAATTAATCAAATTTCAAATGAATTGTTTGAATTTGAAATTTGAATGCATTTGAATTAATCAAAACAGAATACAAATGTTATAAACAGGTAGAGAATTAAATTTGGTTCAACAAACATATTTTATTTATATTATTTGGATTTGTAAAATAAAAGTTATTAGCAATTTAAAGTGAGGGATCAATCTGTGAATAAAAAGGACTTAATTTGAAAAAGAAAAGCTGAAAAACGTTTTTCACTCTGCAGTGGCTAACCCTAGCCACTGACAGAGGGCCCTTGGGCTGCGTGGCGCTCACGTGGCAGCAGAGGCCACTGGCAGGTGGCCCCTGCCTGTCAGCAGCCCAGCGCAAAAAAGGTTGGGTTAAATTGCGGGAGCAGGGATCGAACCTGCGCCCTGCTGCGCGCGCTCGCTGTGCTGCTACCAGTGCGGTAGCGAATCATTCTTATCAGTATACGCTACGCAGTGAGGTTATTCTTCAGTTCGTGTTTAACTGAAATTGCTGCGCGCGTTTCTGAACCCTGACAGAGATCGACGGAGGCTCAACGGCGGCGAGCTGCTGCGATGCTGGATGCTGCCGGTGCGTACTGTGCTAGGGTGGTGTGCGTGCGTGCTCGCGCTTGCGATGCAGAGAGGATAGAGAGGAGGTGAGAGGCGTGCTCACTGTGAGGGAGCGCCGCGGTGGTGGAAGGCCGGCGACGACGTCGAGGACGGCGGCGTTGAAGCAGAGGCTTGCTGGCGTCGTGCAGGTGTCGATGATGTCGAGGATGCTACGGCGGTTTGATCCCCGCGGTCAGCCAGGGAGGAGGAGCACTGCAACGGCGGCGAGCATCGTGGGTTCAGAGAGTGGCGCCGGTGAGGTTCAGAGGTGGAGGAATTCCGGGCAGTGAGAGGGAAAAATGGCGGCGGAGATCGAGGGGGAAGGGAGGTAGGGGCTAGGGCTGCTCTCCGGGGACCTAGGGGTAGTTTTTTATAGGGGCTACAGGGCGCTGCTGTCCGTTCGCTGTGCGCGCCGTCGACGTGGAGGGCGGCATCGCCCTGCCGTACACGGAGAAGAAAGGCGAGGGGGGCAATGAAGGGGTACCAGGCCGTGGAGCTGGGCTGGGCCATGCTGCTCCCCTGCGCTGTGCGTTTGTTGCTCTTTTTTTTCCTTCTATATTTTTTTGCTGAAATGAAATAGGAAGAAAATAGATGAGTTTTGGGTTTAGAAAAATTAGGCAAAATTTTTATATTACTTATTTATGTTAACAGCACAAAGTGCACTTTTGTCTGTTCAAAAAGATTTGAATTTAGGTGCTGTTTGAAATTTGTTTAAAATTTGAATGAGATTAATATTAATTGAAAATAATTGACATGATACCATTAATTTAAAATTCAAGTTTCTTGGAAGCAAGTGAAAGAACTATTTTGTAATTTTCATAATTTCAAAATGGGTGCTGTTTGGAAACTTATTTGAATTTGAATGCAATTTGGATTAAGTGGATTATCAAAGAACAAATTTTAAATATTGGAACCTTATGGATTAAAAGGAAACAATTGAGGTTTTGAGTTGAACTTGTTAGTTGGAAAAAAGGTAACATAACAAGTATGAACAAGCATTTGAAATATAGTTTGAATTTGGATTGTGCAATCAAAGAAAAACAGATGCAAACCAAATGAAAACAAAGGCAATGAGTATGATGACATGATGCGAAACTTTAATAAACAAGAAACAAACATTCTAGGGTGGTTTTTCATACTTGGGATGTTACAGTTACTTGCCTTGTTGAAGTTGGTGAAGGATTCACACTCTCTTCACAAAAGATCGTTGCTCTCCGTACAATCTATTCATTGAAAACACAATAACAAAATAAACAAACATGCTAGTAAGCAAACAAACAAGTGAAAAGAACATACAAAATAACATAGCCAAAGAAGTTTAACTTAGTTGGCTAGGACAAAGGTCTAGTTTCAACTAACTTCATAATAATGGAGATAACAAGATAAAGTCTTGGGATTTTCCATTTGGGTCAAGGGTTGGACAAAAACGACTTGTTATTCTTCAACTTGTGTGGATGGCTCCAAGTCTTCACATGCTTGTCTTCTTGAATATTATCTTCATGCTTCTATTGTAGTCTTTTCCTTGGATGGATTCTTCTCTTGATCTTGATAGATTTCTTCATGGTTTTAACTTCACTAATTGGTTTGGGTATGGGATGGGCACAAAATACCACTAAGTCAAGAGAAAAAACAAGAAGAAAGATAGAAAGAGAGAGGTAGATGTTTTCTTCTGGATTTCTTCTGACTTGTACTTCCTTGAGTTGCTTCTAGTGGTTGAGTCTTTTCTTCAAAATTTCATCATTGATCTTCCTTGTAGCTCTTCATGTTGCCACCAAGTTAAAATTGAAGATCCTTCTATTGCTTGAGTCTTGTTTTCCATTTGCTAACTTGATGGATTCTTGAAGCAAGAATAGGGGGATGGAGGAGTAGATAGAAAACTATAGTACTAGTGTTTGAGGTTCACTACTTGGTCTCTTATGTGATTGATACATGCTAGGGAATTGGTCTTGGATTCAAAAATGGCCACAACAAACAATGGTATAAAGAATAGAAACAAATCTAAGCATGATCAACTAGTGGTTCACTGTGATGGATTTTTGGTCAAAACCCATGGTCATGGTCCTAGGGTGTCCAAAATGGTTGGGCAAGGTTGTTTCTGGTTCAAGGTTATCCAAAAGTCTTAGGTACTGATTTCTCTGGTTCAAGGTTACCAAAAGGAGCAATTTTGCTTAAGGGAACATATTCTAATTATTTATAGAATTAAATCTATGTTAAAAATACTCAAATAGACAACTTAATTCTAAATTCTGTTTTAATTTGATCATAAATTAATTTGGGACAGTGGATATGAAAGTACACATCCTAAGGTTTCCAAATATATTTTATTTGCAATTTTTGGATTTGTAGAATTTGAATTATACCCAAATTTATCAAACACGCATATTTAAATTTGAACCAATTTAAGTTTATAAAATTTGAATTTTAACAGTGCTAAAAGATTCTACAGATCAAGGGGATTTCAAAAAGTCCAAATTTGCTAAATTTGGGCTTATGGTTAAAAAGATATGATGTTTCTAAGTTATAGGGACTATTCTGTAAAACTACCAATTAATTTTATTCCGGAATAAAACCAGAAAAGAGTTGGGCTCAGATTTGGTTATTTACCGCGCGGTGCGGCAGACAGGGAGTGGGCCTGGGCCGGCTACGTGCTGCTCCGAGCGACGGATATAGAACTTAACACGCGCTGACTGGCAGCCATGCGGCGCGCTGTGGTTGGTTGGTATCGGTTCGGTAAGTGATTTAACAGGGGCCGTGGGATCTAGATCTAACGGACGGGGATCAAATGGAACTCACCTCGCCGGCGTGGCGGCCGGAAAATGGCGGCGCGGCGGTGCGCTGTTCGGGATTTCGATGAAGATGGTGCTTCGGCGGTCCCCTGGCTCGATGAAGCGGACGCAGAGGCGCGAAGCAAGACGGCGGGCTCGATGGTGATGACGGAGACCTTCACGGAGTCCTCTTTCGGTGGCAACGCCCGGTTGCTGTCGCACGGCCTCCGGCGAGCTTGAAACCAGATGGCGTGGTAGATGTGCTGCGCTAACAAATAACCGAAGGGCATCAAAAGATGCGCACAGGCACGGGAGACGGATTGGGTGCAGTCTCGGGCGTAGAGGGTGGCTCACCTCGTCGGGAACTTGCAAAAATGGTGGCGGCCGGATGAACTTCGACGAGCAAAATCTGAGGCCTGGGGGCACGAATCGAGCGGACTCTCGAGGGGTAAATGAAGAGGAGGAGGAGGTGTATAAGGGGCAGGGTTGGGGCATTCAATCGGAGGCAGAAGCGGAAGAATCAAGGAGATTTATTTATCCTTCAATTCGGTTCTGAAACGGACGGAAGAGGAAGAAGACGATGATGACGTCATCGTTTTTTTTAATATTCTGTTTTTCATTATTAATTTGTATCTTTTGATTCATAAATCCAAAACACCTCAAATAAATCTCTAAATTCTTAAAATAAAAATATCTTTCCACTAAGCATGTTTGTGGGAAACTTGGACACATTTCAACTTTTGAAATTTGAAAATATGATTAACTCCTTAATAGTACTTAATAACAATTTTAAAATAGATAAAGTAAATAAATGAAATTTGGGTTATATAAAATTTACACATACCTACTACTTGTCAAATACAAATTTTGAAATTCTTTTCAACACATTTCACTTTTTATATTTTTGAAATATAATTAATTCACTAATAGTGCTTAATGTCATTTAAAAAAAATTCGAATAATAAAATGATGTTATTGTCTAAACAAAATTTCAGAGACATTATGCATGTCATATATAATTTTTCAAGGTCATTTTAGCTCCTTTTGATATTTTATAATTAGAAGATATGAGTGATTACCAATAGCAACTTATTGCCATTTAATTAATTCATATCAAATAATTAATATTGTTGATCAATAAAATTCCAGAGAGTTACCACTATGAACAAATGTTGTTTCCGAATGTGTGATTCATTTTCATATCAAAATAATTCATCGTAAAACATTTAGATAATATGGTTTGCTTAAAGAAAGATAATAATTATTGAATAAAGAAAATTTATTTGAATATTGTTTAGGGTTTATGGAATAGAGGTATAATTGGATTGGTAATTTCAATTTCATTGAAATATTTTTATTCCTTGCATCTAGTTGGTTTTTTGGTGACTTGCATAACATGAAAACAAAAAGTTTCAATTTTTAGTGATTTTTGGACTTTCCGAAAATCAGGGATGTTACACTCACGACTAATGGTTGGCTTTTGTCCAATAGAGTATGGATAGTGACAACGAGATCATGATGTATCAAATGATGGAAGAGGAGGCCGCCCTTGCAGGCGACGATGAGAACAAGATGTTCATGGCGGCTCTGTTAGAGGCGATGGCCGAGGAGGAAGTCGAGCCAAAGCATGGTGGATCAAGGAAAGGGCGCAGGGCAAACAAGAATCGTCGAAGGGAAACCGGGCACATACTTTTGTTGTACGACTATTTGTCGGACACGCCGGCAAACATACCTCGTGAATTTCGCTGGCGTTTTCGGATGAGCAGAGAAGTCTTTAGGAGAATTGTGCATGGAGTTCGGGATTATGACGACTACTTTGAGCTGAAAAGAGATTGCGTCGGGCTTTTAGGATTTTCATCTCTTCATAAATGCACGGTTGCAATATGATGTCTTGCATATGGAGCCCCTGCAGATTCATTGGATGACTATCTTCATATGTCTGAGATCACTGCCGTTGCAGCCACATTTTGGTTTTGCAAGGCAGTAGTTGCAGTGTTTGGTACCGAGTATGAGAGATCACCAAATGAAGTAGACACGGCTCATTTGTTGGCACAAGGACAAGCAAGAGGATTTTCTGGGATGCTTGGAAGCATCGATTGCATGCATTGGACTTGGAAGAATTGTCCATTTGGTTGGCAAGGGATGTACAAAGGTGATCATCATGGAAAGTGCACTGTTGTGCTTGAGGCTGTGGCTGATTATGATCTTTGGATTTGGTATTCATATTTCGGCATGACTGGTTCTCACAATGACATCAAGTGTTGCAACACTCTCCACTATTTTAGAGACTAGCTGAAGGACATGCTCCGGGCTACAACTATTCGATCAATGGTCATGAGTACGACAAAGGGTACTGCCTAGCCGATGGCATATATCCCAATTGGTCTATATTTGTGAAGAAAATTCGTGACCCTGTCAGTGAGGCAAATAGAAATTTTGCAAAGAAACATGAGGCTGTCCAGAAAGATGTGGAAAGGGCATTTGGTGTACTCCAGAAACGGTTTGTTGTGATCAGGTATCCTTCTCTATGTTGGTCGATAGATCAAATATGAGATGTCATGAACACTTGTATTATCATGCACAACATGATCATCGAGAGTGAGCGAGACGTGAGAATGGTGTTCGATGAGCTGTTAGACTTTCAAAGCCCTCTTGTGGATCTACAACCAGACGTGTCTGAACTGATAGTATGGGCACCTACAGACCTGGCCATCTGGGCCGTTCCTGGCGTGCCGGAACAAAGCCCTCCAGCACAGCCCGCCACGTGCCCGGCCCGGCACAGGCTTCACGTGCCGTGCCTGGCCCGCGAAATTTTCCGTGCCGTGCTGGGGCCTCGAGGCCAGGCACACGGGCTTTGCCGGCACGGCCCGTTAAAGCACGCGGCACACAAGCACGCGGAAAAAAAGGGAGTTCCCGCCCTCCCCACGCTCCCAGGCGCGAAAAAAGGGAGTTCCCGCCTTCCCCACGCTCCCAGGCTCGAAAAAAGGAAATTTCCGCCTCCCCACGCTCCCTGGCTCTGTGTGCGCCGCGGGCCCCTGGCAGGCCTCGCGTGCCGCGGGCCGGCCCTTTTAGCTCGGGTGCCGGGCTTGTGCCCAGAGCAGAGGCCCGCATGGCCCGGCACGCTTAGGGTACATGCCGCACAGTGTCGTGCCGTGCCTGGCCCGTCTAAGCATTCGCGTACCCGTGCCGGGCCGTGCCGGCCCGTTGGCCAGGTCTGGACACCTAGGGGGTGAATAGTTGCTACGACCAATTTTAATTTTTCAAGTTTAGGCTTGGCACAAAGGTAAATTCTCTAGATAATGCAACTAAGGTTAATTTACCTATGTGACAAGAACAACAACAAATACAATACAAGCACAAGTAAAGGAGAGGGGAACGAGATAACCGATAGGAAGCACGCGGAGACACGATGTATTCCCGAGTTCCTCCTTGTTAAGGGAGTACGTCTCATTGGAGGGGTGTGAGTTTTGCCATAAAGGCCCACTCAACGCCACAAAGGCCTCACCCTATTCTCCGATGAACCACGCCACAAGGGCGTCCACCTTCCACTATTGATCCCCTTTGAGGCGAGAATCGAGTCCTTTACAAACAAGTTTGGGGCACACACCCACAATCAAATTGGGGGCTCCCAACAATCACAAGAATCACCAAGAGTAGCAAGATGTCTAGGTTCTCCACAAGATGAAACACTATACTAGTTCCCCTCAAGAAAATGAGGGGGAATGGAAAACCGGTTGGTGAAGACGTAGATCGGGGCCTTCTCCTTCAATCCTCCGAAGATCAACACTTTTGGGTGGAGAGATTGGGAGATCTAGCAAGGTGGGTGAGCTCTAGCAATGGTGAGATCTATTCTGGACGAGATAACCCAAGGTAGGAGAAGGGAGGGGGTATTTATACCTAGCCGTTGGAGACTTTTCTGGAAATGTCACACCGGAGACTCTGGTGTAAAGTCCGGAGACTCCGGTCTGAAAGAATCCAGACAGCTCTAGTACGGAGACTCCGGACAGTATCCGGTGTGTCTCCAGAGTGGCACCAGTGGGTGACACCACGACGCCATCTTCACATCTTTGCTTGGGAATCGAAAAGTCCGGAGACTCCGATCGGCCAGACCGGAGACTCCGGTGTAGACCGAAAATTTGGCGGAGACTCCGCCTTTTGCCTTGGCTCCTTCGCAGAGGATGTCTGGGGTCGAGCGAGCAACACGCGTAGGTGAATGTCCGGAGACTCTGATGTATCTCCGGATAGTCTATGCTGTGAGACCAGTGGGTGACACCACACGCGCAGCTCTGGCTTCTTCACAGGAAAGCTCCATACCGGAGACTCCAGTCTGGCAGACCGGAAACTCCGGCCTGGAAATAAATTCCAACAGGATTTCTCTTTGTCCGTTTTGATACTCAACACCACCATATGAAATATCGATAGACCCTGAAAAACAGCAGCACACATAAGAGTGTACATGTGTTGTTAAGAAACATCCAAAACAAGATGACTTAGGTGCATTTGCACTTTCAGTGTCTGTCGAGTTTGATTATTTTCTTAGTGTTTACCAGGAAATTTGGGACGAGGTGGTTCACCGGCAAATCCAAGCTGATCTTGTGGCACACTTGTGGGATATGAAAGCCTGCGAGTAGTTCGACCACGATGATTTGTTTGTACGAATTTAAAGAATTTGAACTATTTAAATTGTTGTAATAATTGTTGAACTATTTATTTGTTTGTATAATTATTATATACCAGTTTTACTGAGTGTTTTCATCAAATAGAAATTGATCAAAACTGAATCAGGGATGCCGTTTGGGGGGGGGGGGTAGCCGGTTGCGGGCGTCCCTATGGCACCCGTCCATCAAATTCGCGGAAACATGTACGACACCCCCAAAGGGACACCATTGGGGTGCCAGACATAAATTAGATGGGTGTCGTTGGAGGTGCTCTAGATGGCTGATAGCACTCCTATGAGTTGTATGCGTGGATGTACAATATTTGATAGCGACTTGACTTGGTGATGGTCTTTCGATCGGTCATGTTGAACATGAGTAACTTCCATATATATATTTTTTCGCAAAATCGCAAAAGCCTTGCGTTTCGATGAATTGATAGAAAAAGAGAGTTTATGTACAAGTCTGGGAATAGGCGACCCCACACCATACAACTCAACCCACTACAACTAGGGGAGAAGGAGTCCGAGGCCACTAGCTCCTGCGCACACGCAAGATCGAGCCTCGGTCTTGATGGTTTCCATCAAAGCGCCAAACGAGGGTCTTGCATTGTCAAAGACGATCGCGTTCCGCTGCTTCCAAATCCACCAGGCCGTGAGCATAATGGCTGACGAGGTCCCTTTACGCAACAACCGTGGGGTGGATCGAAGAGCAAGCTTCCACCAATCAACGAAGTTGTCATCCACAACCGGAGGCTTAGCCATGGATAGAATCCAAGATAGAACCTCATGCCAGATCGTCCAGGAAAACAATTACCCTGTGAGGATATGACCCATCGACTCCGAACCCTGATCACGAAGTGGGCAGCTCGCCTGGTGTGGAAGCCCCCTACGTGCCAGCCTCTCACCCGTCCAGCAGCGATCCAGATAGGCTAGCCAAATGAAGAATTTCACCCTGGGGGGTGCCCATGACTTCCAGTTAATCCTCCATGATCTCGACACGGTCGCTCCCCGGAAGAGCGCCTCGAAACAAGATTTGGATGAGTACTGGGGATCTGGTGTCCACCGCCAGATCAAACGATCTGGAGTCCCCTGCAATTGGACCCCTTGCATCATCCTCCACACCCGAATATATTGGAGGAGAGAAAGCGGGCATAAGGCCCTCGTAATGTCTGAGATCCTACGATGATCAATCACAACCTCCCTGACCGTTCTAGCTCTCCTTTGACGTTTGTGGATCAGAGCTGTAAGGTTAGGCGCGATGTCCTCCATCAACCTGCCCTCCAACCATTTGTCCTTCCAAAAGAGAGCCACCGATCCATCCCCCAGGACCAACTCAGTGGAGATCGCGAAGATCTGGCGTTCATCCAGGGAGAATTGCATGTCCAAGCCCGTCCACGGTCTATGTGGGTCGGCGTGTAGCCTCCAGAGCCAGCAGGTCCAAAGGCTTATCGAGGCGCGGGCGAGGTCAAGAATCCCGAGGCCACCGAGCCATAACAGGCGGCAGACCGCCGCCCAGTTAACGTGGCAATGGCCCCCATTTGCCGCCACCCTTCCCGTCCAAAGGAATCCACGCAAGATCTTCTCAATCCTCTTCAGGACCTTCTTGTTAGCGCTAATGACCACCAATTGGTGGAGGGGAATTGCCGCTAAAACCGCCTTGACCAGCGCAAGTCTCCCCGCTGTTGGCATCATAGCCGCCTTCCAGGATGGCAGTTTGTCAATGATCTGATCAACCAGCGGCTGCATTGCCTCGCTGGGTAGCCTCCGTAGCCCAAGCGGGATGCCAAGGTACTTGATCGGAAATTGGGCAAGCTGGCACCCCATCACCGCTGCCGCCCCTAATGCCACCTCCTCCCCACACCCGATAGGGAAGACGGAGCACTTGGCAAAGTTCGCATGGAGACCGGAGGCATGGCCGTAGAGCGCATGAATCCCTCTGAGATTTTGCAGCTCTATGGGATCCAGGTGGCAGAAAATCACCACATCATCCGCGTAAAGAGAAACCATGGTAACCAGGTCTTTACGTGCCACCCTGCGCAAGAGCCCAAGCTTAGCCGCCTTGGTCAAAACCTTGTTAAGCGTGTTGATCACCAGGACGAACAACTGAGGCGAAAGGGGGTCCCCCTGTCTCAGTCCCCGCCTATGCCAGATGGGGGGGCCTAGCTTGCCGTTGAGCAACACCCTGGAGCTGACCATGGAGAGTAGAATTGACACCCATTCACAAAATCTCGGCCCGAACACCATTTTATGGAGCACCTCGAATAGGAGCCCCCAAAAAACTGAGTCAAAGACTCGTGCGATGTCGAGCTTGAGTAACACCCTAGGTTCCTTGAGGCGATGGAGAAAACACGCGGTTTGTTGCACCAGCATGAAGTTATCATGGATGCAGCAGCCACGGATGAAGGTGCTTTGATTCTTGTCGATCATATTCTGCATCCGGGGGGCGAGGCGGATGGCCAGGGTCTTAGCCGCCAGCTTGGCGAATAAGTGGATAAGGCTGATCGGTCTGAAATCACCTAGAGCGGCCGCATCCGGGCGCTTAGGCAACAGGATGATCAAAGTCTGGTTCAGCACCTAGAACCCCCTCCCACACATCATGAAGAACTTGTTGAAAGCCGTCATGAAATCATCCTTGACTATGCCCCGACAGCATTGGAGGAACTCTGCCGTGAATTTGTCCGACCCCGACGCTCTTCCCTGCGGTAACTGCCACACCACCTCCTAGATCTCGTCCATCGTGAAGGGGTCCTCAAGGCCAGCAAGGTCGCCTACGTGCACCCCAAGGAAATCTAGGTCTAGCGAGAAATCCCGTTCCACCGAAGTTCTCATAATATTCTAGAAGTGATTGAATATCCCCTCCGCCATCTTGGCGTGATCCGTCGCTGCCTCCCCGTCCACCATGAGTTCCCGGATAACGTTTTTCCGGCGACGGTGGGAGGCGTGGTGATGGAAGAACACCGTGTTGGCATCATCCTCTGCCAACCACGCAATCTTTGCCCGCTGACGGGTGATGTCTACGCATGCTTCTATTCTTGTAGACAGTGTTGTGCCTCCAAGTGCAGAGGTTTGTAGAACAGCAACAAGTTTTCCTTAATTGGATCACCCAAGGTTTATCGAACTCGGGGACATAGAGGTCAAAGATATCCCTCTCAAGCAACCCTGCAATTAAGATACAAGAAATCTCTTGTGTCCCCAACACACCCAATATACTTGTCAGGTATATAGGTGCACTAGTTCGGCGAAAAGAGAGTAAAATGAAAGTAATATGGATGATAATAAGTGATAATAGAAATCTGAAATAAAAATGGCAGCAAGCAAACATGTACCAGAACAGGCGGAAAATGGTGTTTCAATGCTTGGAAATAAGGCCTAGGGATCCTAGTTTCACTAGTGGACACTCTCAACAATGATAACATAATTGAATGCATAAATATCTTCCCATCACTAGGCTACTCTTAACCCTCTCCGGTCTGATAACGAACACTAATCATTGTGTAGGGCTGCAAAAAGCATTCGTTAAAGTAAGCATTCTCATGTCTAGTTAAAGTAAGCATTCGTTAAAGATCACATATAGATCACACCATGGGAGAGAGAGATGAACCACATAGCTACCGGTAGAGCCCTCAGCCCCGGGGGAGAACTACTCCATCCTCATCATAGGAGACACACACGACGATGGACATGGCGGTGGAGTCGATGGAGATGGCTTCCGTGGGCACTTCCCCGTCCCGGCAGGGTGCCAGAAGAGAGATCTGTCCCCCTAAACTTGTCGGTGGCGACGGCAAAGCTACGGATGTATTTTGTGGAAAAGGTCGATTCTTTTAGGGTTTATGCCTTAGGGAGTATATATAGGTGAAATGGAGATGCCAGGGGGTGGCCAGGGGGCCCACACCACCTGGTGGCGCGACCAGGGGGTGGTGGTGCCACCCTATGGTGTGGCCACCCTGTGCCCCCCCCTCCGGGGCTCTTCGGGACTGGTGGATTCTTCCGGGACTTGTAAGACTTCTGGTTTTCGAATCGTCCAATTCCGAGAATATTTGCAGAACAACTTTTCTGAAATAAAAAACAACAGAAAACAGGGAACTAACACTTGGCATCTTCTTAATAGGTTAGTCCCGGAAAATCGATAAAAATGACATAAAGTGTAAGGAAAACATGTGGGAAACAACATGAAAACAACATGGAACATCAGAAATTAAGGATACGTTTATGACGTATCAAGCATCCCCAAGCTTAGTTCCTACTCGTCCTCGAGTTGGTAAACGATAAAACAATAATTTCTGAGGTGACATGCTACTAACATAATCTTGATCATAAAATGTAAAGGCATATGCAAGCTGAGATCATAGAACTTCAAACACAAACATGATAAGTAGAACTTTAATAATAAAGCAAAGCAATCACTTTTCATCATAAAGAGTATTTCAAATAAAGGATCATGAATAATAATGCAAAGAAATATAAACGTTTGTTTCAGGTATAGAGAAGGCATGGCAAAGTGATATTTCGCTAGTCCTTAAGAGTGGGGCAAAACATAAATGCCAGGACACCTTCAAAGTTTATGAGGAAGACTAGAGCAAATAATTTAAGAACCAATAATATCACATCATGAAGCAATTATTGATGTTTATGGGACAATGCACATAGAACTAAGAATGGCAAAAATGCTCTCTCAACTATGCATAAAGTTAGAAGATGGAGACTCAACATAAAAGTAAAAGAAAGGCCCATCGTGGAGGGAAGCAGGGATCACTCATGTGCTAGAGCTTTTTATTTTATTAAACAGAGGTATCAAAAATTTGACACTCCTCCCATACATCTTTCACAAACTATGGCTAACCGAACCCTCGGGTGCCTGCCAACAATCACATACCGTGGAGGAGTGTCTATATTTTGGGAGATGTATGCTAATATCAACGAATGGTAAACAGATAATACAGTACGTCACAAGTCAAATGGATTCACAAGAGCGGCTCCCATGTGAAGGACGCATCTGGGTAGAAGGTCATCCCTCTTTCTCTTTTGTTTACACAATTATGTTTTGACTAATAAATCAGGGGCAAAAATAGTGAAGAGATTGTGTGTGTATTAATTTGGGGCCGGGCACCCCGCTGCCAGCTCTTCTATCATTTGGATAAGCGGATGAAGCCACTAGTCTAGGGTGTGAAATCCAATCAATAAGTGAGATAAAGATTCTCTATTGACGTCCTCATGAGCACAAACAGAACATAAAGCAGGAGCAATTTTGAAAGTTTTAAAGGTAACACATGAGCAATTTACTTGGAGTGGCAATTAAATACCACATGTAGGTAGGTATGGTGGACACAATGGGAAAAACTTTGTTTTAAGGGAGTTGGATGCACGAGTAGAGCTCATACTCAGTACAGGTGGGGGCTAGCAAAAGACTAGGAGCGACAAATCAAGAGACCATAAGAGCCATAATCATGCATAGCGACATAAACATCATTAATTAAAGCATAAGCGGTATCATAGTTCAAAAACTAAGTATTCATGGAGGCTATTCATGACTGGTTCATAGTCATAAACATGGTGTGAGCATGCGTCAAGTCAACCAAATAAAACATTCGAAAGAGAATACCAAAAATTTATGCTTCCTTATGACAAGAACAGCTCAAGAATCTTTCAATGAAATATTAAACACTCTCCGATATTTGAGGCTATTCATGCTAATCAAAATCACAAGGCTTTATAACTAAAATAACATTTAGCATGACATGAAAAAGTTGTAGCAACAGTCTAAACAAGCTTCTACTTGCACCAATATAAATTCTACTTTAAACAGCAGTTTCTTTCTCCCAACAAACACCATACACAATATGTTTTAACAAAAACTCTCTAAATGCTACAGCAAGCAAACATGAGAGTACTCACATAATACTACTAAAATTAACAGCTCTAATAAGAGATGCATGCAAAACAGGAGCTAAATAAATGCAACAGCAAGACAGAGATTAAGAATACAAAGTATTCTCATGAAAAATCGGAGTGTGTCACTCTCCAATAAAAGAATTCTGGAGTCCAACCAAGTTTATTGAAAAAGTAAAAACAAACTGAAAGCAAAAACAAAAACAAACTGAAAACAAAATTAAAAGACGCTCCAAGTAAAGCACATAAGACGTGACCGACTAAAAATATAGTTTCACAAGAAGTGACCTGATAATTTGTTGATGAAGAAGTGGATGCCTTGGGCATCCCCAAGCCTAGACGCTTGAGTCTTATTGGAATTTTCTGGGATATACCACCGGGGCATCCCCAATCTTAGGCTTTTCACTCTTCTTGATCACATCATATCATCCTCTTCTCTTGACCCTTGAAAACTTGCTTCACACCAAACTTCTCACAATCTTCATTAGCAACGTTAGTGCAATCAAAATAATAAATTCACATGGTTCAGTTTCAACATAAAACGAACGCTCAAAATCACATTAGCTACTGTCATAACTTCTTTTAAAACTCTTTTTCTCAAAAGAACGCCAAAAGAAAGCGATTAAGAAGCAAATGCAATTATTGGCAGAAATCTGTCAAAACTGGACAGCAGGTAAAGATGAGTTTTTAGAAAATATTCTGTTGCTCAAATCAAAAAGTGGTCAACCAAGAAAAGTTGCGTATACAGCTCAGGATTATGCACAAAAAAGCTCAGGTCATTTTGAATTTTCTGTGAATTTATACGGAATAAACAGTGGACATCAGAAATCTGTTTCCTGCGCAGAAATCCGAAATATAGCCTCAACTTTCCACTAGAGGATTTACTTGGCTCAACAAGAACTCAAAAGAAAAGATACAGAGGGGTTGCTAAGGAAATAGAAAACACCCAGGTGCAAAGAACACCAAAGAAAACAAAAGAAAACGGGTTGGAAACAACGAAATAAAACGGGTTGTCTCCCGGTAGCGCTTTTCTTTAACGCCTTTCAGCTAGGCATAAAAAAGGGCAACTCAAGTATTTTCAAGTGAAGAAGCATCAACATCATAACTTTCTCTAATAATAGAGTCAAAATTTAGCTTCATCCTATTTCTAGGAAAATATCCCATACCTTTCTTGAGTGGGAATTGGTATTTAATACTCCCCTCTTTCATATCAATAACAGCACCAACAGTTCTAAGAAAAGGTCTTACCAAAACAATAGGACAAGAAGCATTGCATTCGATATTCATAACAACAAAATCAACAGGGACACGGTTATTGTTAACCATAATAAGAACACCATCAATTCTACCAAGAGGTTTCTTCTTAGCATTATCAGCAAGATGAACATCCAAATAACAGTGTTCCAACGTGGTAGATCAAGCATATCATAAAGCTTTTGAGGCATACCAGAGATACTAGCACCAAGATCACACAAAGAATTGCAATCAAAATCATTTACTTTTATCTTAATGATAGGCTCCCAACCATCATCTAATTTTCTAGGGATAGATGTCTAAAATTTCAGCTTTTCTTCCCTAACTTTCATGAGAGCATTGGTAATATGTTTAGTAAAGGCCATATCATGGCACTAGCATTGGGACTTCTAGAAAGATTTTGTAGGAACTTAATAACTTCAGATATATTGAAATCATCAAAATCAATATTATTATCATCAAAAGTAATGAGACCATTATCTCCCACATCTCTAAAAAATTCAGCACTTTTATCAGAAGCAATTTCAGCAGCTTGAGACAATTTAGCACATTTCACCAAAGGGGTGGAGTCTTTGTTAACACCAACTACTTTACCATTGATAGTACGAGGTTTACTAGCACTTGGAGCTTCAGTTTTACTAGTGGTGGTGATAGTGCAAACTCTAGCAATATTATTCTTTTTAGCCAATTCATCTTCTCTTTCCCACCTAGCACGTAATTCAGCCATCAACCTAACATTTTTATCAATTTGAACTTGGATGGTATTCAAAGTTTTACTTTCTTTAACATCATGTGGAAAAACCTTCAGTTTTAGAAAATCAACATCAATAGCTAGGCTATCTACTTTAGAGGCAAGAACATCTATTTTACCAAGCTTTTCCTCAACAGATTTATTAAAAGCAGTTTGTGTGCTAATAAATTCTCTAAACATGTTTTCAAGATCAGAGGTAGAGATTTTATTGTTATTGTAGGAATTGCCATAAGAATTACCATAACCATTATTAGGAGTATAGGGCTTATAATTGTTTCCACCAAAATTATTTCTATAAGCATTGTTGTTAAAATTATTATTTCTAATAAAGTTCACATCAACATGATCTTCTTGAGCAACCAAAGAGGCTAAAGGAACATTATTTGGATCAACTTGAGCTTTACCATTAACAAGCATAGATATAATAGCATCAAGCCTTTCACTCAAAGAGGAGGTTTCCTCAACATAATTTACCTTCTTACCTTGTGGAGCTCTCTCAGTGTGCCACTCCGAATACTTTATCATCATATCATCAAGAAGCTTTGTTGCATTGACCAAAGTGATGGACATAAAGGTACCTCCAGCAGCTGAATCCAATAGGTTCCTTGAGGAGAAATTCAGTCATGCATAAAAGGTTTGTATAATCATCCAAGTAGTCAGTCCATGAGTGGGACAATTCTTCACCATCGTTTTCATTCTTTCCCAAGCTTTAGAAACATATTCATTATCAAATTGTTTAAAATTCATTATATCACTTTGCAGGGATATAATCTTAGCAGGAGGATAATATTTTCCAATGAAAGCATCTTTACACTTAGTCCATGAACCAATACTATTTCTAGGCAAAGATAGCAACCATTCTTTAGCTCTTCCTCTCAAAGAGAAAGGAAATAATTTCAGTTTAATAATATCTCCATACACATCTTTATATTTTTGCATCTCACATAGTTCAACAAAATTATTAAGGTGGGCAGTAGCATCATCAGTACTAATACCAGAAAATTTCTCTTTCATAACAAGATTTAATAAAGCGGGTTTAATCTCATAGAAAGAAGCAGTAGGAGCAGGTGGAGCAATAGGTGTGCAAATAAAATCATTGTTGTTTCTGCTAGTGAAGTCACACAACTTAGTATTCTCAGAGGAACTAATTTTTAGCAGAATAAAATCAAACAAATAAATAAAAACTCTAAAGTAAACTATTTTTTTGTGTTTTTGATAAAGAGAAGAAAAACAATATAAAAATAAAAACAAGACAATAAGAAAAATAAAGAGGTTGAGAGTGAGAGACTCCCCTTGCCAGAAGACTTCCTTCTCCCCGGCAGCAGCTCCAGAAAAGAGCTTGATGTCTACGCACGCTTCTATTCTTGTAGACAATGTTGGGCCTCCAAGTGCAGAGGTTTGTAGAACAGCAACAAGTTTCCCTAAAGTGGATCACCCAAGGTTTATCAAACTCAGGGAGGTAGCGGTCAAAGATATCCCTCTCAAGCAACCCTGCAATTAAGATACACGAAGTCTCTTGTGTCCCGAACAAACCCAATATACTTGTCAGGTAGTTCGGCGAAGAGAGAGTAACATGCAAGTAATATGGATGATAATAAGTGATAATAGCAATCTGGAATAAAAATGGCAGCAAGCAAACATGAAGCAAAACAGGCGGAAAACGGTGTTTCAATGCTTGGAAATAAGGCCTAGGGATCCTACTTTCACTAGTGGACACTCTCAACAATGATAACATAATTGAATGCATAAATATCTTCCTTTCACTATGCTACACTTAACCCTCTCCAGTTGGATAACGAACACTAATCATTGCGTAGGGCTGCAAAAAGCATTCCTTAAAGTAAGCATTCCCATGTCTAGTTAACCCCATACTGTCACTATGAGCACCCTAGAAGGTACTAGACAAACACCACAATTCATAGAGGAGACACACACGGTGTGCACACTGTCACCTTCACACCGCAGGACAAGGTGACTCCAAAGTTCATATTAATAAAACACTTGAGTAGCACAATAGATGAAGAGTAACATCTACTTATTCAACTAGATTACAAAGCTCACGATCACATATAGATCACACCATGGGAGAGAGAGATGAACCACATAGCTACCGGTAGAGCCCTCAGCCACGGGGGAGAACTACTCCCTCCTCATCATAGGAGATAGCAACGGCGATGGAGATGGCGGTGGAGTCGATGAATATGGCTTCCGGGGGCAGTTCCCCGTCCCGGCAGGGTGCCAGAAGAGAGATATGTCCCCCGAAAGTTGTCGGTGGTGGCGGCGGAGCTACGGATGTATTTTGTGGAAAAAGTCGATTCTTTTAGGGTTTATGCCGCAGGGAGTATATATAGGCGAAAGGGCGATGCCGGGGGGGGGGGGTGGCTAGGGGGCCCACACTACCTGGTGGCGCAGCCAAGGTGTGGTGGCACCACCCTATGGTGTGGCCACCCTGTGGCCCCCCTCTGGGCTCTTCGGGACTTCTGGATGCTTCCGGGACTTCTAAGATTTCTGGTTCTCGAATCGTCCAATTCCGAGAATATTTGCAGAACAACTTTTCTGGAAAAAAAAACAGGGAACTGACACTTGGCATCTTGTTAATAGGTTAGTCCCAGAAAATTGATAAAAATGAGATAAAGTGTAAGGAAAAGATGTGGGAAACAACATGGAACATCAGAAATTAAGGATACGTTTATGACGTATCAACGTGCCATCGTACGGTCCAGAGAAGCGAGGTCGAGGTGATTTTCCTTGAGCTTGGCGCGCAGCGCGCGCTCAATGTCAGAAAGTTGGCGCGACTCCATAGCCACGTCGAGCCGAAGAATTACCTCCCGCGCTACCAAAAGCTGCAGCCTCGCACACCCAACCTTTTTATCGCTCCAGCTCATCAATTGACGAGCAGTGCGCTTCATTTTTGCGTGGAGGCGACAAAAGGGATCCGGGTCGCCGTCGATAGTACCCCACGCCGCCTTGACAATCTCCTGGAACCCGTCAAGTTTCAACCAGAAGCGCTCGAATTGGAACCTCTTTCGGCCCCCAGCTGCATGGTGCAGTCGAGGAGTAGGGAGGAGTGGTCCGCCATCACCGAGGCCAAACAACGGAGTGTACAGCTGGCATGTAGCTCTTCCCAGTCAACCAAGCATAGAACCCTATCCAACCTGACGAGGGTGGGAGGGTTCCTCTCGTTGTACCAGGTGTAACACCTACCATGGAGGTACACATCCATAAGCTCAGAGTCGCTCAGGAAGCGCCTCATCCTACCCATCATCCGCCGGTTCAAGTTGCCCTTGTTTTTATCTGCGTCGCGGTAAATCATGTTGAAGTCTCCGCAGAGCATCCACGACCTTGGGCGCGCCACCCGAATATTGCGCAGCTCTGCGAGGAAGGCGGTCTTGGCGGCCTCATCCTGCGGGCCATACACCCCTGTGATCCACCACGAAGGCCCCCCATCTACCGGGGAGACCTTGGCGGTAACCGAATTGGCATCAACATGGAGGTTGTCAAGGACGACCATGGAGCCCACCCAAGCAAGAATGATACCCCCTCTAGTGCCAATGGCTGGCAAACAACAGTAACCATCAAACTCGCTGCCAAGGGTTTCATTAATAATGGTAGCCGTTACATGAGAGAGCTTGGTCTCCTGGAGACAGACAATGGACGCGCCTACTGATCTAGCCAGGCTCAGGACATTAGAACACCGCGCGCGGTCGTTGAGACCTCGCGCATTCAACACCAACACCCTGGGTTCGTACGACATAAGGAATGCGCACACCCTAATGACCTCTCCCTGGGTTCAAACCTCGACAATACGACCACCCTGACGCTCTGCCGCTGTGGGGGAGCAGCCGCCACGCAGTGTTGAGACTGTCCACCCATAGAGCTCACCAATAGCATCGACCATCTCCTCCTCAAGAGGGACCCGAAAGAGTGTGTGGAACGCCTCCACCCGCTCCGTGGAGGGATCCTCCTCCTCCTCTCTGATTAGGCCAAGCTTGCGCATCAGGACCCGCTGCGTTCTCTTCTCGGACTTAAGATCACCCGGTTGGTTTGCAATCCTCGCACTTCGGCGCGGCTGGAAGTTCATCTCCAGGAGCCTAGCACACACCGTCGGAGTCTTCAGAAGAGACTCCGAGCGAACCATAGCCGCGGCCAAGAAATCCCCAATGGTGCGAGGGATCTCAGCATCCAACACCCTAGCAGCGCCACCCCTAGTTCGCGCGAAGGTAACCGGAGGCGAGGCAAAGCGAGCCACGCTTAGTGTTCCCGGCTCACCCCCCGAAATGTCCCTAGTAGGCGTGGGGTCCATCCCGATGGACTCCGGTGATGACTCCATTGACTGAGGAGCCAGCGAGCTGCCCGATACAGGTAATAACAGTACTGCCTACTAGAGTACTCCCTCCGTTCAACAATAGATGACTTCCATTTGTCTATATATGGATGTATCTAGACATATTTTAGTGTTTAGATACATCCATATATAGATAAATGTAAGTCATCTATTGTTGAACGGAGGGAGTATTAGCGAAGCAAAGCTGACTTAACAAGTCTTTTTTTAATTACTACTAGTAGGCACTCTGAGGTAAGTTTAACCACATCTTTCCCCCTTATAAATCTGGAATCCCAGCGCTTCATTTGACTACAGAGTACAGACAATCATCAAAGAAGGAAGAAGCAGAAGGTAATGGGGAAGAGCCGCGGCAGCATCGCGTTCTTCACGACCTACCGGCCGACTGTGCCCCTGGACATCTTCTCGTGCCCTGTTACTCCGCCGTCGCCGGCCCGGCAGGATGACGATCTGCTCCTCACCGACGGCGTCTCCTACAACCAGAACGGTCGGCCCATCCCGGCCGCGGCGCTCAAGGAGCTCCTCACGTTCCTGGGGAAGAAGAACCCCAATCTCGCCACCAAGTGCGGCGTCTCGCCGGACGACGCCGTCAACGGCCGCATCACCGGTCTGGTCTTCGTCTCCGAGAGGGACAACGGCCTCGAGACGCTGCACGTTGCCCTGCGCTTCCCCGCCTCCGCAGGCGACAGGGCAGCAGTGTCAGTGAAGGTGCTGAGCCTGGCAGACCTCTACGGCGCCGACACCTTCGGCGGCGTGCGCATGGAGGACAGCGGCTGCGTCGCCGGCGGCTTCGACGACGTCGGCCACTCTCTGGTCTACGTCTCCACCAAGGAGCCGGCGAAGACGCGCCGTACGCCGTGGACCGTCGTGTACAAGACTAACCTCGCCGACGGCAAGACCGAGCGCCTCACTCCACCAGGTACTTAAATTAAAGGCAAAACACCATCGCCTCTGTAGTCTCTGCTCTGTACTAACTAACCAAATTATGTTCGGTCATTTTTAAACTCGAACAATTTGGGTGCTTAATTACTTTTTACACTAGTGAAATGTTACCCAGCTAGTTCTCCTCGGCAATCTAGTTTTAGCTACATTTGTGATAAAATTAGGTACTGGAGCATACATATGTATAGTACAGCATATATCATTCCAAAGAATGGGATAGCCACAATTTTTGGATGTAGAATTTATTATTTAGTGCCTCTGCTCCAAGGTAATGCACAAAACTGTATTGTAATGGCTGTTGGTTGGCAATTGATTGTAGGAGTCTTCAGGTCAAGAAAAATATAGCACTTGATCTCGACTTTTAGTTGGTTATACGATGTCAATACACCATATTACAGTGTCAGATGATATAAAATGCATGTATTATTACTACATATCAATTTATCAATATGATTTAGTTAATTAAAACACCATCTCCTCTGTAGCAGTCTGTAATGATTAACCAAGTTAATTTGTGTCATTTTCAACTAAAATTTTGGTGCTTAGTAATTTTATATGTTTATTGAAAAGTTACCGAGTACTTGCTAGGTAATATTTTTTTAGCTAGATTAATGCTACAATTGCACAATGGGACATATATATGTAAAGTAGTACAATAGTATATCTTATTCCAAATGAATAATGTGATTAAGTGTACCGACAATTTTTATAGTTGGAAATGAAAATTTTACTACTCTTGTGATCTCTGCTCTAGGATGATGCACAAGCACAATACTAGTATTATACTGGCTATTGACTGGCAGTTTATTGTAGGAGCCCTCAGGTCAAGAAAAATACATAGCACTGATCTTGACTATTAACTGGTTATACAGTGTCATGCTACCATAATACATATGTAACGAGTCATATCATGTAAAATCAAGGAAAAAAATAGCGCTCTCCAGGAAAATAGCGTTGGCCTTAAAATACACTACTAGCATGCTATAGCGTGCTATTTACGAGATATTTTTCAAGGATATCTATTTACGAGATATTACATCAATTGATTTAGCGAGACGATTTTCATAACGCTATAGCATATTATTAGCGGCACAATAGCGTGATATTTTTTACAGTGTGTAAAATGCACACATTATTGCTGCAGATCAGTATGATCTGAGCCCCGCCGTGTCGCCTTCCGGGAAGATGGTTGCGGTGGCCAACTTCCGATGGAACAGGTGGACCGGCGAGATTGAGCACCTGAAGACCGACATTGTCGTGATGAACGTGGACAGGCGGGCACAGGGTGGCCTGCGGCGCAAGATCCTCATCAGAGACGGCGGGTGGCCGACATGGGGCAGCGACAACGTCATCTTCTTCCACCGAGGAATCGACACGATGTTCCCTTCGGGTATGGTTGAGACAAATTGGGGTGTGTTCGGGTACGACATCACCACAAAGGAGACCATCAGAGTGACGCCGGTAGAGTTCGACGCGGTAACTCCGGCGGCTATCAGCGAGACCAAGGTGGTCGTGGCCACCATTCGGCAGAAGTCCAAGAAAACAGAAGCTCGCCGAGTGGTGGCAGAATATCGACAAATCGAGATATTCAATGTCAATGCACCGTATCAGCCGGTGCAAATCACCTTCAAAAGCAGGCCAGAAGAGGACCACTACAACCCCTTCATTCTTGACGGCGGTAAGCGCGTTGGTTACCACCGTTGTAGAAAAGACAATCTACTTGAGGTAGGATCAAAGGCTTTGAAATTTGGTGTGTTGGCTTGCTTAATAAAACTTGCTGAAATTGCTCAAGCTTGATAATCTGTGCACTGAATGCAGAATGAAGGTAGTGTCCAAAGGAACTTCCACAGGCTGCAGTCCCCGCAGTCGCACGCGGACGTGGGACTCTTCAGGGTCTCTGGTGTGTTTCCGACCACCTCCAAGGATGGCTCCAAACTTGCATTTGTTGATAACAAGTTCAAAGCCGTGTGGCTTGCCGATAGCCATGGACTGCGCGTCGTGTATGAGGTACCCCAAACTGATTTGGCTGAAATTAGTTTACCGGGACATATCAATTCTTGATCGATCTAAGAATGTTATATGCATGCCAATTTATCGATTTTGTAGATGAGAGGTGCCAACAGCATATTCTCCACGGCGTGGAATCAAAACCAAGACAAGGACACACTGTACGTGTGTATAGGTCCGTCCTTCTCTTCTGCCAAACCGCTTGAGATCTATGCCATCTCCAATGTGTCTGGCTCACACGCTGGTCGGAGGGTCGAGCGCCTCACTGACGGGCACTCCAACAACGCCTTCCCGTCGAGCAACCCAGAAGGGACCAAGTTCGTGTTCCGGTCGACGAGAGACGGAGGGTCGAAGCTGCACAAGAATCTCTACATCATGGAGGACGCGGAGGTTGGGGAGTTCAGCGAAGGCACGGTGAGACGGCTGACCAATGGTCCGTGGACGGATACTCACTGCAGCTGGTCTCCAAGTGGTGACTGGATCGTCTTCTCCTCCTCACGCGACAAGGCGGCCGGCGCACCGGAGAACGACATCCTTGATCCGGGCTTCTTCGCCGTTTACCTGGTCAAGGCGAGCGATCCAACGGTGGTGGTGCGGGTGATGAAGAGCTCGGATAGCGTCGCCGGGCACGTGAACCACCCGGTGTTCAGCCCGGACATGAGGAGCATCGTCGTGGCCGCCGACCTCGCCGCCGTCTCCACCGAGCCCATCTCGATGCCGCAGTTCCTGCACTCGGTGAGGCCCTACGGCGACATCTTCTCCGTCGACGTTCGCGACGCACAGGACATGACCAAGAACGAGGACATCAAGGAATTCCATCGCATCACGCACAGTCGCTATGAGTACGCCACGCCGGAATGGACCAGGTTCGCCACCGACGACCCTAACGCCCGGTGGAACGACATGCTCGTCGGCAACACCAACCTCGCTTTCGGGGCGGCATGCCCGCGATAATCCTGCCCTGCCTGACTGCCTCGCCTTGAGCGACCGCTGACAGTGACAGGGGTAGCTACCCGTACGCATACATCGCACCACCCCAAGGAGATGCTGCCAGCCTATGTCTCCCTATTGCATACCGATACTTCTTTGTAATAATATTGATCGAAAGTACTACTCCTGATGAAGGGATGATAACCCGGTAGGCCAACGCCAAGGAGTAACTCGGCCCAAAGGACGCTGCATAAGACCCGGCTTAAGATAAAGGAGTTTTCTAGAGGGCCCAAGAACGTAGGCCTCGTAACCCGGATTGTGGGTTCCGATAAGGAAGTTTAGGGTTTGTAGGCAGTGTCCGGGTAGGATTCAGAGTGCGCCTTGGAGAGTAGGCCAGGGGGTCCGGATATTATATAAGCCGGCCCCTAGGGTTAGACGACAGAGATCCAGGAGTTAGAGCAATATCGCTAGGTACCGAGTATCCAGTGTAATACGAGGGTTGAGTTAATATATCTAGATCGGAGACTCGGCGACTTGATTGCCGGCTACCAGATCGCATATCATCATGTTTTCCCTTGAGATAAACCCTCTCCCAAACACCAGAGTCGTCTTGCCCCAAGATAAGTTACCCCCGGTAACGTCTGCCGTGATTATCCCACGACAGTTGGCGCCCACCGTGGGGCCTACGTCCAAGGGTGTTTACATCACGGGAGAAGCTCGGAAGAACATGGAGAACCTTGTCATCGGCGAGATCTACACCGACCCCGAAGGAGAGAAGATGGTGGACGATTCCGGCTGGGGGCCAGAGTCGGATCTGCTCGAATCCGGATCTGTCGCGACAATCGGCCAAATCAACGTCTTCGTCGGCATGGTACGTACGTCCGGTTCAACCCCTGACGATTTCGAATTTAATTATGTGACAGGGGAGGCCACCCACGCTCAATCAGATGGAGAAGAATCGATCGGGACGGTAGATCCGACAGAAGAGCCCCCCACGAAGAGGGAACAGCCGGAGGAGCCGGCATGGACCCCGGGTGGCCGGGTCATGAGAGAAGATGATACCGAGTCTATCTTGCACCTACTAGAGGATCGGCACGAGTCTATCCACCACGTGCATGTCACATGAATTTCTAACAAGGATCAAAAGATACTGAAGCAAGCGGTAAACTCGGTTTCCTCGGCTGTACCGAGATACCTGAGATGGTCAGAGCAGAACGTAACATGGAGCAGAAGAGATCACCCAGAAAGGATAGAACACCCGGGAGTCCTAGCATTGGTGGTGGCACCACAGGTCAATGGTTATGAGCTGAAGAAGGTCCTAATGGACGGTGGAAGTAGCATCAATATCTTGTATTGAGAAACCTTTCTACGCATGGGTCTCAAGGAGTCCCAGCTACAGAAAAGTCCAACAGTCTTTCACGGGATAGTGCCGGGTCACTCAGTATGCCCCGAGGGAAAATCGCATTGGAGGTAGCTTTTGGAGAATCAAAGGACAATTTCCGGGTTGAATGGCTTACTTTCGAGGTGGTTAAGTTGCGCAGTCCTTATCACGCGCTATTCGGAAGGCCGGCTTATGCTAAGTTCATGGCCAGGCCGTGTTATGTGTATCTACAACTAAAAATCCCGGGTCCCAGGCAGACCATCACCATACATGGGAGCCGGGATATAGCGGCTGAGTGTGATGAAGGAGATGCGGTAATGGCCGAACAAGCTTGCAGAAAAGAGGAACTCAAGTATTACCGGTCTCAAGTAGACTCAGATGACAGAACAGCATTGAAAAGACCGAGTACTGAGGATGAAAGAGCAAAGTTTAAGGCAGCACAGGACACAAAGATGGTGGATTTTACGGAGGGTGATCCCTCCAAGCAATTTGCTATAGGATCTAACTTGCATAAATTTATCTTCCAAGTGGGAATATGTTTTTTTTAAAGTAGAGTGGTGGTGCAGGATTGCCCCCATGGCCGCACCCATCATAGGGGGCTTCCAAGTGGGTCCTAGGGCACCACACATAGGCGCATTACTTCTCGCTAATTTTTCCAATATTTTATTTAGAGAGAAAAAGAAAAGAAAAAAGGGAAAAAGTAAAAAGGAGGAAGAGTTGGACTCCACATGGGAGTCCAATCTGAATTCCCCTAGGAGGGGGTGCGGCCACCTCCTTGGTGGAATTGGGGAGGGACTCCTCCCTCCCAAAGAAGGTCTCCCTCCTCCTCCACCTATAAAAGGGACCCCAAGCTTCAAGACAATTCATATCAATTGGCTTTCAAGCCCCTCTCTCTGGTAGTATTAGAGAGTCTAAGTAGAGCCCCTCTAATTCAATTAGAGCTTTTTCTAATGGGGGTTTTGAGGTGTTGTCTCTGAATTATATCTATATTCTAATTGATCCCTCTGATGTGTTGAGAACTCCACCTTCTTATACACTTGTGGTTTCTAGTCCTGAACGCCGAAGTGCTGCAGAAGTGGTCCTGACGTATGTGTGCGAACTCTCAGAGGGGTAACATGTGTGACTCTCACTCTGCTGGATCAAGGTGCAGGATACAGTGAGTTGGCAACATCATCACCCAAGGACTGGTGCATGAGGATTTTCTACAGACTTCATCGACATCGTCACCGACATCTCTTCCGCTTCTATGGTGTCTGGTACACGGTCTCGAACTAGATCTGAGAATTATTTTTCACTTGTATCTTCATAGATAGATCTTAGCGGCTGTAGCATGTCTTGCAAAATTCTAAATTCCCGTACACACAACCCAATATATACATTGATCGATGGAGAGCTCGTGGTCATTTCCCCTCTAAAAAATGGACAATAATTAACATGTAGACCTGTGGCGGCCGGATGAATATCTGAGAGTGTGACTACCATGGTGCTTATTCTTGGCCCAGTTTTTCCATGAACATATTAACTCTATCTTATGACGAGAATTCTACGGCCTGAACATTCAACTTTTTTCTTGACAAAGGTTAATATATTAATATCAAGGTGATAATAAGTACACCCAGCCCCTGCAACGAGACAATGTCAAGACCTAGTCGAGATATCGAGGCTACACACAACCAAGTTATTTATAAACAAAGAAAGAAAATAAAAGTCCTGATCAAGGGTTAAACCCAATCAATCAACAACACTATAAGACACGACAACACATCAACCACTTATGTTGGCACCACCTAGATTTCGAGAATTGTTCCCCAACAACGATGACTCCAACAAGTGAACAACGCGTTGCCGGACCCAACCGGTATGGCCAGATCATGTTTTTTTTTTTACCTTGGAGATTAATCTGAGAAATATCTGGACAATGCCTTCAAGAATGGAACAGGAAAAATCGCCATTGTTAGGCACAACCAATAAAAGCCAACCCTAGGGTTTTCACCCTGGAACTCGAGACCGAGTACCTGAATAGCAGCACCAAATCATGTTGCCTCTGTGTTGCCAACCCACTCGCCAAAAAGAAGTCGATGTTGCAATGTTCCGATCTCGAAGATGGGCAAGCATGCGCCATAGGTGTAGAATCTAAAACTCTGACTCCATGCATGACTTGTGCATCCGCTAACCAGGACATCCCCACGTGGTCCAAAACCGTGTCTGCACAAAACATGCTCTAGAGCAGCATCAAGAAACATCCGTCACCATAGACAAGAATGATCGACGGTGCCAAAACTTAGTCATCTAACAAATGTTGAAAGCTCGGATCTGCCATGGAAGACGCTTTTATGCCAATTTCCCGAACACATACATCATTGCGGGTGCACAACGACATGTACAGGAGAAGCTAGCACACTGGCAGCCCATTAGGGCGGCACCTGCAGCGCGCCTCCATTACTGCCTCTGATTCAGATTCCATTACTGCCTCTGATTCAGATTTTCTTGTCGAGCCGAGCGGATGAGACCAGCAGCTCGTACGAGATCTGGCCTTGAGGCATCTGTGAATTGCAGAGCTCGATGAAATTTCCTCACTTGACAAGGTCCTTAAAAACCTGAAAACAGAAACGAGACTAAAGCTGCACGGCAAGCAAGTGATGAGTGGGCAGAGCGAGATCCTAAACACAATACATCGATGATGTTTATTCAACTCAAAGTAAAATGCGAGCGCGGTTACAAGGTGATACAATCAAACGTAGGCTGTGGAAACGTGGAGTGATGCAAATGAAACAAACGTAGGCCATGGAGAAAAGTGGTATGAAGAAAGGGAAATATGCGACCGATGCATGCAGCAAAATATATTGGTACTAGTAGGTGTTAATTCTTGGGCGCGACGAGCTTCTCGATTTCCTGCAGCGCCTGGATGGCGGCCTTGATGTAGAACGCGATCGGCGCGGAGACGGCGCCGAGCGGGTCGGCGGCGATCTCCTCCTTGACGTCGTCGTCGGCGGAGGGCAGCGGCGCCGTAGGGTCGTCCTCGAACCGCTGGGCCTGCTTCAGGTACGCGTCCATGCGCGGCGTGGCGAAGAGCCGGACGGCGTCCATGTCGCCGCCCCTGGCCGCGTACCGCTGCCGGCCGTGGGACGTCTCGGAGGCCAGCGCGTAGGGGCGGCCCTCCGCCTCGTACAGCTCCTGCGACTCCATCAGATCTAGCAGCTGCAGCAGCTCGGCGCGGAGCATGCCCACCAGCTTCTGCCCGCCGTCGTCCAGCACGACCACGTCCTCCAGCGCGTTCTGCGCGTCCGCCAGCTTGTACCGCGCGTCGTCCAGTTTCTTGCGGTCGGCCATCTCCCTCGCCTCCCCGATGGCGCCGGCGTGCTCCCGCCGCGCCATCTCCGCCAGCACCGAACGCGCCTTGCCGCTGACGGCGCCGGGGTCGTCCGAGGGGTTCGGGGTGCGGTTGATGAGGATGTCCTGCGGAGTCTGGTCCTGGACGCCGCCCTGCGCGGTGTAGCGGTGCTGCGCCTCGGCCAGCGGCGCGTCGTACTCCGCCGTGTCGGTGCTTTCGAGGAGCGTGAGGTTCACAGCGACCTTGCGGGTCTCGCCGCTGAAGAGGGTGCCGAACGTGATGGTGATGACGCCGTCGCCGTCGGTGGCCTGGGTGTAGTCCGTGCCGCGCGCCACGGTCATGGCGTTGAGGTCACGGGGGTCGTCGGTCTTGGGCGTCAGCTTGAGTTCCACGTCCTGCGCCACCACGGTGAGGAGGCCGCCGAGCAGCTGCGAGAAGGGCGCGGTCACGTTCCCGCCGTCTGGCACGGAGCTGAACGTGCCGCCGGGGGACTTCTGGGCGACGTCACTGAGCAGGGCGTGGTCGGCGTCCTTGCCGAAGCCGAACGTGTACACGGACACCTTCCCCAGGTCGGGCCGCCTGGCGTCAGTGTTGTTGTTCTGCTGGCCGTCGGACATGAGGAAGACGTTGGCGGTGCGGGCCCTGGTGGTGGCGCGGCCGGAGAAGACGGCGAGGGCGGTCGCCATGCCGGCCTCGATGTTGGTGCCTCCACGTGCGACCAGGCCGTCGACGATGACCTTGAGGTCGGCCTGGGCGGCCTGGGTGACGGAGCGGAGCGGGCAGTGCCTGGTAGCTGTGTTGGAGAAGGAGACGACGGAGAGGCGGTCGACGGGGGTGAGCTTCATGATGACGAAGTGCATCGCCTTCTTCATGCTCTGCAGCTTGGCGCCCTGCATGCTGCCGCTCACGTCCAGAACCGCCACCAGGTCCAGGCCTTCTCTGACGGCAGTGGACGAGGTGGCGTTCAGCTCCACCAGCGCCGTCACCGCGTCCGCCGTCAGCGCCGCCTCGTCCTTGCTGTAGATCGGCGTCTTGATCGTCACCAGACCCTTGGTACTGCCTGCATTGGAAGCAGGAGGCTTCTCGTCATCGTTGAACGCCATGGCTCAGTTGAAGATCGATCCGGTCGAGAGAGAGCCACCAAATTCGAGAGAGAGCTAGCTAAGCTTCCAATATATTCGACGCTCATGAATACCTTCCCACTGTATATATAACAAGGTTCCCGAGCACCCTCGAGAAATAGTCATATCGGGCAAAAATTTCCAATTTTTTGAATTTTGACAAAAACTCTCAGGTAACTTGTCACGATTGGAAACAAAAAAGATTGAATTTCCGAATTTTGATTTTTTTTAACTCGTTCTGCAACCGGTCGGGATTTTCTGGTAAACGTGGTAACCGGAAATCCCGACCCCCCTCGAGATTTTTTTCCTGTCAATAACCCAAACCTTGATATACATACAAGTGGAGCTATCACGAGCATGGATCAATCGATGGATACATAAAAAAAAAATTAAGATTCAAACACATCTTGGGATTGGGATAGGGGGAGGCGGGGAAACCTAAGGTGGTTTTCGTCACCATCCACGACCCTCCGTCGATCCTCAAATCTACATCCACATCCTCCTCTTGGCAAGGTACTGTTTGTTGAATATATTAGCAATTTAGCACATGATTTAATGCGAAATAGCAGCAGATGAATTGCGACAGTAGCAAATACAGTAATCATGCAAATATCTAGATCTAGTACAGTAGACAAACTGATCCAATCTATAGCTAGAACTAGACATAAGAATTCCAGAAGTATCTCATACAGATGGAATAGAATTACGTACGATGGAGCGGTAGCGGCACCGCCGTTGTTGTTGTCCACGTCGGCCATGTCGTTGTCGTCGATGAAGAGGTTGCCGATGTCGGGGAAGAAATCGTCGTTGGGGAAGTGGTCGCCGTCAGCAGTCGCGCTCATGCGCTCCCCAAAAACCTGATCGCCCCTCTCCCGTACAGGATCACAAGAGGCGGGGTTCCGGAGGCCTGCTGTCCCTTCTCGCGGTGCACGCCGAAAGGAGGGATGGAGAAGACTTGAATTGGCGGCGCAGTATTTTGGAACGGTATGACGAAGTGGCGGCTAGGGTTTACCGTATGCGCGTATTTATATGCGGGCTGGGAGAGACGTGGGCGTAACTCCACGTCTGAGTCGGTTCGGATCCACGATCCAGAAAGGAAACGGAAACGGTTTTGGAATTAACGCGTCCGTCAATTACCAAATTAAATGACTCATTAAATTTTCCCAATCGACAAAATAAACGCTCTCGGCTCGGCTCATTCCCGCAACCCGCGGCGCGTCGTGTCGTGACGAGGCGTGGCGAGGCGGGCGGCGGAGGAGGAGGAGCGCGCGTGTGGCACACCTCTCCTCTTGCCTTGCCTACTCATACATGAGCTAGAATGGCTCACGTTATAAGGTGCTTCCACTCTCTTCAAACTAGCAATGTGGGACTAAACTTTAGTCCCACTCACTCCACTTATTATTCATGAATGGGCCATGACAATTTCAGGATTTTTAGTGGGCTTAATGGGCTAGCCAAGTGAGCCCATATGACGGAGCCCATGTAAAATTCCAACAATCCCCCACAAAGTGTCATTAGCATATTTCATAAACTCTGTTCCAAAACATTGTTTATATACCGGTGTTAGTGGAGACTGTTAAGTTGAACTTCCACTTAGAACATCATGCTACACTAGTTCACAACTTGAATAGTGGACTACGCCTTGAACTACAAGTTTGCTGTGATACCCGTTTCACACAATGTCTGAACCGATACTAGGCTGCCGCAAGGCTTCCCCGCGGTTTGGAGCGTATGCGTCATACTCCGAAGGCCTTTCATGAGTTTATTAGAGAGCACCCGATTCTCATAGACTGCGACGTTTAACAGTCAGACTCATATAGGTGAGTTCCTCAGGAGATGTTCTGTAGGACACATCTCCGCTTATATAAATAAGCCACTTGGAACACATTAAGACAAATGTCAACCTACCGTACAGATCAGGAGAGTATTGCATCTTTTATGGAGTGGAATAAAATATAAGGATACTCTCCTCTCAGCTGACCAACAGCTTGTCTCCCACTTCTAATTCACGGGATCTCCGATCACATAGAGTGGGTTACCACTGTGGGCAACTCATAACGTGGGTCTCAAACCCATCTCCCTTGATGCATTATCTATCACATTCCGTGATAAACCCTTTGTGAAGGGATCTGCCAAGTTCATGGACGTTTGGATATAATCCAACGCAATAACTCCGGAGTTCTTCAATTTCCTGACAGATTTTAATCTCCTCTTCACATGTCTTGATGACTTTGCATTATCCTTAGAACTGTTCACTTTGACGATCACAGTTTGATTATCACAGTTCATTAGGATTGCGGGTATTGGTTTTTCAACCATAGGCAAGTCCATCAAGAGCTCACGAAGCCACTCTGCCTCAACAGTGGCTGTGTCTAATGCTGCGAGTTCTGCTTCCATAGTTGACCTCGTTAAGATGGTCTGCTTGCAAGACTTCCAGGAAACAGCGCCACCACCAAGTGTAAAAACATAACCACTAGTGGCCTTAAGCTCATCAGCATCAGATATCCAATTAGAATCACTATATCCTTCCAGAACCCTCGGGTTTCCGGTATAGTGAATTCCATAGCTCGCAGTGCCTTTTAAATAGCGCATAACTCTCTCAAGCGCACGCCAATGATCATCTCCCGGATTGGAAACAAACCGGCTCAATTTGCTCACAGCAAAAGAGATGTCAGGTCTCGTGGCACTCGCCAAATACATAAGCGAGCCTATAATCTGAGAATATCTCAGTTGATCTCTAGTAATCCGTTGATTCTTTCGAAGCAACAAACTAGCATCATATGGAGTTGAAGAAGGCTTGCAGTCACTATACCCAAAGCGACTCAAGACCTTTTCCACATAGTGAGATTGAAGCAGTGTGATCCCACCATTATCATCTCTCAACAGCTTGATGTTCAAGATAACATCAGCTACTCCTATATCCTTCATCTCAAAGCAGCGAGATAAGAAATCCTTAACTTCCTTGATTAAATCAAGATTGGTCCCAAAGATCAATATGTCATCAACGTATAGACATAGAATAACTCCCTCGCCCCCACCATGGCGATAGTACACACACTTGTCAGCTTCGTTTACAACAAAGCCTTCAGCAGTCAAAGTCCTTTCGAACTTTTCATGCCATTGCTTAGGTGCTTGCTTGAGGCCGTATAATGACTTCAATAACTTGCACACCTTGCCTTCCTGACCGGGTACTACGAAACCATCTGGCTGATCCATGTAAATTTCCTCGTCCAACTCTCCATTAAGGAAAGCCGTCTTAACGTCCATTTGATGAACGAGAAGACCGTGTGAGGCAGCCAGTGATAGTAGCACACGAATAGTGGTCAGTCTAGCAACAGGTGAGTAAGTATCAAAGAAGTCTTCACCTTCTTTCTGGGTATAACCCTTGGCCACAAGCCTTGCCTTGTACTTTTCAATTGTACCATCAGGCCTAACCTTTTTCTTGAACACCCACTTACATCCTACAGTTTTACACCCATAAGGACGATCAGTGATTTCCCAGGTTCCGTTAGCCAAGATGGAATCCATCTCGCAACGGACAGCCTCCTTCCAGTAGTCAGCATCAAGAGACGCATAGGCTTCTGAAATAGTCTTGGGTGTGTCATCCACGAGGTACACAATGAAATCATTACCAAAGGACTTTGCAGTCCTCTGTCTCTTGCTCCTTAAAGGAACTTCATTGTCATCCTCCTCGGGATTCTCAACGTGTTCTATCGGGATGGTGGATTCAGGAATCTCAGCTAATTCCTGACTAGATGAAACAGGTTTCTTCTGATTTGATGAGCTAGACATATCCTTCATAGGAAATATGTTCTCAAAGAAAGTCGCATCATTCGACTCCATAATCGTACCAACATGCATGTCGGATACCTCAGATTTTACTACCAAGAATCTATAACCAATGCTATTAAAAGCATAGCCCAGAAGAACACAATCTACGGTTTTAGGTCCAAGCTTGCGCTTCTTGGGAATTGGTATATTGACTTTCGCCAAACAACCCCAAGTACGTAGGTAGGAGAGTTTCAATCTTTTCCTTTCCCATTCCTCAAACGGAGTAATGGTTTTATTCTTTGTGGGAACTCGGTTTAGGACATGACATGCAGTCATTAGTGCCTCCCCCCACCATGCCTTGGAGAGACCCGAAGTGTCTAACATGGCGTTAACCAAATCAGACAACGTTCGGTTCTTTCTTTCAGCCACCCCATTTGACTGGGGTGAGTAGGGAGGCGTCCTCTCATGAATAATACCGTGTTCAGCACAAAAAGAATTAAACTCGTTGGAAAAATACTCTCCACCACGATCAGACCTAAGCCGTTTAATTTTACGATCAAGTTGGTTCTCAGCTTCGGCCTTATAGTTCTTGAAATAAGTTAAAGCTTCATCTTTAGATTTCAGAAGATACACATAACAATATCTAGTGGAGTCATCAATAAGTGTCATAAAATATTTCTTTCCACCTTTTGTCAATACGCCATTCATCTCACAAAGATCAGAATGTATAAGTTCTAGTGGTGCCAAGTCTCTCGCCTCCGCAGTCTTATGAGATTTGCGAGGTTGCTGAGCTTGAACACACACTTGACATTTGGAACCTTTAACAGTACTGAATTTCGGAATTAAACTCATATTTGCTAACCGCGTCATGCAACCAAAATTAATATGACATAGTCGTGAATGCCAAACATCACAATCATTATCGTGGCAAACATTATTAATAACTTTGGTGCAAATATCTGACAAGGATAAGCGGAACAAGCCTCCGCACTCATAGCCTTTACCAATAAATTGTCCATACTTGGAAATTACAACTTTATTAGACTCGAAAACCAACTTAAAACCATCTCGACATAAACGTGAGCCGCTGACGAGATTTTTATTGATGGAGGGCACATGATGAACGTTCTTCAGCCGCACGATCTTCCCCGAAGTAAACTTCAGATCGACCGTACCAACACCACGAACAGTAGCATGTGACCCGTTCCCCATCAGCACGGGGGAAGTCCCTGTGACCTGATAAGAAGAGAACATGGAAGCCTCAGCACAAACATGTACATTGGCACCTGTGTCAACTAACCATTCAGGTGAATGACAAACTGAAAGAATAGTGGGAACTATACCGTACCCAGAATCCTTCATCTCAGTGTCAGCCATGACAACATTAGCGGTCTTGCCGCTGTTCTCCTGCTGCTGCAGCTCATAACGCTTAGGGCACTTTGGAGCCCAATGGGTCAGTTCACCGCAAACGTGACATGACCCCTTTCTCTTCTTGAAGTTGGTAGAGTGCGACGGCTTAAACTTGCCATCGGGCTTGCCTTTACCCTCGGATTTCTTCTTGTTATATTTAGGCTTGTTGGGCGGGTAATGTTTCTTCTGTACCACATGAGCAGAAGAATCTACCTCAGCAACCCGAGCACGTGTATCCTTTGCTCTCGCCTTCTCTTCCACATCAAGAGATCCGATGAGGTCCATTACGGAAAACTCCTGTCTCTTGTGTTTTAGAGAAGTAGCAAAGATGCTCCATGAAGATGGAAGCTTGGCAATAATGCCTCCGGCCACAAACTTGTCCGGTAACATACACTTGAAGTGCTCAAGTTCTTTAGCGAGTGACTGTATCTCATGAGCCTGTTGAACAACAGAGCGCTCATCAGTCATCCTGTAGTCATAGAATTGCTCCATGACATACAGCTCGCTGCCAGCATCCGAGGCCCCAAATTTGGCCTCGAGTGCAGCCCACATATCCTTGCCGTTATCAAACGACATATACGGATCGACGATGGAATCATCGATAATACCGAGGAGGGCACTTTTAAACATAGTGTCCATATTCTCAAAGGCCTCCAGCTGTGCTGGATTGAGATCGCCCTCAGGCTTGCCCTTGGTGGCCGCATAGCAGCGCAAGGTTTGAAACCATAGCACTGCTCTCGTGCGCCACCTCTTATAGTCCACACCCTTGAAAGGGATTGGCCTTGTCGCCGCAATGACAGACGGCGCAGGTGCAAGAAATTGCCTATAATCAGGTTTTTGGATTGTTGAATATATTAGCAATTTAGCACATGATTTAATGCGAAATAGCAGCAGATGAATTGCGACAGTAGCAAATACAGTAATCATGCAAATATCTAGATCTAGTACAGTAGACAAACTGATCCAATCTATAGCTAGAACTAGACATAAGAATTCCAGGAGTATCTCATACAGATGGAATAGAATTACGTACGATGGAGCGGTAGCGGCACCGCCGTTGTTGTTGTCCACGTCGGCCATGTCGTTGTCGTTGATGAAGAGGTTGCCGATGTCGGGGAAGAAATCGTCGTTGGGGAAGTGGTCGCCGTCAGCAGTCGCGCTCATGCGCTCCCCAAAAACCTGATCGCCCCTCTCCCGTACAGGATCACAAGAGGCGGGGTTCCGGAGGCCTGCTGTCCCTTCTCGCGGTGCACGCCGAAAGGAGGGATGGAGAAGACTTGAATTGGCGGCGCAGTGTTTTGGAACGGTATGACGAAGTGGCGGCTAGGGTTTACCGTATGCGCGTATTTATATGCGGGCTGGGAGAGACGTGGGCGTAACTCCACGTCTGAGTCGGTTCGGATCCACGGTCCAGAAAGGAAACGGAAACGGTTTTGGAATTAACGCGTCCGTCAATTACCAAATTAAATGACTCATTAAATTTTCCCAATCGACAAAATAAACGCTCTCGGCTCGGCTCATTCCCGCAACCCGCGTCGCGTCGTGACGTGACGAGGCGAGGCGGGCGGCGGAGGAGGAGGAGCGCGCGTGTGGCACACCTCTCCTCTTGCCTTGCCTACTCATACATGAGCTAGAATGGCTCACCTTATAAGGTGCTTCCACTCTCTTCAAACTAGCAATGTGGGACTAAACTTTAGTCCCACTCACTCCACTTATTATTCATGAATGGGCCATGACAATTTCAGGATTTTTAGTGGGCTTAATGGGCTAGCCAAGTGAGCCCATATGACGGAGCCCATGTAAAATTCCAACACTGTTAGAGGCGATCAATGAAGCTTCACATCAGTGGTGTCAAAAAGTTTACCGTCGATGGCGTTCAACTACAGAAGGGGAGGGGGCGCGGTGGTGCTCCCCTTTCGGTGCCAACTTCCCTCCGTGGTGGTTGCGTCGTAGGTTCATGCCAGGTGCGTTCGAGGCTACGGGGTATCGTCAGCAGGCTCAATAAGGCGGCGGATCTCGAGAAAATAATGCATATCTGCCCAGCGTTAGGAGTTCCGCTGAATCCACGTGGTGAGTGGCGCGGTGGCATGACAATCGTTCCTACAGCCGTGACAGGGGAAAAGGTGATAACTCAAAAGGCTGAGTGCGATTAGTAGGGCTAGACCTGTTGGGGCATCGTAAGCAGAAAGATATCGAGACCGAGACCGCTAGGCTCATAGGGCGGAGATGCGGGAGGAGGAGTCCGATAACTCCAATGCAGACGCGGAGCTACAATTCAGTACAATTGTTGCCAGGAGTCGATTAATAGTTCCTCTGCACTTGCGGCGTCTCACATGGCTCGTAAGGAGGTGGATGCACTTACCAAGAAACTTCCATTGGAGGAGGAATCTACTAAGAAAGAAATGTATGAAAATCAGCCTCGTAATGTTGGTGGTCGCAATCTTCAGTTCCAAGAGAATAGAAACCCGTGATAAATCTGGATAATATGTGCATTACTTGTGGGGAAAATCATGTGGATTGCCTTCACATTTCATAAGGACCGGCCGTGGGAGGTTGCGCCCTCCTTTGTGGGCGCAACTATCCCTGGTGATACTAGGAATGCTGCTCATGCTAGAGAGATGTTTCAGGTTGTAGTGGAAGTGCTTGAGGGGAATCTTATTGGTAGACAAATATAGGAGGAATTCACTCGATGGGCTAGTAGCAGATGCACCTGGAGGTGGTACGCCAAGCTAATGTCTGCATCAAACTATCTAATGTGCTTTCCCAGCTCTCAGAGATGATTGGGTTTATTTTGGTTGCACTAATCTGAAAACAATTCTAGGGTAGTCATTCAGGTTTAGCATGGCTGACCGAGTATGGGTCTACTGGTGAGTTTGATTTTTCTTGGTTAAAGGGATCCCTCTAGAAAATAGGAACTTCCCTGCTGCTTCCTTCGTAGGCAGTATGGTTGTCAGGACTCTGAATAATGTTGACTATGTCAGAATTCTGACTTGTGACTTCGACACCTCTTTCGTCTCTCCTGTGGTGCTAATGTAAATATTGTGAAACATTTATATGAGATCGAATTCACCAGGGATATTCCTAGAGGCAAGCAAGGTAAGGATATTGTGGCCAACTCTAAAACTATGAGAACCAATGAGGATAGATGATACGATACTAGACCACCTATTCAACAAACTCCTAAGAGCCCTGGACCAGATAATAATTCAAATGTTAGAGGTGGAAGACCCAATTCTGCTCCTAGTGGTTCATGAGAGATTCTAGGAGGACTTATGCAGCAAGCTCCATTGGACAATTTCTACCCAAATCCGAAAATGTTGAGGATGCTGTTGTAAGTGGTAAGAGGAAATATCCCGCGCCTAAAAAAAATATCTAATAGCAACGATGAATCAATTGGGGTCCATGTACTTAGGCTTGGATACAATCCTGATCATGCTGAGAGGCAGCTGGTACCCTCTTTTGGTATAGGTTCTAGTGGAGCTATAGTTATCATGGCACATGTTGCTGACTACTATGAAATAGAATATCCGGCCAAGCTTTGATTACTTGAAGCTGGGTTGGTGGAACATCCTAAGGAGCCACTCCAGAATTATATCACTTATGAGGAGTTTCTTAAAAAACTAATGGAAACTAGAAGCGATAAAGTTCATGAATGGAGAAGGATGCTGAATTCCAGGTGTAGCTCTTGCACCAGTTGTGGAATCCCCTGAATAATCCCTTGTATCTCAAGGTTCACACTCCTAGAACACTAACATCTTTGAATAAAGTGGGGAAGCTTAATAGTTGCACTCCTCTATAGTGCAAATCAGTAAGCTCTTTCCTAATCCATTTAACTCTAATGGGGGAAGGCAGACTAGGCCCTTAGTGCCTATTGAACCTACATATGTTATTTCCCCTCAATATGTCCCTGCTAGGGTAAGTGCAAAAATCTAATTTTTTTGGGTGAAGTACTATTTAGGTGCATCAAAGGTCTTCTACTCAGGCTGATAGGAGAAATGGAGAAGGTAACATGTCATCCTCCAATTCATTCTCTCTTCTTGCTGATAATGACATCATGGATAAGAATTTAGAATTAGGGATTGATATTTTCTCCTTTCCATTAGAAAATTTTCACATGCTTAAGGACCTAGAAAATACTCTATCTTATACAAATAAAAAGAGATAAAAATTAATAGCCCCTCCTTTAGAGGAGGATAAGTCACAAGCCAACTCAAATTTGGGTGTTTAAAATCAACTTATGCATCCACCTGAGGAGAGTTATGCTTGGTATGACTCCCCTGGGGAGGTTAAGCACAATATTTTTCTAATAAGATGGATAAGAGTGAATTTAATCCCGTGGTATCAAAGAGGATTAGGAAAAATGTTTAAAATAACTATCTACATGAAAGGAAGTATCTCATCAAGGGGTTCCCCTCAGGGGTACAACATCCCTTCTTAGGGCCCAAACAACCATCCTATGAGTGGAATTGTTTCTGGGTCTAGGGCAAGAAATAAACTAGAAATATTTAGATGTTAGGTCTCTACATGAATTGGAGGGGTGTGGGGATGTCGAGTTCTAGGGAATAGTTTCATGGAAGGGGATCCCATATCCCGGTGGTAGAGAGTGTGGAGGAGAGCGCAGGGGAGTTGCCAGAGGCGAGGATGCGGACCTTTTACCCAGGTTCAGGTTAGCCGGATTGGCTCCCTACAACCCGCAAATATCAATTATGGCGGCTATGACGAGGACAAGTTACATGTACCTAGGGGCGAGATGAATCTTCCCTAGGGTTTATCTTGTTCGACTTTATATAGGAAGTCGGATCGAGGCTTATAGGAGAGATCTAACCATACATATGACTATACCTAAAATCTACGGCATCTGTGTCTTAACCTAACTCGGATTGTCTTTAGGCTGTCGTCTGGATGTCTTTTCCTATGCTTCTTCCTACTGGGCCGCCCTGTATGGCCTCCTGCCATACCGCCTTTGGGCCACCCCTATAGTCAGGCCCTCTCGATGCTGGAAGATACTGATAAGTATCAAACGTATCTATAATTTTTTATGCTCCATGCTTGTTTTCTACATGTTTTTCCTATGTTTTCCTTTGTTTTCTATTATTTATTTGACTAATCTATTAACAAGATGCACAATGAAAGTTCCCGGTGCCATCTCCATCGATCGTTCTTCCTCCGTGATGCTTCGTGAGTAGTTCCCGCGTGGACTATGGGTTCATAGCAGTAGCTAAGTGGTACTCTCCTGTGTTGATTAATACCATGGTCTCATGTTAATTATGCCTCACATGACTGAGATCCATTTGATGTAATGTTATGTGTTGTTTTTGCTGGGATCTGATGAACCATGGAATTATGATTATTTTGTTCATGTTATTATATGAGAATCTTCACGTATACCCTTAGAGTGTTTTAATGTGTTCTTGCATGCTCTTCGATGTGTATGATTATCTTGATCACATAGTTGTATCGATCTCCAAGAGGGTCTATTTATGCTAGATAGTGGGTTCATGCCTCCTTGCGGCCCGCGTTTGAGTGACAAAAACATGCATGGGGGAGGATGTGTTGTTGCCACTAGGGAGAAAATAGTTGTGCTCTTTTCTACGGACAAGAACCATTGTTTACATTACGTAGTGTTCTTAATGAAATTGTCTGTTGCACACAAAGCAATCACCTTGTTTGTGTAACTTAATACCAGAGAGATTTGCTGGATAGATTTAGTGAGGTGGACTCTTAGATATAGATGCATGCTAGATAGCTGTCAATATGCCTTGACGAATGCATACCATGTTAGAACCCGTAAACTATATATCGTCATAATAGCATTGTTATTCGCCCATGATTTGTCAATTGCATTGTTGTAATTTTTTTAACCAACACTTGTTCTATTGTTTGGAGAGTTACCACTAGTGACCTTTGAACCTCGGTCCATCTATTACTATTATTGCTACTATTTTTACATGCTTTTACTACTTGTTTCCTTGTTGTTCTGTTTATTACAGATTACACGTCTCACTTGTTTCACTCCGTATTACACCACATTCACTATCTTTTAGCTGAACCAGTGCATCTATACAATTACAATTGTATTAGGTGTGTTGAGGACGCAAGAGAAACATCATAACACCACTCCATCCACTGTTTTATTGCACCTTTTATTACTAATATATTTTGCTAAGTGTTTCTCAGGTGTGGCTGAATTGACAACTCAGCTGCTAAGGCTTATAAGTGTTCTTTGGCTCCCCTTGTGTAGAATCAATAAATTGGGGTACACTTACCCTCGAAGACTGTTGCGATCGCCTACACTTGTGGGTCATCAAGACTATTTTCTGGCGCTGTTACCGGGGAGCATAGCTCTATCTCTTAGTTCATTTGGGGAGTACTCTCTTGCTTTTTTCTTGCTTTATTATTCTTGCTATCAATGGTTAATTTATTTGAAACTAGATCTTATTGGGAAGGTGGGTTCACGGAAGATCAACAAAAATACTATAAGGAATACCTCTTGTCTGAAAAAGGGAAACACTTATGAACACTTAAAAATAAATTGAATGCTTATGCTAGAAACTTGTGCTCTATATATGATATATGTTATTATTGTGATAAAACTTGTTGCTATATGGACATTAAACACCTTCCTTTACGATGTGCTTGTAATACAAATATAACTATATCCTCTTATGCTTTGGGAAATTATGAATTTTATGATGTGGAACAAACTGAAGAATTTAATGCTTGGATGGGTGCTACTGAAATTGATTCTTTGCTTAAAAATAAAAATGATGTTGCTTACAAATATGAAATTTGTGCTATAATTGAATATTTCCATAATGATTATTAGCAAAATGGCTATATTATTAGATATCTTAATGATTTCTCTCCTTCAAAGGAAGAGACTAATGCCTTGAAGGAGCCTATGGAAGAAGAAATTGCTGAAACTGGAAGCCCATTGGATGAAAAAGAGGAGGAAGAATGGAGTAGCTACCCATGTCTACATTCTAATGAGAATAACTCTTTAACTTATACTTTATTTTATTGCCCTACACACTTATCAGAGGAGGATGAGTGCTATATTGATGAATGTGATCATTCTATTGATTCTTTTGAAATATCCCTTTTTGATGACATTGATACTTGCTATACTTGTGACCTTGATGCTACTATGAATGAAACTTGTGGAAGTGATATTGCTACTTTTATTTATGATAATCCATTCTACTTTGATAAATCTTATGATGATCCTCTATTTATTCCAACTATTGATATGCATGATAATGAAGCAGCTTGCTTAGAAAATTTATATGGTAATGCTCTAGATGATGGTCCTATGTTGCTTAATAATAGAAAATGGGATTGGAGAGGTCATGAATTTAGTTAGAAGAAGTCCCATACCTTTGGACAGTGATCAATCATATTATTATAATATTGCTAAAAGTGGGTTGGAAGAGGTCATGATTTTAAACTTTGATCCCACTATTTTGGAGCTTGATATGAATTATGTGCTTTTAGATCATGAAAAAGATGTTTTGTATGATAGTTATATTGTTGATTTTGTTCATGTTGCAACTGAAAATTACTATGAGAGAGGAAAATATGGTTGTAGGAATTTTCTAGTTACTAAAATACCTCTCTTTATGTTGAAACTTTTGAAGTTGTTCTTGTTTTGCCTGTTTATGCTTGCTAGTTTGTGCTTCTTTGATTTATTTCTTTATAGGATTCCTATGCATAGGAAGTGGGTTAGACTTAAATGTGTTTCATATTTGATTCTTGATGCTCTCTTTTGCTACAATTCATATTTGTTATGTGAGCATCTTTGGAATTACTGAACCTATCTTAATGACTATAAAGAAAGAGCTCTTGGGAGACAACCCTTGTTATTTTTTTCTTTCAGTTTTGAGTTGTTTTCTATCTCATTTATTTGCAGGGAACACAAATTATAAAAAAATAGTTGTACCAAGGTTGATGAAGTGAAGGTAATTAGGTGCAACGCGAGATTAAATAAAACGAAAAGAAAGCCTAAATGAGAGGTAGTTGTTGGAACAACAATGCGTTTGCAGATCCATCAAAGCACCTTGCGGTTAATGAGATAATAAGGGAGCATAAATTAGATTTTATAGGTATTTCGGAGACAGGGAGGTCTATTTTTAGTCCTCAACTCTTGAACCATCTTGCAGCTGGAGGCATTTTAGTCGGTTTTAACTCTCCTTCTTTCAAGATTAAAAATATTTTAGCAGGGAACTCATGTGTCAAGTTTCATGTAGTTTCCAAATTATATGGTATCGAATGGGCTCTTGTTGTAGCTTATGGATATGCCCAAGATGCAAAAAAAAACCCGGATTTGTTAGCTGAATTAGTGAGGTTCTGTGAGTCCGATGATTTGCCACTTGTGTGCTAAGGTGACTTTAATATAATTCGTCGCATGGAAGAAAGGAATAATAGTAATTTCAACCTGCGTTGGCCTTTTATTTTCAATGTGATTGTTGAAAGTCTCGACTTGAAGGAGTTGAGATTATCCGATAGACAATATACTTGGGCTAACCATAGACCCGAGCAAACTTATGAGAAGTTGGATAGAATCCTTACGAGTGTGGACTAGGAAAACAAGTATCTATTAGCAACAGTCCAGGAACCTGCTAGAGCTGGTTCTGAATACTCCTCTTAGATTTTGGTGAACAAGCTCACCGAGGTAACAAGGCAAAGTTTTCTTTTGAGTTGTCCTAGTTTTCTATTGATGGTTTCCACGAAATGGTAACACATGAGTGGGATGCAATTTTGCATGGAAATACCCTTATAGAGGTTTGGAAAAATAAAATAAGTCACTTGCGCCAATTGTTGAGAGGATGGGCACACAATCGTAGCGGTTCTTATAAGCAAAAGAGAGATCGCCTCCTGTCTATTATAGATATTTTAGACCATAAAGCTAAAACTGCTATACTCACTGAATCCGAAAGGGAGACATTGAGGAATGCTAATGTTAAAGTTTCAGAATTACACTGCTCTGAAGAGGCTAAGTGGGCTCAAAGAGCGAAGGTTAAATACATTCAGGAGGGCGGTGATAATACGAAGTATTTCCATCTAATTGCAAACGACAAACATAGACGGGAGAAAAAATTTCAGCTAGAGCAAGTGGAAGGAACCATCATAGGAGAACAACAGCTGAGAGTATATATATCTGAATACTACAAGAAATTATTTGGAGCCCCGGCAAAAAATTATTTCTCGTTGGTAGAAACTCAAATGGAGAACTTCACTGGATTATCTCTAGAAGAGAATGATATACTCATTGCTGATTTTTCTGAAAAAGAGCTCTTCGATGCTATTAAGCAAATGAAAAAAAAACAAAGCACCGGGACCAGATGGGTTCCTACTGAGTTCTATCAAAAAAAATTGGGAAGTGATCAAATGAGATTTCATGGCCATGGTATATGATTTTTAACACGGGGATTTGCCTTTGTTTCGGTTGAATTTTGGTACCATAATTTTGCTACCTAAGAAAGAAGATGCCATTCAAATCCAGCAATATCGTCATATTTGTTTATTGAATGTCAGTTTTAAGATTTTCACAAATATAGCTACTTTGAGAATTTCTTAAATAGCACATACAACTATTAGGCCTACGCAAACAACTTTCATGCCAGGACGCCACATATTAGAAGGTGTGGTGGTGCTGCACGAGAACATCCATGAGCTTAAAACGATGAATATGGATGACGTTCTTTTTAAAATTGACTTCGAAAAGGCATATGACAAAGTTAATTGGGACTTTTTGAAACAAGCCCTTTGCATGAAAGGCTTCCATTCAAAATGGATTGACTGAATTGATCAGTTCATCCGTAAAGGTTGTGTAGGTGTTAAGGTAAATGAGGACATAAGTAATTATTTCCAGACCCAAAAAGGATTGAGGCAAGGTGACCCGTTATCGCCAATCCTGTTCAATATCGTTGCAAATATCTTAGCCATCTTACTTGCAAGAGCTAAGGAGGATGGCCAGGTAGAAGGTATTATACCTCATTTAGTCGAAGGTGGAGTGTACATTCTACAATACTCCGACGATACAATTATTTTCATGGAACACAACATGGATAAGGCACTTAATATGGAGCTTATTATGTGCATCTTTGAGCAACTCTGAGGTCTAAAAATAAATTTCCACAAAAGTGAAATGTCCTGCTTTGGTAAAGCCACAAAAGTGGAGAGCCAATAAAGAGTGCTGTTTGGTTGTGAGGCTGGTTCTATCCCCTTTAAATATCTAGGAGTCCCAATCCATTTTAGAAAGCTCACAAATGGAGAGTGGAAACCAGTTGAGGATATATTTGAGTCAAAGTTGGCCTGCTGGATGGGTAAACTTTTGTCTTATGGGAATCGCCTCACGTTAATTAATTCTGTCCTCACAAGTTTACCGATGTTTATGCTTTCCTTTCTCAAAATACCAAAAGGGGTATGCAAAAGAATGGATTATTTTAGATCACACTTTTTCTGGCAAAGTGATGGTTATAATAAGAAATATCGGTTGACTAAGTGGAATGGTATTTGTAGACCTAAAGATCAAGGTGGTGTTGGGGTGGAGGTTTTAGAGCTAAAGAATAAAAGTATTGTTTGTAAATTGTTGTTCAAACTACTTAATGAGGAGGGGGTTTGGCAAGAATTAATAAAGAACAAATATCTTTACTATAAGTCGTTATCCCAAGTTCATGCGAAACCTCGGACTCGCCTTTTTGGAAAGGTCTCATGAGAGTAAAGGAGGATTTCTTATCTAGAGGTTCTTTTCAAATAGGTGATGGGAAGAACACAAGGTTCTGGGTCTGGGAGGATTTGTGGTTAGGAGATTTACCGTTGTCTCATTAATATCCTTCCCTATCTAACATTTTTCAGAGAAGAGATGTCTCGGTACAATCAGTTTTAGGGGAAACTCATCCTAATATAGCTTTTAGGAGAGCGTTAACAGGAACAAGTATGATCATTGGTTGCATCTTGTGGAACATTTAATGGATATTACATTGAGCTCCAAACATGATAGTTTTTGTTTGGGGTCTAAATAACTCCAGCATTTATACGGTTAAATCTATGTACCTTGATTTTTTAAATGATAATACCGCATTTCTTCGAAAATACATTTGGAAACTTAAGGTGCCTCTAAATATTCAAATTTTTATGTGGTTTACTTATCATAGAGAGTTGCTTTGCAAAGTTAATCTGTCATGAAAGAACTGGAGCAGCATTACTATGTGTTGTTTTTGTGATGAAAGTAAGACGATTCAACACCTTTTTATTCATTGCCTGCTTGCTAAATTAATTTGGCGCATTGTGTACATGACATTTCATATAGCTCCTCCAACTAATATGTTTGGGAATTGGTTGCATGGAGTTTCCAAAAAAGATAAGGCTCAAATAAGGGTTGCGACTTGTGCTTTGTTTTGGGAAATTTGGCATGTACGTAACGGTATTTTTTTAAACAAGTCAAAAGTTTCTTGTTTCTTGCAGGTCATACTTTTGGCAACACACTGGTTTCGTATGTGGTCTTATCTCCAGCCTGTGGAGCGCCGCCAGGACATGGATTCTGGGTGCGCACGTTTCAAAACAGTGGCACGGGAATTTTTTTGCCGATTCGGGTGGCAGCTTAACTATAGGATACCATGTTAACGAATTGTTGTTGCATGTTCTCCGGGTTTTTTAGATGGTTGATACATGTCTCAACCCTCTATGATCCATGAGATGTAATAAGTCTTTTGTACTTCAAACTTTAATAAAGAAATAAAATTCTGTATGCATCACTTTGATGTAGAGGCAGGGACCTTCCCATTTCAAAAAAAATCTAAAACTTTCAAAAAAAGAAGTGGTTAAGAAGGTGAGCATTGATGAAATAGGGGTCTACCTTGAACATGTGTGTTCATGCCTAAGAAAATAATGTAAATCTTCCCATGGAACCTTATCAGCTAAAAATATGTGTTTCTTTTGTTTTCTTCCATTTTATCATAAAAATAAAGTCCCTTAAAATAAATGCCTAGCTAAAAGACACTAAAGAAAAACACTTGTGGGAGATAACCCACTTTGTTTTCTCTTTGTTTTCTTCTATTTTATTTTGTTTTATTTATGTCTTGGATATTGTTACCTCTGTAACAACCTCTCATTATCCTTTTTATTCCGTTTTTGTGGCAAGAGTAACCTCTAATGGACATGTAGTGTGATTTCGGGAAGTTGCTATTCTGAAACAGATTTCTGGGCTGACACCAAAAAAATATTTATCTCAGCCATAATGTAGGATTTCTTTGAAAACAAATAGACACATGCCCCAGGTTTTTATCTAACTTTCATTATTTTCCCACTTTTTTATTTGAGCAACAGAATATTTAAAAAAATTTATCTTTACCGACTGTTCTGTTTTGACAGATTTCTGCCAATATTTGCATTTGTCTCTTAATCTTTTTCTTTTGTGTTCTTTCGGGAGGAACAGATTTAAAAGAAGTTGTTACAGTAGATATTGTTTTAAATTGATTGTTAGACTTGTGTTGAAACTGAACCAAGCGGATTTATTATTTTGATTACACTAACATTGCTAATGAAAATTGTGAGACGTTTTAGGTGGAGGAAGTTTTCAAGTGTAGGGAGAGAAGGAAGATATGAGGAAATGAAGGATGGACAAAAGCTCAAGATTGTGGATGCCCATGTCACCCAAGACATATCCAAGAAGTACAAGCATCAAAGCCCGGGGATGCCCAATGCATCCTCTTCTCATCAACAGAAATATCTTATTTCTTTCAAAACACTATATTTTTTATTGCTTCACATGATATGTGTTATTCTTGGAGCATCATTTTATTTTGCTTTAAGTTTTGTTTTGTTTTATTTTCTGTAGTTTATGGTTGGATCCTAGCATATTTTATTTTGGAGAGAGATGTGCTCCGTTTTTATTTCCTAGAACACTCTAGTTTCACTCTTATTGTTTCGTGAGTGTTCAGTTTTTGCTAAAACTGTGTTTAGCTCTTGTTTTTCACTCGAACTTTTGTTTGGAGCTTGTTGGTTTGATTAATTTATATTTGATTGTCTCTTTGGTATTTAATGATTATTTTCTTTGAGATTTGTTTCAAAAAAGTTAATTGGTGTTAGTTGGAGCGGGAAAATGTCGTGCTTGTGGTGGTGGTACTCTTTTAAGTTGTGAGTTCTAAGTTGCGGTTTTATGGCACTTCCACTAACCATATTTGCTAGCCTCTATGGTACTGTGCATTTCCCATTCTAACATTGAGAGTAGGTGCAAACTTCGTCGGTATATAGAAACCCTGTGGGTTGACTTCATCATGTTCTCCTACACATGAGCCCAAATATCTTCCTCAAAACAGCCAACATACCTACCTACCACGACATTTCCATAGCCATTCCAATATATATTGCCATACAACATCCATCTACATTATGTTACTTGATGACATGCCTCAATGTTATATTGCACCCTGCTAGATTGGCATGTGCATTCAGTTTTATACATCATTAATATTTTATTATGAGTTATGAGTACTAAAAGTGTGACGATTCATTGCAATATAGAGTGTTGCCCCTACCGATAAGGTTCAAAAGGAGCACCCCAAAAAAAGAGGGGCAATGAGAGATAATAATAATAAATTAAAAGAGAGAGGGGGCAGCACTACAATCCTTTATTCCACACTTGTGCTTATGTTTAGCACAAATACTTTAGTTTGGAAAGAGTTTTCATATTATGACTTGCATAACTATGTGGGGAACTTTACATTATAGAACTTGGTTTGTATATTCCAGTGATGAGCCTCCTCAAAAGTTCTCTTCGTGAGCAAGAAAGTTGGATGCACCCCACTAGTTCCATTGGAGAGCTTTCATAGACTTATAGCTCTATGTGCATCTGTTGTGTGGCAATCACTACTCCTTGAATAGCTTCGATTATAAGACTTCCTCTTGTGTAATGATCACTTTCAGCTGTGTGATACTTTTTTCCATTGACCCTCCAAGCCCCCCATAATATTCTCTTAGCCATAACATTCTGATGCCAGGAACCAAAATTAAACGCTTAATTGTTTTTAGTGCACAAATAGTGAGGTGATTTTCTACGTGCATATTGTTATCACTTGACTTGATCCGAACAGAAATTGCTGTAACTATTTCATGCATTGGATGATTTGATTGTCTTTTAGTTTTGAATCATTGAACATTTTTTACTTTGTTTTTCCTAATGGTTTATACATTACTCATTTGATATCAACTATAAACCTTAGTTCTTATTTATTTGATTCAAGTTTACATGCTTTACATTATTATTTGATCAAGATTGTGTTGGTGGCATGTCACTTCAAATATTATTTTGTTATCACTTACCTACTCGAGGACAAGCAAGAATTAAGCTTTGGGATGCTTATACGTCTCAAATGTATCTATAATTTTTGATGCTCCATGCTTGTTTTCTACGTGTTTTCCCTATGTTTTCCTTTGTTTTCTATCATTTATTGGACTAACCTATTAACAAGATTCCCAGTGCCAGTTCCTGTTTATTTGCCGGTGCATTGCAGAAATAGGTCAAAAAATCAAAGTGCTCAGAATAAGTTGAATTTTTTGATGATTTTTTATTCACCGGAAGACTCCAGAAGCCGGAAGGGGACCCGTAGGGGGGCACAGGTCACCCAGGGGGGCACCAGCCGTGGCCAAGCCTAGCCCGCGCTTGGGACCCACTTGGGTGACCTCGACACCGCCTCGTGTCGCCCCTTCACTTATATATTCACCCTTGACCTAAAAACATAGGAACAGTCGACGATTTTTCTAGAAATGCATCCAAGCTCCGCCACCATCGAAAACCCTAATTCGGGGTACATAAGTTCATGTTCTGGCACCTTGCCAGGATGGGGAAGTGCCCCCGGTGACATCTCCATCGACCGTTCTTCCTCCGTTATGCTTCATGAGTAGTTCCCACGTGGACTATGGGTTCATATCAGTAGCTAGTTGGTACTCTCCCCCCTTGTTGATCAATACCACGGTCTGATCTTATGCCTCAGATGAATGAGATCCATCTGATGTAATTCTACGTGTTGTGTTTTCTGGGATCCGATGAACCATGGAATTATGATTAGTTTGTTCATGTCATTATATGAGAATCTTCAGTTATATCCTTAGAGAGTTTTAATGTGTTCTTGCATGCTCTCCGATGTGTATGATTAACTTGATCACATAGTTGTATTCATCTTTAAGAGGGAATATTTATGCTAGATAGTGGGTTCATGCCTCCTTGTTGCCTGCACTTTTATGACAGAAACATGCATGGGGGAGGATGTGTTGTTGCCACTAGGGAGAAAACAGCGATGCTCTTCTCTACGGACAAGAACCATTGCTTACATTACGTATTGTTCTTAATGCAATTGTCTGTTGCAAACAAAGAAATCACCTCGTTGCTGAAACTTAATGCTAGAGAGATTTTCCGGATAGCTTTCTTGAGGTGGACTATTAGATATTTATGTATGCTGGATAGAGGTCTATATTCCTTGACGTAATTCCTTCCATGTTAGAACCCGTGAACTATATGTCGTCATAACATCATTGTTATGCCCCCCTGATTTGTCAATTGCCTAGCTGTAATTTGTTTGGAGAGTTACCACTAGTGAACCTATGAACCCTGGTCCATCTTTTACTATTATTGCTACTATTTTTACACGCTTTTACTAGTTTCCTTCTTGGTCCCTTGATTACAGATTACACATCTCACTCGTTTCACTCAGTATTACACCACATTCACTTTCTTTTCGCTGAACCAATGCATCTATACAATTTTCATTGTATTAGGTGTGCTGAGGATGCAAGAGAAACATCACGACACCATTCCATCCACTATTTTATTGCACCTTTTATTACTAATATATTTTGCTAAGTGCTTCTCAGGTGTGGCTGAATTGACAACTCAGGTGTTAAGGCTTATAAGTATTCTTTGGCTCCCCTTGTGTCGAATCAATACATTGGGTTACACTTACCCTCGAAGACTGTTGTGATCCCCTACACTTGTGGTTCATCAAATACCCACATTCAGGATATCCCGGCAATAGCCCCCATGAAGGTTTAAGGGGCTTTTTGTCTTTCTTTTCTGGCAAAACAAAAGATGGATCATGGATCTTAAATTTCCCCCAATCAAACTTCTCTTCTGGTAAGTTCGCCATTCAGATTAATGTCCGGAGGATGGAGTAAAAGCTTTCTCTGTAGGCGCTCTGTTCGAGTCAAACGTGATTTGACGGTTGCGTATTGTCTTTCAGTCATCCTCGGCCCCACCAAAGCATTAATCAATCGTGGAAAAGGCAGGAGGGCTATCATCACGCTTTTTCCGGTGTTGGACACAATGGGTCGTGCGGCGTGAAAACGTCACACTGTAGTGCCACAGTCAATGTGCACTGTGTCGCACACATCCAATTTTCGCGACCGTTGGAGCGCGAATCTTTGCAGGGGCTATAAATAACCCCTCATTATTTCTACCTTCCTCAACACACCATTCTTGAGAACTCCGGCACAAATCCCCCGAGGACTCTGATACTCGTAGATGTACGCTTGTTGGGAGACCCCAAGAGGAAGATATGAGAGCACATCAGCAAGTCTTCCCTCAGAAAGAAACAAAGGTTTAATCGACCAGTAGGAGAAAGAAATCACTACTGAAGGTTGTTGGCAGCTGATGTTGTAGGGCGCACTACCAGGCTTAGCAGCAACGTGGAACTTGCACAACACAATAAAGATACCTTGCCCCAATGAAACAGTGAGGTTGTCAATCTAACCGGTTTTGCTAACACAAGGGATTAGTTGTATAGTGGGGAAAATAGTACTTGTTTGCAGTAAATGAAAAGAGAACAATGATGGCAGTGAATGAGAGGAAAACAATGATTGCAGTAAAGAAAAAAATGTTTGCAGTGGTTGTATTATCAGTGTAAAAGAATGGACCGGGGTCCACAGTTCACTAGTGGTGTCTCTCGATAGAAGATAGATAACATGCTGGGTAAACAAATTACAGCTGGGCAATTAATAGATATAAAGGCTGCACCGTAGTGCATATGCATGACATGTTGATTAGTATGTGATTCATGCAGGCATTACAAGATAATTCAGAGACCGTTATCGAACTGCATCTATGACTAATAATCCACCCTCAGAGCGTCATCCAATCAAACCTCGGGTATTAAGTTGCAAGCAACAGATTATTACCTTAAGTAAAGTGTTAATTAAAAAATGAAAACATTGTTGTTTTCTCCCTAATGGCAACACCACATCCCCCATCCGTCACATTTCTGTCACTCGAGCACAGATGAAAGGGAGGCATGAACCCACTATCGAGCATAAATACTCCCTCTTGGAGTTACAAGCATCAAATTGGCCAAAGCATATACTAGTAATGGAGATCATGCAAGATCATAAATAACATAAACATGATAGATTGATAATCACTTGACATAGCATTCCGTATTCATCGGATCCTAGCAAACACAACATGTAGCATTACAAATAGATGATCTTGATCATGTTAGGCAGCTCACAAGATCTAAACATGGTGGCATAAAGAGGAGAAGACAACTATCTAGCTACTGCTATGGACCCATAGTCCAAGGATGAACTACTCACGCATCACTCCGGAGGCAGGCATGGTGATGAAGAGCCCTCCGGTGATGAATTCCCCTCCCGGCAGGGTGCCGGGGAGAGCTTCAGAACCCTCCCGAACTAGGGTTGACGATGATGGTGGCTATAGAACTTTTCGTGGATTCAGGCTCGGGTATTTGGGGTTAACCCGAGGAGGAGCTTAAATAGGCGAAAGGGCAACGTTGGTGGGCGGCCAATGGGTGGGCCGCGCCACCCTATGGTGTGCTGGCTCCATGGCCCCCCTCCGGGTCCCCTCCAGACTCCGTGTACGTGACAGATTTCTAAGACCCTGGGATTTTGTTTCACCCAATTCCGAAAATATTTCCAGAACAACTTTTCTAAAACAAAAAATAACACAAAACAAGATCTGGCTCTATGGCATCTTGTCAATAGGTTAGTCCCAGGAAATCCATAAAAATGATGTAAAATGTATAGAAAACATGTATCATATGGCATGAAAACAACATGGAACATTAGAAATTATAGATACGTTTGAGACGTATCAAGCATCCCCAAGCTTAGTTCTACTCGTCCTCAGTAGGTAAAACGATAAAAACAAAATAATTTCTGAGGTGACATTCTACCAACATAATCTCGATCATCATATTTGTAAAAGCAATTGTAAGCTGAGATCATAGTACTCTAAACACAGACATAATATATATAATTCTAACAATGAAACTTAGCAATCATGTTGCATCAAAGTAACACAAATAAAATATCATGAATAATAATGTACCTGAAAGTTATACGTTTGTTTCAAGCATAAAGAAACATAGCTAAGTGGTATTCCGCTTGTCCTTAAAAGTGGAGCAAAACATAAATGCCAGGAGACCTTCAAAGTTCAAGTGGTGACTAGAAACAAATAATTGAGAGCTAGTAATAACATATCATGAATCAATCAACAATAATGTTTGGGACTGATGCACATTATACTCAGAATGACAACTACGCTCTATTAATTGTGCATAAAGTTAGAAGATGAACACTCAACTTAAAAGTAAAAGAAAGGCCCTTCGCAGAGGGAAGCAGCGATTAACTCATGTGCTAGAGATTTTTGATTTTATTAAACAGATGTATTGAAAACAATTTTTGAGAGAGGTGTATGTTTATGTCAATGAATGGTAAATAGACAATACAGTATGTCACAAGCCAACTAGACTTCACAAGAGCGGCTCCCATTGAACGACGCAACTGGGATCAGTAGATCATCCCTCTTCTCTTTTGTTTACAAACTTATGGTTTGACTGATAAATCAGGGGCAAAAAGAGTGAAACGAATTTATAGTAACCAAGTTTGGGGCTGGGCACCCCGCTGCCTAATCTTCTATCAATTTTGATAAGAGGATGTGCCACTAGTCCAGGTGTGTAAAGTGCAATCAACAAGTGAGATAAAGATTCTCTGTTTACGTTCTCATGAGCTAAAACAGGGGCACAAAGCAGGTATAATTTTGAAGATTTTAAAGTTACCACATGAGAAATTTACTTTGGAGTGGCGGTCAAATACCAAATGTAGGTAGGCATGATGGACACATTTGGGAAAATTTGGTTTTTGGGAGTTGGATGCACGAGTAGAGATCATACTCGGTACAAGTGGAGGCTAGCAAAAGACTGTGAGCAACAAATTAAGAGAGCAATAATGGCCATAATCATGCATAGCGACAAAATTATTATTAATCAAAGCATAAATGGTATTAGAAGTCAAAAACGAAATGATCATAGAGTCTATAGGTGACTGGTTTGTAGTCATAACATGGTGTAAGCATGCGCCAAGTCAACCAAATAAAGCATTTGAAGGAGAATACCACAATATTATGCTTCAATGTGATAAAAACAACTCATGATTGTTTCAATGGAACATTAAATACTCTCAGATATTTGAGACAAGTCATGCTCGAATAATAACTACTAAGCATAGAATTAAAATAACATCTAACATGTCATGATAAAGTCTAGGTACAGTCTAAACAAGCTTCTTTTTGCACCGATATAAGCATGAAATATTTTATCGCTTTCAAACACCAATCATTTTACCTAAACAAAAACTCTCCAAAAGATATATCAAAGAAACAAGAGAGTACCAATGTCGGATATATACCAAATAGGGGTATATCAGATGGTAGTCAAAGTGCCGGATTACCAGGGTGGCCCAAGCGGTAGTGGGCTTTGGTCCATTGGGCGGCCCAGTAACCCGACGCACAGAAGCCGGATTCTAGAAGGACCCCGGATCACGGCCCACGTGATCTGGCTTGGAGGAGAAGACGGATTCCTTACTTTCCAAGTTATAGTTACCGTAGTCTTCTAGGTTTCCTATTTTGTAAGCCCTAATCCGGCTATTATATAAGGCCAGACGGGAGATAAGTTTGATAACGAATAACAGAGAAGAGACTATAGGCTAACTCGCCGGGAAGTTGATCCTCTGCGAATAGCTAGATCTAAACCTCACATTGTAATTCTATATCCAGGCTTTAGTCCTGATTAGTGAGAAGTGCAGGAGTAGGCACGTCGTACTGTCGCGACGTACCGAACCTGGGTAAATCCTGTGTTCACTGTCCACCACGCGATCACGTTACCCCACGTCTCTACCGTAGTCTCATGGCACCCCCGTCTATGAAAACTACTACGATGTCTCGACAGTTGGCGCCCACCGTGGGGCTAACGGCGTCAGGCGTGAAGTTCCGATCTGGGATACTCGGCGGAATCGGAAGATCAATCACTGTCGAAAGCCTGGAGTTCGACGACGACGTCGGACGCTTCCTTGACAACGGATCCTACATACCGGCGCAAAACCACCTGGTAAGTGCCTGCGTGTTACCGATCGGATCTGCTAACATCTTTATCGGACTAACTGCAGAAGCAATGGGGTTTTGCGGTGGAAGCAAATATTTCCCACCCGCCCTATACCCTACCGGATTCTGCTCAGATCGCCGACAAAAAAGTGATACACACTTTATCGGCATGGTGCAATCCGAAGTCGCCGAAAACACGGATGACGGAAATCCCGTGCAAGAGGCAGACAAAAACACACCCATCACAGAGACGGAAGATCCGACACCCGTCATACAGGCGGAAGATCCGACATCTGTCAACATGACGATGAACTCGGAAGCTGACTCTGTACTAGCCGCCATTGAGGCGAGATTAGAATCAGAAACCGGATTAGATGATTTTGATTCCGAAGACGAAGACGTGGACGCCTTCGAAAGGAAAGTTAAATCTTTTCAAGAGGGATTCCATGAAGTACTAATGGCGAAACCGGCTGATACCACGGACGCCGGCAGTCAGGAAAGCCCTAAAACTCCTCCGCCAGAAGAAGAGAGAGAAGACGGAGAAACTTCTCCGATATTTCCTAATGTAAAGGAATTGACAGAAGATGAGCCTGTCAAAAAGCCTCCCTCTTCCAAGAAAAAGCACCGTGCTGCTAAGAAACTCCAATACAAAATCCGGAAGAAAAAATCAGCTGATCTAGCTGATGAAAACCTCGAAGTAGGAGATGCTAGCGGAACAAAGCCTGCGGAGAAGAAAATCAAAGAAATCCTTGCTCCGCCAATGACGGAACAAGAAGAACAGCAGCTGTTGCAAACGCCAGTGGGATTAAACGAACCCCCTGAGATGCTGGAAGCCAGGAGACGAGCTTTCCAACGGCAACAGCAACATCTACTCAGAACTCGTGAACACCTCCAAAAAACCCAGGATGACATTAAGCTCATGAAGGAAGAAATCGAGGAGTACGAGAGAAAGAATAGATCTGGCATTAAACCTACAAGGTTACCCAGAATCGTAAGACCGGAAGTACTGCCGCCAAAGGAAAGGTTTCACAACCCATCTTGGCAAAAGCAGGTAAACGACAAAGATGCCAGAGGCGAACCAATATATAAAACCGCAGCAGAAAACGCGGAAGCAGCGTTTGCCATCCTCAACAATGACTTGTACTCTAATGGTGAAAAACTCCAGGGGGTGTATGCTTTCCTAGGAAAAGCATTGCAACAGCAACAGCGGGCCCAAGAGCGATCAGGAAGACTGCATGATAACTCCTCCCTATGCAAAACAGCTACTTGCGCCGCTAGAGCACCTAGACCAGAGGAACCTGGAGATTCATACAATTCAAAGGATAAAAAAGAGGATCCGAGAAAAGACAAGAAAAACCCCGACAATAGGGATGAAGCGTCCCGAACCGGATCCCATCCCCCGAAAGGTGGACTCAAACCCCACGATCGGGAAGAAAAATACCGGAATGACGGGCAAACAATGCCACCTCCGAGAAACCCAGCTGAGAAAGTCGGAAGATATGACATACCTCACAGACGTGAGAGATCCCGGACACCTCCTAAGGATAAAGAAAGGCACAGGAGCAGGACTCCGCCTAATCCAAAAGGGCGTGATCATGGAATAGATAGATACAATCCCGGAAAAGCGCGTCCGCGCAACAATGGAAAAGAAAGGAGTAGATCCCCTTCTGTCCATTCAGCTGGAAGATATTCCGCACACATTGATAGAGCGGAAAAGGATGATCTATACTTTGGTCCTAAATGTTTCACTGACAGGATCCGAAGGATAACCCTGCATTCTGGCTTTGCCAAAGTCGATCCAACGTACCAGAAATACACCGGCAGCACAAACCCGGGCACTTGGCTCTCAGACTACTATACAGCCGTCCAGATCAACAATGGGACAGACCTGGAAGCTGTCAAGTTTCTTCCCCTAATGTTACTGGACGGAGCCAGAGATTGGATCAATGGATTACCATCAAGAACTGTCGACAGCTGGGATGATATGGCTAGAGTATTTACTCAGCATTTCCGGGGAACGTACAAACGCCCGAACAGCATCAACCAGCTGAACCGTTGCACCCAATTCGAGGATGAACCATACGTGGATTTCATCTCCAGATGGACGGCAATGAAGAATAGTTGCTCTGGAGTAACTGACGTACAAGCAATGCATGCTTTCGTCAATGGCCTAAAACCCGGACTTGTACCGTTCATGGTTGGTTCCAAACAGCACAAAGATCTCGGATCTATGCTTACAACCGCCAACGAACACGCTGCAGCCGAAGACGACATCAGAGCAAGAGGGGGAAATATCGAATCACTGATACTTGCCAAGAAAACTCCGCGTTCTGACAAAAAAGGAACTCCAGAAACAACGACAAAACCCAAAGAGGTCAACATAGCCTTTGGAAGTGAAAAAGGGAATAAGTGGAAAGGACGCAGTCCAGATCCAATCAACTACACTCCAGAGGAGTGGGAGAGGATTAAGTCGGAACCCTGTATCCACCATTCACAATTTGGGAAACCCACCCATACAAACGCGCAATGCTGGCTGAATAAGCACATGAAAGGCAGTGGAGGATCCGGAAATAAGGGGAAGGGTTCCAAAAGGAAACCCACCAAACAAAAGCCAGAAGCTGAAAAAGAAGACAGTGAATTGGACACTGATGAAAAAATCCAGGAACAACAGCGAAAGGGCGAACCCAAATTTCCAAGAGTTGATGGAGAGGCAATGCTAACATTCCTAGCAACTCCGTCAGCAAAGGTGGCCAAAAGAACACTTCAAGAAATAAATGCGGTTGTTCCGGCAACCCCGAAATTCTTGAAGTACTCGAACACACCAATTACCTGGGATCAGTCTGATCATCCCGGGAATATCCCCGAACCCGGCACACAAGCTCTTGTCGTAAGCCCTATTGTCCAGAACACTAGGCTAAGAAGAGTGCTGATGGATGGAGGATCCAACATTAACATAATGTACCTGGATACACTGAAGCATCTGAAGATTTCCGAGTCCCAGCTCAATTACAGCAACATACGCTTCCATGGCATTGTTCCTGGCAGACAAGCACGATCCCTAGGAGAAATTTCCCTAGATGTCACCTTCGGAGATAAAGATCACTTCCGGCAGGAAAAAGTATCCTTCGAAGTAGTGCCGTTCGAAAGCGTGTATCATGCAATACTCGGACGTCCAGCTTTCGCCAAATTCATGGCAAGATCCTGTTATATCTATAACAAGCTGAAGATGCCAGGACCCAAAGGAGGAGTAATCACCATAGCTGGTGACTTCAAGCTGGCAAACGAGTTGGAGAAAGAAAACGCCCTTTGCGCTCAGAGAGTCATAGCAAAGGAAGAACTGAAGGAATTAGCCAAGGAGGTATCGCCGACAGAAATGCCGGCAGGAAAAGAAACTCGAAAGCCAACAGACAGCTTCAAGGCATATGAGAATACAAAACAGGTGATCCTAGATCCCAAAGATCCGACAAAGTTCATCATCGTAGGGACTGGGATGACCGACAAATAGGAAGGCGAGCTCATCAAGTTCCTCCGTGAGAACTGGGATATTTTTGCCTGGTGTCCAGCTGACATGCCAGGCGTACCCAGGGAACTTGCTGAGCACCAACTCAAGGTGATTCCAGGATCAAAACCCGTCAAACAAGGTCTCCGTCGATTTGACGGAAGAAGACGGAAGGCTATCGACAAGGAAATCATCCGGCTTTTAGCAGCAGATTTCATCCAGGAAGTAATCCACACTGAATGGTCTGCAAATCCGGTATTAGTACCGAAGAAAGACACCACTGCCCTCAGAATGTGTATAGATTACACAGGCTTGAACAAATTATGTCCGAAAGATAGGTTCGCGTTACCGCGAATCGATCAAATAATAGATGCCACTGCAGGCTCTGAGCTTTTGTGCTTTTTGGACGCATACTCCTGGTACCACCAAATACGCATGAAAAAGGAAGATCAAATTAAGACTTCTTTCATAACCCCATACGGGACGTACTATTATGTAACCATGCCATTTGGTCTGAAGAACGCAGGTGCAACTTACCAGCGTTGCATGCAACGTTGTTTGCATAGTCAGATTGGCAAAAACTTCCATGTTTACGTGGACGATATTGCTATTGTAACCAAGGAAGAAGATACACTCCTTGAGGATCTGCGAGAAACTTTCGAAAACTTGCGCACCTACAAGATGAAGTTAAATCCATCTAAGTGCGTATTCGGGGTTCCCTCAGGAAAACTTCTGGGTTTCATCGTTTCTCACAGAGGAATAGAGGTTAACCCGGAAAAAATCAAAGCCATCTTGAACATCTCGAAACCTACGTGTGTAAAAGATGTCCAAAGATTGACGGGTTCCGCCGCTGCCGTCAGCAGATTTATTAGTCGGCTGGGGGATAAAGCCTTACCACTCTACAAGTTGCTGAAGAAATCCGTCAAGTTCGAGTGGACAGAAGAGGCTGATGCAGCGTTAACCCAGTTAAAGGAAACTTTGATGAAAGCTCCGATTTTGGCATCCCCAAAAGACGAAGAACCTATGTTATTGTACCTCACGGCTACAAACAGGGTTATTAGTGCGGTAATCGTTGTGGAGCAGAAGAAAGACGAACAAAGCATACCAGACCAGCATCCGGTATATTACATAAGTGAAGTTTTTTCCGAATCTAAACAGAGGTACCCACACTATCAAAAACCGGCATATGGTGTGTTTTTCGCATCAAGAAAACTGCGCCATTACTTCCAAGGGCATTCCATAACGGTGGTATGTAAAGCACCACTAGGGGACATTATAAACAATGCGGAGGCAACTGGCCGAGTCGCCAAATGGGGTATCGAGCTAGCAGCCTTCGACATTAAGTATCAGCCAAGGACGGCAATAAAATCCCAGGTTTTGGCAGATTTTGTCGCCGACTGGACGGAAGCAATGGAGAAAACACCAATGCCGGAGTCCGAATACTGGGTCATGCACTTTGATGGATCCAAGATGAAGGAGGGCGCTGGCGCCGGTGTAGTCTTAAAATCCCCTAAGGGAGACACAATGGAGTACGTATTGCAAATACACTTCAACGCTAGTAATAACGTGGCAAAATACGAAGCTCTGCTTCATGGCTTGCATATTGCAAAGGAAATAGGAGTGAAGCGCATCTTGTGCTATGGCGACTCGGATTTGGTACAACATCAGCTTAACCAAACCTGGGACGCCAAAAGCCCTATAATGGCCGAATACCGGAGAACGGTGGACGAGTTCGCCATCTGCTTCTTTGGATTTGAAGTACTCCACATCAAAAGGGAGGAAAATTGGAACGCGGATGCGTTAGCCCGCATGGGATCTGAGAGGGTAAAAACCTTACCACCAGGTGTATTCGTCCAGCACTTGCACGAGCCATCCATAAAAGGTGGAGATGTTGATTATCCTCTGGCTTCCGAATCAATTGAAGTTATGCTCGTCAAACCGGACTGGACAATTCCGTATCTAAACTTCTTAGTCAACCATAAGTACCCGGAGGGAGCAGACGAAGTCTTGCAAAGACAAATACAGCGTCGATGCAAAGGATACGTGGTAATTGACAATTTTCTGTATAAACGCAGTACTTCCGGAATTTTTCAGCGGTGTATCTCACCAGAAGAAGGACGAGAAATACTGGAAGAAATCCATGCCGGAGATTGCGGACATCATGCTCAATCAAAAAGCATAGTTAAAAAAGCATTCCGCGCTGAGTTTTTCTGGCTAACAGCCAAGACAGATGCTGAGCACATAGTTAATACGTGCGCTGGGTGTCAATATTACGCCAAGCAGACTAATTTGCCGGCCCAAGCACTCAAAACTATCCCCATTACATGGCCGTTTGCGGTCTGGGGGCTAGATATGATGGGACCGTTCAAAACTGCAAGAGGTGGACTTACACATCTACTCGTAGCAGTGGATAAGTATACCAAATGGGTGGAGGCCAAACCCATCAAAAAGGTTGATGGTGCAACTGCCAGAAATTTCATCATTGACTTGGTAATGAGATACGGCGTTCCACACAGCATAATAACCGACAACGGGACAAATTTCTCCATTGGGGAGTTGGCAAGATATTGCCGACAAACGGGAATTCGCCTAGATCTCGCATCTGTGGTACACCCGCAATCCAATGGACAGGTTGAGAAAATGAATAGCTCAATCCTGCAAGGAATATGCCCAAGACTCGAATCTCCTCTACACAGAGCAGCTGGAGCATGGGTAGAAGAGTTACCTTCCGTGCTTTGGAGTATTCGAACGACGCCAAATAGGTCAACTGGGCAAACCCCGTTTTTCCTAGTTTATGGTGCGGAAGCTATTCATCCAACGGACATGATCCATGACAGCCCAAGAGTGCAAGAGTTCGATGATTCAGACGCCGAAGAAGCACGACAGGATGCCGTTGATCTCCTAGAAGAGGAACGAGAGCTTGTGCTTCAACGATCCGCCATCTACCAGCAAGGTTTGCGACGTTACCATAGTCGGAAAATCAGGCATCGTTCTTTTAAATAAGGTGACTTAGTGCTGAGATTGGTGCAGCAAAGAAAGCACAAATTGGCCCCAGTTTGGGAAGGACCATTTATAATCAGCAAAGCTATGAAAAATGGGTCATATTATCTTGTAGATATTCGGGACACGGAAGATGATCCCGAGAAGCCGAATCGCAAAAGAAAGAGAAAGATAGATGATGAACTAGGAGAGACAAAGAGGCCTTGGAGCATCCAGCAGTTACGTCCCTTCTATACTTAGTTCAATTTCTATGTAAACATCTTTGAGATCATGAAATAAAGTTGTCGGAATTTTGATATCCATGTTTTTACAAGTTCATTATAGTACAAAGCATGATTCCACCTTATCTATTTCCCAATGATCTTACAAAATACTCAATGTTAACCCGAGTTGTGCCTGCGTGCTCGGTGTTTAAAAACTGAATGATTTTTAGCTTGCTAACGGCTAAAGGAAACTCGGATTGTGCCTGCGTGCCCAAGTTTCAAAAAATTCCTTACTTTTCTCTAAGTATTATCTGATTGTTTATGTGTTGGGTCACTGAAGCTAGTTAGTAAAAATGCTTTTAGTATGATCCATGTCTTCGAGTTCAAGCTGATCGGTTCTACCCAGTTACTCGGCATGACGATTCATAATACTATTGAGCCTTTTCAAACACTAAGGACATCTAAAACATATAAGTCAGAGAACTTAGAAGGCAGAGGAATATTAAAACCGAAAACCTTGCAAAGAATTTCATAATTAAAACTGCAAAAGGCGGAGTTCTTGTTTATACAAAAAGAATAGAAGCATTACAATATGAATTACATTGTAAAAGTCTAGTAATGCTCCTATTGTCTAAGTTCCGCCATCCAGGATCAGGACAGCCCTTCAAGCATCCGAGTCTTCGTCACTGCTGTCATTCTCGGGGGCTTCAGGGACCTTCTCTTCCGGATAGGTGATAGAGATGTTTACCATAGAGGCAATCTTAGTAGCATGGCCTTTGATTTCATCAAAGATGCTGGCTCGTTGGTTCTCTGTGTATCCTTGAGGGATACCGGATGCCACACGCCAAGATTTGGCACCAGGGTAATGCATACGCATAAGGCCTAGGGCCATCCGTGCACCACCCCGTGCAGCGGAGCGTAAGGAGGACTCCCTGGATTCCGCCACCTCCAGGATAATACCTGGAAGTTTATAAATCTCCGAGAATTCTATGGTACTCGCAGGGAAGAACTTGCTAATCAGTTGCATTCCAGCATTTCTGATCGCATTCCATACCTTACCAAAGGCTCAGATTTTGTCAATGCGAGAAAGACCTGGATAATTTCCTGTTTGTCGAAACAAGCCTCCAAAAAGGTTAGGTGACAAAACAGAGAAAGAAAGAAAGACATGGACGAATCGGTAAATGAAACAACACTCACCGAGAACCTTGTCAATTTCGGAACATTCCTTTAGGCGAAGGATCAAGATACTTTCCAAATCCTGGATAGTGGACTTATCTTCCTCCGCCTGTTCGGAAGCCTTGGATTGAGCAATTCCAAGGGCCAGATTACTGGCTTCCAGTTCTTCTTGAACCTTCATAAGATCCTTATGAAGGTCCAAATTCTCCTTGCGAAGACGTTCGGCATTGCTGGCATCTTCGGCTACTTCCTTGGCCTTAGCCAAAGCAGCTGAAAATCAAGTAAAAAATTCCGAGTTTAAAAATATCTCGGGAAAGTGCTTATTGATAATCCGGATAAAACAGAGTAAAAGCATACCTGTTGTTTCCGATAACTGTAGCTGAGATGATGCCAGCTCATTGTCCTTAGACTTAATAATAGACTGAAGGGTTTTCACCTCTTCATTCTTGATGTTGAGTTTATTAAAAACTTCTAAGTTTATGGCATCAGCAGAATGCTGCAACACGGAAATGAAAGCCAAATGCTTAAGTATGAACAAGCATAGTTAGAAGCATTAAGAAGAAGCCAGGCTTTCAACTTAATGCTTGGGGGCTGGAAGTATTACCTGGCTCATTTCTTGCAAGTTTGCCAAAGTCTCGTTGAATACTTTTGCATAGTTCGAGAAAAGAATCCCAACGTGATGAAGGCCATCTTGTATGACCTGACGAGGTGAAAATACGAAATCATTGCAAACAATTAATCGCCTTGTGGCCAAGGGCGAATCAGAGGGGCAGGGGCGAAGAATTTCTTAGCCTCTGGACGGATATATCCAAGGTCGTCGAATGGTTCTTCCTTTATCCGGATATTGCTGTCCAAATTGGAGATGGGTTCGTTTCCAACAGATGACCGGAGATTTCCACCCGTCTGTGTTTCCGTTCTTCCCCTCACGCCCGTGGTTGCAGAAGAAGATTCTTCTTTGATAACAACTTTATGTTTCTTCAACTTCTTTGTCTTCAGAGGAGTTGGGGCAAGGCTGAAAGGAGAATATCCGAGAAATAAAAATCTTGAAGAACCAAAGGAAAACGATGACTAGGGAAGCTCCAGTAAAATACCTGGAGGTGGCGATGGGAATTCCGTCAACAGTTACCGTTTTCCCGAAAGTCACTTGCCTTTTGCGTTTCCGATCATTATAAAAGCTAGCATGTAATTCGCTAAGCTCGATGTCGGAACCAAGATCAGCTCCTTGAAGTTCGTCGAACTAGGAAAGAATTAACGTTATGTTGAAAGTCGGAGAAAGAAGTTAATCTGAAGAAAGCCTGGAAGCAAGGAAAAGTATAAATACCTTTGGGACCAGATTTTCCACGTGATAAATCGCCAGACTTTCTTCAATTTGATCGCTGGTGGCGACCAGTTGGTGAAGCCGCTTTATAAAATCATTCTTGGTATAAGCCTTATCTGTCCCCCTCATTGTCGCACCCGGACTTCTAGAGGATACTCACCGTACGAACTGAACAGTATTTTGATTGGATTACGGGGCTTACCGGCACCCGCATCTCTTACGAGTAGGCCAACACTTATGTGTGACAACCAATCTTTACTATTCACCGTCGATGTAAACTATCCCGTAGAAATCAGGACACTACCATTGACGTACTTCATCCCATACACACATGGTACGTCAACGGCTTGTAACAGAATGATAGCACAACATATCTCTAAGACACAAAAGATTGAAATAAGTTGCAAATAGCTCTCACTAGAGCAGAGATAGCAAATACAATCATCCAGAGGACACATGTCCCAACATAACATCATTACATCTCAGCGGAAGCATTCAAAGGGTCTGAGTACAGACAAATCCAAATGGGCTTAAGAAGCCGGAAACTGAAATAAAAGACGGAGCCCATCCACGTAGTCTCGGATCCTGCCCGGGTCCGCTACTTACTCGTCAGCAGCCTCGTCAAACTCCACGTAGTAGCCGTCACCTGGATCCTCGTAAGCGTAGTCTGCGGAAACCACAGCCCCAAAGGGGTCAGTACATAGACGTACTGGCAAGCAAGACTCACAGTTCACCAAAGTGTAGCCCGTCAACACCAAGCACAGATGCCTTGGGTTCAACGGAAGAGAGGGGATATAAAAGATGCTGCAACTGGCTGCGCTAACCAACTACAGAGATTCTACCACTTCCGGCTAACAAAAGAAGATAAGATCGAGTATTGTAACCAACTGAAAGATAACTTCAAACAAACCCATCCTGGATCTCGCCCCTTATCCAAAGAAGCAATCCGAGGATAACTCACACAGTTGGATTAAATATGAATCAAGTTATTGTGTCAATAATCCTATTACTAGTCAAGTTGTTAATCATTGGGTGTGAGATTGTGAATCATTAGGTTTAAGTTGTCCTGAGTACTTGTTAGCCAGTACTTTCACCAAGTTAACCATAACCGCGGAAAACACGGCTTCTCGAGAAGATTATCCCTGCAGGGTTGCACCAATTTGGCCGTACACGTATGAATAACCCGACAGATGGGATGCCTCCCACCAAGCGGGGCACTCAACACAACTCAACTCTTCTTCGCATCAAGCCCAAAGTACCTTGGGCGCACGGCTAATCGAGCCCTGAAGAAAAGGGACCCTCATAGCACTCTAAGAACGTGTCCCCCTATATGCCGACTACAAAAGTTCCACCCTGCGCTGGGCTCGCAAAAACATGCATGCGGCAAATGGAAAACACGAACTAAATGAGGCGATTTGGACGAGATGCGAATCGAATCAAATTGAGGGGGGCGCCCATACTCGCTTCCCACATGCGGGTAGTGCGCTCATCATGGATCAGTAGACAAGACCCTTTTCCTATTAGGGTCGACACTAGCAGGCCTCAAAACCACACAGGGCCTCCTGCCGGTGCCTCATCATCAAATTATTATTACCATTAGAATTAACAGGATTGATTGATTAACATCGAGCCCCCAGAACAAATAAATGATAGTAAAAGAAGTAACCGACAACAGACTCGAGCAAAATCAACCCTAAGCATGCTAGGTAAGACTAAGGCAACAAGCAAGGGGTTTTAGGTATGGAGGTGAGACAATATCAGGGTTAAGGGATTCATGTGATAGGTTCGTAACAGAAACAACTACTACTAAGGCTAGCAGAAATAGACAACGGAAAGTATCGGTATCCAATGTTGAGAGGAACACAGTGGTTCATGTGAGTGATAACTTGCCTGCAAAATCAGCAGCCTGGTACTGAGCTAGATCCTCAGAAGGGGTGCTGTAAAGATCGTCTGTCTCAACGTCGTCGTCTATTCGAGAAGAAGCAAACAAACAAGACAGAAATATAAACAATCAATATCATGGCATAGTGCACAATCATGGGATGATGCATGTCAAGTTAAATGGATGCATCAAAATAAACTAGTGGACTTGGTAACACAATTTAAATGGACACATATGCAATTTTGAGTTGCACATGAAAAGCCCATGAATTTTGGTTGAAACAATTGTTTTCCAATTAATCAACAGGTGAAAGTGGATTAGTATGATGCATGGATGAGGAAAACAACAAAATAACAACAATAGAACCAATTGGAAATAAGGTTTACCAATTTAGAAATTTATTTATTAAGTTAGGGAATTTTTGGTTCCTTAAAGGGCTTACACAAATAGTTGTTGTTTTCACCAATTTAAATTGTGCAAAATAATTAACAAAATTCATATTTGAAAAGAATACAAAATTTGAGTTGGATTACATGTTTCAAATATTGGAAAAGGAATTAGGATGAATTTATTATGACTTGAACAATATTAAACAAGTTTTTAAATGAATTTAAAACAAGCATGAATTTTATTTGAATTTTTATTTGTTCAAAACATAAATTCAAATTCATATTTGAAAAGTTTATAATTTTCTAGTTTGAAAACATATTTTGCATGCTCAAAAATAATTTATTTTGAGCAAGTTATGATTTTATCAAATTTAAATGAATTAAACAAGGATTAAATTATTTAGGCAATTTAAATTATTCAAAACATGAAACAAAATTTATATTTGAAAAGGTTATTTGAAATAGCATGGAAAACATATTTTATTTGCATTTATTGGATTAAGTATGAATTAGTTATGAATTTTAGCAAATTGCAATTGAATTATTTGAATTCAAATTTGAATTGCATTTTGAAAATTCAAAACAGAAAACAAATGCTATAGATAGATAGACAATTTAATTTAGAGCAGTGCACATATTTTATTTTTATTATTTGGAATTATAAAATAAAAGTTATTTGCATTTTGGTTACAGGGGCCAATCTGTAAAAAGAAAGGACCTGTTTTGAAAACAGAAAATTAGAAAAACATTTTATACGCACAGGGGGTCTACCTTGGCCACTGCCAGTGGGCCACAGGGCCACTGGTGCTTGCGTGGCCATGGTGTGGCTGACGGGGGGCCACCCTGTCAGCACTTGGTGCAAAAAGGTGGGATTTTTCTCCCGTGCGCGAGCCAGGATTCGAACCTGGGGCTCGGGGGTGCGCGCACTGTCGCTGTAACCAGTGAGCTGTTTTGCGTTTGTTGTTAGTAGACGCAACGCGGACAGGTTAAGGTGTTGCTCGCTATCTGAATTTTAACTGAACGAAAACGCGACTGGAACTCTGACAGAGATCGACGCTCACCGGCGGTGATCAACGGGGTGTTGCTGCGCCGTGTTGCTGCTGGGGTGCAGACCGTGTGCGCTGTGCTTGCGAGCAGATACAGAGGTGGGAGAGGGAGGAGATAGGCGGTGATCACCGTGGGGTTCAGGAGATGGTCGACGGTGAGGTGGACGCCGCGGCAGTGGCGAGGATGGCGGCGGTGATCCAGACGGCGGCGAGCTCAACGGGGATGTCCAGACGGTCGAGGGAGGCACGGGGTTTCGATCCCTGTGGTCAGATCACGACGCGGGGTACTGCAGCGACGACGGCGAGCAGGGATTCAGAGGTGGCGCCGCGGTTTCCGTGCGGCTGCCGGAGACGTCGAGGACCCCGGCGTCGACTCAGAGGGTTACCGATGCCGAGAAGGTGTTGTCGAGGGAGAGGAGGAAGCGGCGGAGCGATTCTGGTGGTTAGGTGGGGTGGTGGTGCGACGAGGTGGCGGTGATCATCGGGTTTTCAGACGGCGGAGCTCCGATGGAAATAAGGGGGTTGCAGAGAGAGGGAATCCCGGCGAGAGGGAGAGGGAAACGGCGGCGGAGCGATGGGAGGAGGTAGGGCTAGGTCTAGGGCACAGCTGCGGGGCTAGGGGGGTAGATATAGGCGCTCGGGTGCGCTGCTGGCCGTCGGAGCGGTCCGTTGCCGCCGTGGCACGCGCGGATGCGCTGCCGTACGGGATAAAGAAGAAGGAGGCGTGGCGAAGCGGTACGCAGGCTGCGCGGAGGTAAGTGTGGGCTGGGCCGAGTAGATTAGCTGCCGCGCGCGCGCCTGTTTCTCCTTTTTTCTTATTTTTGTTTTTCTGTTTTTTTTGCAACAAAAGAAAAAGGAAGAAATAGATAGGTTTTTGAGTTGAACAAAATTTGGAAAAATTCATGTAAGTTTGTTAGTTCAACATCTACCATTTGACAGCTTAGGTTTTTGAAAATTCAAATTTATTTGCTGTTTTGTAAATTGGTTTGAATTTGAAGAATTTGGTAATTAATTGATTAATATTTTAAATCAACAATTTTAATAGGGTGAAACCTATTACTAATTGGATTAAAAGTTTAGAATTGTTTGGTACTTTTCATGACTTGGAATTTGGTGCTGTTTGAATGTTTCTGATTTGAATTTGAATTACCATTAGGAATTAATGGTTTGATTAAAAGCCCTCATTTTTAATAGTTGATCACTATGAAAAAAATGGAACAAAATGAGGCTTTGGATTGCAATTTTGAATTGAAACTATTGTAACATGACAAGTATGAAACACATCCTTTGAATTTGTTTGAAATTCAATTATGAAAACAGAATAAAAACAGATGCAAAACAAATGCAAACATAGAAATAAATATGATGACATGATGCAATACTTTAATTAAACAAGCAATCAAACATTCTAGGGGTATTTTCATACTTGGGATGTTACAAAACGCCCCCCCTTGAAGGAATCGCGCCCCGAGATTCCTTACTGAGAAACGAAAAGGTCCGGATACTTCTTGCGAAGATCCTCTTCGGTCTCCCACGTTGCCTCTTTATCGGAATGATGCGACCACTACACTTTCAAGAACTTGGTGCTCTTGTTGCGAGTCTTACGCTCGGTCTCATCGAGAATACGAATAGGGTGCTCCTCATAAGATAGATCATCTTGCAGTTCAATGGAATCATGATCAACTGCACGATCTGGATCTTTGAAACACTTCTTGAGCTGTGACACGTGGAACACATCGTGCACCTTGGATAGTTTTTCTGGAAGTTCAAGACGATAGGCATTTTCCGCACGCCTTGAGAGAATGTTGAAAGGACCAATGTATCTTGGTGCAAGCTTTCCTTTCACACCAAAACGATGAGTGCCTCTGAGGGGAGTTACACGGAGATATGCCTTGTCACCAGGTGCATAGATCATATCCCTGTGCTTGCTGTCATAGTAACTCTTCTGACGAGACTGAGCAATCTTGAGATTGTCACGAATGATGCGAACTTTCTCTTCGGCTTCCTTAACAATGTCAGGGCCTAAGAGTGAACGTTCACCAGCTCCAGACCAATTGATTGGACTCCTGCATCTGCGGCCATAGAGTGCTTCAAATGGTGCCATGCCTAAGCTTGCCTGGAAGCTGTTGTTGTAGGAGAATTCAGCGTATGGAAGGCAATCCTCCCATTTCATGCCAAAGGAGAGACCACATGCTCTGAGCATATCCTCGAGAATCTGATTGACTCTTTCGACTTGCCCCTGAGACTGAGGGTGATAAGCTGTGCTGAACAGAAGTTTGGTGCCCAATGCTTCTTGAAAGCTTTTCCAGAAATGAGAAGTGAAGATACTTCCACGGTCTGAGCTTATTTCCAATGGAACACCATGAAGAGGAACAATTTTTGCTGTGTAGAGCTCTGCTAACTGGCTAGCTGAGATAGTTTCTTTGACAGCAAAGAAATGAGCTACCTTAGTGAGACGATCAATAACAACGAAGATTGCATCGTTGCCCTTCTTGGACTTTGGAAAACCAGTGACGAAGTCCATTTCAATCATGTCCCACTTCCACTCAGGAATTTTCAGAGGTTGGAGAAGACCGGCTGTTTTCTGATGGACTGCCTTAACACGTTGACAAACGTCGCATTCAGAAACGTATTGAGCAATTTCACGTTTCATGCCAGGCCACCAATACAGAGTCTTGAGATCCTGGTACATCTTTGTACTTCCAGGGTGGATGGAGAGAGGAGTTTCATGAGCCTCCTTGAGAATGACATCTTTGAGACTTTGAATCTGAGGAACTGCAATGCGTCCTTCGAAGAACACAGTTCCCTTGTCATCAATTGAGAAGGACTTGAATTTATCATTGCCTTCTTTGATGTGCTCTACAATCTTCTTGATTTCAGCATCACGAAGTTGTTCAGAACGAATCTTGTCCTCGAGAGTTGGACTGGCTGTCAAGCTTGCAAGATAACCTTGAGGAACAAGACCAAGGTTCAGCTTCTGGAATTCTTCATGAAGTGGAGGTTGGCTTTCCATGATCATGAGATTATTGCAATAGGACTTGCGACTAAGAGCATCGGCCATAACATTAGCCTTGCCTGGAGTGTAAGAAATGGTGAGATCAAAGTCTTTAATCTTTTCAATCCATCTCCTTTGCCTGAGGTTTAGATCTGGTTGAGTGAAGATGTATTTCAGACTCTTATGATCGGAAAAGATTTCAGTGCGGTTACCCAACAAGTACTGTCTCCATTTCTTGAGGGCAAACACAACTGCTGCAAGTTCAAGATCATGTGTGGGATAGTTTTGCTCATGTGCATTCAACTGACGTGAAGCATAAGCCACAACTTGACGTTCTTGCATAAGAACTGCACCTAGACCTTGGAGAGATGCATCGCAGAATATCTGGAAAGGTTTGGTAGTATCTGGGCCAACCAGAACAGGGGTAGAAGTGAGTTTAGTCTTCAGGAGATTGAAACTCTCATCACATTGTGGAGACCAAACGAACTTCTTGTCCTTCTTTGTGAGATCAGTGAGAGGTTTGGCAATCTTGGAAAAGTTTTGGACGAAACGACGGCAATAGCTAGCCAAGCCAAGAAAACTTCTGACTTGCTTCACCGTCTTAGGGGGTTTCCAATCAACAATTGCCTTAACCTTTTCTGGATCAATGGCTATGCCCTTGGCGGAGATGACATGACACAGGTAAGCAACTTCTGGAATCCAGAACTCACATTTGGAGAACTTGGCATATAGACGATGCTCGCGAAGTTTCATGAGAGTGAGACGAAGATGTTCTCCATGCTCTTTCTCAGATTTTGAGTAGACTAGAATGTCATCGAGATATACCACAACGAACTTGTCGAGGTATTCATGGAAGACAGAATTCATGAGTCTAGAGAAGGTCGCCGGTGCATTGGTGAGACCAAAGGACATGACGGTGTATTCATATAGACCGTACCGAGTGGTGAAAGCTATTTTTGGAATATCTTCCTTTCTGATCTTTATTTGATGGTAACCCATCCTCAAGTCCAACTTTGAGAATATTGAGGCTCCAGCAAGTTGATCAAAAAGATCATCGATACGAGGAATTGGATACTTGTTTTTGATGGTTTTCTCGTTGAGAGGACGATAGTCAACCATGAGTCTCTTTGTTTGATACTTCTTCGCAACGAACAGGGTTGGGAAACCCCAAGCGGAGGAACTAGGTTGAATGTAACCTTTCTCCATGTACATATCGATTTGCTCCTTCAACAATTTCAGTTCAGGAGGAGCTATCTTGTATGGATGCTTAGAGATTGGAGCAGTACCTGGTTCAAGCTCGATCACGAACTCAACTGCTCTGTCCGGAGGCATTCCTGGCAATTCTTCTGGGAAGACGTCAGGGAATTCACAAACCACCGGAACATTTTCGAGTAGAGGTAGAGGTTTTGCATCGAGGTTGAACAGCTGAACATAACTTGATCCATATGGAGAATAGACTATCTGGCCAGAAGGGTGAGAGAGAGTTATTGACTTTTGAGCACAGTCAATTTTTGCTTCATTGGTCTTCAACCAATCCATGCCCAGAATGACATCAATGTCAGAATTTCCCAGCAACATGAGTGAAGCAAGGAATATGCGACCTCCAATTAGGATTTGATTGTCCATACTTATCTTGGAAGTCAACATTTGCGGTCCCGGAGAGTGAACAGTGATTTGATTGCTTAGTGGAACCAGAACTAGGTTGTATGCTTTTGCAAAGATCTTTGACACAAAAGAATGCGATGCTCCGGTATCAAACAACACTTTAGCTGGAAAAGAGTTTACGGGTAATATACCAAGAACGACGTCAGCAGCTTCCTCAGCTTTGTCGGCCTTGATATGATTCACCCTTGCGGTCCTCCCGACAGGCCTGTTGTTGGAGTTGAAGGCTTTAGCCGGGGGAGCACGCACCATTGCCTGGTTAGTGTTGGGGCGAGGAGGTGGAGGTAGCTGCCTCTGAGTGCACTTATCAGCGTAGTGTCCAGTCTCCTTGCATTTGTAGCAAGTGACGACACGAGAAGGACCTGGCCTTGGCTGCCCCATTGGAACCCTCTGACCATGCATCTGAGATGGGTTGGGTGGGCGGGGAGCAAAGCCTGGAGAAACTTGAGCATATGGAGCCCGAGTGACAGCAGCATTTGGCACCCAGATGCGGCGCTTCTGCGGAGGGGTGGTCATGTTGGAGGAGGAACCACCCTCACGCGAGTGCTTGCGAGATTCCTCGAACGCCTTGCGCCCATTTTCCTCATTGAGCGCGGTGTTCACGAGCTCCTCGAAGTCTTTGCACTTGATGTTGGTGAGTGCGTACTTGAGTTCCGGGTTAAAACCTCGGCGGAACCTTGCCATCTTCTTAGCCTCAGTGGACACCTCATCACCAGCGTATCGAGCGAGACGATTGAACTCGTTCTGATAGCCGATGACGTCCAGCTTGCCTTGCTTAAGAGAGAAAAACTCTTCACGCATCCTTTCCATGAGACCATCTGGGATGTGGTGCTTCAGGAAGGCATCCTTGAAACAACCCCAGGTGATAGGATAGCCAGCTCTCATGGTCTGGTAGTTCTCCCACCAAGTAGCTGCCTGACCCTTCAGTAGGTAGGTGGCATACTTGACTTTGTCTTCCTCAGCAACGTGAGCAATGTCCATAGCCCTGGCCATCTCCCGGATCCAGTCATCAGCATCCAGAGGCTCACGTGTTGCCACGAAAGCTCTCGGACCCATACTGAGGAACTCCTTGATACTGACTCGTGGAGCATTCTGGTTGTTGTGCTAGTTAGTCTAGAACTGGGCCATCTGTGCCACGACCTGAGTCATCTGAGTCAACAGCTCCGTGATCGGAGGTGGCTCAGGCGGGTTGCTCCTTGTTGGCGGCATCCTGAATAGACATGCATTTTAGCACAACAACAGAAAAGGATAGACTTGGTAACCGAAAGAGAGATTATTCCGACGCATGAATAGATAACCAACAGGTACATCATCACATGTTCAAACACATCAGAATATCCAACACACCAATACATGGTTCGAAAGCCAAAGGATAACTAAACATAGCTAGGAATGGATACATCGGTACTCCCATGCTCATCACGCAGGACGGCGGTGAGTAGTACGACGAGGGGTACGGTGAGGAGCACGCCCCCGAAAGTATGTAGAACGACGATCCACATAGATCTGACGTGGCCTGAGAGCGACTCTAGGGGTGGTGAAGTACATAGCGTCGACTCCCTGTGCTCCAAAGCGTGGAATCCCAGTGTAACCAGCACCGAGGTTGAGGAGTGGACCTCTGATCGGCTCGTAACCTCCAGCATCTGGTAGACGACGACCAACTGGCTGATCGAAACGTGCAAAGCGCTCATCTCCAACAAAGTCTGTGGTGTACGTCGCCAGACGAGTCAAAGCAAGGTAGAGCTGCTCCCTGACTGAGGCCAACTCCTGAGAAAGTGTGGTGGCAATTGCGTCACTGTGCCTCACAAACTGAGCGGTGGTGTGCAGCCTGGTGTTATCATGCTCGTAGACATCCAAGTTGTCGTAGAGAGTGAAGTGAGCTCCCTTCGAAGTGATGTAACCACGGGGGATGTGGCGATAGATAGAATCGTCAAATCCCCAGTAGTCAGCACGAAGGACGGTGAGACTCACATAAGCTTCCTGCTGCACGGCCATATCCACTGTGGAACCTACTGCCTCGTAGCGGTGGACAACGCTCATGCCATCATCTGACAGAATGTAGATGATAGCCTGGTAGTAGGTCTGGTCAAACTCTCGCTGCTGCTCGTAGACCTGGTACTCTGGAGCCCAACGGAACCCCAGATAAGTGACCATGTCTCTCAGCATCTCCGGATAACCGGCGGTGCTCTCACAACGAGTCATCCGAACCACCTGCGGGTAGAACCTGAGATCCATCTGCAGATGATTGGGGAAGTTTTGATTAGACGCCGGTAGAGAACTGAAGTGGAAAGCAACAACAAGGTTCAACGGACGATAAGGATGTGGAAAAGAACAGGATATTGAAGCAACATCGGGAAACACGAGACCAAAAAACCTGAGGTACTACGGAGAACCCAAAACACGTGAAATCCTAACTTGAAAGTTTAGATGAGAAGAGAAAACAACGTTGCACTTCCTTACCAGAAAAGGGTGGGTGGGTGGCGAAAGAAGAAAAATGGCAGAATTCCTACTCTCACGTTTCATTTTTCCTATATAGCTACAAAATAGTTTCTAGACTCAAACTGCGACCAGTAAAAGGGATCCTACAGGCAGACAGGCTCTGATACCATTTGTCGCACCCGGACTTCTAGAGGATACTCACCGTACGAACTGAACAGTATTTTTATTGGATTACGGGGCTTACCGGCACCCGCATCTCTTACGAGTAGGCCAACACTTATGTGTGACAACCAATCTTTACTATTCACCATCGATGTAAACTATCCCGTAGAAATCAGGACACTACCATTGACGTACTTCATCCCATACACACATGGTACGTCAACGGCTTGTAACAGAATGATAGCACAACATATCTCTAAGACACAAAAGATTGAAATAAGTTGCAAATAGCTCTCACTAGAGCAGAGATAGCAAATACAATCATCCAGAGAACACATGTCCCAACATAACATCATTACATATCAGCGGAAGCATTCAAAGGGTCTGAGTACAGACAAATCCAAATGGGCTTAAGAAGCCGGAAACTGAAATAAAGACGGAGCCCATCCACGTAGTCTCGGATCCTGCCCGGGTCCGCTACTTACTCGTCAGCAGCCTCGTCAAACTCCACGTAGTAGCCGTCAACTGGATCCTCGTAAGCGTAGTCTGCGGAAACCACGGCCCCAAAGGGGTCAGTACATAGACGTACTGGCAAGCAAGACTCACAGTTCACCAAAGTGTAGCCCGTCAACACCAAGCACAGATGCCTTGGGTTCAACGGAAGAGAGGGGATATAAAAGATGCTGCAACTGGCTGCGCTAACCAACTTGAGAGATTCTACCACTTCCGGCTAACAGAAGAAGATAAGATCGAGTATTGTAACCAACTGAAAGATAACTTCAAACAAACCCATCCTGGATCTCGCCCCTTATCCAAAGAAGCAATCCGAGGATAACTCACACAGTTGGATTAAAGATGAATCAAGTTATTGTGTCAATAATCCTATTACTAGTCAAGTTGTTAATCATTGGGTGTGAGATTGTGAATCATTAGGTTTAAGTTGTCCTGAGTACTTGTTAGCCAGTACTTTCACCAAGTTGACCATAACCGCGGAAAACACGGCTTCTCGAGAAGATTATCCCTGCAGGGTTGCAACAATTTGGCCGTACACGTATGAATAACCCGCCAGATGGGATGCCTCCCACCAAGCGGGGCACTCAACACAACTCAACTCTTCTTCGCATCAAGCCCAAAGCACCTTGGGCGCACGGCTAATCGAGCCCCGAAGAAAAGGGACCCTCATAGCACTCTAAGAACGTGTCCCCCTATATGCCGACTACAAAAGTTCCACCCTGCGCTGGGCTCGCAAAAACATGCATGCGGCAAATGGAAAACACGAACTAAATGAGGCGATTTGGACGAGATGCGAATCGAATCAAATTGAGGGGGGCGCCCATACTCGCTTTCCACATGCGGGTAGTGCGCTCATCATGGATCAGTAGACAAGACCCTTTTCCTATTAGGGTCGACACTAGCAGGCCTCAAAACCACACAGGGCCTCCTGCCGGTGCCTTATCATCAAATTATTATTACCATTAGCATTAACAGGATTGATTGATTGAAATCGAGCCCCCAGAACAAATAAATGATAGTAAAAGAAGTAACCGACAACAGACTCGAGCAAAAGCAACCCTAAGCATGCTAGGTAAGACTAAGGCAACAAGCAAGGGGTTTTAGGTATGGAGGTGAGGAAATATCAGGGTTAAGGGATTCATGTGATAGGTTCGTAACAGAAACAACTACTACTAAGGCTAGCAGAAATAGACAACGGAAAGTATCGGTATCCAATGTTGAGAGGAACACAGTGGTTCATGTGAGTGATAACTTGCCTGCAAACTCAGCAGCCTAGTACTGAGCTAGATCCCCAGAAGGGGTGCTGTAAAGATCGTCTGTCTCAACGTCGTCGTCTATTCGAGAAGAAGCAAACAAACAAGACAGAAATATAAACAATCAATATCATGGCATAGTGCACAATCATGGGATGATGCATGTCAAGTTAAATGGATGTATCAAAATAAACTAGTGGACTTGGTAACACAATTTAAATGGACACATATGCAATTTTGAGTTGCACATGAAAAGCCCATGAATTTTGGTTGAAACAATTGTTTTCCAATTAATCAACAGGTGAAAGTGTATTAGTATGATGCATGGATGAGGAAAACAACAAAATAACAACAATAGAACCAATTGGAAATAAGGTTTACCAATTTAGAAATTTATTTATTAAGTTAGGGAATTTTAGGTTCCTTAAAGGGCTTACACAAATAGTTGTTGTTTTCACCAATTTAAATTGTGCAAAATAATTAACAAAATTCATATTTGAAAAGAATACAAAATTTGAGTTGGATTACATGTTTCAAATATTGGAAAAGGAATTAGGATGAATTTATTATGACTTGAACAATATTAAACAAGTTTTAAATGAATTTAAAACAAGCATGAATTTTATTTGAATTTTTATTTGTTCAAAACCTAAATTCAAATTCATATTTGAAAAGTTTATAATTTTCTAGTTTGAAAACATATTTTGCATGCTCAAAAATAATTTATTTTGAGCAAGTTATGATTTTATCAAATTTAAATGAATTAAACAAGGATTAAATTATTTAGGCAATTTAAATTATTCAAAACATGAAACAAAATTTATATTTGAAAAGGTTATTTGAAATAGCATGGAAAACATATTTTATTTGCATTTATTGGATTAAGTATGAATTAGTTATGAATTTTAGCAAATTGCAATTGAATTATTTGAATTCAAATTTGAATTGCATTTTGAAAATTCAAAACAGAAAAAAAATGCTATAGATAGATAGACAATTTAATTTAGAGCAGTGCACATATTTTATTTTTATTATTTGGAATTATAAAATAAAAGTTATTTGCATTTTGGTTACAGGGGCCAATCTGTAAAAAGAAAGGACCTGTTTTGAAAACAGAAAATTAGAAAAACATTTTATACGCACAGGGGGTCTACCCTGGCCACTGCCAGTGGGCCACTGGTGCTTGCGTGGCCATGGTGTGGCTGACAGGGGGGCCACCCTGTCAGCACTTGGTGCAAAAAGGTGGGATTTTTCTCCCGTGCGCGAGCCAGGATTCGAACCTGGGGCTCGGGGGTGCGCGCACTGTCGCTGTAACCAGTGAGCTGTTTTGCGTTTGTTGTCAGTAGACGCAACGCGGACAGGTTAAGGTGTTGCTCGCTATCTGAATTTTAACTGAACGAAAACGCGACTGGAACTCTGATAGAGATCGACGCTCGCCGGCGGTGATCAACGGGGTGTTGCTGCGCCGTGCTGCTGCTGGGGTGCAGACCGTGTGCGCTGTGCTTGCGAGCAGATACAGAGGTGGGAGAGGGAGGAGATAGGCGGTGATCACCGTGGGGTTCAGGAGATGGTCGACGGTGAGGTGGACGCCGCGGCAGTGGCGAGGATGGCGGCGGTGATCCAAACGGCGGCGAGCTCAACGGGGATGTCCAGACGGTCGAGGGAGGCACGGGGTTTCGATCCCCGTGGTCAGATCACGACGCGGGGTACTGCAGCGACGACGGCGAGCAGGGATTCAGAGGTGGCGCCGCGGTTTCCGTGCGGCTGCCGGAGACGTCGAGGACCCCGGCGTCGACTCAGAGGGTTACCGAGGCCGAGAAGGTGTTGTCAAGGGAGAGGAGGAAGCGGAGGAGCGATTCTGGTGGTTAGGTGGGGTGGTGGTGCGACGAGGTGGCGGTGATCATCGGGTTTTCAGACGGCGGAGCTCCGATGGAAATAAGGGGGTTGCAGAGAGAGGGAATCCCGGCGAGAGGGAGAGGGAAACGGCGGCGGAGCGATGGGAGGAGGTAGGGCTAGGTCTAGGGCACAGCTGCGGGGCTAGGGGGTAGATATATGCGCTCGGGTGCGCTGCTGGCCGTCAGAGCGGTCCGCTGCCGCCGTGGCACGCGCGGATGCGCTGCCGTACGGGAGAAAGAAGAAGGAGGCGTGGCGAAGCGGTACGCAGGCCGCGCGGAGGTAAGTGTGGGCTGGGCCGGGTAGATTAGCTGCCGCGCGCGCGCCTGTTTCTCCTTTTTTCTTATTTTTGTTTTTCTGTTTTTTTTTTGCAACAAAAGAAAAAGGAAGAAATAGATAGGTTTTTGAGTTGAACAAAATTTGGAAAAATTCATGTAAGTTGGTTAGTTCAACATCTACCATTTGACAGCTTAGGTTTTTGAAAATTCAAATTTATTTGCTGTTTTGTAAATTGGTTTGAATTTGAAGAATTTGGTAATTAATTGATTAATATTTGAAATCAACAATTTTAATAGGGTGAACCCTATTACTAATTGGATTAAAAGTTTAGAATTGTTTGGTACTTTTCATGACTTGGAATTTGGTGCTGTTTGAATGTTTCTGATTTGAATTTGAATTACCATTAGGAATTAATGGTTTGATTAAAAGCCCTCATTTTTAATAGTTGATCACTATGAAAAAAATGGAACAAAATGAGGCTTTGGATTGCAATTTTGAATTGAAACTATTGTAACATGACAAGTATGAAACACATCCTTTGAATTTGTTTGAAATTCAATTATGAAAACAGAATAAAAACAGATGCAAAACAAATGCAAACATAGAAATAAATATGATGACATGATGCAATACTTTAATTAAACAAGCAATCAAACATTCTAGGGGTATTTTCATACTTGGGATGTTACACTCATGTTATCTTCTGGCCCTTTGTATTCACAAAGAAGCCGGGAACGAAAGGAAAGAGGTTGAATGCGGCGTCCAAACCAACATAAAACGGTATCCTTCCCAGTTAAAGAAGGCTGAGAGGAAGTAAGCTTGGCGATACGTCGTTTTATCTTCATTAGGTTTTCTGGCAATGTTTGTACTGCTACGACTGTCCAACTCTCTCGAGGGATGGCGGCGGAATTAACAAATGGAGGAACCCCGGTTTCCTTACCAGGGACTGGGATGTCCTGATGGTAAAAGAAAGAACCTAGCCAAGATTGGGCAAGTTCCGGCATTTTATCGTTGGGTACCAACCTTCTCTTAACTTCCGAAGGGTGAAAGATATAGTTCCGCAGATAGGGGAAATACCTTCTGTGATGTTATGTTTTACCTCAAAGCAATATTGCCAAAAATCTAGACTAGGAGTTATCCCGAGATACCCTTCAAAAAGGGCTTGGAAACTAGCTAGATAGAGGATGGAGTTTGGAGTAAGATTATGTGGCTGGACGCCATAATAGTTAAGGACGTCTCAAAAAAAGGAGGAAGAAGGTAAACCCATACCTCTCGCGATGTGAGAGGTAAGGAGGACGCGTTCCCCGTCTTTTGATTTGGGCTCGAATTCACCTTCCGAGTTCCGCCATTTGCCTTTAACTATTAATCCTTCCCTTGCCATTCGTGGAAGGAGGGGAAGAGGAATATTGCTTGGACTCGAATTGCCGACAAATTCCGTTGCTTCGTTAGCTCCGGCGACGGTGTGCTCGTCGCCATGTAATGTGATCTTCTCCTCCGCCGTCTCGGGAGCGAACGGCGGGGAAGGTGCGGAGCTCGAGCCCGCAACGTTCGCGGTGGCGGAAAGATCTCCTCCGCCCGCCGCAGAAGCCGCGGTCTTTTCTGGCTCGCCGCCGGCGTGCGTCGGGGACCCTAGCTGTGGATCCAAGTCGCTGATGATTTCGTCAATGGTATGCGCGGCGGAGCGAGTGGGGGAAGACGGCGAGGATGCCATTAGGTGGCGGCACGTTTCGATTCCGGTGGTGCTCTGGGTGCGATGTGCGCTCGGAAATGGTTCTTCGCTCGAGGGCTCGTGCGCAGCAATGGTGTGGAGAGTGAGAGAGCGGAAGGATTTCAGCGAGGACGAAGACGACTATTTATAGCCGGAAATCCGTCAAGATACGTGCCAACGGCTATTTTGACCGTTGGATGATCAACGCGTGTCCCTCGCCGGAAAATCCGGGAAATGAAACGACAGGGTAATGATGGCTATCTCCTCGTTTCCCGTGAGAATCTGTCAGAGATACGTTACTGGGTTTCCCGCGTGAAACCCAAACGACCCTTATGTCAGCATGATTAAAGTGCTGACGTAGGAAGTTCCTTCTCCGCGAAGGATCGTGAGAGAAAAGCCGGATTTTCAGGATTCCGAGTTTCATGTTACCATCTCTTTTCAAAGAAGTATAAGAAGAATCAAGACTGCTGATCGAAATTTCTCGGACAAAGCACATTTGGTGAAAGGTGGCGGATCAGAGTTTTAATCCTTCTTGGGGGCTACTGTCGGATATATACCAAATAGGGGTATATCAGATGGTAGTCAAAGTGCCGGATTACCAGGGTGGCCCAAGCGGTAGTGGGCTTTGGTCCATTGGGCGGCCCAGTAACCCGACGCACAGAAGCCGGATTCTAGAAGGACCCGGATCACGGCCCACGTGATCTGGCTTGGAGGAGAAGACGGATTCCTTACTTTCCAAGTTATAGTTACCGTAGTCTTCTAGGTTTCCTATTTTGTAAGCCCTAATCCGGCTATTATATAAGGCCGGACGGGAGATAAGTTTGATAACGAATAACAGAGAAGAGACTATAGGCTAACTCGCCGGGAAGTTGATCCTCTGCGAATAGCTAGATCTAAACCTCACATTGTAATTCTATATCCAGGCTTTAGTCCTGATTAGTGAGAAGTGCAGGAGTAGGCACGTCGTACTGTCGCGACGTACCGAACCTGGGTAAATCCTGTGTTCACTGTCCACCACGCGATCACGTTACCCCACGTCTCTACCGTAGTCTCATGGCACCCCCGTCTATGAAAACTACTACGATGTCTCGACAACCAATACTACTCTACTAGAACTAACAGATCTGAATAATAGATGCATGAAAAACAAGAGATAAAAAGTATTTGCGGTAGCTAGAAGAAAAACAAGGAATATGAGTATCATAAATGAAGAATACGAGTATTCATATGAAAAGGCAGAGCGTGTCTCTCTCCCACACAATAATGCTAGGTTCCAACTAAGTTTATTGCAGCAAGGAAAACAAAACAAAATAAATAGATCCTCCAAGTAAAGTGCATATGATGTGACCAAATAAAAATATAGTTTCACTAGAAGTGACCTGGTAAGTTGCTGATGAAGAAGGGGATGCCATGGGCATCCCCAAGCTTAGAAGCTTGAGTCTTCTTGGAATTTGTTGGGATGAATGATACGTCCATTTTTCATCACTATTTTATATTGTTATTTTCTGTTATTCATCGATATATTTCATGTTATGATGTATTACTTATGTTATTTCATCTTATTTTGCATGTTTCATAATTTTTGGAGAATAAACATCGGGACCAGAAATCTAATGAAAAATCAACATCAAGATACCCTATTTCAGAAGGTCAGAAGAAGAAGGGGCATCGGGGGTGTCTTAGAAGTCCAGAAGAGGGAGCTAGCCATGAGGAGACCCGAGGGGGCCGACACCATGGGGTGGCACGCCCCCTGGCCACGCTGCCAGGCGGTGTGGCCACCCTGGCCCACCTATGGTCGCCCCCTTTCGCGTACTTAACCCCCAGGGAACCCTAAGCCCCAAAACATCATCAAGGAAATATTCCGCGCCTCCCCGGGGCGGAAAACAATAGAGAGAAAAGCTCTCCACCAGGGAGAAATCTGTCGGGGAAATTCCTCCCCGGAGAGGGGGAATCATCGCCATCGTCACCTTCATTGCTCCGGGCATCATCAAGATCGTCATCGTCATCATCATCACCACCAGCACCATCATCCTCACCATCCATCTCCATACCACTGTAACAATTAGAGTTCTGTACCGTTGTTCTTCACTAGATCTCACTCCCGGTGTGGATTTCTTGTTAGTAGTTGATGCTTGTGAGATTTATCGGTGTTTACAATTTATGAACAGATTGTTATTCATCATTATGTCACCTCTGATTATGATCCATATGATTTCTTGTGAGTAGTTCGTTTAGTTCTTGAGGACATGGGAGAAGTCAAGATGTTAGTAGTGGAATTATGTTGAAGTAATATCTAGTGGTTTGTGATTTCAATTGTGGTGTTATTCTTCTAGTGGTTTCATGTGAACGTCGACCACATGACACTTCACCTTTATGGCCTAGGAGGATGCATTGTGTATTTGGGTACTAATTGTTGGGTTGACAGAGTGACAGAAACCTAAACCCCCGTTAGGAAATCGATGCATGAGGGAGTGTAGGATCCCAGAGTTTTAAGGTTGTGGTTAGATTTATCTTAATTACTTTCTTGTATTTGCGGATTCTTGCAAGGGGTTTAATCACAAGTATGTATTAGTCCTAGTTGGGCGGTGCATTAGCATAGGTTCACCCACACAACGCCTATCAAAAAAAAAAAATTAAGCAACTGTATGAAACGAAAGCTCTTGAAGAAATCCCCATGTGTCCTCGAGAATGTTTGGTAATCATAAGTAGAACAACCCGCTTGTACTTTGCTCTCAAAAGGATTGGGCCACTCGCTGCAATTATATTTACTCTCTTTTATTTAGTCGCACTTTATTTATCTGCTATATAAAAAATCACCAAAAACCCGTTTGCTAGTGTTTACAGTGAATCCTCTATCCAACCTGCTTGTCAACACCTTCTGCCCCTCGTTGGGTTTGACACTCTTATTTGTCGAAAGTACTATGATACACCCCTATACTTTTGGGTCGTATGGACTATTTTCTGGAGCAGTTGTCGGGGCATGAAGTGGAATTGGTAAGAGAAACATTTACTGTGAGAAGTGTTTTTATTTCTGTCTGCTATTTTATTTCACTATGGATAGTCCATATGGTTCTTTATTTAGAGGTACTACTACGGTTACTGCTAGGGTAGTAGGTGGCCCGTTATTTACTGAATTCGATCCTTTTAAAATACCTATGAAAATTGTTGGACGTGTTATGAATAACTGCTATTATGGAGATGGAACTATCCATCCTGGTGATCATTTGCTTTTTTATACATGAATTATGTGAGTTATTCAGGTGTGCAGGTATTACAATGGATCAAGTTAAAAGGAAATTATTTTTTTATTGCTGAATGGTTTAAATTACTGAAGAATGATGAATCTATTGGATGGGAGGAAATTGTACCTCTCTTTTATTCTAAATTCTATCCTCCTAGTGAGATTCATAAAGAACGAAATCAAATATATAATTTCTGGCCTCATGATGGAGAGAGTAGTGCCCAAGCTTGGGGGAGAATGAAGTTATTAATGCTTAAATGTCCTGTTCATGAGCTTCCGAGTAATATTGTTATCAATAATTTTTATGCAAGGCTTTCTCTTCATGATAAGGATTTATTGGATTCTTCTTGTTCTGGACCATTCAAATGTATGAAGGAAGAAGCTAAATGGGATCTTCTTGACCGTATTCAAGAAAACACTGAAGGATGGGAGAACGACAAAGGTAGAAAGTCAGGTATGAATTATGATTATGAATGCATTAAAGCTTTTATGGAAACTGATGATTTCTATAATGTTAGTGTTGTTTGTGGTCTTGATTCTCAAATATTTGCAAACTGTCTTAAAGCCTTTGCCTCCTATCTTGATGTTCCTAAAAAGGAGTTGAGCAAGTATCATGCACCTTATAAAGATATTGTTTCTGCTAGAAATATATAAGTGCATGTTGTTAATCCTACTGTGCCTGAGCCTTATATTGAGAAAATGCCTTTCCCTGCTAAGGTAAAAGAACACTCTATTGTGTCTAGTGTGGTTAACAAGAGTATGAAGACATCTATTGAACCCGATGAACAAATAATTGTTGAACCTATAGTAGCTATAGTTAAATACGTTGTATGTGGAAATGTAGAGGATGAACATATTGTCTTCTGTGAGGATGCTTCTAATATTGTCTCACATCCAAATAGACCTAAGAAAACTAGTGTTCCTGTGCAATCTGTTAATATTGGTGATCATTGCTATTATGGTTTGTGTGACATTGGTGCAAGTTCTAGTGCTATTCCTTATGAGCTTTATAAAGAAATCATGCATGAAATTGGTTCTTGTGAGCTTGAGGATATTGATGTGGTTATTTAGCTTGCTAATAGAGAAACTGTTTTTCCGATTGGTATTGTTAGAGATGTGGAAGTTTTATGTGGTAAAACTAAATATCCTACTGATTTTCTCGTGCTTGGTAAGGGTTCTAGTAAAACTTGTCCTATTATTTTTGGTAGACCTTTCTTGAACACTTGTGGTGCTTTTATAGATTGTAAGAAGGAGAAAATATTGACTAAATTTGATGGAAAATCTTATGAGTTCAATTTCTCCAAATTTCCTAGAGCTCCTTATGAATATGAATTGCCTAATGAAAATTTTATAGTTGAACAACTTGCCTCTATTGATCTTGCTCCTAATAATGCTTTGCAGCAATATAAGGAGGACCATGGAAGTGAGGTCTTTATGGAAGAAAGAAATGAGATTGACGATATTCTTCTTCGTCAATCGGTGATACTGAAACATAATTTACCTGTGAATGACTTGGGTACCACATTACCACCCAAGGAGATCCTGTTTTTGATTTAAAACCTTTACATGATGATCTTAAATATGCTTATATTGATGATAAGAAAATATATGCTATTATTATTACTTCTCAACTTTCAGGTGAAGAAGAGGAACGATTATTGGGAATATTGAAGAAACATCGTGGAGCTATTGGATATACTCTTGATGATTTGAAAGGGATTTCTCCCTCTTTATGTCAGCATGTTATTAATATTGAACCCGATGCAAATCCAGTAGTTGAACATCAACGCTGTTTAATTCCTAAGATGAAGGAAGTGGTAAGGAATGAGGTATTAAAACTCCTTGATGCTGGTATTATTTTTCCTTAGGGGTGGGAACTAGTAGCGGATAATCTGAATTATCCGACATTCGTATTCGAGAAATTAAAAATGGAAATGGTAAATATCCGAATCCGAACAACATAGAAATGGAAATGGTAAATATCCGTATTCGTTTTTACAAATACAAAACAAATGTGGTATTGAATTTTGAACAAAATATGGATATGGAAATGGATATACCCGTATCCGAATAAAATTATGTTAGTCAGTTTTGGTATTCCTTGTATGATATGATAATTAACCAACCTAAAAGAGTAAGAAAGTAGGCAAATGTGTTTTCTGTGATTGGACTTTAAACCATTGTGTATTATATAGCCATACTTATCATTATATTGTTCAATAGTTGACTCGATATAAGACAAAAGTCTATCATTTCGTTATATTCGTATTTGTTCCGAATTGAGAAAACATCCGATCTGCATTCGTATTTGAGTAACATCCGCTCCACATTCGTATTTGACAGTATCCGTATTCGTATTCGTTTGGAAAATATGAAAGCGGATGTGGGAAGGGCACTATCCGATCCGCATCCAATCCGTTTCCACCATGTGCATTGTGTCCCTAAGAAAGGAGGAATGATTGTTGTGTCTAATTAAAATAATGAGCTTATTCCTCAAAGAGTAGTAGTTGGTTATAGAATGTGAATTGATTTTAGGAAAGTTAACAAAGTTACGAAGAAAGATCATTATCCTTTTCCTTTTATTGATCAAATTCTAGAGAGGTTGTCTAAGAAAACTCATTTTTTCTTTCTTGATGGTTATTCTGGATTTTCTTAAATTGCTGTTAGGGAAACTGATCAAGAGAAAACAACCTTTACTTGTCCTTATGGTACTTATGCTTATAGACGTATGCCTTTTGGTTTGTGTAATGCTCCTGCTACGTTTCAAAGATGCATGTGTGCTATTTTTCATGGTTTTTGTGAAGAAATTGTGGAAGTATTCATGGACGATTTCTCCATCTATGGAACTTATTTTGATAACTGTTTGCACAATCTTGATAAAGTTTTGCATAGATGTGAGGAAACTAATCTTGTTCTTAACTGGTAGAAATGCCACTTTATGGTGAATGAAGGAATCGTTCTTTGACATAAAATTTCTCAAAGAGGTATTGAAGTTGACAGAGCTAAAGTGGAAGCAATAGAGAAATTGCCCTGTCCCAGGAATGTTAAAGGTATTCGTAGTGATCTTGCTCATGCTGGTATTTATAGGAGGTTTATTAAAGATTTTTCTAAAATATCAAAGCCTCTTACTAATCTTCTTCAAAAAGACGTACCTTTTGTTTTTGATGATGATTGTAAGGAAGCTTTTGAAACTTTAAAGAAGGCTTTAACTACTGCTCCTATTGTTCAACCACCTGATTGGAATTTACCTTTTGAAATTATGTATGATGCTACTGATTTTGTTGTAGGTGTTGTTCTTAGACAACGAATAGATAAGAAAATTAATGTTATTCATTATGCTAGTAAGACTCTTGATGCTGCTAAAGAGAATTATGCTACCACTAAAAAAGCGTTCTTAGCTGTAGTTTTTGCATGTGATAAGTTTAGACCTTATATTGTTGATTCAAAGTTACTATTCATACTGATCATGCTGCTATTAGATACCTTATGGAAAAGAAAGATGCTAATCCTAGGCTTATTAGATGGGTGCTGGTTTTACAAGAGTTTGATTTGCATATTGTGGATAGAAAGGGTGCTAAAAATCCTGTTGCTGATAATTTATCTAGATTGGAAAACCTTGCATATGACCTTATTCCTGTTAATGATAGTTTTCCAAATGAACAGTTGAATGCAATAAAGGTAAACTCCCAAGATAGTCCATGGTATGCAGATTATGCTAACTTTATTGTTTCCAAGTATTTTCCTCCAACATTTACAGCTCAACAAAGAAGAAAATTCTTTCATGATTTGAGGCATTGTTTTTGGGATGACTCACACTTATATAAAGAAGGAGTAGATGGTATTATGAGAAGATGTGTTCCAAATCATGAACAACGTGAAATATTGAAAAAGTGCCATGGTAGTGCTTATGGAGGACATCATGCTAGAGATAGAACCGCACAGAATGTTCTACAATCAGGTTTCTATTGACCTACTCTCTTTAAAGATGCACATAAATTTGTTTTATCTTGTGATGAATGTCAAAGAGTTGGTAATATTTCTAGATGTAATGAAATGCCTATGATTTATTCTCTTGTTATTGAACCTTTTGATTGTTGGGGATTTGACTTTACGGGTCCGTTTCCTCCATCGAATGGTTACACTCACATTCTTGTTGTTGTTGATTATGTTACTAAATGGGTAGAAGCTATACCCACAAAAAGTACTGATGGTGAGACCTCTTTAAAAATGCTTAAAGATGTTATTTCCTTAGGTTTGGTGTGCCTAGATATCTTATGACTGATGGAGGTTCTCACTTTATTCATGGTGGTTTTAGAAAAACCCTTGCTAAATATGATGTTAATCATATAATTGCATCAGCTTATCATCCTCAACCTAGTGGGCAAGTAGAGAAATTAAATCTATCTTTCAAAAGAATGTTAATAAATCTTGGAAAAAATGGTCTGATAAGTTGAATGATGCTTTATGGGCTTATATAACTGCTTATAAAAATCCTATGGGTATGCCTCCTTATAAAACGGTTTATGGAAAAGCTTGTCACTTGCCTATAGAATTAGAACATAAAGCTTATTAGGGAGTGAAAGAACTTAATAAAGATTTTAAACTTGCTGGTGAGAAAAGAATGCTTGATTTGAGTGCTCTAGATGAATGTAGATGTGAAGCTTATGAAAATGCTAGACTCTTTAAAGAGAAAGTTAAACAATGGCATGATAGGATAATTTTTGAAAGAGAGTTTCATGTTGGTGAGAAAGTTCTATTGTATCGGTCTCGTCTCAGATTTTTTGCAGGAAATTTACTCTCAAGATGGGAAGGACCTTATGTTATTGAAGAAGTGTATCGTTCGGGTGCAATCAAAATTGCTTCCCTCAAAGATAACACTACATAGGTGGTAAATGGCCAAAGACTCAAACATTATATTTCCGGGGATTCTTATGATGAAGATGTTGATATTATTCAATTAATGACTCCGGAGAAGTTTATTAGAGGGAAGATTCCAGAATCTGCAAAGTCCGTTTTTGAATAGGTAACAGTTATGTTAAGAAAAAGTTCTCAGATTAAATTCCAGTTTATAAATTATTCATATATGGAAAATTTAAAAAATATTGAGCCAAAGAGGGGTAGGAGACGGTGCCCGAGTGAACCATAGCATGCCTGGGCGAGGGACCACCCCTGGCCGCGCCTGGCTATGGTGTGGGCGCTTCGGAGCCCCTCTCCGACCCGTTTTTTGCACTACACCTTCTTTTCGTTATACATGTTTCTGCTATTTAATTCCCCGGACCCCCCGAGGTCCGTATATCATTTTCTCGTCATGTTTTTTTAATATGTTTCTTCCAGGTTACATCTTCAGATTTAGAGCCACGATGTCCTCTTCCGGGCCTCCCAAAGACATTTTCTTTGTGAACATTGTCAACCCATACATGAACAAGTTGAAGATGCATCCAAGGAGTTGCTGCTCAAGGATGGTGTGGTGCAGAAAGAAGATGTTTGGGGGCCCTAAAGGAGAAGGCAGTCTGGAAGCTAGGATGGAAGAGCTGGAGCAAGAAGTCTTTAGGTACAAGAATATGGCCGAGCGTGAAGTGGTCATCATCTATAGAATAAAGACATAACTGATCACCGAGCACAACAAGGAGATTTTAAAGCTTTGGGAGGAGATCTTCTCACTCACCGAGACCACCAACAAATTACAAGCACAACTCTATGATGTGCAGAATTAGAACTGTGAGTATGAGAATAGGTTTAAACGTATAAGTTTTGCTGCTAGTTTCAGGATATTGTAGACCAAGTCATCACTTATTGATGGAGAGCCTTTACCTTGGAAGTCTGATGATGGGAAGGACTCACCACTGATGGCTGACGTTGGTAAACCCCAAGAGAAAGGTTGTGAAGAGTGCAGCGGCAAGTTTTCCCTCGGAAAAGAAACCAAGCTTGAATCGACCAGTAGGAGGACAAGCAATCTCTGAAGGTTGATGCAGCTGAGATGGCAGGGCACACTACCGGTTCAGCAGCAACGTGGAACCTACACAACACAATCAAATCACTTTTCCCCAACGAAGCAGTGAGATTGTCAATCTCACAAGTTTTGCTGAACACAAAGAGGTTAAACGTATGGTGTGGAAACCAATATGAGAACAGTATGAAAGTGGAAGTAGTGTGTGTATTATCAGTATGAGAAAATGGACCAGGGTCCACAGTTCACTAGAGGTGTCTCTCCATAAAAGATAACTAACATGCATGGTGAACAAATTACAGCTGGGCAATTGACAGATAAAGAAACATGCATGCCATAAAGATTACTATGAGATTCATGCAGGCATTACAACAAAATACATAGATCTTCATCCAACTACATCTAAGACTAATAATCCACCCTTCGAATATCATCCGAACAAACGTTGGGTATTAAGTTGCAAGCAACAGATAATCACAGTAAGCAAAGTGTGTAATTTAAACAATGTAAACAAAGTAAACATCGTTGTTTTCTCCCTAATGGCAACAACACATCCTCCATCCGTCACGTTTCTATCACTTGAGCACAGATGCAAAGGAGGCATTAACCCACTATCGAGCATAAATACTCCCTCTTGGAGTCACTAGAATCTACCTGGCCAGAGCATCTACTAACAACGGAGATCATGCAAGATCATAAATAACATACACATGAAGATAACATGATAGATTGATAATCAAAAGACATAGCATTCAATAATCATCGGATCCCAGCAAATACAAGATGTAGCATTACAAATAGATAATCTCGATCATGTGAGGCAGCTCACGAGATCTAAACTTGAGGCATAAAGCGGAGAGTACAACCATCTAGCTACTGCTATGGACCCGTAGTCCAGGGATGAACTACTCACGGATGACTCTGGGGGCGGGCATGGTGGTGTAGACCCCTCTGGTGATGAATTCCCCTCCCGGCATGGTGCCGGGGAGAGCTCTAGAACCCTCCTGATCTCGAGTTGATGATGAAGTGTAGCGTTCCCACATTTAAATAATGTAAGAACATCTGTATTAGTGTGCTAGTCCCTGGATCAATTGCTAGCACCACAGTACAAAATGAAATATCATGCAAATGCATCAAATTCTATTACATCGCATGATCCAGTCTTTACAAAATAGGATTACAACTTGCATAGTCTTAGAAGACTAGCAGAAAACAAAGAAATATAGCGGAAAACAAAGTACAACATTGAGCCCATCTTCTTCATGTGCCACAGGCAGAACATGTTGGCGATAGTCTCGAGATCCTAAACGAAATCCTCACTCGTCTTCAGAAACATCTGCAATATGGAATATGCAGCCACAAGGGAGTCAATACAATTTAATGTATTGGCAAGTAACACTATGGTGGATATAAAATGGCAAGTCTAAACTACATGCATATCTGGCTGAGTGGAATTTTGGCTAAGTTTGCATAAAGCCAGTTTTGTCCTATATTTGATAAATCATTGAAAAATATTTGAAAACCAACATGGGTAGACACACCATGTAGTTTGGTAAAGGCATCATGGGTAGACACACCATGAAGTTCGATAAATTCATCATGGGTGGAAACACCATGAAGTTTGAAAAGGTAGCACAGAGGGGTAGACACACCATGTGCTCTAGGAAAAAGGTTTCTACCATGTTTTAATTCATTCAGAAAAGATGAGGAGATCCTTCTATCCATCCTTGTCCAGCTGCTCGAAGTCGTCCATTACCGGGAACACGGCTATGATCATAGTTTCTAACTCTGAAGAGGTTGTGCACTTTCACCCTTTGTCTTCAATTAGCCCAAACATCCTATACACGCGGAGTGCATCATGGAAAGGAGAGAATTGAGACGAGATATTTCAGAAGCAAGAATTCAACCCATCCAGCAAGACCCGTTCCACCTATAGTTCTGCTACATGTTCATGTCAAGCAAGGGCTGAACTCTCACAACTTAGTTGATCAAGACAGAGCCCATATGTCAAAGGGCTGCACGAAAAGCTACTAAACTTAGAGGGACTTAGGAATCTCTTTGTTCCTGGGTGGCAATCCACAAGTGTACCCTCAGGTGACAACCACCACATCCATGGCCCTGGGAGTGACCCAGGTGACAACCACCATGGACATGGCCCTGAGTAGCCACTCAACATAATCCAAGCAATTACCATTCCACCCAGGTGTTTCATTGAATGTTATACTTAGAATTTTTCCACAACATTGAGTAAAACAAATTTGTAGCAAGGCTAAGCATCTACTAAGTACTAAGTCTCCATAATAAAGTCTAAGGGATTGCTACACACTACTTGGTATTTTGCATAGCATAATAATAACTTAGTAAAAATTCTCTATCATGCATACTACTCAAAAATCAACTAATGCATATATAAAATAATGGGTAGTTGATGGTGTGTTACTTGCCTTGTTGAAGTTGGTGAAGAATTCACACTCTCTTCACAAAAGATCGTTACTCTCCGTACAATCTATTCATTCAAAACACACCAACAAAATAAACAATCATGCTAATAAAAATACAAACAAATGAAGAAAACATACAAAGCAACAAATAAAGCAAAGGAAAACATGTGAAAACATTTAGTTTCAATGCACAAAAGAAACTAACAGGGATGATTGTGATTTTTCCATTTGTGACTAGGTTGTGCTTTGATCAAAAGGATCACACAAAAGTCTTGGTCAAATCTATTTTTGTATTTTTTCTATGTCTTCTTTTGCTTCCTTGAGTTACTTTTGGTGGCTAAGTCTTTTATACATGTCCTTCATTGGTCTTGCTTTTAGTCCTCCTAATTGAGTCTAGTGTTTAGGGACTTAGTCATATAGAATAAGAGACGTAGTAGAGATTGCTAGAATTTCCTCAAAAAAATGACTTGTAATTTCTTCCTCTTCTTCTTCTTCTTCTTCATCATCATCATCTTGTGGGAGAGTATTCTTCTTGAGTTGAAGTTGGATTCTTGTTGAAGTTTTTCTTCTTGATGAAAGGCTTCTTCTTTGAAGTCTTGGTCAAAATCTCTCATCTCACTTGGGAAAACAAATTCTAAGTCTTGGACAAAACAAACTTGACATTAGTCATCTTGGATAGGTTGTAGCTCCAAGTCTTCACATTGGTTGGTTTTCTTAAGGATAATCTTCACCCTTATTTTGTAGCTTCCTCCTTGGTGTGTTGACTTCATTGTCTTTGTAAAACTTGATGGTTTTGGTTCAAGCTAGGGGCAGGTATTGATCTAACTTAGTCTTAGCACAAGGTCTAAGGGAAAGAAAAGAAAGAGGAGGGAAACTTAGAAAAAGATGGGATTGGTCTTCTTGAAGTTCCTCTTGATTTTCTTCTAAGTGCTTCTACTACTTGGAGATACTTCTGAAGTTGCTAAGTCCTTCATTGGTCTTCTAGCTTCATGTTGAAAATCCAAATTTTGTTCAACTCAACTTGAATTTGGTTTAATTGTCTGGAATAGTGCATCTATGCTAATACTAGATACCTATGACCATTATGGACCCATAAGAAATATTATCTCCACATGTTTTATGGGTTGTGAAATGTCACATAGGAGGGTATGGTGTCAAACTTTACATAACTGGAAGTGAATGTGTTCACCTAGAGTGCTACTGGATACATAATTTCAGCATCATCTTTTGCAAATGGAATAAAATAAAGATGAGTTATAGAATTGAAGTTATGAAAAAAAATACTCAACAACCCACGTTTGAAGTGTGAATATTTTATAATTGTTAAAAAAAAGGTATATTGATAGGATTGTGTTCTAAGTATTTTAAGGATTCAGAGCTACCAAATTCGAATTTGGATGGAGGAACTAAAGTTCTGGTTTTCAGAAGTTTTCTATCTAAATTAATCGGAAAAAAGGAAATTAGAAAGTAGCCGGACATATAGCACATTTTATTTGGTTGATGCCTATTCGTTTAAATGATCCTTTTGTGGCGTCATGATTCAGAGTGAAAGACCCAAAAGGAAAGGCATCATCAGCTCATCGGTGAGAGTGAGATTAGTTGCCGGAAAAAAAAATATGGACGCTGCAGTGCTAATCTCGGAGTCAACAGTGCCAATGTTTACATGATCTCCATGTTGTAAAATAATCAAGCTAGTCATATTTCCCAAACGACGCTGGTTAGTTAATTTCAGGTTTGGAATATGTGAGCAGTAGATGAGGCGGACATTTGTCCTAGTCGTACAAGTACAAGCTGGCTAAATTGTGTATGTATGCATCACCAGAACTGAACTGCTATGTACCGTGAGTTAAGGTTTGACGCAATTAATTTTTTTTTTGGCTTGATAAGGACCAGCCTGTAACTAACAAAATTGATTTGTGATAGTGCATGCTACTTGCTAGCATTAGCATAAAACAGGAATCGATCAGCCTCGTTAGATGCACTTACGTCTCGACGTTTTGGTTGATCAGTACGTGCGCTCTCGCCTCATCTTTGTTGTCGCAGTCGTCGGAAAACACTCGGCGATAGGGACAGGACCCGACTCTTGTATCTTTGGACACACATACGAGACGTGGCATAATACTTCAACAGCATCTCCAACTCGCTCCAGCGTGGCATCAGTCAATGGCGGACGGAGGCTGCGCGCGCCTCTGACGACCACGCCGACAACGACTTACAATTGTTGCACAATCATGTCCTGGACATAGGCTGTATTTAGGAGAGTATACACACGAAAGGAATATAGATAGAGGTTAACATACGTGACGTACCAGTCTGACGAACATGCCGAGATCTTGAACTGGACGCCGATGGCACGGGATGTACAGAGCTTATCTCGACAAAATTTCTGAACAAAAATGAGGGAGGAGGAAGAGGGGTACGCAGTGGACAAAAGGGTTAAGTTTCGTTTGGTCTAAGGAGGGAGATAGAGAATGGGATGCCAACAGATGACATTCGGATCACCATGCTGGTTTGGGAGGTTAAGACGTCCAAGTGGGAAATAAATTCCCTGAATGAAATGATCATATAAATTGGAGTAATTTCCGTGTTGAAGTCGATTAGAAACGGTCGCTATAATGAGTGTTGAGACAGATGGAAAGGTTGTCTGCCATGGTAACGTACTGCTTATGTAGGTTCGAGGAAGACAACCGTTTGGTTGGTGGTGGGCTCTCTATGATGGGCTGGCATATGGGTCGGTCGGTTCATTTCCTTTTCTTCTCTTCTAAAATTATTCATAACTTTTATTTTAAGCCTCCAAATTATCTCAAACTAATTTCTAAAGATTTGTGAAAACAATATCTTTAAAACAAACACATTTTGTGTTGCTTCCAACATTTTGTAAATTTTGGAAATTTCAAATCATGCATAAATGCATAATTGCTTTAAAAGCAATTTTAAAAAGGGAAAACAGATAAATGGAAATGAGACTTGATTAAATTCAGAACAATTCCTCAAGTCTTAAAGTTTAGTTTTATAGTACATAAAATCATGTTGTGCCAAAAATAACTTGGAAATTCATTTTAAGAATTAAATCATTGATAGACATTAAAAGCAAAATAATGGCTTTCGGGCTTTAATATTAATAAATAAATAACACCAGGGATCATAGTCCTCAAGTTTCAAATGCCAAAATAAATTTTCCAAAATCTTATTTTAATAATGAAAAAAAAGGTTTAAAACATTGCTTGAAATACCTTTGTCTTTTCGCAAAATATTTATTTGATCAAAGTCAATGTTTATAAAATTAGAGGCTTATTTGGATTAACAATTTCAATTATATCGAAAGAAGACATAAATTTTATTTTGTATTTGGTTTTCTTTGTTTTCGGTGACTTGGTTTAACAAGAAACAGAAGTTTCAATTTTTAGTGATTTTTGAACTTTCCAAAAATCAGGGATGTTACAGACTACCACCCTTAAAGAAATCTCGTCCCGAGATTTGGGAAGGATAGAAAGAAAGATTTTGTTTGGATAACTGGGTTTCCAAAACGACTAGGTGGCTACCACCCTTAAAGAAACTTTTGTGGGTAGTCTAGTTTGATTGGTTTGGAGTGTACCTGGATTCCAGATTGACTTCAGTAGAACTTTCCTTCATGGCAGAGTTACAAACCAACAGAATTTTGTTGAACTACCTTTGACACTGAGTGGTCTCTCTTTGGATCAATCAAAAGTCTTTGGGTTCCTCTCAACTTGGTCTTTTGATATCCTTGGAAATCTTCCATCTTGTTGATGTAATCCTTGAAGGCAAACACCATGTTATTTCTAAAGAAACTCTCATGGTAGGCAAAATCTTCCATTGCTTGATAGCTCCAAGGTCGGCTTGATCCTCACCGAAAATAGTACGTTTTTCAGTAACACTAACATAGGGTCATTATTGTATTCTACCATTCTATGGTTCAGGTTTAACATCGTCGTCTCTCTAATAGGTATGTCACTCAGATTTACCATTCCTCATAACAAAGGTGAATAATGTGAGTAATCATCATGGGGGCCAATCCATGTTGCACTCAATCATTACCTTGTACTTATATTGGTGAATGTCGTATAATAACACTAGGTCACCTCACTTGTCTAACAGAAAGTTTCCAATCTGTAAGGCAAACTTGAGCTAACTATAATTTCTCAACTAGTGGGTTGCGTAAAACTCTTATGTAACACAAACTGGATAGTTGTGTTTCTTCATTATTTCTTCTCCTGGTGTAGTTGGCTCTGAAATCTTCATAGCTCATGCAACTTGGGGTCCACCTGTCTATCTTCACTTGTTGATTGGCTTGATGCTCCTTATGAGGTAGTTGGCATTGATCATGGATGTGATTGTTCCTTCACACAGAAGAAAGCAATTTGATACCAGCATTCCCCAAATGGGATGGATTGTGTCTCAATAGGGTAAAGGTTGTAGGATTCCAAATGGTTCTCTCTATGGTTGGTGAATGAGTATGACGTTGGGTTTGGTCTAGTAGGGATGAGTAGATATTAAAAAAGATAGCTAAAGAAAGTTCCTACTCAAACACAACAGATCAAGGAAACTCATCTTGAAAACAACACATAACAAACATATAGCAACTCATTCATCACACCAAGCAACAAAGTTTTAGAAAACAAACTAGTATTGCCATACCACACTCAATTTGTATGATCAATACACTAACACGTTAACGTTGTTCTAACAAAGTAATAAGATTGATGGTCTCATCTATATCTTCTTGAGTTTTCTTCAGATTCTTCTCTCAATGTCTTGAAGTGTTCTTGATTGTTGTGAAGTCTATGTTTTCTTCAAGTTCTTCAATGATCTTGAGTGTAGGTCTTCATGTGGTGAAAATACTTCTTGCACTTCATGGTATGGTCATCAACAATCTTGCCTTGAGGGTATTCAAGAGGTAGGTCATCTAGAAAATTTTGAAGGTCAATAATAGATGAGAGGATATGAGAAGAATTAAGATGATTGTTTTGTTCATAGAAAGTTTGAACATAGAAAAAATTGCAATCCTAGGATGATCAATGGGTTATTAACAACTTGTTGCAAATTGGATCTTCACTATAGTGAGAAGGACAATACACCCGCAAGCCAATCAGGGAACGGTCTCGTGTCTGTGGACACGTAAAGTTGTCCGGGCCGCTTCATCTCACTATGCCGCTAGGATCCAAAATACTCTAAGGAGATAATAACATGATCAAAAATGGCTTCCAAACCTAAGGGTCTCGAATCCTACAGGCAACACAATGCTCTGATACCATTTTGTAGCGTTCCCACATTTAAATAATGTAAGAACATCTGTATTAGTGTGCTAGTCCCTGGATCAATTGCTAGCACCACAGTACAAAATGAAATATCATGCAAATGCATCAAATTCTATTACATCGCATGATCCAGTCTTTACAAAATAGGATTACAACTTGCATAGTCTTAGAAGACTAGCAGAAAACAAAGAAATATAGCGGAAAACAAAGTACAACATTGAGCCCATCTTCTTCATGTGCCACAGGCAAAACATGTTGGCGATAGTCTCGAGATCCTAAACGAAATCCTCACTAGTCTTCAGAAACATCTGCAATATGGAATATGCAGCCACAAGGGAGTCAATACAATTTAATGTATTGGCAAGTAACACTATGGTGGATATAAAATGGCAAGTCTAAACTACATGCATATCTGGCTGAGTGGAGTTTTGGCTAAGTTTGCATAAAGCCAGTTTTGTCCTATATTTGATAAATCATTGAAAAATATTTGAAAACCAACATGGGTAGACACACCATGTAGTTTGGTAAAGGCATCATGGGTAGACACACCATGAAGTTTGATAAATTCATCATGGGTGGAAACACCATGAAGTTTGAAAAGGTAGCACAGAGGGGTAGACACACCATGTGCTCTAGGAAAAAGGTTTCTACCATGTTTTAATTCATTCAGAAAAGATGAGGAGATCCTTCTATCCATCCTTGTCCAGCTGCTCGAAGTCGTCCATTACCGGGAACACGGCTATGATCATAGTTTCTAACTCTGCAGAGGTTGTGCACTTTCACCCTTTGTCTTCAATTAGCCCAAACATCCTATACACGCGGAGTGCATCATGGAAAGGAGAGAATTGAGACGAGATCTTTCAGAAGCAAGAATTCAACCCATCCAGCAAGACCCGTTCCACCTATAGTTCTGCTACATCTTCATGTCAAGCAAGGGCTGAACTCTCACAACTTAGTTGATCAAGACAGAGCCCATATGTCAAAGGGCTGCACGAAAAGCTACTAAACTTAGAGGGACTTAGGAATCTCTTTGTTCCTGGGTGGCAATCCACAAGTGTACCCTCAGGTAACAACCACCACATCCATGGCCCTGGGAGTGACCCAGGTGACAACCACCATGGACATGGCCCTGAGTAGCCACTCAACATAATCCAAGCAATTACCATTCCACCCAGGTGTTTCATTGAATGTTATACTTAGAATTTTTCCACAACATTGAGTAAAACAAATTTGTAGCAAGGCTAAGCATCTACTAAGTACTAAGTCTCCATAATAAAGTCTAAGGGATTGCTACACACTACTTGGTATTTTGCATAGCATAATAATAACTTAGTAAAAATTCTCTATCATGCATACTACTCAAAAATCAACTAATGCAGATATAAAATAATGGGTAGTTGATGGTGTGTTACTTGCCTTGTTGAAGTTGGTGAAGAGTTCACACTCTCTTCACAAAAGATCGTTACTCTCCGTACAATCTATTCATTCAAAACACACCAACAAAATAAACAATCATGCTAATAAAAATACAAACAAATGAAGAAAACATACAAAACAACAAATAAAGCAAAGGAAAACATGTGAAAACATTTAGTTTCAATGCACAAAAGAAACTAACAGGGATGATTGTGATTTTTCCATTTGTGACTAGGTTGTCCTTTGATCAAAAGGATCACACAAAAGTCTTGGTCAAATCTATTTTTGTATTTTTTCTATGTCTTCTTTTGCTTCCTTGAGTTACTTTTGGTGGCTAAGTCTTTTATACATGTCCTTCATTGGTCTTGCTTTTAGTCCTCCTAATTGAGTCTAGTGTTTAGGGACTTAGTCATATAGAATAAGAGACGTAGTAGAGATTGCTAGAATTTCCTCAAAAAAATGACTTGTAATTTCTTCCTCTTCTTCTTCTTCTTCATCATCATCATCATCTTGTGGGAGAGTATTCTTCTTGAGTTGAAGTTGGATTCTTGTTGAAGTTTTTCTTCTTGATGAAAGGCTTATTCTTTGAAGTCTTGGTCAAAATCTCTCATCTCACTTGGGAAAACAAATTCTAAGTCTTGGACAAAACAAACTTGACATTAGTCATCTTGGATAGGTTGTAGCTCCAAGTCTTCACATTGGATGGTTTTCTTAAGGATAATCTTCACCCTTATTTTGTAGCTTCCTCCTTGGTGTGTTGACTTCATTGTCTTTGTAAAACTTGATGGTTTTGGTTCAAGCTAGGGGCAGGTATTGATCTAACTTAATCTTAGCACAAGGTCTAAGGGAAAGAAAAGAAAGAGGAGGGAAACTTAGAAAAAGATGGGATTGGTCTTCTTGAAGTTCCTCTTGATTTTCTTCTAAGTGCTTCTACTACTTGGAGATACTTCTGAAGTTGCTAAGTCCTTCATTGGTCTTCTAGCTTCATGTTGAAAATCCAAATTTTGTTCAACTCAACTTGAATTTGGTTTAATTGTCTGGAATAGTGCATCTATGCTAATACTAGATACCTATGACCATTATGGACCCATAAGAAATATTATCTCCACATGTTTTATGGGTTGTGAAATGTCACATAGGAGGGTATGGTGTCAAACTTTACATAACTGGAAGTGAATGTGTTCACCTAGAGTGCTACTGGATATATAATTTCAGCATCATCTTTTGCAAATGGAATAAAATAAAGATGAGTTATAGAATTGAAGTTATGAAAAAAAATACTCAACAACCCACGTTTGAAGTGTGAATATTTTATAATTGTTAAAAAAAAGGTGTATTGATAGGATTGTGTTCTAAGTATTTTAAGGATTCCAGAGCTACCAAATTCGAATTTGGATGGAGGAACTAAAGTTCTGGTTTTCAGAAGTTTTCTATCTAAATTAATCGGAAAAAAGGAAATTAGAAAGTAGCCGGACATATAGCACATTTTATTTGGTTGATGCCTATTCGTTTAAATGATCCTTTTGTGGCGTCATGATTCAGAGTGAAAGACCCAAAAGGAAAGGCATCATCAGCTCATCGGTGAGAGTGAGATTAGTTGCCGGAAAAAAAAATGGACGCTGCAGTGCTAATCTCGGAGTCAACAGTGCCAATGTTTACATGATCTCCATGTTGTAAAATAATCAAGCTAGTCATATTTCCCAAACGACGCTGGTTAGTTAATTTCAGGTTTGGAATATGTGAGCAGTAGATGAGGCGGACATTTGTCCTAGTCGTACAAGTACAAGCTGGCTAAATTGTGTATGTATGCATCACCAGAACTGAATTGCTATGTACCGTGAGTTAAGGTTTGACGCAATTAATTTTTTTTTTTGGCTTGATAAGGACCAGCCTGTAACTAACAAAATTGATTTGTGATAGTGCATGCTACTTGCTAGCATTAGCTTAAAACAGGAATCGATCAGCCTCGTTAGATGCACTTACGTCTCGACGTTTTGGTTGATCAGTACGTGCGCTCTCGCCTCATCTTTGTTGTCGCAGTCGTCGGAAAACACTCGGCGATAGGGACAGGACCCGACTCCTGTATCTTTGGACACACATACGAGACGTGGCATAATACTTCAACAGCATCTCCAACTCGCTCCAGCGTGGCATCAGTCAATGGCGGACGGAGGCTGCGCGCGCCTCCGACGACCACGCCGACAACGACTTACAATTGTTGCACAATCATGTCCTGGACATAGGCTGTATTTAGGAGAGTATACACACGAAAGGAATATAGATAGAGGTTAACATACGTGACGTACCAGTCTGACGAACATGCCGAGATCTTGAACTGGACGCCGATGGCACGGGATGTACAGAGCTTATCTCGACAAAATTTCTGAACAAAAATGAGGGAGGAGGAAGAGGGGTACGCAGTGGAAAAAGGGTTAAGTTTCGTTTGGTCTAAGGAGGGAGATAGAGAATGGGATGCCAACAGATGACATTCGGATCACCATGCTGGTTTGGGAGGTTAAGACGTCCAAGTGGGAAATAAATTCCCTGAATGAAATGATCATATAAATTGGAGTAATTTCCGTGTTGAAGTCGATTAGAAACGGTCGCTATAATGAGTGTTGAGACAGATGGAAAGGTTGTCTGCCATGGTAACGTACTGCTTCTGTAGGTTCGAGGAAGACAACCGTTTGGTTGGTGGTGGGCTCTCTATGATGGGCTGGCATATGGGTCGGTCGGTTCATTTCCTTTTCTTCTCTTCTAAAATTATTCATAACTTTTATTTTAAGCCTCCAAATTATCTCAAACTAATTTCTAAAGATTTGTGAAAACAATATCTTTAAAACAAACACATTTTGTGTTGCTTCCAACATTTTGTAAATTTTGGAAATTTCAAATCATGCATAAATGCATAATTGCTTTAAAAGCAATTTTAAAAAGGGAAAACAGATAAATGGAAATGAGACTTGATTAAATTCAGAACAATTCCTCAAGTCTTAAAGTTTAGTTTTATAGTACATAAAATCATGTTGTGCCAAAAATAACTTGGAAATTCATTTTAAGAATTAAATCATTGATAGATATTAAAAGCAAAATAATGGCTTTCGGGCTTTAATATTAATAAATAAATAACACCAGGGATCATAGTCCTCAAGTTTCAAATGCCAAAATAAATTTTCCAAAATCTTATTTTAATGATGAAAAAAAAGGTTTAAAACATTGCTTGAAATACCTTTGTCTTTTCGCAAAATATTTATTTGATCAAAGTCAATGTTTATAAAATTAGAGGCTTATTTGGATTAACAATTTCAATTATATCGAAAGAAGACATAACTTTTATTTTGTATTTGGTTTTCTTTGTTTTCGGTGACTTGGTTTAACAAGAAACAGAAGTTTCAATTTTTAGTGATTTTTGAACTTTCCAAAAATCAGGGATGTTACATGAAGTCGGCCTCGGGTGTTTCAAGGGAAATAGTGGTATTTTTTTAGGGTTGACGTATCGGGGGGGAATAAATAGGCGAAAGGGCGATGGCGGTGGATGCCCGAGGGGCCCACACCACCCCTAGGCGCGGCCAGGGGGCGCGCCGCCCTATGGTGTGGCCCCCCTCCGGGCCTCTTCGGGACTCCGTGGAACCTTAGGGAATTCTAAGACTTCCGGGCTTTGAATTTTCCAATTCCGAGAATATTTCCAGAACAAATTTTCTGAAACTAAAAACATCAAAAAACAGGGAGTTGGCTCTGTTCCAAGCTTGGGGGAGTGCCGCGGTATCACACCTTTATCTTTCAACTTTTTACCTTTTAGTGGAGTTATATCATGAATAGAGAAAACATCATATAGAATGATTTGCAGTATGGAAGTATCTCTCCTTTAGTTGGTTATCGATGTATCCCTTGGTTTGAGTTGCCGTAATGAAATATTAATGAGAAGTTTCATCATTTACTTTCTACACTTTATTTTAGTTTGCAATTTTTGTTATATGGTTGATCTAGTTATCAGTATTGGTATCAATATTGGAGCATCGAGTTAATCTAGTTGGTTTTGGAAAACTTAGCATTGGTCAACAGCTACAATACATTGAGACTTAAGTAGAAAAGAGGAAGTTGCATGTAGATATATTATTCCATGATCTTTCTTTCTTGTTAGCTCATAAGCTTAGTATTCTCAAGTAAGATTGTTTGTACCTCCAAGGAAGATTGCATAATTTGTTTTATCATATGTATATTTCTTTGTTTTCCCTCAACTCTTATGCTTGCTACCCAGCCTTGCTAGCCAAAAACCTGTACTGAGAGGGAATGCTTGCATCCAAACCTTGAGCCCCAAAACCATGACATTTGTGTCCACCATACCTACCTATATGTGCTATTTAACCTCCACTCCAAGTAAATTACTTGTGTGCTACATTTAAACCTTCAAAATTACACCTGTTTTGTGCCCCTGTTTTAGCTCATGAGGACGCAAATAGAGAATTTTTATCTCACTTATTGATTGTACTTTACACACCTGGACTAGTGGCTTCATCTCCTTATCCAAATGATAGAAGATCTGGCAGCGGGGTCCCCAGCCCCAAACTTAATAATACAAATTCTCTTCACTATTTTTGCCCCTAATTTATCAGTCAAAGCATAATTATCTAAACAAAAGAGAAAGAGGGATGACCTTCTATACCATTTGCGTCCTTCAATGGGAGCCGCTCTTCTGAAGTCTAGTTGGCTTGTTATGTACTGTATTTTCTGTTTGCTATTCGTTGACATAAACATACACCACTCTCAAAATTGTTTTCAATACTTTTGTTTATCAAATGAAAAGTTCTACCACACGAGTTAATCCCTACTTTCCTCTACGAAGGGCCTGTCTTTTACTTTTATGTTGAGTCAGTAAATCTACTCCTTTTTGTCTTAAGCAAGCATTTGAGTTGTTGTGATCCATCCATCTATATGTTGATTTACTCAATCATGTCCTTTATTATTCCTTGTTTAGTAAAAATGTTTTTATCTGAATGAATAGCACTTTGAAAGTTATCAATGACTGCAAAGAGATTGTTATAATTCAGCATGTTAAACTTTACAATATAAGCTCTAATATAAAGACTCAGATTAAAAGATAAGTACACTGTTAATTTTTGTATGACCAAGAACGAAGTTTGCCCTCACCAATTATGATTTTCTTTTTGCACCTTTATTGTGATTTCCTCTACTTATTTGAAGTTTAATTATATGAGAGGAAGTTGCTGTCTAAAATGACTTTTGCTTTGATAGATGTGATGCTTCTTGTCCGTATTTTCTTTATCGACACCTCACTCCATAAACCTGTGGTCTTGTTTACTAAGTTCAGTTTTGCTTGGGGATAAGCGAGGTCTAATCTTGGGGGGGGGGGGGGGGGTGATACGTCCATTTTGCATCACTATTTATATTTTTATTTTTTATTATTCATCGATATATTTCATGTTATGATGCATTGCTTACGTTATTTCATCTTATTTTGCATGTTTCATAATTTTTGGAGAATAAACATTGGGACCAGAAATCTGATGGAAAAAGCATCGTCAAGATACCCTATTTCATAAGATTAGAAAAAGAAGGGGGGCATCGGGGATGTCTTAGAAGTCCAGAAGAGGGAGCTAGCCACGAGGAGACCCGGAGGTGGCCACAGGGGGGCCACACCATGGGGTGGCGCGCCCCCTGGCCGCGCCGCCAGGTGTCGTGGCCACCCTGGCCTACCTCTGGTCGCCCCTTTCCTGTACTTGACACCCAGTGAACCCTAAGACCCAGAACATCATCGAGGAAATATTCCGCCGCATCCTCGGGGCGGATAACAACCGAGAGAGAAAAGCTCTCCGGCAGGGGGAAATCTGCCGGGGAAATTCTCCCCGGACAGGGGGAATCATTGCCATCGTCACCGTCATCGCTCCAGGCATCATCAAGATCGGCAGCATCATCATCATCACCACCAGCACCATCATCCTCACCATCCATCTCCATCCCGCTGCAACAATTAGGGTTCTATACTGTTGTTCTTCACTAGATCTCTATCTCGGTGTGGATTACTTGTTAGTAGTTGATGCTTGTGAGATTTATCAGTGTTTACACTTTATGACCAGATTGTTATTCATCATTATATCACCTCTGATTATGATCCATATGGTGTCTTGTGAGTAGTTTGTTTAGTTCTTGAGGACATGGGAGAAGTCAAGATGTTAGTAGTGGAATTATGTTGAAGTAATATCTAGTGGTTTGATATTTAAGTTGTGGTGTTATTCTTCTAGTGGTGTCATGTGAACGTCGAGTACATGACACTTCACCTTTATGGGCCTAGGAGGATGCATTGTGTATTTGGCTACTAATTGTGGGGTTGCCGGAGTGACAGAAAACTAAACCCCCATTAGGAAACCGATGCATGAGGGAGTGTAGGATCCCAGAGTTTTAAGGTTGTGGTTAGATTTATCTTAATTACTTTCCTGTATTTGCGGATGCTTGCAAGGGGTTTAATCACAAATATGTATTAGTCCTAGTTGGGTGGTGCTTTAGCATAGGTTCACCCACAAAACACCTATCGAAACAATAAATATTAATCAACCGTATGAAACGAAAGCGCTTGACAAAATCCCCATGTGTCCTCTAGAACGTTTGGTAATCATAAGTAGAACAACCGGCTTGTCCTTTGCTCTCAAAAGGATTGGGCCACTCTCTGCAATTATATTGAATGTCTTTTATTTACTCGCACTTTGTTTATTTGCTATATCAAAAACCACCAAAAACATGTTTGCTAGTGTTTACAGTGAATCATCTATCCAACATGCTTGTCAACACCTTCTGCTCCTCGTTGGGTTTGACACTTTTATTTATCGAAAGTACAACGATACATCCCCTGTACTTGTGGTTTACCAATGAACCACAGGGGCATCCCCAACTCCCACACTCTTCTTGATCACATTATATCATTTTCTTCTCTTGACCTTTGAAAACTTCCTTCACAGTAAACTCAAAGTAATTCTCATTAGAGGGTTAGTGCACAATTCAAAAACTCACATGTTATTCATGGACACAAGCATTATTATTACTGTTCTAAACATTAGCTACAGCCACTAATGTTTTATGGAGCAAACAAATCCACTCAACATAGTAAAAGAGAGAATGTAAAGTAAAAAGGAAGAATCTGTCAAAACTAGAACAATATGTAAAGACGAATTTTTTCGAGGCACTTACGTTGCTCAGATAGGAAAACTAAGAACTAGAAAAAGTTTCAGAAATAGCTGAGAATTAAGCACAAAAATTTACAGGTTGTTTTCATCTTCCTGTGAACTTATACGAATACAGAAGTGGACAGCAGAAATCTGTTCCTGCGCAGAAATCCAAATCTAACGTCAACTTTTCACTAGAGACTTCACTTGGCACAACAAATACGAGAAAATAAAGATACAAAGGAGTTGCTACAGAAGTAAACAACACCTTGAATCAAAGAAAACCTAAGAAAACATTGCAAAAATAAAAACACGGGTTATCTCCTAAGAAGTGCTTTTCTTTAACGCCTTTTAGCTAGGCCCAGAAAACAAGAATCAAGTATTTTCAAGTGAAGCGTCCAAATTGTAACTTGTTCTAATAATGGAATCAAAAAGCAACTTCATTCTCTTTCTAGGAAAGTGTTTGTCGATACATCGTAGTAGAGTTCATAGACGGGAGTGCCATGAGACTACGGGTAGAGACGTGGTAGCACAACAACCAGGAACACCATTCGGTACGTCGCAACTAGGCGGCATTCCTACTCCTGCAATCTCACTAAATCAGGGCTGAAGCCTGAAGTATATAAAGTACAATGTGAGTAGGGTTTCGCTAACTCGGCGAGGATCAACTTCCTGGAGAGTTGGCTTCTAGCTAATTGTCTATATCTTTCTTCTCTCCCGTCCGGCTTTATATAATAGGCGGGTTAGGGCTTACAGAAAGGAAACCTAGAAGACTACGGAAAGTATCTAACTTGGAAAGCAAGAATCCACCTTCTACTCCAAGCCGCACCACTTTGGGCCGTGGTCCGGGTTCTTCTAGAATCCGGCTTCTACGCGTCAGCTTACTGGGCCGCCTAATGGACTATGATCCATTACCAATCAGGCCACCCTGGTAATCCGGCTCTTTAGGACAATGCCGGATATACCCCTAATCAGTATATATCCGATAGTAGCCCCCAAGAAGGATTGATACTTCATCCCGCCACCATTCGTCAATTCGCATTCTGCTCCGAGAAATGTTGGCGATTTGTCTTGATTCTTATTTTTCCCAAAACTTCATAACACATAACTCGAATTTCATCAAAATCTGGCTTTCTCTTCCACGAGCCTTCGTGAGAAAGAGTTTCTTGATATGTAACTCAAAACTCGGATTTTACAAGAACCCGACTTTTCTTCCACGAGCCTTCGTGGAGAAGGAACCTCATGACGTCAACGATAAAAGTGTGCTGACATCACGGACGTTTGGGTTCAGTCAAATCCCGAAACGTATCTCTGACAGATTCTCGCGGGAGATGCTTATTGAGGCGACACTGCGCATTTGTATGGGTAGGCTTCCCAAATTGCGAATGGTGGACACCGATTTCCGACTTAATTTTTTCGCACTCTTCCTTAGAATAGAAGATAGGTTATGTGCTTCTTCCTTTCTATTTGCCGTCAGTATCCTTTCCAAAGGTTAAATTTACTTCTTTGGGTTTTGTCTGTGCTTCTGGAGTGGTCTTATTTTCAGAACGAGGTGTCTTTTTGGCCTGAACCAAAGCATCAATATCTCCACCTCTCGCTCTGATATCATCTTCGGCCGCTGTGTGCTCATTGGGGGTAGTGAGCATGGATTCGAGATCCTTGTGCTCCTTTGAACCAACCATGAACGGTACGAGGCCGGGTTTTAGTCCATTGATGAAAGCATGCATTTCTTGTACATCACTTACTCCGGAGCAGCTGTTTTTCATTGCTGTCCATCTTGATATAAAGTCGGCATACGACTCGTCTTCAAATTGGACACATCGATTTAGCTGGTTGATGCTCTTAGGGCGTTTGTACGTACCCCGGAAGTGCTGAGTGAATACTCTAGACATATCATCCCAGCTATCCACTGTTCTTGACGGAAGCCCGTTAATCCAATCTCTGGCTCCATCCAGCAATATTAGGGGGAGGAATTTTACTGCTTCCAGGTCTGTCCCCTTGTTGATTTGAACGGCAGTATAGTAATCTGAAAGCCATGTATCCGGGTTTGTGATTCCGGTGTACTTTTGGTAAGTTGGACCAACCTTGGTAAAGCCAGAATGTAGAGTTATTCTTCGGATCATGTCAGTGAAACACTTATGTCCAAAGTATAGATCATCTCTTTCCGCCTTATCGGCGTGTGCGGAATATCTGCCGGCTGAATGGACAGAAGGGGATCTGCTCCTTTCTAGCCCATTGTTGCGCGAATGCACTCTTCCAAGATTATCCCTATTTCGTCCGTTATCATGTCCTTTGGAATGAGGCGGAGTTCTACTCCTTGGCCTTTCTTTATTCCTAGGAGGAGTACGGGACCTTTCACGTCTGTGAGGATTTTCGTGTCTTCCGGCTTTTTCAGCAGGGCGTCTCGGAGGCGGCATCATTTTTCCGTCTTTCCGGTTTTGTTCCTCCCGGTCTTTATGATCGTGGGGTATATTTCCGCCTTTCGGAATGTGGGATCCCGTTCTGGACGCTTCATCCCTATTGTCCGGGATTTTCTTGCCTTTCTTAGGATCTCCCTTTTTGTCCTTAGAATCGCCTGAATCTCCAGGTTCTCCGGGTCCAGGTGCTTCAGCGGCGCAAGTGGCAGTTTTGCATGGGCGGAGTCGTCATGCAATTTCCCTGATCTTGCTTGACCTCGCTGCTGCTGTTCCAGTGCTTTACCCAGGAAATCGTACACTCCTTGCAGTTTTTCGTCTTTGGAGTACAGATCGTCATTAAGGATGGCGAACGCGGCTTCCGCATTTTCAGTTGTGGGTTTATAGATGTGTTCGCCCTTTGCGTTTACACCGTCAACCTGTCGTTGCCAGGAAGGGTTTTGCAATCGTTCCTTTGCTGGCAGTACATCCGGCCTTGCGATTCCGAGTAATCTCGTGGGTTTTATCTCGGACATATTCCATCTTTCAAATTATTCAATTTCCTCTTGCTTTGATTTTACAGTAGCTTGGGCTTTGAGGAGGTTTTCTTGCGATCGGAATAGTTGTTGCTGTTGCCGCATAATGGCTTGCCTTCTGGCTTCCAGCACTTCCGGTGGCTCGTAAGGTCCGACCGGGGTTTTCATTAGATTGATCTCATCCTGTTCCGACAATTCAGGGACATGGATTTTTTTTTTCTTCTCCACAGGTGTGACCCCGCTTGCTCCTCCTGCTTCCAGGTTTTGGCTAGAATTATCTGCCAACTTTTTCTTCTGGAGTTTGTACTGGAGTTTCTTGGCACACTTCTTTTTCTTCTTGGAAGAGGGAGGTTTTTACCAGGTTCTGCCTCTGTCAATTCCTTGACATCGGGGTAAATAGGGATGGTTTCACCATCCTCTTTTTCCTCATCTGGTGGAGGTGTTTTGGGGTCTTTATCGTCTTCAGCATACGAGCTATCGGTCGGTTTTGCCATAAGTACTTCATGGAAGCCCCAGTCATAGATTTAACCTTTCTTTCGAAAGCGTCTTCATTGTTGTCTTCTGAATCTATGACTTCAGATCCAAGTTCCGACTCCAATCTTGCCTCTATGGCAGCTAGTACAGGGTCGGCTTCCGAGTTCACCGTTTCATTGGCGGGTGTCGGATCTTCCACTGGCTCTGTGGGATTGTTGTTTTCTGCTTCTTCCACGGGATTACATTCTTCCGTGTTTTCAGCGACCTCGGATTGCACCATTCCAATGAAGTGAGATCTGATTGTAGCCATCTCCAAAGAGGCAGCGAATTCAGGGTTTTGGCGATCTGAGCAAAATCCGGTATCATAATTTTCTTCAACTGGGTATAGGGCGGTGGGATAAATTTACTTCCACCACAGAATCCCATTGCTTCTGCAGTTAAACCGATAAAGATATTTGCAGATCCAATTAGTAAAACGCAGGCACTTACCAGATGATTCCGTGCTGGCATGTACGATCCATTATCGAGGAAGTGCCCAACGTAGTTGTCGAATTCCAAGCTTCCGACAGTTATGGTACTGCCGATTCCGCCGAGTATCCCCGATCGAAACTTAACGCCTTACGTCGCTGGCCCCACGGTGGGCGCCAACTGTCGAGACATCGTAGTAGATTCATAGACGGGGGTGCCATGAGCCTACGGGTAGAGACGTGGGGGGACGTGGTAGCACAACAACCAGGAACACCAAATTTATCAAGGTTCGGTACGTCGCAACTAGGTGGCGTTCCTACTCCTGCAATCCCACTAAATCAGGGCTGAAGCCTGAAGTATACAAAGTACAATGTGAGTAGGGTTTCGCTAACTCGGCGAGGATCAACTTCCCGGCGAGTTGGCTTCTAGCTAATTGTCTATATCTTTCTTCTCTCCCGTCCGGCTCTATATAATAGCCGGGTTAGGGCTTACAGAAAGGAAACCTAGAAGACTGTGGAAAGTATCTAACTTGGAAAGCAAGAATCCGCCTTCTACTCCAAGCCGCACCACTTTGGGCCGTGGTCCGGGTTCTTCTAGAATCCGGCTTCTACGCGTCAGCTTACTGGGCCGCCTAATGGACTGTGATCCATTACCAATCAGGCCACCCTGGTAATCCGACTCTTTAGGACAATGTCGGATATACCCCTAATCAGTATATATCCGACAATGTTTGATACGTCCAAAATGTACTCCTTTTCCGAACACTTTTCTTATTGTTTGCCTCTAAACATGTGTGTTTTGGATACCACTAACATGGACTAACGCTGTTTTTAGCAGAATTACCTTGGTGTCTCGTTTTTGTGCAGAAAAATCAACTTTTGGGAAATTGCCCGAAAAATACCCCATTGAGCTTATATCACCAGAAGACCCCGGGAGCCAGAAAGACACCTGGAGGGGGGCAATGAGTGGCCCAGACCACCCCTGGGCGCGCCCCCTAGGCCACGCCGCCTGGTGGTGTGGGGGACACATCCACCCCCTCGGCCTCCCCTTTCGACTACATATGCCCCGTAAACCTAAAACGCGAGTTGGTTCGTCATATTAGATAGAAACACAACAGAGCGCCGCCGCCACCACCCCGAAACTCAATTCGGGGATCAGAAGTTCCTATTCTGGCGCCTTGCCGGGACGGGGATTCGGAGGAGATCATCGCCATCGACACCACCACCTCTTCTCCATCAACCATCCATGAACCCCCCCCCCCCGTCCATGTGTGAGTAAACACTGCTGTAGGCTGAGAGGGATGGAAGGGATTGGATGTTATCGGTCATGTAATAATGCCAGATTGTTAGGGCATAGTGCCTAGTATCTACTATTAGTGTTTTCTACCGTTGTTGCAAATTGTTATGCTTAATTCTTGTCAATAGGGACCGAGTGCCATGATCTCAGATCTGAACATGTTATTGTTTTATGAGTATAACTATGTTTCTTGATCATATCTGCAAGTTGTTTATACATGTAATTGTCCAAAACCCGAGGCCCCAAAGTGAGAGAAATTGGGACAACCGGAGGGGAGGGTTTTGATGTGAGGATTACGTGTGTTCACGGAGTGTTAATGCTTTGCTCCGGTGCTATATTAAAAGGAGCACCTTAATTATCAGTAGTTTCCCTTGAGGCCTCGCTGCAACGGGCTGGTAGGAAAAAAGATGTTGTGCAAGTTTCTCATTGCGAGCACGTACGACTATATTGGAACACATGCCTATGGTTTGCCTAGAACTTGGATGCTTTATTATTATTATTATTATCTGCAATGCCCATGTTTAGATTATTACATGACCTTTGTTATCCATGCAACGCCCATTCATCCATTCCATCTATGTCTACGGTACTCCCATCCTGCTATTTTCCGCGATTGCTACTCTGTTACTATTTTATTCCTGTTGTTATTTTACTACTAGTGATGCTATAAAACCGTTACCACTGATAAATTTTTGCGAGCAAGTCTTCTTTCAGGTGCAGCTGAATTGACAACTCAGTTGTTAAGGCTTATAAATATTCTTTGCCTCCCCTTGTGTCGAGTCAATAAATTTATGGTTTTACTACCCTCGAAGACTATTGCGATCCCCTATACTTGTGGGTCATCGGTGTTCCATACCTTTCCTGAGTGGGAATTGATATTTAATATTCCCCTCTTTCATATCAATCACAACACCAACATTTCTAAGAAAAGGTCTTCCCAAAACAATAGGACAAAAAGTATTGCATTCAATATTCATAACAATCAAATCAACGAGGACAAGATTACTGTTAACCATAATCAAACATCATCAACTCTCCCAAAGTTTGCTTTCTAGCATTATAAGCAAGACGAACATCCAAATAATAGTGTTCCAAAGGTGGTAGATCAAGCATATCATAAAGTTTCTTAGGCATAATAAAGATACTAGCACCAAGATCACACAAAGCATTACAATCAAAATCATTCAGTTTTGTTTTAATGATAGTCTCCCAACCATTATCTAACTTCCTAGGGATAGAGGCTTCACGTTTTCATTCTTCTTCTCTAATTTGGATGCGAGCATTTGTACTATGTTTTGTGAAAGCCATATTCATAGCGCTAGCATTAGGACTACTAGTAAGTTTTTGTAGGAACATAATTACTTCAGAAATATTGCAATCATCAAAATTAAGATCATTTTTATCAAAGGTAACTGGACCATTGTCTCCCATATTTCGAAAAATTTCAGCACTTTTATCAGGAACAATTTCAGTGGTTTCAGGAAATTTTAAACGTTTAACAGAAGAAGTGGAGACATTGTCAACACCAATTACTTTCCCATTAATAGTAGGGGGTTTACTAGGATTAGAAACTTCAGTTTTACTAGTGGTGGTAATAGTACAAACTTTAACTATATTATTGTTTCTAGCAATTTTATCTTCTCTTTCCCACTTAGCATGCAATTAAGCTAACATCCTAACATTGTCATCAATTCTAACTTGAATGGCATTCAAAGTTTTGCTTTATTTAACATCATGAGGCATAGCAGGGAAATGATTTTCAAATTCGGGAACTTTTCATGGATGGAGGCTCGGGTACTGTTGGGAGAATAGGTAAGGGGATACGTTACCTTCCACCCATATGAACCGGATTCTGATGCTGCTGGTTCATAAACCATTTTCCGGTTTATGTCTAGGCATAGCAGGCCAAGGAGAATCCTTGAGGACGAAGGAAGACCCAGATGCGCCCAACATAACCCGGAGACAAAATATGACCCGACCCAAAAGCTCAGGAGATGAGTGTGGAGGCCCAAGGTCGTAGAAACGGCCCAAGGCCGTACATGAACGTCCGGTTTATGGTATAAACCGGACGGGTAACTAGAAGACCGGACCTCGCTAGGACTCCGACAACGGGTGTAATCCGAAATCACCTTGTAATCCGAGGACTCGTCTATTATATAAAGCGATGCCCTGGGACGTAGAAAGACAAGTTCTAAGTTGATAGCAATAGCTCTCGAGACATCGGAGGCTGGAATTGCTCCTTGTAATCGAGACCTTGATTTCCCAATAGTAAGAAGGCACGAGTAGGTTTACCCTCAATAGAGGGGTCGAACCTGGGTAAACTCGCGTCTCTCGTTTCCACCTGAACCCTTTCGAGACTTTGCTCAGTAGCAATAGCGTCACAATCTAGTTCTCAGATGAGGACACTTGCCGTGAAAACCCCACGACAGTTGGCGCCCACCATGGCGTCGGCTCGCGAAAGTGTCGTTTTATCGAAAGGAGCCTTACCCTGGATCGAGAAGCTCGCAATGGGCCCACTCGGGAGGAGCCGGCGTGGAAATTATTATAGCCATGACACCTGGGGACCGGAATTCTCTTTCGTCGAGTCCGAGTTTCGAGTTCGTTTTGGTGGAATACATGTGTTCATCGGGTTTGTAACTACTAGAGGAAAGCTTACCCCAGGCGAACCAAAAAGGCCTACCACAGGCGCATTTCAGTTCGCCTGGGACCACATCGCCAGCGGTAATGGCTTACCCCAGGCGAACTGCAAAATGCGCCTGTGGTAACTTGACATACCCCAGGCGAACTGGCCTTGTGCGCCTGGGGTAAGACTTTTACCTGTGGCGAACAAGCATTATTCGCCTGGGGTACAGATGCGCCTGGGATACAATATGTTGTTCACCTGGGGTATGGTTTTGCTGTGTCAAAAAATAAAAGAAACGAAAATAACAGAATTACAGGAAACTGACAGAAATAAGTATGAAAATGACAGCAAAATGACAGAATTAATATTCATAGTCTCGAACAGAAATATTCTCGATCATCAACACATAGTCTCGAACAAATAGTCGCGATCATCAACACATAGTTCAACAAATATTACATAGTCTCGAACAATAGTCTCGAAGCGAGATAGTTCAAACAAATCGATAAGTCTCGAAGCGAGATAGTTCAAACAAATCGATAGTTTAGCTAGACAAGCAAAACAACAAGTAGCATCAACACCAAGAGTACAAGGAGGACAAGCACGGCGATGGCGAAGGTGGTCATCCGGGCCCTCGTCTTCTCCTTCTTCTCTCTCGCAAGGTAAGTGGCGTATCGAGCTTCCGCCTCCACCATGGTCTTGTGTCCCTTGTAGTTGTTGCCGCTGAAACCGTGCACATGTCTCCGGCATTGGTCCCAGTCGTCGTAGACTCCGGGAACCCTACCGACATACACAACATACCATGTCATCTGTGCATAGGACAAAAATATGAGTTTAGCATCGAAAGTGATAATAGACCGCAAATAACTATCAAAACATAGAAGCATCAAGGTTTACGAATAAAACACGACAAATAAAGGACTAAAAGTTATATGATGCAAGTGTATACTAACATTTTGCCAATCCTATGGTCTCGGCGGGAACGGACGAACGCCTTCTAGCGTGTTGAATGTCCGGGTGTCACGTTGCTCTCGTAGGTGTGCTTCTATGTCACGGTTTCTCGGTGGTGCGTGGCCGTGGAAGAACAAGCCACCCCGAGTGATGACATCCGACGCGAGTATCATGCAGATCCTCCGCTGGATGCGACGGAACTTAGCCCGCACATATTCATCGGGGTGTTAGCCATCTTTGTGGTCGGGTCTCGGAGATGGCTTGGTAACAATACCTCTTGGGCATCCTTTAAGTACTCCCTCATCTGAAAGATGACATACCAAGCTTCCAACCCAGATTCTTGCTCCGATTGCTTGAGGCAGGGGAAGTTTGTTACGTGGTTGCACACGTAGGCGCCTCGGACTTTTTTCTCCTTTTTTAGGGGCTTGCCTAACTCGGCGGCGAAGCCGTTGAGGGCACTATTAAGAATATCTCTTATGTCGTTGTAGTCCTTCTGCACCACCCTATCCGCATCGAGATAAGTGCATACCGACCAATGCGGTTCCATGACGATGAGTACGCATCCTCCGTTTCTGCGCAGAACATTTCGAACAAGCCATCAATACCATCAATCGGAATACTAAGGAGATTCTAGAAAGAATGTAACGACGGGAAGCGGAGAGGACTACTTACTTGGGAAAGTATGGCATGAGAATGGCGTTCTTATCCTTGTTATCTATCAAAAACCCCGTTATGTAGTTCGTGATAACAACCCGGTCTGCAGGTGACCGCAAGTAGTCCTCATTCATGTAGTAGGGGTCCATTATCGCGATGTGCGGGGTATTCTCCATGACCATATCGTGCGCCATGCTGAGCGATACCAGGCGGACAATGCTTTGGTCGAGCTTTCCCAAGTGGAAGACCCTGAATATGTCTTCGTATCTGATGAAGAACACCTCCGCGGGACTTGTATCCACAAAGCCCACGGATCGGGGCACCTTGACCACGTATAGCGGGTAGGAGGGATATTTCTCACGTAGAAGTTCATTCTCTTTGAACAAAATCCCGTCGTGGATGGTCCTCATGTCACCACCCATGACAGCGACAACCTCTGGCGGCAGCATCGGCTGACCTATCTCATGCACCTTCCTCCACGGGACGGCGGGCGGCAAACGGTCCAGGACTCTGGCGGCCGCTGGCTGGCTACTAGAGGAGGCACCACCTTTCTTCTTGTTGGCTGCCAGCCTCTTCCGTTGCTTCTTCGGCCTCAAGCAGATGGGAGTGCCGCTTTGTTTTACCGCCTCCTCGGCCGTAGCACGGAGTGTATTCGGGGTAACCAGCATAGGCTGTGGAGCCGTAAAGGCCGTCTGCTCCTCGGGAGTTTCTTGGGAATAGGTTAGCTTCTTCTGGATATCCGGTTTTCTGGTGGGTAACTCAGAAGAACCGCCCTCTCCGCCATCTACCTTCTTCTGGATATCAAGAATTCTAGTGGGTAACTCCGGAGGAACCGGCTTCTCGCCATCCAACTGATTTATGAAATCGTCAATGGGAGCAAGTTCAATATCCATGTAGTCATCATGGTTCTCATGCTCGTTATGTTGCTCGTCATTTGACGTCTCGTGCTCGGGAGGAGGAGGATCCACCGGAGGTGGAGAGAGGACATTGCCATGTTGGACCTTGTCTTGTTGGCTTGCCGCGGGCGCAACATGTGTAGTGGTGACGGTCATGCCTTGGCTTGGCGCCGACCCTGACGTGGTGTTCAGCCGAATAAGGGCTTTCGGCCATAGCAAGATTTGATTGTCCAGTTGGCGGAGATTCAGCTCGCTGTCGGCATCGGCGGGTTGATTAGGAGGATACAAGTCCTCGAATCCCGGTAGCACCAGATCGACGCGAACCCGAAGCTCGTTGGCCGGTATATCTCCGCAGTGGTACTTGCGGGAGAGTGGCTGCAAGATGCTCCCCTTTGCAACATACTTCAACTCGCTGCCCACTTTTAGCAGGAAGGTGCATCCCGTCGCGTCAGCCTGCGATAACATGCATGGATAGGTCATAGAGTAGGGTTATATTGAACTGGCTACAGCTTGAGACGGTCAATAATTTATTGTTAGGGCATTGAGCTCGGCTAACATCGACGGACCACAGGTGATGGTGGGCTCGTCGAGCAACGGGGTGGAACCGACCGAGAGCCGGATCAACAATATGACTCAGTTTATGGAGAAGCCAAGATCGTGCATTCAAACGGAGAATCTTCAGTAGGCAACAAAGATGACTCGGATGAAACTTGGAGGAAATCTGGAACAAGACCTGGAAAGTTTGGCAGAGACAATTCAGCATGCAACCATCTACATGGCAAGACCGGCACGTCCTACATAACTAGTGGGAATTTAATCACAAATACAAATTCAGTTTCAAACCCGGTCCCAGGAGACATTGGAGTTTCAGGTTCTACGCCAATTGGACTAAGAGAAGCCCCGCCGACTAGACCAGGGACAACGAGTTCTGGACCGGCAGACCCGGTGGTCGATCTGACTGCACCCGCCCCGTATAACCCAAGGCCTGAATTGATAGCAACAATGGACTCGTTAAACGAGATCCTAGCCACCCCGATTACTCCAGAGAATTTGGTACATCGTAACACGGAGATAGAGAGACTTCGACATGAGTTAAGTCGTGCCCGTCAGGAAATCGAAATTGAGGTAACCTGTATAAACAAAGCACATTCGGATGTTATGGAAGAGGCATCATGATTGGATGCATAGGGAATTCATTTAAGTTTTAGACAGAGGGAACTTGCCTCGATACAGCACAGGCGTCATCAAGCCCAACCGAATAACGAGTTTGGAGTGGGTCTAGGGCCGACAAATCTTCAGAACCTTTTCTCATTTCCAGCCGGTACACCAGGAGTACCAAACCTGGCGCAGCCGGTTCATCCGGTAGTGCAACCAGTTCACCCTGCTCTGGTTCAACCGGTGCGCTTCCAACCAGTAGTCTAGAAACACATCAACCCGTTCCATAATCCGGTTTACGAGCAACCACAATGATGGAGGGATACTAACCCGGTAGGCCAACTCCAAGGCATAACCCGGCCCAAAGGACGCTGCGCAAGATCCGGCTAAGGATAAAGAAACTTCTGGAAGGCCCAAGTTTGTAGGCCTAGTAACCCGGATTGTGGGTTACGGTAAAGGAAAGTTAGGGTTTGTATGTGGTGTCCGGGTAGGATTCAGGGTGAACCTTGGAGAATAAGCCAGGGGGTGCGGGTGCTTTATAAACCGACCCCTAGGTCTAGTTGAGGGAGATCTAAGAACCCTAGCAGTATCGCTTGGTATCGAGCATCCAGTGTATACGAGAGATCGAGTTAATATATTAAGATCGGAGACTCGGCGACTTGATTGCCGGCTACCAGATCGAGTTCCATCATGTTTTCCTCTGAGCTAAACCCTCTCCCAAACGCCTGTGTCGTCTTGCCCCAAGATCAGTTACCCCCGGTAACGTCTGCCGTGATTATCCCACGACAGTTGGCGCCCACCGTGGGGCCTGCGTCCAAAGGTGTTTACATCACGGGAGAAGCTCGGAAGAACATGGAGAATCTTGTCGTCGGTGAGATCTACATCGACCACAAAGGAGAAAAGACGGTGGACGATTGCGGCTGGGGGCCAGAGTCGGATCACCTCGAATCCGGATCCGTCGTGACAATCGGCCGGATCAGCGTCTTCATCGGTATGGAACCTCTAACAGGAACAAAAAGATACTCAAGCAAGCTGTGAACTCGATTTCCTCGGCTGTTCCGGGACACCTGAGATGGGCGGAACAAGAGATAACATGGAGCAGAAGAGATCACCCGGAAAGAATAGAGCACCCGGGAGTCTTAGCATTGGTAGTCGCACCACAAGTTAATGGTTACGAGTTAAAAAGGGTCCTGATGGACGGTGGAAGTAGCATCAATATCTTGTACTGGGAAACTTTTTCACGCATGGGTCTCAAGGAGTCCCAGCTGCAGAAAAGCTCAACAATTTTTCATGGAATAGTGCCGGGTCACTCGGCATGTCCCGAGGGGAAAATCGCATTGGAGGTAGCTTTCGGAGAATCAACGGATAATTATCGAGTTGAGTGGCTCACGTTCGAGGTGGTCAAATTGCGCAGTCCTTATCACGCACTATTTGGAAGACCGGCTTACGCCAAATTCATGGCCAGGCCGTGTTATGTGTATCGGCAACTGAAGATTCCAGGTCCTAAGCAAACCATCACCATACATGGAAGCCGGGACATAGCGGCCGAGTGTGACGAAGGAGATTCGGTAATGGCCGAGCAGGCTTGCAGAAAAGAGGAACTCAAGTATTATCGGTCTCAAGTAGACCCGGAGGACAGGACCGCATTGAAAAGGCCGAATACTGAGGACGAAAGAGCAAAATTCAAGGCAGCACAGGACACCAAGATGATAGATTTTGTCGAAGGTGATTCCACTAAGCAATTCACTATAGGGTCTAACTTAGACAGCGAGCAGGAGAAGGCACTTGTGGAGTTCATTCGTTCAAATGCGGACGTATTCGCCAGGACACCTAGCGACATGCCGGGTATCCCTACAGAGTTGGCAGAGCACAGTTTGCATGTAGACCCCAAGTCCAGGCCTGTGAAGCAGGGCTTGAGGAAGATGAATGAGGAAAGAAGGAAAGCTATAGGTGAAGAAATTGCTCGGCTATTGACAGCCGGCTTCATCATGGAAGTATTTCACCCGGATTGGTTAGCAAATCCGGTGCTAGTGATGAAAAAGACCAATGAGTGGAGAATGTGTATTGATTTTACGAGTCTCAACAAGCATTGCCCAAAGGATCCGTTCGCACTACCAAGGATAGATCAGATCATAGATGCAGTAGCTGGGAGTGACCTATTGTGCTTTCTGGACGCTTATTCCGGGTATCATCAGATTAAACTCAAGAGGGAGGATTGGGAGAAAACATCGTTTATAACCCCTTTTGGGGCCTTCTGTTACAAAACCATGACATTTGGGTTGAAGAACGCTGGCGCAACTTATCAACGGTGTATTCAGAAGTGCTTCGAGGAACAAATTGGACGCAACGTACATGCTTATGTGGATGATGTGGTTATCAAGACCAGGAAGGCAGAAACATTTATTGACGATCTGAAGGAAACGTTCAAGAACTTAAGGAGGTATCAGATGAAGCTTAACCCGACAAAGTGCGTATTTGGAGTCCCAGTCGGGAAATTACTTGGCTTTATCGTTTCCGAGAGAGGAATTGAGGCAAACCCGGACAAAATCAAAGCTATCCAAGGTCTGAAAAAACCGGAAAATTTGAAGCATGTTCAAAATCTCACGGGCTGCGTAGCAGCCTTGAGCCGATTTATATCAAGACTCGGAGAAAAGGCAATACCCTTGTACCGGCTCTTGAGGAAATCCGACAAGTTTGTATGGGATCAAGAGGCGGATGAGGCGTTTGAGGCACTAAAGAAGCAGCTATCTGAGGCACCAGTGCTAGCGGCCCCGGGTCCTAAAGAGCCTATGTTGCTATACGTGGCAGCTGGCCCCCGAGCCGTCAGTGCAGTAGTGGTTGTGGAGCGTAAAGAGGATGGGAAAGGTTATCCAGTCCAGAGACCGGTTTATTATGTCAGTGAAGTATTATCAGAGGCAAAGCAGCGCTATCCGCATTGGCAAAAACTGGTTTTCGGGGTCTTTATGGCCAGCCGGAAACTGAAGCCGTATTTCTAGGAACACCCCATAACCGTGGTTAGCTCAATACCAATGTCGGATATCATTAGAAACTCGGATGCAACCGGAAGAATAGCCAAATGGGCGATAGAAATGGGGGATTATCACATCAGCTACGAGCCCAGGTCAGCAATCAAATCTCAGGCTTTGGTTGATTTCGTTAATGATTGGACACACACAGGCATGACTACCACGGTTCCAAACTCCGAGTCATGGACCATGCACTTCGATGGATCAAAGCAGTATGAGGGATCAGGAGCTGGGGTGGTGCTAACATCACCCAAAGGAGACAAATTGAGTTACGTACTACAAATTCACTTTGACTGTTCCAATAACGTGGCCGAGTATGAGGCCCTATTGCATGGCTTAAAGGTAGCCAAGGAGATGAACATCAAGAGGATACGATGCTTCGGAGATTCAGACCTTGTGGTACAGCAGGTGTCAGGAACTTGGGATAGAAAGGACGCAACTATGGCAGCATACCGCAGGGAAGTTGATAGGGTTGCGGGATGTTTTTCCGGGTATGAGGTGGAGCATATAGATAGAAGAAAGAATGAGGCAGCCGACGCCCTCGCTAGACTCGGCTCGCGCAGAGAGCCGGTCCCACCCAACGTTTTCCTGGACGAATTATGGCGACCATCAGTTAAAACCGAGTCAGAGGAGGAATTGGCAAGTCAAGACCCGGATTTAGGACTCGTGGCCACTGTACGCGCTATTCCAGAGTGGACAGAACCATTTTTGGCCTACCTATCACGAGGCGAGTTACCACAGCAAGAAGTGTTAGCAAGGAAAATTTTGCGGCGAGCAAAGGGATATTCCATCATCAACGGGGAGTTATACAAGAGAAGCACCGCGGGGGTCTTTTTGCGTTGCGTGGCACAAGAAGAAGGCCGGCAGATCCTCAAGGAAATCCATGAAGGCGATTGCAGGCATCATGCATCCACAAGATCCCTTGTGGCCAAGGCTTATCGGCACGGATTTTTCTGGCTCACGGCTCTAGCAGATGCGGAACGATTAGTAGCAAGGTGTGACGGATGTCAAAGGTACGCTCGCCAAACCCATGTACCGGCTATGGAATTACGGACCATCCCGTTAACTTGGCCGTTCCCTGTCTGGGGGATGAACATGGTTGGCCCCTTTCATATGTCACCTTGCAAGAAGACACATCTTTTAGTGGCTATTGATAAGTTTACGAAGTGGGTTGAGGTTATGCCAGTTACTAATTGTGAAGCAGCTACAGCAGTCAAGTTCCTGAAAAGAATTATCTACCGGTTTGGGTATCCCCGCAGCATAATTACCGACAATGGAACCAACATGTCCCTTGGTGAGATGGAAAAGTTCTATGGCAACAATGGAATCCGGCTTGATGTAGCATCAGTGGCTCATCCACAGGCCAACGGACAGGTGGAGAGGGCAAACCAAGAATTGCTTCGCGGATTGAAACCACGATTGCGAGTCCCCTGTATCAGGGCTGCTGGCGCATGGGTCGAAGAACTTCCTTCCGTGGTTTGGGGTATCAACACTACACCTAACAGATCCACTCAGATGACACCCTTCTTCATGGTCTATGGTGCGGAAGCAGTGTTACCGAGTGACATTATCCATGATTCACCGCGAGTATCAGCTTACGTTGAAGTGGAGAACGAAAAGACCCGGCAGGACGCCGTAGATATGTTAGAAGAACAAAGGGAACAAGCCCTGGAGAGATCAACCATTTATCAACAAGGTTTACGGAGGTATCATAGCCGGCGCGTGAAAACCCGGGTCTTCCAGGAAGGAGACCTGGTTCTGCGCCTGGTACAGTCAAATGAAGGAAAACACAAATTATCACCACCATGGGAAGGACCGTTTATCATAAGCCGGAATCTGCATAATGGATCGTATTACTTGGTAGATGCAAGGGAGGAGTCGGCTACAGTTAATGACACCGCTCATACCACTTCATCTATGCAAGAAAGAGACAGGCCATGGAACGTGGCTCAGCTACGTCCATATTATACTTAGTAAAGACTATATTGGCAAGAGGAATTGCACGATGTAACAGGCAGCAGGTTTCAGACGTACTCTTTTCCTATCCAGGGTACCCTTGGGGACTGGATGGGTTTTTAGTGAGGCGGCTTGCTGACCTAACTTTTTCATATCAAGTAAAGAGATGGTTATTCTTATGTTCTTCAGTCTCAGTACGTTGCATATATTCAGGTCTTGGGGGCTGATTGCTTGAATAGCACAGTTGCAAACTCAAAGACCCGGCCTTGATGCCTATGAGTTATGAGGGCCGATTACTCGCAAACGAGTACGGCTGCAATCTTATAACCGGACAAAGGAGCCAAATTTTCTTGACTTTTCTTACTTAAGCTCGATGTGACTCGCACTAAAATGGCATGATTTGCTCGCTTACGATTACAATCAGCCATGAAGCCCAATGGGACTTGGTTGACCCTGTCTTCGTACAGATGTAACAACATGATATCCATGCGAAAGCCGGCTTATAGTACAAGATAGTCAAAAGGGTCATCTAAACCACAAGTTATGCAGAGTACAGGGCTAATAGCCGGATACTCAACGATTATTAAGCATAACTTCAGAACCTATGTGAAACGGCTCTGGGCTTTTTGGATTTAGCAGCAAACAATGCGTTCTCCTTGAAAAATCACGTATCCCCAACTCAGCAATCCGGGTCTTGGGGACTCGGGGTCTTGAGAAAGAGAAAAATTGCTTAGTTGTTAAAGTTCAAAAAGTCCAAACATCCGAGTCTTGGGGGCTTGAGGACTTCGAAGCAAGTCCGCTTGTCAACACCCATGAAACCCGGAAACCGTGTCTCACAAAAGGAACAATAAAGAAAGTCGGATATCTAGAGCAAATGAGTTCAAAAGTGAATAAATATAAAAGCTCAGAAGAGGCATAGAGTATATCAAGACCTTAGCGTGCATTACAAAATCCCGGTAAATGATATCAAAGGTGCACAGGCGCACCATCCAAAAAATAATTGTTTAAACGGCACATCGGCCGACTGACGCATGAGAAGTGGCATGAAGGAGCAGGTATCACTCGGCATCCTAAGCCCCGGCGTCCATCTTCGCCTTACCCTTGCTGTCACTTGGGGTAGCAGCAGCACCCGGATCAGCAGTGCCGGCTCGCGCAGGAGGAGGAACGACTGGTGTGGAGGTAGCGGGCGCAGAGTCGGCTTCAGCCTTCTTTTTGGCAGCCTCCTCCCTCAACTTAGCAGCTTCCTCCTTCCATCGGGCAAGCATGTCATACGGCTCGGGAAGATCCGACTTAACAGCTTCACCAGCAGCATCATAAGCAGGAACGAGGGAATCGACATCTAAGCCGTCAGCAATCACGCTGGCCGGGTAACGGACCTCCTTCTGGACGGCCTGGAAATCCTTCACGGAGAACTTGGACCCATCAAGCTTGTATTCCGGGAAACCGCCCATAAGCTTGGCTAGCTCGAGCTTAGGGAAGTAAGCCTTGGCAAGCGCAAGACCCCGGGTTACTCCAACCCGGCAGGACGAGCGTTTCCAGTGCCAAATCCACTCGGAGATAGTGGAGCAAGCGTCTAGCATTCTCTTCAGGTCGCCATGCCCTTTACCCGGCCACCGTATTTCTTGAAGGATCCATTTGGTTCCGGCGCATAGCTGCCGGATTACGCTCTTGATAGTTTTCAGCCTGGCAATGTCACCCTCGTCCGGCATCACTTCATCCGGACCTGCAGAAATGGAAGCATGAGTCAGGAAATTCCGGCTATTTATCAAAAGGATAACCCGGATGAAGAAGCGTACCAAGCAAAGCACGGTACGTATCAGCAATTTGAACAGAAAGGCTCGTCAGATCATCTTCTGTTGTGTGAGCCCTCCTCCTATACTTCTTCATTATCGTCCTGCTCCTCCTGGCCTCAGCCTCGGCCGCCTCACGCAGAGCCACCTCCTTTTCAATGAGCTTGGTGGCCTTGGTCAGTTTCTCCTCAGATTGAGTCACGAAGGACTGCATGGATGCAAGGAAGGATTAGCCGGGTAAAGGGGTAAGTTATCAGTCGCTTATATCATAAAGTTCCAAGCAAATTGTTAATTAATTCACTCGGAACTTGGGGACTGGATAAGGACACAAGCAATATTAGTCGGGTTTACCTCGTGTTTGGCTATTAAAGCCTCCAAGATGTTTTCTTCATTAGCCCTCAAAGCGCGCAGGGTTTCGAGCATCTGGGCAAACGTCAGGTCCTCGGGTCGGGCACCGGAAGAGCCGGCCGCCTGGTCACCTGATGGGGGAGCTCTCCCCGCCCTGGGAGTTGAGACCCGGACAGTCTGAGTATCCGGGTTGGGAGAACCCATCCATGTGTCCGGAACCTCGATCTCCTCGTCCACTGGTTCGGATGACTCAGGAGACTCGACGGCTTGTTCCTGGTTGTTCTCAGTATCACCGCCGGTCGCGGCGTCTACGTTCTCAGTCGGCTCCTCTGTCCGACGGTTATCCGCCTCCCGGTTATCCATCTCCACATTCTCCGGGTCACTAACGGTGGCTTGAGCACTAAAGAAAGATGAGAAGAGGCAGTTAGCAATGGTGATTGAAAATTGTCAGGTATCAAAGGATGCCATATAGCAAAAACTTACCCAGTATTTACGGCGTAATCCGGCGGGAGTTCGCCGCTGGAAGCAGACGAAGATGTCAAAGGAACCGTTAGCGGAACCCGGAATTGCCCGGCACGTGGATGGTTAGGAGAGGGGTGGCGCTGAGGAGAATTGGAAGGACGAGGTGGAGGAGCACTGGCACGATGGACGGGGGAGGTGGAGATGCCCGGGTTAAGAGGATCCTCACCCGGGGAACTCCGAGTCACTCTGCGCTTGGCTGGAAGAGAATCCTTCAAGTACGACGAGTTCGATAATTGATGATTAAGTTGTCGCATGGTATCAAAGGAGTAAGGCTCAGAGGATATAGAAGAGAAAGGAACCTTGAACACTACCCCTCTGGCCTTCCTCTTGGCCCCAACTGGTGTGTCTTGATCAGATTCGGTAGCTTCCGGGTCGTCTTCGTCCTTCTCGTCTTCGTCCTCCGGTCCTGCAAACCGAGTATGTATCCATGGAAAAGTTAAATAGGAGGACAACGATGCAAGTAAAGATAACACAAGATCCGGGTGAATACCTTCATCACCGTCAACCGGCTCGTCTTCGTCTTCCGGGTCTCTGGAAGGGGGGGAGGTCTCAACTGTCCAGAAAGGGTCACCGGCCTGAGACGGAAAGATGAAAACAAGAGTTAGGAGCAGTATCGAGTCAAGATGAAGAAATAAGCTTATGAGTATCGGGTCTTACCGCTGGGGCCGGGTTCTCCCGAGTAAACGGAGGTAACCCGGCGATGTTTTTTATCACTTCCAGCTTCTCCGTCAGGAAACCCTTGATGGTTTTGTTGGTATCCCCGGCTGCAAAGCTCTTGGTGGAATATCGGAGTGCGTCTGTGGTGTGCCCCAAGTATTCACACATCAATTTGGTGCGGATAGAATTAGGTTGGATACGGAAGTCAACCCAAGTTTTCACTAAGTTGAGCCCAAGAAGGCCTTGGGCTGAGAGAACAGCTAACTTAGCTAGCAAAGGTATGATTGCCTCCCTGTCTGAGTCAGGGGCGAAAGCATTGAAATTCTCGGAGGTATTGAGGAGGCCCTCCGAGTAACCCGACAGTCTCTTCTCGCTAGGTGGAGAGGTGTCGTGGCAGTAGAAGAAGGATAGTTGCCAGTGTTTAACATGGGAGTTCAGATTAAGGGTTGGCATTGGGGAGTTTTTGCGGCGTTGGATGGATACCCCGCCGCAAGTGAGAAGTGCTCCATCACCGCTTTCGCGGCATGGCTTGCACTGGAAGAGTTCAATAAAGAGAGTCAAATTGGGCGGAGTGCACAAGTATGACTCGGATAGGACAATCAAGTGAGTAATATTCAACATAGAGTTAGGCCCTATGTCAAATATCCTGAGGCCATAATGGCTCAGGACCTCACGGAAGAAAGGGTGACCCGGAGGACGGAATCCCCGGGTCACGTGCTCCACGAAACAGATTACCTCGCCGTCGGTGGGTGTGGGCCGGGTCTCGTCACCCGGCGCCCTCCAGCGAATTTCCTTATGAGGGGGGAGAATCCCCAACTCGGCCAGCTCTTCCAGCTTGGCCTTTGTGACTGTGGATCGCCCCCAATTGGCGGATATGGATTGGGTTGCCTTCGCCTGGGCCGGCTGTTTCCCCTGCCTTTTGGGAGCCATGGGATCAACCTGCAAACACAAGGAGGAAAGATACAGGAAATAAGACTTGGAAATATTAGGTTATCCGAGCATGCACCTGGAGCATCAAGAAAGTATGAAAACTAAGAATTATCTGGGTATCACATCACGGAGTGGAGGTTGCGGGTTATCCGGGTATTAAGTACAACTCTAGAAATTATTGTTCACTTACGTATTGAAAAGTGTCTGAGGAAGACGGATGGTTGCCCATGTATCTACTGCAAGCAAAAGAACCGGAAAAGGGGGATTTTCCGGGTGTCAATGATATGCGCGGAAAGTTGGGATGAAATGGATCTAGATTGGAAAACTTGCGAACGATTCTACGAAGAAATTGGTGATTAATAATGGTAGGAGGATGGTGTGTGATCATCAAATAGGTTATTAAAGGAGTTGGCAAGCCTCTAAGCCATCTAATCCGGTGGGGCGGGAGAAACGGCCCGCGGGTTGACCAAGATCCAATCCAGGATGAATCGTAAAATTGCGGGGCTAAATTAGCAAGTACAAGGAACTTACAGGGAGATACTGGAAGCCTAATACGATGGCTGCGGGCGGCGTGGTCTGAATGCCTCTTTGCGGTTCTTGGAGAGCAGGACGAGGGCGCGGGGATGGAGCTTGGTGGCGGCGCGGATGGCTTGAGAACGAACACGGTCGATGGTGGCTTTGTTCCGGTGGCGAGCCCTAGATTCTTGCGGTGGCGTTGCGAGAGCGCAAGGAGTGAGGAAGGAAGGGATAAGTTGGAGTGAGTCGTCGGATTCTAGGTTACCCTTTGAGCACTATTTATAAGGTGAGGGTGAACCTATTCTAATGGCCAGAAGCCAGAAATTATGGGGTAATGGTTATCCATGCGGATTTTGCGAGATATGCTTCAGGTATTGAGCGAGGTATCCGGGCAAAAAAGAGAAAGAGATCCACTCCGTGAAACCAGGGTCAATTATCGAGTAAAAGTATAGAATCTTGACGTTTTTATCAGGGTTTTGACCCGGAAGTCTGAGCAGTGTGCTTGGAGGAAAGCCGGGTTACTATATGGCCACCATGGAGTTAGGCCTAGCTATCTATCAAAGCACCTTAACCCGGCCTCCATACACTTGTGTGTTTGATATCTTTGCAGGGAAAAGCAAGCGCTTCAAGGAAGGATCCGTGAAGCCCAAGCTATTCTGGGGACTACTGATGGAGGGATACTAACCCGGTAGGCCAACTCCAAGGCATAACCCGGCCCAAAGGACGCTGCGCAAGATCCGGCTAAGGATAAAAAAACTTCTGGAAGGCCCAAGTTTGTAGGCCTAGTAACCCGGATTGTGGGTTACGGTAAAGGAAAGTTAGGGTTTGTATGTGGTGTCCGGGTAGGATTCAGGGTGAACCTTGGAGAATAAGCCAGGGGGTGCGGGTGCTTTATAAACCGACCCCTAGGTCTAGTTGAGGGAGATCTAAGAACCCTAGCAGTATCGTTTGGTATCGAGCATCCAGTGTATACGAGAGATCGAGTTAATATATTAAGATCGGAGACTCGGCGACTTGATTGCCGGCTACCAGATCGAGTTCCATCATGTTTTCCTCTGAGCTAAACCCTCTCCCAAACGCCTGTGTCGTCTTGCCCCAAGATCAGTTACCCCCGGTAACGTCTGCCGTGATTATCCCACGACACACAACCTGAGAGATTTCATACACCGCAAGGTCATTTCAACAATCCAATGGATAATATTTGGGCTGCCAGAAATAGTTTGGCTCGGATCCCGGTCGACCCAAATAACCCTATGGGAGTTGAAGCCATGAGGGCGATTAATATGTTGCAAACAACAATGGTCCAGCAGATGAATTATAGTAACCAGGAGAAGATACATTCGACTCCTTATAACAGAAGGAACTCCTTGTCGCGAAGTCATCATGGAAATTCACCCGTACCGGTAAATCTGAGAATAGTTTAGTAACTCCACTGCAACCGAACTAAACCCGCAAGAATATTTGTAACAGCCCAAACCAAACTAAGCCTATACAATATTTTTACGACCCCAACCAAAACCAAACCACTCGATCTTTGCAACTAGACTGAAATGAACCTAGTGCCAATCGATGGGTTAAAACCATTTACTAAAATGGGTTGAAACCCATTTGCTTTAATGTGTCAACGCCTCTGGCAGGTCCACGTATTCGCCAATCCTACTTGCGCTCCATCGCTGATCAATTAGCTTCTTCGCCGCCGGGGCTTCCGCTACCCGTTTGTTCTTCAGATGGTTCGCACCGGCTCTTCACCTCGCCGGACACACCATCCCTTCACTGCCCCACACCGTACCTTGTGCAACAACTGCTCAGGCTCTCCTGGTGGCGGGGCCGGCGATCCGCCACGATTGGCGACAGTTTTACGCGCGGAGGCGTGGCAGTCGAGCCAGGCGTGAGCCACGGCGGCGGCGGCGACTACGCACAGCCAGGGCTGGCGTACGGGGGGAGGGGGGCGGCAGCGGCGGTCACAAAGTCATGACTGGCATGCGGGTGAGGTTGCGTCCATTGGGCTTTTAGAGATTGTGTATGGACACGGGGAGAGAGTTGGTTTGCCTACAAATTGGTTTCTCAACCGGGTGCGAACTGCAGGTTTAACTAAGCTGAACCTAACATGTTCAAGCATGTACCTGACCATACCTAACCTATTTTGTACAAGAAACTAAACTGAACCAAACTATTGTCAAAGTGGACCCATTCAAACCTGAACCAAACAAACCCGTGTTGCAAAACCGACCCAACACACCCGAGCTACCTATAACCATTCTCAGATTTACGTACCGGTCGGGTCTAGCAACGCAAACCGACAGCAGCCATCCCACTGAGGCAGGTTGTTTCACATGCTCCTAGAGTTATCAGTATGGGACACAGAATAGCAGAAGCTGTAAATAGAAATCTGGGTCATATTTAGGCTCCCGCTCAAAATCTGGTCTCAAAAACTGCCTCGACCGGGTCTCGCAGAATCGGAATTCAGTGCCTTGGACCAGCAATCAGGAATGAGAGGATACCTGCTGATTTTAAGGGCCCCGTAGGGTTATAAATTATACTCTAGACATGGAACCCGCAGATTGGATAGAATGCTACGAGATGGCAATGGAAATATTAGAGGTGAGTGATCCAGTATGCGCATGGTACTTGAGCGTGATGTTAGAAGGACCTGCAAAATCTTGGTTAAAAACTTGCCTGCAAACTCGATCAATTGCTGGCAAGAACTGAAAGATCAGTTTATCAAAAACTTTCAAGGAACTTGCAAGGGCCCGCCAACGATTACAGATCTGGAAAATTGTGTTCAGAAGGAGGGAGAATCCGTCCAACACTGGTCGCGGTGTGTTGTGGAAATCATTCATTCATCTGTTGGTCTCACCGCCCAGCAAGCAGTCATAGCTCTGGAGAGAAACTGCAAATTTGACCATTTGAAGCATAAACTGGGACGTATCAAGAGGTACGTAAACGATATGAGTGAGTTGTTGGATGCTATGAAAAAATATGCAGAGTCTAATAAGACAAAGGATGCAGATTCAGATGATGAAAAGTCAGGAAAAGGGAAGAAAACTGGGACCAATAGTAACCAGAAGCCGAATCAGTGTAACGGAAATTTCTAGAACCAGAATAATAACAAGCACAAAAACGGTGAAGACACATCAGACTTGGTTGCCAACACAAATATAGGTTATAAGAACCAACGTCAGGCCAATAATTTCAGATGAAACCAAAATTTTCGACCCAACAGTTTTGCGTAGACACAACAGGCTTTGAAGGGACCATTCCCTCGTCATAGCAAGAACGTAAAGGTAGCGAATCATTCTTGGGAAAATTGTTTTATATTGTAGTGCTTCAGACCGAGCGGAAACAATAACTATGGACCAGGAAACAACGAAGGTGGTAACCCATGAAATATGGGAGGTGGCCATCTAGGAACCGGCATTCCGAATCCGGAAATCATAATCCGGGCCATCATGGTCATGGTAACCAAGGAACAAACCCGAGTGTCAGTCAGCAAGGAGGAAAATCTGGTTTTCAGACCAATCCAAAGAAATTAAGTTCTGGTTAATATCTCGTATTTACCACTAGTTTATGCAGGAGAGAGCAGAAGGTGCAAAAACGCGCAGTAAACGCAGTAGCTCCTGTTGTCCCTAGATGGTTATACTGGTCGGAGCAGTCCATAACGTGGATTCGAGCAGATCATCCTCCATGAGTTGATAACCCAGGAACTATGCGTTTGGTTGTGGCTCCACAAGTTGGAGGATATAAGACAAACAAGGCATTGATGGATGGAGGAAGAAACGTAAACATATTGTATTATGGTACCTTCAAAAGGATGAACCTACAAGAAAAACAGCTTCAACCATAATCAAATGTATTCCATGGAATTGTCCCTGGTAAGTCTCTCAGCCCATTGGTAAAATATATCTTGAAGTTGCATTTGGAGTATTTGAAAATTACAGGATAGAGATGTTGGCATTCGAAGTTGTCAAGTTCAAAAGTCTGTATCATGCTCTATTTGGGAGGCCGACTTATGCCAAGTTTATGGCAAGACCCTATTATGTATATCTTAAATTGAAGATGCCAGGTCCTCATGGAAATATTACTGTCAATGTAGATACAACCATAGCTCTGGAGTGTGAGGAAGGTGATCCAACTTATGCAGAATCAACTTGTGTAGACGAGGAACTAAAATTATATAAACTGCAAGTTGATCCAAAGGATATGACCTTTCTCAAAAAACCATCGACAGAGTCTAAACTGAAGTTCAAATCAGCTCAAGATACTAAACTGGTGGATTTCACCCTTGGCGACTCATCTAAGTAGTTGAGCGTGGGGGCTCACATGACTGATAAATAGAAAAGCACGCTCATCAAGTTCCTCCGTGAGAATTGGGACATTTTTGCATGAAAACCTTCTGGCATGCCTGGTGTTCCAAGGGAATGTGCTAAGCACAATTTAAATGTGGATCCTAACCTGAAACCAATTCGTCAGTTCCTCCGACGTTTTAACGATGAGAGAAGAAAGACAATTGGTGAGGAAATAGCTAGGCTATTGGCAGCTGGCTTTATAGTGGAGGTGTTGCATCCAAAGTGGTTAGCTAATCCGGTTCTTGTTTTGAATAAAAATCGAACCTGGAGATCCGTTTGCTTTACCTCGGATTGACCAGATCATAGATTCTACAGCTGGTTGTGAATTATTATGTTTTCTGAATGCCTATTAAGGTTATCATCAGATTAAAATGAAAGAGGAGGATCAGGAGAAGACCTCATTTATTACACCCTCTGGAGTGTTTTGTTACACATCAATGCCGTTTGGGCTGAAAAATGCAGGAGCAACTTATCAGAGGTGCATCCAGAACTGTTTGGAAAAACAGATTGGGTGAAACGTACATGCTTATGTTGATGATATTGTTGTCAACTCTCAAAAAGGTGATACATTGATTTCATACTTGTAAGAAACGTTTGCTAGTTTACGCAAATACCAGATGAAGCTGAACCCGACAAAATTTGTATTTGGAGTACCAGCTGGAAAATTACTGGGTTTCATCATTTCAGAAAGAGGGATTGAAGCAAACCCGGAAAAAATCAGGCCATATTTAAACTGAAAAAACCGGTTTGTTTAAAAGATGTCCAGAAGCTGACAGGTTGTGTTGCAGCTCTGAGCCGGTTTATTAGCAGACTTGGAGAAAAAGTCATACCTTTGTACCGGCTCTTGAAGAAAACTGACAATTTTGTCTGGAACCAAGAAGTTGATGATGCTCTAGAAGCCTTGAAAAAACAAATTTCCAAAGCTCCGATACTGGATGCACCTGAGAAAAAAGAGCCTATGTTGTTATATATTGCTGCAAACAATAAAGTCGTGAGTGCAGTCGTGGTTGCAGAAAAAAACTGGAAGGAAAAGAGGGTCTTGTGCAGCGGCCGATTTATTATGTGAGTGATGTCCTAACAAAGTCAAAGCAGCGATGTGCACATTGGCAAAAACTGGTTTTTGGTGTGTTCATGCCAGTCGTAAACTGAAACACTATTTTCAGGAACATCCTATCACAGTGGTCAGTTCAGCACCTTTATCGGATATTATTCAGAATAGAGAAGCAATTGGATGAGTTGCGAAGTGGGCCATTGAGATGGGACCGTACCACATCAAATACGAGCCAAGAACTGCAATCAAGTCGCAGGCCCTCATCGAGTTTATAAATGACTGGACGCAGTTACAGGTCCCTCCGGATAAACCTGATACTAAATATTGGACTATGTATTTTGATGGGTCACGACAATTGGAAGGATCAGGAGCTGGAGTGGTATTGACATCTCCACGAGGTGATAAATTTCGATATGTCTTACAGATCTCGTTTAAATTCTCTAATAATGCAGCAGAGTATGAGGCTTTACTTCATGGGTTTCGAATTGCCAAAGAAATGAGTATAACCAGTATTTGATGCGTGGGAGATTCAGACCTTGTTTCTCAACAAGTTATAGGAACTTGGGATTCCAAAGACCCAGTAAAGGCAGATTACAGACGAGTAGTTACCCAGCTAGCAGGACATTTTCAGGGATATCAAGTTGAGCATCTTGATCGACGTCTTAATGAAGCAGCTGATGCACTGTCTTGTTTAGGTTCTCAGAAAAAACAAGTTCCACCCAATGTGTTTTTAGATGAGATTCATAGCTTGCCAGTCAAAGTTCCCACAGAAAAAGACCTGGCAAATCCGGATCTTGAGTCAGAACTGGTAGCCCCTCTTCATGCAATCCAAGAATGGACTGAACCATATCTGGCTTATATCACAAGACGTGAACTCCCGCAGGAAGATGTTATTGCTCGACAGGTTATAAGACGGTCAAAAGCGTATACAATCATTAATGGTGAGTTACATAAACGAAGCGCAACCGGAATTTTTCAACGATGTGTCTTTCCGGAATAAGGGTGTCAGATCTTGAACGAGATCCACTCAGGAGATTGTGGACATCATGCAAGTTCCAGGTCATTGTTCAATAAAGGTTTCAGACATGGATTTTGCTGGCTTACATCAAACGCAGACGCAGAATGCATTGTGCGAATATGTGAGGGTTGTCAGAAGTACGCAAGGCATGAACATATGCCAGCTCAGGATTTGTGGATGATTCTGATAACTTGGCCTTTTGCGGTTTGGGGACTAGACATGGTGGGACCTTTTAAAATGTCGCCTGGCAAAAAGACTCACCTAATGGTGGCAGTTGACAAATTCACAAAGTGGGTAGAGGCTGAACCGGTTAGCAAATGTGATACGGTTACAACAGTCAAGTTTTTGAAGAAACTAATTTTCAGGTTTGGTTACCGACATAGCATAATTAAAAACAATGGAACAAACTTGTTCGAGGGAGTAATGAAGAAGTTTTGTGAGCTGAATCATATTAGAATTGATGACGGGGGGATGATAACCCGGTAGGCCAAACTCCAAGGAGTAACCCGGCCCAAAGGACGGTGCGCAGGATCCGGCTAAGGATAGGGAAGCTTGTGGAGGCCCAAGTTTGTAGGCCCAGCAACCCGGATTGTGGGTTATTGTAAAGGAAAGCTAGGGTTTGTGCGCCGTGTCCGGGTAGGATCCAGGGTGTGCCTTGGGGAATAAGCTAGGGGGTACGGGTGCTTTATAAACCGACTCCCAGGTCTAGTTTTAGGCAGAGATCTAAGAACCCTAGATATAGCGCTTGGTATCGAGCATCTAGTGTAATCCTAGAGTTGAGTTGTTATATCAAGATCGGAGACTCGGCGACTTTGATTGCCGGCTACCAGATTGAATCGCACCATGTTTTCCTCTGAGCTAAACCCTCTCCCAAACACCTGTGTCGTCTTGCCCCAAGATCAGTTACCCCCGGTAACGTCTGCCGTGATTATCCCACGACAGTTGGCGCCCACCGTGGGGCCTGCGTCCAAAGGTGTTTACATCACGGGAGAAGCTCGGAAGGGCATGGAGAATCTTGTCATCGGCGAAATCTACATCGACCACGAAGGAGAAAAGATGGTGGACGATTCCGGCTGGGGGCCGGAGTCGGATCACCTCGAATCCGGATCCGTCGTGACAATCGGCCGGATCAGCGTCTTCATTGGTATGGTATGTGCTTCTAATTCGATCCCTGACAACGTTGGATCTGATTCTATGCCAGGAAAAGCCACGTCTATCCGATCAGATGATGAAGAATCGATTGGAACGACACGTCCGGCAGAAGAACCCATCGCGGAGTGGGAACAGCCGGAGGAGCCGGCATGGACCCCACGCGACCGGGCCGAAAGAGAAGATGATACCGGGTCTATCCTGGATCTACTGGAAAACCGGTATGAGGAGAACGGTGAGGAAGAACAGCATGAATTTACACCGGATATCGTACGCCGAGTTGCAGTCTATGCGGCCCCCGCGGCCAATCTCAACCAAGGAAACGCAACCGCGGCATCAGTCGGGGCGGCTCAGGCAGTGGCCCAGCGACAGGGCGCGGCTAACGGAGACCCGGTTTTGGCCCGGGTTGATGGAGAGTCGGCATCAGTAACCAGCAGAGCAGCGGATGAAGAGTTGCATGCAAATACGTTCGGATTCTTAGAAAACCGGACACCAGGCGCGGGTCCTTCGAACCCGCGCCACCCGGCCTTATTCGATAATAATCTGATTCTAGACCCCACGGTTCTCGCAACGGTTATCACTCCGGAAAACGCAGCGGAACGCGTCAGGGATCTGGATGTGGCTCGTCGTGCGCTGGAACAGCAAAGAAGGCAGGTAGAGGCAGAAAAGCAAGGGATGGCCACGCGGCAGCGTGAGCTAGATGCGTTGGAAACCCGGCTCCGAGAGGAAACGTATAGAATACATCAAAGGCACCACACCAGGTTACCAGCAATGGGCGGGGTTATTAATCCGGCTAATTTATTTGTTACACCTCAGGACCAGCCGATACCAGTGGCGAACCAGGGAACCACACCCCAACAGGTGACAGCAGCGACACATCCGGCGAATGAGCGGACCGGGTTACCCCCACCACAAACTAGAGTCACAACCGGCAACGATCTACCACCACCGCCACCATCACGATTCCGCACACCAGCCGGCCACTACAATAACCCCATGGACAATGTATATGCAGCGACACTCGCGTTGAATCAAATCCCTGTGGGAGAGTCGCCCCATGCAGAGAAGACTCGGCAAGCCATCGATCTGTTGCACACTGCGGTGGCACAGCAAGCCAATTATCCGGATCACAGAAGCGGTATGCACGGGACGCCATACGTCAGTCAACAGCAAGGGAATATCCAAACAAGTTCAGCGCGACGGAGGGAAGAGCAGCAGCAAATGCCGCCTCCTCCCCGCGCTCAGGCAGCATCAGCAGCACAGGCCGTCGTGGACAGTTCTAGGGCTCGGAGGGCCGCGGCCGGGTCTGCAGCGCATGGACTTCCCGCAGCATCGCGCCCAGCCGCGCCCCTCGCGGTATCACACGTTTCTAGAGCAAGGTCAGCCTCAACCGTTCTTGCGGGGCCTAAGTGTCTCTCGGACAGTATCAGAGCTGAACCTTACCCGGAAAAATTCAAAGAGCCAGGGAAAGTAGTGAATTATGAGCCAACTATGGATCCCGAAACATGGCTAAGCAGTTACGAGATGGCAATGTCAATTCGCAACGCGTCCGAGAACCTCCAAGCCAAGTTCATGTACCTGATGATGTCGGAAGGAGCAGCAAAGTTGTGGTTCACCAATTTGCCGGAAGGATCGATCAAGTCCTGGGAGGAATTGAAGACCGCGTTTGTCAAGCACTTTCACGGGACCTGCAGGAAATTATTCACTATTGATGATCTAGAGCGATGCGTCCAGAAGAAGGGAGAATCGGCGCGTAGTTGGGTGCGCCGGGTTATGGAGATACTTCACTCATCTACGGAAATCCAGCCCAAGGATGCACTACAGGCCATGGCAAAAACATGCAAGTATATACCTTTAGTGCAAAAGTTAACTCGCATGAAGTCCAGTCGAAATGCGTCGGAAGTTACAATGGGAGAATTGATGGATGCGTGCAACAAACACGCTGCGACAGATACTACAGAAGAGGAAGCTGATGACAAGAAGGTAAAAGCAAACACCAGCAATAACGGAAGAACCGGCAATGGATCAGCATCAGGTAATAACGGAAATAGCCAGAACAAGCGCCCGTTCGAAGGAGGCTCCGAGTTTGTCGCCAACACAGAAGCCGGGTCTTCGAGGCCCAGAGCAGAAGGAAATTTCAACGGAGGTAACCACAATGGAGGAAACTATCAAGGTCCGCCAAGGCCGGGTAACAATTGGGACATATTCAGGATGGCAAGCCCGAAGCACAGCAGGAATGGCAGGCCAGCTAACCACTCCCTAGAACAGTGCGCCGATTTACAAAGATGGAAAAATGAGGAAGTGCACAGAGCTATGCGAGGTGCAGGACGGGGAGGAGGACCGGGTCCAGGGGCAAACCCGGGCAACGGCCCACCCCCAGCCGGTAATCCGGCGGCTGGAAATCAAGGTAATAACCAAGGGGGGGCAGGAGGTTTCCAGGCTAACCCCAAACAATTGGGTCAATATCATGTGCATACCACAGGAGGCTCTAACAAGGACAAAAAGATACTGAAGCAAGCGGTCAACTCAGTTTCGTTAGCTGTCCCGAGGTACTTGAGATGGTCAGAACAGGAGGTAACATGGAGCAGAAGGGATCACCCAGAAAGAGTGGAGCACCCAGGAGTCTTGGCACTAGTAGTCGCACCGCAAGTCAATGGGTACGAACTGAAAAAGGTTTTAATGGATGGTGGAAGCAGCATCAATATACTGTATTGGGAAACCTTCCTACGCATGGGTCTCAAGGAATCTCAGCTGCAAAAAAGCTCAACAGTTTTTCATGGGATAGTGCCGGGTCATTCGGCATGCCCCGAGGGAAAAATCGCATTGGAGGTAGCCTTTGGAGAGTCAAAGGATAACTATCGAATTGAGTGGCTTACCTTTGAGGTAGTCAAATTGCGCAGCCCTTATCACGCGTTATTTGGAAGGCCGGCTTACGCCAAATTCATGGCTAGGCCGTGTTACGTATATCTACAGCTAAAAATCCCGGGTCCCAAGAAGACCATTACCATACATGGAAACCGAGACATAGCAGCTGAATGCGACGAAGGAGATGCAGCAATGGCCGAGCAGGCCTGTAGAAAAGAAGAACTCAAGCAGTACCGGTCTCAAGCAGACCCGGAGGGTAGAGCCACATCAAAAAGGCCGAGTACTGAAGGCGAACGAGCAAAATCCAAGGTAACAGAAGATGCTAAAATGGTGGCTTTTGTCAAGGATGACCCCTCCAAACAATCCGCCACAGAAGAAGAAGCTGCACGATCACTCACAACCGGCCATGTCATGGAAACACCTTACCCGGGTTGGCTAGCAAACCCGGTACTCGTCATGAAAAAGTCTAACGTGTGGAGAATGTGCACCGGTCACGCCAGTTCGGGACCGGTGTCCACGAAGAACTAAACAATGTAACGGGCAGCAGGTTTCAGACGCGCTCTTTTCCTACCCAGGGTACCTAAGGGGACTGGAAGGTTTTTAATGAGGCGGCCTGCTGATCCAAACTTTCTCGCAGCAATAAAGAGATGGTTATCAAGTCCTATTTCGTTACAACCCGATTACAAGTAAGTAGTATCCACGTGGCATCAGTATTTCCGTATCATTAAGAATGTTGAGTATATATAGGTCTCGGGGGCTGGCGGCTCAAGTAGCCCAGCTAGCAACCCAAAAGACCCGGCCTTGATGCCTATAAGTTATAAGGGCCGATTATTCGCAAACGAGTACGGCTGCAATCTTATAACTGGACAAAGGAGCCAAATTTTCTTGACTTTTCTTACTTAAGCTCGATGTGACTCGCACTAAAGTGGCATGATTCGTTCGCTTACGATTACAATCAGCCATGAAGCCCAATGGGACTTGCCTGACACTGTTCTCGTATGGATGTAACAACATGGTATCCACGTGAAAGCCGGCTTACAGTACAAGATAGTCAAAAGGGTCATCTAAACCACAAGTTTATGCAGAGTACAAGGCTAAAAGCCGGAAACTCAACAACTATCAAGCATAACTTCAGTATTCACACGGAATGGCTTTAGGCTTGCGACTCGGTAAAAAATAATTTGTTCTCTGAGAAAGGCCACACCCCCATGACTCGGACTTTGGGTCCTGGGGACTGGGGACTTCGAAACAGAAACAAATTACTTGGCTATCGCAGTTCGAAAAACCTCACCATCCGAGTCTTGGGGACTTAAAGAAAAAGTTCACGTATCAAAGCCCCTGGTACTCGGAAAACCGAGTCTTACGAAGGGAGCCAAAATAGAGAATCGGGTATCGAGAAAAAGTTCAAAGAATAGGCAAGCAATACGGTTATCAAAAGGCCAGGAAAGCCGCAAAGTATATCACGGACTAAAAAGTACGTTACAAGGTACGGCATCAGTATCAGGGGTGCACAGGCGCACCATCAAAAGCATAACAGTGTGAATACAAAGCATTACAAGGTATTATGATAGTGCGGCCCTATTCGGCCTCCTGAGTACGGCCTTCCGGGTCTGAGTCCTGGGTTTGCTGCTTAGCCTTCCCGGCACCCTTACCCGGACTCATTGCATCAGGGCGGACTGGTGGAGGGACGGCTGGTGTAGAGGCAGACGGGCCTGATCCTAACTCGGCCTCTCTCTTCGCAGTCGCCTCCCTCTTCCTGGCCGAGATAGAAACCCACTTCTCCAAGATATCAAAAGGCGGGGGCGCTTCCTCCGTAATAACTTTGCCATCAGCGTCGTATGCACTCATAATCGTATTTAGATCCAAGCTATCGGCCAAAGTGGTAGCTGAGGGGCGCACTGCGGCTTGTATGGCTTTGAAATCCTTGGGTGTAAATTTGGAACCGTCAGCCTTGAATTCGGGAAACCCGGATGTTACCTTTGCCGGGTCAAGCTTTCGAAAGAAAGCCTTGGCCAGAGTAAAAGCCCGGGTCATTCCAATCCGGCATGATGAGCGTTTCCAGATTTCAATCCAGCCAGGCACAGTGGAGCAGGCTTGAACGAGATTCTCTTCACCCGGATATACTTCCGTAGGCCACTTCACAGCATCCAATATAAATTTTGTGCCGGCAAAGAAAGTCCGGAGCACAGTCTTGAGGGTTCTAGCCTTGACAATGGCATTTTCCTCTAGGGCCGCAAGGTTGGCACCTGCAGTCGTAACAAAAGAAAGAGCGTATCAGTAATCCCGAGTCTGTTATAATAAAGCAAAGACATGAAGCCAATCGACAGCAGAAAACTTACTGAGCAAGATCTGATAAGTATCGGAGACCTGGTCCGATAGTTTCTTCAGTGCGGTCTGAGCGGCATTGCACTTCTTCTTGTATTTGGAAACATCTTTCTTCAAGGTTTTCATGTCATCCTCAAGGATTTCCCTTCGTTTTATCTCGGCAAGAAGAAGTTGTTCGGTCTTCAGTAAAGTTTCATCAGACCGGGTTATCTGTGCCTGTAAGTAGCAAGGAATGCAAGTATTAGTTGGATTGTATGGAAAGCTGAATGTGGCGTAAAGTACCAAGCATCACTTGTGCAAGTCATACTTGGAACTTGGGGACTAGGTATGCAATATGAGATACAAAGTGTCCTTACCTGGTGCTCTGCAGCCATGCGCTCCAAGATCTGGCTCTCCGAAGTCTTCATAGTAAGGAGAGTGTTCATCAATTGATCGAAAGTGTCTTTACTCGTATCAGAAGACCCGGGGCCTTGGAAATTTCGGGAAGGAGCTTTCTTCTTAGTAGGAGGCGGAACCCGGTCATTTGTGTGTCGGAATCCGACGCTCCTTCTTCTGCACCCAAGACGGTGGTTTTGTTCTTGTTGCTTGCATGGGAAGCAATTGGATACTCGGCTCCTTGCGTGTCCGGGTTTGGCGGCGACGCTTGTTTTTCGCCGCTGGACGCGGCTGTAATCTTATCAGCCGGGCTCCCCTTACCCGGGCCCTCGGTCCCCGTTTCCTCTTGATCGCTGATAACGACCGTGGCCCTATAAGATGTTGTCAGTAAGCAGCTAAATACACAGTCAAGAAAGGGTGATGAAATATGGTGGAACATCAGGAAGGGGATCTTACCCGGTGTTCACCGCAAAGTCACAAGGAAATCCATCGCTGGACTCGGGAGAAGCTGGAAATTATCAAGTTAAATATCATATGGTAATGGTTTAAAGAGAATGTTTTGACCCAGAAAAGATAGGGTAATTACCAGCCCGCCGCGGGGGGGTCGATGAAATACCCGGGTTAAGGGCATCATCACCCGGGTGATTTCGAGTTGACCTACGCTTGGTTACGGGCGACTCCTTCAAGAATGGCCAGTGGGATAACGTCAAGGTAGCTCAAGTATATCATTAAAGTAATGCGAGTTGAATGCGAGGAGGAGATATGAAACCTTGGAGGTGGCCTCTTGAGTCTTTCTTTTGGATCCGACCTTGACTGTCGGCTCCAGTTCTTCCTCGTCGCTGGCGGATTCTACTTTGCCATCGGAGTTTTCTTCCTCGTCATCTTCTTGTTCTGGATATCATCAAAGTTATGGTTGGAAATGAAGGGGTTATGGTGAGTTCAAGGGAACCAAATAAAATCCGGAGAGTACCTTCGTCCGAGTTAACAGTTTCTTGCTCCTCTGGACTTTCGGAGCTAGGGGAGGCATTGGTTTTCCAAAAATCATCATCAGCCTGAAAAGTGTTAGCATAAGGGTTATTAACTGCATTGAGTAGAAAGAGCAAAGGTAAAGGCATCAAAGTCGGGTTTTCACCTTGGGGGCTGGGTTCTCAAGCGTGAAGGGCTCTAACCCGGATATGTTCCGGATTACCTCGAGCTTTTCGGTCAGAAAGCCCTTGATGGTTTTATGAGTATCGCCAGCTGCGAAGATGTTGTCGGAGTACCGGAGCGGGTCTGTAGATTGCCCTGAATACTCGCACATTAACTTTGTGCGGATGGAGTTGGGTTGAATCCGGAAATCTACCCAAGTCTTCACCAGGTTGAGCCCGATGAGGCCTTGGGCTGTGAGAGTGGTGATTTTGGCTAGAAGAGGTTGAATTGCCTCCCTGTCCGAGTCAGGGGCAAAGGCACTAAATTTATCAGAGATGTCAAGAAGACCCTCTGAGTAACCCGGCAGCTTCCTTTGGCCGGGTGGGGAGGTGTCTTGGCAGTAAAAGTAGGAGAGCTTCCAGTGCTTGACATGGGAGTTAAGGGTGAGGGGTGGCATCAGAGAATTCTTGCGGCGCTGGATGGAAACCCCGCCGCAAGCGAGAAGCGCCCCGTCACCGCTCTCGCGGCACGGTTTGCATTGAAAAAGCTCGATGAAAAGAGCTAGACTTGGCGAAGTGCACAAGTATGATTCGGAAAGGACTATGAAGTGGGAGATGTTTAGAACAGAATTAGGCCCAATATCAAAGACGCGAAGACCGTAATGATTCAAAACATCACGGAAAAAGGGGTGACCCGGTGGGCGGAAGCCCCGGGTCACGTGTTCCACAAAGCAAATTACCTCGCCTTTTGTCGGGGTGGGCCGGGTCTCCTTACCCGGCACTCTCCATTGGATATCCTCTTGAGGAGGAAGGACTCCTAGCTCCACTAACTCCTCCAACTTGGATTTGGTGACTGTAGACCGCGCCCAGTTGGCGGATATGGAGTTGGCGGCTTTAACTTTGGTTGGAGTTTTCCCCTGCTTTTTGGGAGCCATGTGGTTGACCTGCAAAGTACAAAGTAAAAGGATAAGAGGACTAAGACCCGGAAGTTGTGAGCCGGCCGAGTATCGGTGGGGTAATATTGAGACATGAAAAATTGCGTGTAACCCGGGTGTTAGCTCACCGAGTAAAGTTCGAAATTGTCCGGGTATCAAGTATTATGACGAAAATTATGGGGATCTAGGTGTTGAAGGGGTTTTTTGGGGACGATGGATGGCCGTATAGGCACTTAACGCGAATAAAAGGAACTGAAAAGGGGAAGTCCGGCCGGGTGATTGAGGCCAAGGCGGAAATTTTGAGTGGATCGGGCCCAGATTGGGAATCTTATCTTCGGGTTTGTGGCGAAATTAGTACTTGCAGGTAGTAGGAGAATGGATTGGAATCCATAACTTATCTATTATGCGAGCTGGAAAGAATGTTAGCAACTTAATTCGGCATGGCCGAGGAATCGTTGGCGGGTCGATTTTGATCTAATCTAAGGTGAAATCAAAAAGTGCAAGGGCGAATTAATGGACGCAAGTGGCTTACCGGAGGAGATCTGAGCGAGGCTTTGCGGAGGCAGATGGCGCAAGCCTGGTGTCCCTTCGCGGTTCTTGATGGGCCGGATGGGGATTCGCCGGCGGATCTTGGCGGCGGCGCGGGGCGAGTCGTGGCGGAGCGCAGCCTCCGGCCGATGGGCTCCGGTGATGCGCGCGGGATTTCCGTGGTGGTGCTCAGTGAGAGTGAGCTTAGAAGGAGAAAGGAAGCGGAATGGGGGGAAATGAGCCGTTAGGGTTCGGGTTACCCCCAAGGAGCTTATTTATAGTATAAGTGGGTAAGCCCGGTTCGGTAAGTGGGGGCCGGGAGTTGCGGAGGTAAACGGCTATTTATTTAAGTTTCTGCGAGATATGCGCCAAATATTGAGCAAGGCATCTGGATAAAAGAGAGAAGGGAATCCATCCCGTGATATCAGGATCGATTATCGAGTATGGAATTAGGGTTTAGACCTGGAAAATTAAAGGTGTTTGGGGGAAAAACCCGGGTTACTACATGGCCGCCGTGGAGTAAGGCCTAGCTGAATATCAGAGCATCTTAACCCGGCCTGCATATGCCTGTATGTTTGATATCTTTGCAGGGAATAGCGAGCGCTTCAAGGAGGATCCATGAAGCCCAGGCTATTCTGGGGACTACTGACGGGGGGATGATAACCCGGTAGGCCAAACTCCAAGGAGTAACCCGGCCCAAAGGACGGTGCGCAGGATCCGGCTAAGGATAGGGAAGCTTGTGGAGGCCCAAGTTTGTAGGCCCAGCAACCCGGATTGTGGGTTATTGTAAAGGAAAGCTAGGGTTTGTGCGCCGTGTCCGGGTAGGATCCAGGGTGTGCCTTGGGGAATAAGCCAGGGGGTACGGGTGCTTTATAAACCGACTCCCAGGTCTAGTTTTAGGCAGAGATCTAAGAACCCTAGATATAGCGCTTGGTATCGAGCATCTAGTGTAATCCTAGAGTTGAGTTGTTATATCGAGATCGGAGACTCGGCGACTTTGATTGCCGGCCACCAGATTGAATCGCACCATGTTCTCCTCTGAGCTAAACCCTCTCCCAAACACCTGTGTCGTCTTGCCCCAAGATCAGTTACCCCCGGTAACGTCTGCCGTGATTATCCCACGACAATTGATCTTGCCTCGGTGGCACATCCACAATCCAATGGACAGGGAGAGCGGGCTAACCAGGAATTGTTAAAGGGTATCAAACCTAGACTGCAGGCCCCCCTAGAAAGAACTGCAGGTTGCTGGGTGGAAGAACTGCCTGATGTGTTATGGAGCATACGAACTACTCCAAACAGATCAATAGGTTATACACCGTTTTTCTGGTTTATGGAGCAGAGGCTGTTTTACCAAGTGATATTTTCCATGACTCACCAAGAGTAGCTACTTATGCAGAAACTGAAAATGAGATAGCTCATAAAAACTTGCTTGATGCCTTCGAAGAGGCACACAAACTTGCAGCATCCAAGTCAGCCATATACCAGCAGGACTTGCATCGCTTCATAGCCGCAGGGTCAAAACTCGAAATTTTCAAGGATACCTAGTTTTACGTCTGATTCAGAAAAAAGACGGGATGCACAAGCTAAGTCCTCCATGAGAAGGACCATTTGTAGTGAGCAAAAACCTACATAACGGGTCATATTACCTTATTGATATGCGTGATGCTGATAAATCACGAATATCTGAGGAACAAAATGCCAGACCATGGAACATAGCCCAGTTGAGGCCGTATTATACATAGGTTCATTGTAATAACTTTGTTACCAATGAAATAAAGTGGGCCGACCTGAAAAATCCAAGTTATTGACACTTTTTCACTAAAATTGTCATAGTTTGGATGAGATTCGTATTCTATATGGTTACTTGGGGGCTGATGCTAGAACACAGTTCATATCTCAAGAACCAGGCATATGCCACATTATATTGGTTATAGTTGCCTGCCAGTCAGTGGTTACACACAATTTTTATGACTTAGATGTGTAACCTAGACGAGTCAATCATATTATAACCTGGAAATACAGATTTATCATGACCCTGAACTCTCCAGAGTTGAAAACACTAGAATAAGTCATGCGATAAACCGGCTGTGCTAGATAGCAAAGATAAACCAAAATGCAAAAGTTAAAATTGTATCAGTGAAAAGATAGTATAAGTACTCCGATAAAAATAACCCGGAAAATGTTGCATAAACTGGAAAAAAACTGAGTTATTACACACCAAAAGTATCATAAGTGCACATGCGCACTTTCAAAAATAGAGCTAGAAATAAAGCAGTTTATCTAGCCTATTACAAGCCCATCGGGTTGAATTATTATCAAACTGACAAATATTGTTTTATTTATGCAACAGATTTTCCCTTCTATTGCGCAAATTCTAAACCGGCATCAGAAGTCGGGTCTTGAGTCTCTAGGTTCTCATTGCCATCGCCTTGAGTATCTTCCGGTTCCTGGAGCTCAGCCTCTGAAATATACTTCCACTCCAGCTGAGCCAAATAATCATTTTTATCATCTGGTTCATACAATGGACGAGGTGGTGCAGTAACTGAAGGTGTGGTAGTCTGTGGAGCATCAGATGATGAGGCTATAGACAGCAGGCTCTTCTGTGGAGCCTGGCGAATATCAGTCACCACTTGGGGGGCTAAAACCGGTTTAAGATCACCCGAGGAAAAGTATCCGGAACAAAGTTGTTTCAACTTTAACTTTTCAGCAATGGAGCAAGCTTGAAAGAGGTAGTCTTTTTCAATCTTGGAAAAGTCCCTTCTCTCATACTTGGTTATGTTAGCTCGATATTCCGGGAAACCACCAACAAGAAGATCCGGATTCATTTACGGGTGATAAGACTTTACCAAAGACATAACTTTGATAGCTCCACGACGGCATGCCGAGATTTTATGCTCTTCAATCCATTGGGGAACATTGGACAATTCCACAATCGTATCATGAAGCTTTCTAGGAGCATTATCCCAGTTCCTAACAACCTTGATGCATTCACCCCCCCCCCCCAATATATAAAGTGAACAGAGCCTTCGGTTTCAGTTCTGGGAGCTAGAGTTTATTCCCCTGCAACCTTCCTGGAAAATACAAGAGGATATAATTCATAAACCAGATTTTATAAGGAGAAACAGAGATAAAGAACCGAAGGATAAGCAAACTTACCAAACACGCTGTAGGTGATATCGCCCAGCAGATCCTTAACCTTGGCAAATTTCCCCTTGTTTCTTCAACTCCTCAGCATTTTCAGCCCTCCCAATAAGGGCTTTCTCCCAGTTCTCAAAATCCTACTGAAGAACAGACATGGTTTTCACAGCTTCATCAACTTGTTTCTCTAGATCATGTTGCAATTTCCTCGCTTCTTTGCCTTTCACAGCCTCTTGAGTCAACAAGTTCTTCAAATTCGAATTCTCCTCCTGAGAGGAAGATTCGAGACTCTGAAAAAGATAACCACAGAAACATCTGGGTTATATAAAATCCAGACTTAGGGTTACCGCAGGAAGATAACCCGGACGTTGGGGGCAACACAGTTTTTTAGCCTACCAACGAAATGGAATATTTACAAAGTTCTGAGTAGCTTCAGGCTTGCAACCCGGCATTTGGGGGCTACACTAATTCAGATTTAAGAGTTTATTGGCTAGAGTAAAAAATAAGTCCCGGTTCACAATCAATTTATAAACCGACACTTGGGGGCTACAGTTCAAGTTTAAAGATATTACAAGGAAATCTTCAAGTTTATTCTATAAATACAAACTAGAAGATTGAGGGCTACAGGTTATGTATATATCATAAGAATAAAAGTTACCTCATATGTCTGCTTCAAGAAATCAATGATTCCATCTGCACGAAGCCGGTTCTGGGAGAGCTCTTGAACCACAACATCAAAGTTTTGGCCTTCGAAAGAATTCTAGTTGGAAGGAACTATTTTTGTTTCAGAGGATGGTTTAATATCTTCTACAGCCTTTAACAATACAGTTGAGGTGCCAACAATATCCACAACTTGAGAACTGGTAATCACCACATCCGGGCCTGCAACTGGAGGATCATCAGCCGGCTCATTGTCAGCCGGATTCACCTCTAAATCCATAGCATGGGCCGAGTTATCAATATGCCCCAGCGTTCGATCAGCTGGTTCATCTTCAGTTCCTTTAACAATTGGCTTCTCGAAGTTAGCTGCTGGAGCAGCAACCAAAATTGGAGTCTCTTTTATCCCAGCTTGAGCCCTATGAGATAAATAAATATGAGGTTATAAACTATAATGAAAGAGTTGGTTACAATTATGATTAAAAACTTAGGAGCTAACTTACCTAGAGTTGATGGAAAACTCACTGGCGCCGCTGAAATGGGAAGAACCGGAGTTGGGTGAATCTGTATGGAAATTTTGACTCAACGCAGGACGGATTTTCCCTGCCAAAGGATGTGAAGCAGTAGGAGAAGCTAGAGCTCTGGGAAAATTGGTGGAATAGTCGGTTCCTAATGCTAATAGGTGGGATACACCAGTTTACCCAAGTCTGGGTCAAGTCTAAACCGGTTAAACCATGGACTATCAAAGAGGTTACGCGTTTGAGGAGGGGTTTAACCTTAACTCGAGCAGCCGGCTTAGCATAGGGGTTCATCGTACTTGTATAAACAAGACGTTCAGGATGATAACCCGGCAAAACCGGTTCATCAGCAGGAGAAGTATTTTTGCAAAAGAAGAAACTTTTCTGCCAAAGTTTTGGGTGGCTAGCTAATGTGATACCCGGCTAAGCTATATCTTTCCGCCTCTCGAAAGACACGCCACCGAAGTGGATCAGATCACCCCCAACAACTTCTGGATGTTTGTTGCAGTAGAAGTATTCTAAGAAAATATCTTAGCTAGGTTCTACTTGGAGATAGTGCTCACACAGGACTACGAAATTGCTAACGTTGAGGATTGAGTTTGGAGGCAGATCTTGAAGGTGAAGGCCGTAGTACTCTAAGAGATGGCAAAATAAATAAGAACCGGGGGGGAGGAGAAACCCGTGGAGAATGTGAGCCTCAAAAACTATTACCTCACCCAGCCTAGGCTCGAGCCGGATCTCATTCCCAGGTGCACACCAAGATATGCCACTTGGAAGTAAACATGATTCTTCCATCTCCTGGAGCTGGCGTTGAGTTATCCCGGACTTGCACCAGTTAACTTGCATCTTTCTTTTGTTGGGCCTAACCGCGGAACCAGCAGCAGAACCGAAAGCGCCTCCGGCCTTTTTCTTCTTGCCGGTTCCGACAGCGCTATTAGCTAAGCTCTTCTCCTTCACCATGATGTGACGAACGGCGGTGATGCTCCGGCCGCAGCAGCGCAATCTCGAGAAAACAAGCTCTCGAGCTTTCCTCGAGGAAGAAGATGAAGTGGGGAGAGCTGGGGGTAAATGACCGCGGTGGAACCCCCCAGGACTATTTATAAATGGGGGGGCCTAACCCTAGGGTTAGGTGGAAATTTACACAAAGTACCCTAAGGATTAATCTTTTTCCAAAAACTTGAAGGAGATTGGATCTACAGAAATGTTAGGATAATTTGAAGATTTTTTTAATAAATGCATTTAATGCGTGGAGAAAAGTTCGGGATAAACTGAAATATTTTCAGTTCCTGAAATCTTGGAGGTAAACTCACAGAGATATTTTCTGGTTTAAAGAAGGATAAAATCCTAGAGATAAAGAGTGAAGAAGATCATAGGAAGATAATCCCTGTCAAATCCGGATCAGAGATTCAGACGTTTATTTCTTGTACTGACAAGTTTACATTTGAGATTTTCTTAGAAAGCTTAACGTGAATAGCGTAAGCTATGGCTTAAGTTTTCATGGTAACCTAGGGGCTAATGTTAGGATAATAGGTAAGCGGATACCTTATCTTCCACCCATATGAACCGTATTATGATGTTGTCGGTTCATAAACCATTTTCTGGTTTATGTCTGGGCATAGCAGACCAAGGAGAATCCTTGAGGACGAAGGAAGACCCGGATGCGCCCAACATAACCGAGAGATAGAAGATGACCCGGCCCAAAAGCTCAGGAGATGAGTGGGGAGGCCCAAGGTAGGCGAAACGGCCCAAGGCCGGATAGGAACGTCCGGTTTATGGTAACTAGAAGACCGGACCTCGCTAGGACTCCGATAATGGGTGTAACCCGAAATCACCTTGTAACCCGGGGACTCATCTATTATATAAAGCGAGGCCCTGGGACGTAGAAAGGAAAATTCTAAGGTGATAGCAATAGCTCTCAATACATCGCAGGCCGGAATTGCTCCTTGTAATCGAGACCTTGATTACCCAATAGTAAGAAGGCGGGAGTAGGTTTACCCTCAATAGAGGGGCCAAACCTGGGTAAACTCGTGTCTCTCGTTTTCACCTTAACCCTTTCAAGACTTTGCTCAGTAGCAATGGCCCCACAATCTAGTTCTCAGATGAGGACAATTTCCGTGAAAACCCCACGAAGGGTACCTAGGGTTTTCCCGAGGAAGGCAATATATAGACGGAAGGGTGATGTCGGTGGGCGACCAGGGGGCCCACACCACGTGGCCACACGTCCAAGTGGGGGGTCTCCGCCCTATGGTGTGGCTGCCTCCCTGGCCCCCTTCGAGTCTCCTTCGGACTCCGTGTACGTGACAGGAAAATAGGGACTTCGGCTTTTGTTTCGCCCAATTCCGAGAATATTTCCAGAAAAACTTTTCAGAAATGCAAAAACAACAGAAAACAGGAACTGGCACTTTGGCATCTTGTTATTAGGTTAGTCCCAGAAAATGCATAAAAATGCTATGAAGTGTATAGAAAACATGTAGCAATTGGTATAATATCAATATGGAACATTAGAAATTATATATACATTGGAGACGTATCGGAGTACCAGGCACGGGACCTCAAAAGTCCACTCTAGGGCTTATGGAGTCCTACTTTGCACCCTTCTAGAGAGGGGGTCGTCACCAGAGGCCTCTACATCGCTATGATTGCCTCCGGATAGATGCTGGAGTAGTTCATCCCGGGACTACGGGTCCATATCATTAGCTAGATGGTGTTATCTAATCCTTTTAGATCTTGTGAGCTACCCTACATGATCCTGGGATCTGATGAACCATGAGATTATGATTTCTTTGTTCATGTCATATTGTGTTGCTTCACTTATATATTTAAAGAGTTTTAATCTTGTCTTGCAATGCTCTCTAGTGTGTATAATTTCTTTGGCCAAGTTATTGTATGCACCTCCAAAAGAGGGTTTATATGCTAGATAGTGAGTTCATGCCTCCTTTACATCTGTGCTCGAGTGACAGAAACATGCAAGGTGGAGGATGTGTTGTTTCCACTAGGGAGAAAACAACGGTGTTCTTGTCTAAGATTGAGGATTGTTTCTTACATTACGTATTGTTCTTAGTGCATTTGTCTGTTAAACACAAGAAATAACTTTGTTGTTGTAACTTAATACTAGCGACATTTGATGGATTTTTGTCTCAAGGTGGACTTTTAGTAATTGATGTTGTCGGATCGCGTTCTATTGATCTTGATGTATCTCCTACAATGTTAGAACCCGTGAACTATATTTTGTCATAATATTATTGTTATACGTTCATGATTTTGTCATTTTCCCAACTGTAATTTGTTCACCCAGCATGTTTATTGTTCTTAGGAGAGACACCACTAGTGAAACTATGTCCCTCGGTCCTATTTTCCTCATGGATTACAACCTCGTTTACTTTATTTTCACCATATATGCTCCTTTTTCATTTTGATTCAATATTCTCCAACCATTCGATACAATTAATTCTATAGTTTTCAGCAAGACGGGAAGATTGAAAACCTTCTCGAAAAGGTTTGAGCAAGAGAGAGTTTGTGTTTGTGTGCAGGTCCACGCTTGGCACTCGTCATCAACCATATTTCTAACCCGTGCCACAAGCAACCTACTGAGAGACTTCAAATTCCTACAGATTTGATCACCCTGGTTCCTTAACTAGGGGAAATTTGCTGCTAGACTAAATCACACCTTCCTCTTGGGGTCTCCCAACGGTTGTGTGATTTTACTCCATCAAGATATATTACTGGCGCCGTTGTCGGGGACTTCAAGCTTTCAGCTATGGGAGTTACACACTTCCACTTTCTCTATTTTGTTTTGTGCTTTCTTATTTTACTTTTTTTAGCTTTGTTTCTCGCATATGGAAAATCCAAAAAATTAGTTCTCTAGTTTCTAGGCTTTTGCTTTCTTTGTTAGTTTGCTTTTATCTTTGTTTGGTTAGTATGTCTAGCTTATCTACCTTTGTTATGTCACCTGAATCTAGGGTCCTCACCTTCAAACAAAAAGGTGGGGAAAGTCTTCATGATGCTTGGTCAAGAATTTTTTAATTCCCATGAGAAGATTGAACCGAAATTAAAAATTGGAATACTTCTTAGAAGCTTTTACTTGGGAATCTTTATATGTAATAGGCTTATTATTGACACTCTAGTTGGAGGAGATTTTCTTAATCATGATTTTGATTAGGATTATGGAACTTTGATAAAAAAATTATGAATATGCCTCCCTCTAAAAATCTTAAAGGAACTCCTCTGGAAAACCTTATTAAAAGAGTTGCAACTATAGAAACTTGTTTACATGAACTTGAGAAGCAACTCTATGATATGAACAGCGCAACATTAGATAAATCCATTATATTAGTTAATAAAGGAGCATTTAGACCCAATGATAAAGCTTTTGAACCAACTATTAATATTATTGTAAAGAACATGGGATTTAAAGCTCATAAAGAAATTGGTTTGGTTGTGTAAATTTTACCTAAAGCTATATTCGATAATATTGGGAGGAGAATTATCCTATTATGTAACTAAACTGTGCCTCTCTGATGGTACAATCAAAACTCCTTTGGGATTAGCTAAAGAATTACCTGTCAAAATAAAGGATAAGTTCATACCTATTGATTTTGTTGTCATTGATTGCATAGGGAATGTACACATAATACTTGGGAGACCTTTTCTCAATCTTGTGAAGGCTATTATTAATATAGATCAGGGATCCATTAGATTTCAAATCACCATCGTGGGAAATCAAAAGTTCCTGGATAAGAAGACGGAGGTAAGTATGAGTATGTGCTTGGTCTTATTGATAATACTTGATTCTTGCTCTTTTCCTAGCTAAAAGGCGTTAAATAAAAACGCTTGTGGAAGGCAACCCACCTTTTTTCTCTTGTTTTTTGTTTAGTTTTTTATGGGAATCTTTGAAGTTGTTACTGTTTTAACAAACGCTTTTTATCCTTTTATTTCGTTTTTGTGCCAAGAGTAACCTCTGTTTGAAAGGAAGTGCAATATGTTGTTTTCTGTCCAGATTTTTATGCTTCACCAAGATATCTTATCTGTCATCCAGAGTGTGATACAATTTCTGAAACAAATTGGGCATCTGCCCCAGGTTGTTGTCTAACTTCCATTAGTATACTGACTTTTTATTTGAGCTAAGGAAGTGTCTCGAAAAAATTCATCTTTACAATCAGTTATGTTTTGATAGATTTCTGCCTTTGTTTGCATTTGCCTCTTAATATTTTTAATTTTGTGTTCTCTTGATCGAGAGAGTTTTAAAATAAGTTGTGAAAGTAGCTAATATTTAAATTTAGTGTTTATTGTTTTGAAACTGAACCAAGTGGATTTATTTATTTGATGCACTAACCCCGCTAATGAAAATTGTGAGAAGTTTTGTGTGGAGGAAATTTTCAAGTGTAAGGAGAGGAAGATGATATGAGAAGATGAAGGATGGACAGAGATCAATGTTGGGGATGCCCATGTCACCCCCAAGAAATATCTAAGAAGTACAAGCATCAAATCTTGGGGATGCCCAAGGCACCCCCTTCTTCATCAACAAAATTATCAGGTCATCTTTTAAGTCACTATTTTTTACTGCTTCACATACTATGTGTTATTCTTGGAATATCATATTATTTGGCTTTCCGTTTTGTTTTGTTTTCTTGCTGTTCATAATTGGTTGGATACTAACATTTCTTTTTGGAGAGAAACACACTCCATTATTATTGTTTAGAACACTCTAGTTTTCACTCTTATCGCTTTGTGAGTGTTCGGTTTTTGCTACTACCATTTTAGCTCTTGTTTTCCTTGTTTTTTTTTTGTTCAAAGCTTGTTTATTTTCTATATTTAGATATGACTAGCTCTCTGTTCTTTATTTAATATTTGTTTAGAGAGTTGTTTAAAATTGATTGGTGTTGATGGGTAAACTTGCCGATTTAGTAAATCAAAAAAAAAATTATGGTTGGTCTAAAATCTTTAAACCGTGCCACACTTGAATAATTAGTTGAAAGTACTATGGTATACGATTTCCAATGTTGATAGCAACCGTGATAAAAAAAATTACGCGTTACAGTCGGGGTAGCCAACTGTGACTTGTCATTGCCACGGACCCTCATGGAGTGATTTTTATTATGTATTGCAAGATCATACTGCTAGTTGGAATATTTAAACTTGTGAGTTCTTTTTTATTAAAGTTAAGTTGTGATTTTCTGGCACTTCCACTAACCATATTTGCTAGCCTCTACGGTGTTGTTTATTGCCCTTTCTCACATTAAGAGTAGGTGCATACTTCGCCAGTACATCCAAACCCCATGGGAGGACTTCATCATGTTCTCCTACACATAAGCCATATATCTTCGTCATCCACCATACCTACCGACCACAGCATTTCTATTTCCGTTCCGATATATATTTCCATACAACATCGATCTACATTATCTTACTTGATGACGTGCTTCATTGTTATATTCAGTTTGATATATAATAGATATTTTATTTTGAGTTATGAGTACTAAAAGTGTGATGATTCATTGTAATAATGTTGCCCCTACCGGTGAGGATTTAAAAGAGTCCAAAGATACTACAAAAAGAGCCCAAAGAGGCTACAAAGAAAGATCCCAAAGAGGACAAATGGGAGAGAATATAAAGATCCACAGAACCCACCAAAAAAGTTTAAAAAATATATAAAAAGAGAGAGGGGCAGCATTACTATCCTTTATTCCACACATGCGCTTATGTTTAGCACTTATACGCCATTTTGGAGAGAGTTTTCATATTATGACTTGTATAACTATATGGGTGAAAGTGCATTTCGTTTTCCCAGTGTTTTGTGTGTTAGTTAACAATACTAAGTACATTATTTATCGAGGTGTTTAGTGTGCAGGTGTTATACTTAACATCGGCATCGAGCACTGAAAAGTCGGTGAAGTTTTGGCCTGAGGTTTTTGGGACAGAACTCAACCGGATTATTCGGACCGGATTATTCATCCTGGACCGGATATTCCGGTTGCTGAGAAAGGAGCTAAAAAATGGCTAAGGACTGAGGATCTCGCATACTGGAATCAACCGGATTATTCGGACCGGATATTTCATCCTGGACCGGATATTCCGGTTACTACGAAAAATTGCTAAGGACTGAAGTTTTGAGCTACTGGAGTCAACCGGATTATTTGGACCGGATTATTCATCCCGGACCGGATATTCCGGTTGCTGCGAAAAACTGCTAAGGACTGGAAGTTTTGAGCTACTGGAGTCAACCGGATTATTTGTACCGGATATTTCATATATATACCGGATATTCCGGTTGCAGTTGAGGAAGTGGAAAAATGGCTAAGGACTAGAAGATTTGCGTACTGGCATCTACCGGATTATTTGTACCGGATTATTTCAAATCAACCGGATAATCCGGTCCAGCTCTGCAGTTCAGCGTGGAGCAAGCTAACCGGATATTCCGGTCCAAACTTGAACCGGATATTCCGGTACCTTTTTTCCTGCACAACGACTAGTTGTGAGGAGGGACTATAAATAGCCCTCCTCTTCTTCCTCAAGATCTAGTTCTTCCCTTTAGCATTGATGAGCATTTAAGAACTCACCAAATTCCTCATAACTCCCAATCCCTCCACCCAATCTTGAAGATCTTTGGAGGATTGAAGGAGAAGGCCCCGATCTACATCTTCACCAACCCGTTCTTCATTTCCCCCTCTCTAGCTCGAGGGATCTTGTCTAGGGTTTCCTCTTGTGGAGAACCTAGGCATCTTGTTTCTAGTTGGTGATTCAAGAGTTGTTGGGAGCCCCCAATTAAGTTGTGGGTGTGTGCCCCAAGGTGTTTGTAAAGGATTTGATCCCCGCCTCAAAGGGGTTCTATAGTGGAAGGTGAACTAGGCCTTTGTGGCGAAGTTCATCGGAGAATAGGGTGAAGCCTTAGTGGCGTTGAGTAGGCCTTTGTGGCGAGCTCACACCCCTCCAACGAGACGTACTCCCCTAAAAAGGAGGAACTCGGAAATACATCGTGTCTCCGTGTGCTTCCATCGGTTACCTCGTTCCTCCCTCTCTTTACTTACTTGCACTTGTTGCATTGATTACTTGTCTTGTCATATAGGTAAATTCTTCACTAGTTGCACTATCTAGAGAATTTACCTTTCTTGTCAAGCCTAAATTTGAGAAAAATTAAAATTTGCCGTAGCACCTATTCACCCCCCCCCCTCTAGGTGCCCATACTATACTTTCAATTGGTATCAGAGCCTCGGCTCTTCTATCGGGCTTAACCGCCTAAGAGTTTAAGCATGGGTGATGAGGATGACGCTCCGTCCGAAGTAAATGTGTCCATGAATGATCTCAATGCTTTGAGAGAATCATTGACCTCATCCATAGACACTAAATTTGAGGAGTTGCGTCTACTCATGACAACACTCCTCAAAACCAAGGAACCGGAGGTGGTCGACTCATCCCCTCCGGAAACGGAGGGTGCCAAGATTGGGGTTGATGGTGAACTACCTAAAACTGCTTCCGCCGAACAATCCTCTAAGAAGGGTGCGAGTGGAAAAGAAGGATATAATGCCGTAGAAGGCTCATATTCTCCCGATCCTCCCATCCCTTTTCCTCATATAATTCCTAGGGGAGATCCACCTAAAATTGATGCATATTCTTTTCGTGAATGGCAATACTACATGGAGACTCACTTGAACTCTTCTTGTATAGATCTTTGGAGAATCACTCGTGATGGATACAAGCCATATGATCCCAAGAATCTCACAAGAAGAGAGGTTGTAGATTGCCAACTCAATTACACCGCTTTGTCCATCCTTCATCAAGCCGTGGGCCCCAATCACATGCCGCATCTTCAACACTTCTCCACCGCCAAAGAGACATGGGATGCCCTTGTCGTCATGTTTGTTGGGAATGAAAGCATGCAAAGAAATCGCTATGACACCTTGACCAATGAGGCCGAAGGATTCTTCATGCGTGATGGAGAAGATCACGTTGACATGTATCGGAGGCTCAAGTCTCTTGCCACCGCCTTCTCTAATGCGGGTGCAACACACATTGATGATGCTTGGATCAAGAGGAAGTTCATAATTGCCGTGATGCCTTTCGAGGGCACGGATATGAAGAGCATTCAAGGGAGACATGATTTCTCCACCATGACCTCTACCCAAGTCATGCAAGAGTTGAGCTCCTACAAAGTGCAAACCAAGAATGCTCTTGACAACCGTGCTAGGGCCATTGGAATGCATCAAGGAGCTTCCGTTGCTTTGAAGGCCAAGGTGTTGACAAGAGAAGTTGAGAATGATGAAGATGGGGAAGAAGCATTGCCTCCATTGAAGGAACAAGAATATGATCCCGTTCTAAAGGATCTAATAGCTCTCACCGTGCAAAAGTTTTGGAACAATCCCCCTAAAGGCAAGAAGTTTGTTGAGGAGAAGACCAAGTCTCGTTATGGTAATGATGGGGCTCAAAGAGTGAGATCTTGCTTCAATTGCCAAGACAAGTACCACTTCATCGCGGAATGCCCATATGAGAATAGAGAAAACCATAGTGGCAAGCTCATCCGCAAGGACAAGTCCAAGGTTGAATACAAGAAACCTCATTTCAAGAAGAAACCTTTCAACAAGAAGACTCCTACCAAGTTTGTGCTCTTGACTCAAGAGGAGTATGATTCCGGGAGTGATGAAGAAGAAGAAACAACAAGTGAAGTAGCCGCTCTAGCTATTGCTTCCACTCCATCTTCGTCATCCCTCTTTGAATCTCCCAATGAAAATCTTCCTCAACGCGATGCCAAGTGCTTCATGGCTAAGGCCACGGAGGTATCATCTTCTCCTAACTCTAAGACCCCTAGTGAACTAGAACATATTGCTTGTCTTAGAGAGGAAGAGGAAAGAGCCTCCTTGGATCGTTTTATGGCTAACATGCAAGGGGAGACCAAGAAGTACTTTGAGCATCTCATGAGGCAATTGGGAGAGGCCCAAGAGGCCCTTGAGAAGAAAGGTGAGATTGAGAGAAGGGATGCGGATGAAATTGCATCTCTCTCAATGACTCTTGAAGAAGAGCATGATGGTAGAGTTTCTCTAGAGGATGAACTTGAAACTATTGAAACCACTCATAATGAACTTGTCTCTAAAATCATTAAGGAACGTGATCTTGCTATTGCTAAATACAAAAAGGCTAAAAAGGATAAAGTAGAGTTTGGGGTTGGTCATGGTAAACTAACCGAGGAGTTTGAAAAGCTAACCATTGCTCACAAAGCTTTGGAAAGCCAACACTCATCCCTCAAAGAGTTGCATGAACAACTTCAAACTCAACTTACTCAAGCTAACCATCCTAGCACTTCTACTTCTTCTTGTGATCATGCAAATATTATTGAAGAAAATGCTAGGTTGAAGGATGAACTTGCAAGGCTCAAGGACAAAAGCACTCAAGTTGAAAAGGAGGTGCTTGCCACCCCACAAGTGGTTGCCTCAAGCACTAATGCGGTCATTTCTAGACCACAAGTGAGTGCTCCAAGGCAACAAGTGGGCAAGCAAGGTCTTGGCTATGTGGCCAAGAAAAGGAACAAGAAGAAGAAGAACAAGAAGAAGAACAAACATGGCGCTTCGGGTGGTATTGTCATGAGGGACAACACTACTCGTAGCTCCTCCGCGGGAACTAACAACCCACACCATTTCTTATATGTTGATTATTATGGTGTTGTGCAAGCTAAATATGTTGGTCCTATTGAGGGTTTTATTGACTACACTATATGGGTTCCAAAGACCCTTGTTGCTAACATGAAGGGACCCAACTCGGGTCCTAACTCTAGTCAATGATCTCTTGCAGGACTATGCTTCCGGTGGGGCTAAATGGATTCTTGATAGTGGATGCACTAATCATATGACCGGAAGCAAAGAACTTGTGACGGAGTTGCAACCAAATGATATCCAAGCAACCGTCACCTATGGGGACTCGTCCAAGTCTAAGGTATCCGGATTTGGCAAGGTTGTGGTGGCTCCCGATATCACTATCGTGAACGTCATGCTTGTCAAATCCCTTGGTTACAATTTACTTTCCGTCCGTTCTCTTAGTAAGATGGGTCTTTCCGTCTTCTTTGATGGTGATATTGTGGTCCTTTTGAGGAGCAAGACTCTTGACGTCGTTCACGTGGGACATGTTGAAAATGAGTTGTATGTGGTGGACTTTTCGAAGTCAACCAACACTCAAGCAATGTGTCTTTTCGGGAAGGCGGACTTGGGATGGTTGTGGCATCGCCGCCTATCCCATGTCAACATGAGAACTTTGCAAAGTCTTCACAAAAGTGGCCTTATTGTCGGACTAAAAGAAAATGTTTCCTTTTCAAAGGATCGCGTTTGTAGGTCGTGTGTTGAAGGGAAGATGCATGATATTGTGCACAAGGCCAAGACTATTATCTCATCAAAGAGGATCTTGGAGCTTCTCCATGTTGATCTCTTTGGTGCCGTGCCCGAGGCAAGTCTTGGCGGCAAGAAGTATTGCTTGGTGATTGTCGATGATTATTCAAGATACACTTGGGTTTATTTCTTCAAGTGCAAGAGTGAGACTCAACAAACCATCATCGACTTCTCCAACGAAGTGCAACGTCAACACAATGTGCAAATCATGGCTATTAGGAGTGATAATGGGTCGGAGTTCAAGAACTATACATTGAATGAATTTCTTAGTGAAGAAGGCATTCGTCACCAATACTCCGCCACTTACACTCCTCAACAAAATGGTGTTGCCGAAAGGAAGAATCGCACTCTCTTGGATATGGCAAGGACCATGTTGGCGGAGTACTCTTCTCCCCAATATTTATGGGCCGAGGCCGTATCCACCGCATGCCACTCCTCCAACCGCCTCTACATCCGCAAAGGCTTGTGCAAGACCCCATATGAGATCCTCACCGGCAACAAGCCCAACGTATCCTACTTCCGTGTATTCGGTTGTAAGTGCTTCTATTTGATCAAGGGTATTAGGTTGTCGAAATTTCAATCCAAAACTATTGAGGGTATCTTTGTTGGTTACGGTGCCGAATCCCACACTTATAGAGTCTATGACAAAGCCTCACGGATTGTCATAGAATCTTGTAGTGTGGTTTTCGAGGAAAATGACGGCTCCCAAGTGGCGCAATTTCATGTTTCAAATGTAGATGTTGAAATGCCTCAAGAAGCCATAGGAAGGATGGGCGTGGGATTCTTCCGCCCCATCGAGGGACACCTTATGGCGACTCGAGAAGGACTATGCTCTACCCAAGTGGAGCCCTCCTCTACATTTGAAGATCAAGCCAAGGAGCCACCTTCTACACCTAACCGAGAACATATTCAAGACCCTCCTCTCATTGATCAAGTGACTCCGCAAGTCGTACCCACTCCTCTCACTAATGCGAGTCAAGATCAAGGCCAAGATCATTCTTCCTCGTCATCCTCTTCTCAAGTTGAAGCTAGTGTTGAAGATATTGTTGATGACAATGTTGTTGATCAAGGCCATGTTGGTCAAGATGGGGACCCAAATGATCAAGATGATCAAGTGATCCCTCCTCGCAATAATGAGGAGATCGAAGCCCGTCGCATCAAAAGGATAAGAAGAGCTTTGAAGCAAATTGATGCCCAAGACAACAAGGTCTTGGAGGATGTTCAAGCTAGAAGATCCACTAGAAGGCAATTGGCTCATTTTTGTGAGCATCAAGCTCATATCTCTATGGTGGAGCCTAAGAAAGTGTATGAAGCTCTTGAGGACTCCGATTGGGTTGAAGCTATGCATGATGAGCTCAATAACTTTGAGCGCAACAAGGTTTGGAGATTGGTTGAGAAACCCAAGGATTGCCACAATGTTATTGGCACCAAGTGGATATTCAAGAACAAGCAAGATGAGAATGGCATTGTCATTAGGAACAAGGCAAGATTGGTCGCTCAAGGTTACACCCAAGTTGAAGGCATTGACTTTGATGAAACCTATGCGCCCGTGGCTCGCCTTGAGTCCATCCGTATCCTCCTTGCTTATGCTTCCTCACATAATTTCAAGTTGCAACAAATGGATGTGAAAAGTGCTTTCTTGAATGGTCCACTAAAAGAGGAGGTATATGTTAAGCAACCTCCGGGGTTCGAGAATCTCAACTTTCCCAACCACGTTTACAAACTTGACAAGGCTCTCTATGGTCTCAAACAAGCACCCCGTGCTTGGTATGAGCACCTTAGGGAGTTGTTAGATGATCGTGGTTTCGAAGTTGGGAAGATTGACCCCACTCTCTTCACCAAGAGAGTAAAAGGAGAGCTTTTCATATGCCAACTCTATGTGGACGATATCATCTTTGGCTCAACTAACCAAGCTTTCAATAATGAGTTCTCTAAGCTTATGACTGACAGGTTCGAGATGTCTATGATGGGTGAGCTTAAATTCTTCCTTGGCTTTGAGATCAAGCAATTGGCCCGTGGTACCTTCATTTCTCAAGCCAAGTATACTCAAGACATGCTCAAGAGGTTTAACTTCCAAGAGGCAAAGATCAAAACCACTCCTATGCAAGTCAAGTGTCATCTATCACGCAATCCAAAAGGGAGTAAGGATGTGGACCAAAAGCTCTATCGTTCTATGATTGGTTCTTTGCTCTATCTTTGTGCATCTAGGCCCGATATCGTTTTGAGTGTAGGTGTGTGTGCAAGGTATCAAGCGGCTCCTAAGGATTGCCATCTTATGGCGGTTCATAGAATCTTTCGTTATTTGGTTCATACCTCAAGATTTGGTTTGTGGTACCCAAAGGGGGCACAATTTACTCTCAATGGATATACGGATTCCGATTGGGCGGGTGATCAAGATGATAGGAAGTCAACTTCGGGGGCTTGCCAATTCCTTGGTAGGTCCCTTGTAAGTTGGTCCTCGAAGAAACAAAATTGCATCTCTCTCTCCACCGCCGAAGCGGAATATGTTGCCGCCGCGAGTGCATGCACCCAATTGCTATGGATGAGGCAAACTCTCAAGGAATATGGAGTTCATTTGGACAAGGTACCTCTTCTATGTGACAATGAAAGTGCTATCAAGATTGCATACAATCCGGTGCAACACACAAGGACGAAGCACATTGAGATTCGCCACCACTTCATCCGTGATCACGTGGCAAGAGGAGACATTGCACTCGGTTATGTGCCCACCAAGGACAATCTTGCGGATATTTTCACGAAGCCACTTGATGATGCAAGGTTCATGTTCTTGAGGAATGAGCTAAATGTGATTGATTCAAGGAGTTTGGCTTGACTATCTTGCGCACACCCCTATAGATGAAACGTGTTCGAGCTTAGATGTAGGCATGGACATAGGGGGAGTGCTATCCTAACACATTGGATTCTCCCTCCCCCCATTATGCCCATAGCAAAAATTCATTGTAACCTCTCTCTTTCTAATGTTGAATTGTGAGCTTCAATGTTGAGTTTTGGCAATGCCCCCAAGATATATCTTCGCGGTTGCATACCAAGAACTCTTACATGGTGGCTTCGGCCACCAACCTCTTCATTGCGAAGAGTTGGATCTTAGTTGGGTTTGTCTACTTGTCATTTTATTGCATTTCGTGTGTTTTTCCCGGCTAAGTGTTGCTTCCTAGGAAAATCCCACTCAATTGTTTTATTTTTTTTTGGTTGGTTGCTTCTTGCTCTTGAGAGGGATAAGTACTAGTCTCAGTTTGGTAATTCTATCCTAAGCCTTTCTCTCAAAAAGCCTTTCTTTCTAAGCACTAGTGTCGTCCGTTGAAATCGAGGAAATTTCGAATCTGGAGGCAGTCGGAATTTCCGGTTCAGTTCTGAACCGGAATATCCGGCTGTACCGGAATATCCGGTTCAAACTTGAACCGGAATATCCGGTTCGGCGAAATCCATATAACCTGGAGCCCGACGGGGATGGGCAGTTCTTGCCCTATTTCCCGTCCGCTCCTCCCCACCAAATCGCCGCCGCCGTGGTTCTTGGCCTCCCAGGCCGTTTCCTCCGCAAGATCTTGGAGATTTGACCCGGATCTTGATCTCCTCACGTTTTGGATCGATTCTACCCAAGCTTTTCTCTCCATGGATCCCGGTATAGTTCAAATCTCTTGAATCTTGGTGCTATAACCTCACCTTCCATGGATGTGTGTTTTTGCTAGCTTGCTTGGTAGTTTTCGTTCCGAAGAGGACTCCCCATACATGCTAGAAATCATAGAGTAGATCACTTGTTTGCAATCCTTGTGGAAATCTGAGATCTAGGTTAATTTTGTGCTGTTCCGAAATTTACCGGAATATCCGGTCCACGACTGAACCGGAATATCCGGGTAACCGGAATATCCGGTTCAGTTTTGAACCGGAATATCCGGCTGAGTCCAGAACGGTTTTAAGGGCAGCCCCAAATGAATCTTTCCCAGATTTCCATCTCGATTGTTTCCTGTCATCTTCTCTATCCTTTCTATGTATGATTGTATCCGTTGTATGACACTAGTGTACTCATCTTGTGCTTTTCCTACTATATCTTGTTTCACAGATGGTGACCACGATCGAAGCGTTCCAAAGCGCAAGAAGCTTGTCTCTACCCGTAACAAGAGGAAACCTCGGCTCAACTATAAGACCGATATTCCGATTCAGGAGTTCAATGAGCTCAGAAAGAAGGATGCTTATCTTTCTCCGAGGGTTGGCAACATTGATCCTCGTTTCTGGAATCTGGAGCAGTCTTACATTTACACTGACATCTATTGTGACTTCCGCTATCCGTGCCGCCCTATGCATCCTTATGACCATGCCGCTCTCAAGGCCAAGGATGAGTTTGCTGATGCTGCCAGTATTGTTGAGCGCTTCGGTTTGGTGAAGCTGATGGAGACCCAGTGCAACTACAACACGCAGCTGGTGATGCAGTTTATGTCCACCCTCGTGTACTCCACTGGTGATATTGTGACCCGTCTTAAGTGGATGTCTGGAGATACACCCTGTGAGGCATCCTTTGAGAGGTTTGCTCGGCGTCTTGGCTACTCTTACAGCGAGCACCCTCCTCTTGGTCACCGCGTCCATGAGGTTGATAGGCCGAGGAGGGAGGTGTCCATGGCTGAGCTCTACGCCCCTGGTTTCACTGTTGGGGGGCTTGAGGGACTGCTTCCTCTTTATGATCAGCTGGTGCGTATCTTCAGAGCTTTCCTGGTGCCAAGTGGAGGTAACAACGATGCTCTCACCACTCCTCTGTGCAACCTTCTGATTCTGGCTAAGGAGTGTATGGAGGAAGAGGACCCGGCTGTCTCATATACTGTGGATGTGATGGACATCATCCTTCACGAGCTCATGATGCTGCTGCTGATGAGGAGGAGTCTGATGATGAGCAGGGATCTGGAGACGAGTCGGATGCTTAGACCGTGTCTGGGGCGTTAGTTAGCTATTTCCCTCCTTTTTGGTGTCTCGATGCCAAAGGGGGAGAAGTAGCTATTATAGACTACGGGATTTGCATGGGTTCGGGCACAAGCATTTGCTTTTATCCTTCCTTTGAGCGCTTGTGTCCATTTTATCTTCATTTGTCGTGCTTGTGAACTTGTCGTTTATTGTCGTTTAAAACTGTGTGTGACTATTGGTTATCTGGATACTATCATGGTTATCTATTTATGGTGTGTTGGTTATCTATCGGATATGTTGAGGAGATTATCTATGATTGTGCTTGGTTATTCTTGGATATATCGTTCTCGCACAAGGTATATACGTCTTTACACTCAACATATCGGTGATGTTGTCTCATTGTCATGTTTGCTACTTGTTGAAAATCTCTTCCTATACATCATTGCACCCATTTGTGTTTGAGGCAAACAAAAGATATGCATAGAGATAGGGGGAGAGATTTTCATCTTGTTTCAAGCATGCTTACTGTCAAGGTTTATTGCAAATCTTAGTATTGTCATCTAACACCAAAAAGGGGGAGATTGAAAGTGCATTTCGTTTTCCCAGTGTTTTGTGTGTTAGTTAACAATACTAAGTACATTATTTATCGAGGTGTTTAGTGTGCAGGTGTTATACTTAACATCGGCATCGAGCACTGAAAAGTCGGTGAAGTTTTGGCCTGAGGTTTTTGGGACAGAACTCAACCGGATTATTCGGACCGGATTATTCATCCTGGACCGGATATTCCGGTTGCTGAGAAAGGAGCTCAAAAATGGCTAAGGACTGAGGATCTCGCATACTGGAATCAACCGGATTATTCGGACCGGATATTTCATCCTGGACCGGATATTCCGGTTACTGCGAAAAATTGCTAAGGACTGAAGTTTTGAGCTACTGGAGTCAACCGGATTATTTGGACCGGATTATTCATCCCGGACCGGATATTCCGGTTGCTGCGAAAAACTGCTAAGGACTGGAAGTTTTGAGCTACTGGAGTCAACCGGATTATTTGTACCGGATATTTCATATATATACCGGATATTCCGGTTGCAGTTGAGGAAGTGGAAAAATGGCTAAGGACTAGAAGATTTGCGTACTGGCATCTACCGGATTATTTGTACCGGATTATTTCAAATCAACCGGATAATCCGGTCCAGCTCTGCAGTTCAGCGTGGAGCAAGCTAACCGGATATTCCGGTCCAAACTTGAACCGGATATTCCGGTACCTTTTTTCCTGCACAACGACTAGTTGTGAGGAGGGACTATAAATAGCCCTCCTCTTCTTCCTCAAGATCTAGTTCTTCCCTTTAGCATTGATGAGCATTTAAGAACTCACCAAATTCCTCATAACTCCCAATCCCTCCACCCAATCTTGAAGATCTTTGGAGGATTGAAGGAGAAGGCCCCGATCTACATCTTCACCAACCCGTTCTTCATTTCCCCCTCTCTAGCTCGAGGGATCTTGTCTAGGGTTTCCTCTTGTGGAGAACCTAGGCATCTTGTTTCTAGTTGGTGATTCAAGAGTTGTTGGGAGCCCCCAATTAAGTTGTGGGTGTGTGCCCCAAGGTGTTTGTAAAGGATTTGATCCCCGCCTCAAAGGGGTTCTATAGTGGAAGGTGAACTAGGCCTTTGTGGCGAAGTTCATCGGAGAATAGGGTGAAGCCTTAGTGGCGTTGAGTAGGCCTTTGTGGCGAGCTCACACCCCTCCAACGAGACGTACTCCCCTAAAAAGGAGGAACTCGGAAATACATCGTGTCTCCGTGTGCTTCCATCGGTTACCTCGTTCCTCCCTCTCTTTACTTACTTGTACTTGTTGCATTGATTACTTGTCTTGTCATATAGGTAAATTCTTCACTAGTTGCACTATCTAGAGAATTTACCTTTCTTGTCAAGCCTAAATTTGAGAAAAATTAAAATTTGCCGTAGCACCTATTCACCCCCCCTCTAGGTGCCCATACTATACTTTCAATGGGGATCCTTACATTATAAAACCTTGTACTCACTCCGTTCCAAAATAGATGACATCGATTTTTCCAAACACGCATGTGTGTAGTCATGTATTAGTGTGTACATACATGCATGTTTGGACAAATGGAAGTCATTTATTTTGGAACGGAGGGAGTATATTCCAATGATAAGCCTCCTCAAAAGTGCTCTAGATCTTCGTGAGCAAGCAAGTTGGATGCACCCCCGCTAGTTACATTGGAGAGCTTACATACACTTATAGCGCTATGTGCATTCGTTGTGTGGCAATCACTACTCCTTGCATAGCTTCGATTATAAGATTTCCTTTTGTCTAATGATCACTTTCAGCTATGTTAGACTTTTTTCGATTGACCATCCAAATCCCCCATAATTTTCTCTTAGCCATAACATTCTAGTGCTAGGAACCAATGCTAAACGCTTACTAATTTTAGTGCACAAACAACGAGATGATTTTCTACATGCATATTGTTATCACTTGACTTGATCCTAACAAAAAATATTGTGAGTGTTTGATTCATTGGATGATTATATTATCGTGTTTGATGCTTAAATCATCTTTAATATACCTTGGACGGTTGATGGTCTTTTAGTATTGAGTCATCGAAATTTTTTTACTTAGGTTTTCGCAAAGGGGTTATTCATTATTCATTTGATGTCAACTATAAACCTCAGCTCTTAATCATTTAATCCTAGTTTCCATGCTTTACATTATTATTTGATCAAGATTGTGTGGGTAGAATGTCACTTCAAAAATTACTCTATTATCACTTACCTACTCGAGGACAAGCAGGAGTTAAGCTTGGGGATGTTGATAGGTCCCAACCGTATTTATAATTTTTTATGCTTTATGCTTGTTTTCTTTATGTTCTTACATGTTTTATACATGTTTTACTTCGTTTTATGGATGATTTCATGGACTAATCTATTAACAAGATGCCTAGAGCCAGTTTATGTTTTCTGCTATTTTTATGTTTCAGAGAAGTTCTGAAGAAAATATTCGCCAACGGTCCTGAAAATTCAAGGAGATTATATTTTACCCGGAACAAAGAGGGAGTCCAAAGGAGAGTCGGAGGGGAGCCAGGGGGCCACCACAAGGGGACCAGGGGCAGGCCCCCCTAGGTCATGCCTGGTGGACCCCTCGAGGCCCTAGCCACCGCCTCACGTCGACTCTTCACCTATAAGTTTCTTTTAACCCTAAAAACTTTGGAGACAGAAAATTTTCCATGCAAAACATACAGGGATGTCGTCACCTCAAAAGTACAATCTAGGGTTTCTACAGTCCTACTTCGGCACCCTGCTGGAGAGGGGGGTCTACTCCATAGGCCTCTACATCGCCATGATTGCCTCTGGACATATGCGTGAGTATTTCATCCAAGGACTGTGGGTCCATAGCAGTAGCTAGAGATGGCGCTCTCTCTTCCTTGCTGAAAGTGCATCTACCTTCCTATCTTTTTTGATGGATCGATGTTGATTCGATTCGTGTTTTTGTTACATGTCTTTCCAGGAAATTGTTCCAGGTCGCGGAAGTTCCGGGTGACCAGCCGGAAGTTCCGCCAAAACTTCCGCCCCCACTTCTGATAAATCCCTCACGTACTGGAATCGTGCATTCAATAAAAGAAGTTGGCACGGACCCTCGGCCGGAAGTTCCGGCGTGGCGGAAGTTCTAGCTCAGCAGTGGAAGTTCCGACCAGCGGAAATTCTGCCCGTACGTTCCGCCCCAAATTCCGACAAATTCTCCGGGTACCGTGATTGGGAATTTTGTATCGGAACCTGGCCCAGAAGCTTGGCCAGAAGTTCCGCGCCCGCGGAAGTTCCGCTGAACTAGCGGAAGTTCCGGGTGCGTGGAATCAATCCCTGGCGCGGGGGAGCGAGCGAAGAAGGAGGTTTCCACGCAGGCCCGGAAATTCCGGCTATATTCCGGAAGTTCCGGCAGCGCAGAAAATCCCTCCCAACGGCTAGTTTTCAGACGAGCTATCTATAGGAGTCATATTCTTCATTTATTGTTAAGCTTTACACTCACTCTCTCTCCTCCATTAATGCGAGTTTCAACCTCCTAGATCTCCCACTCTATTGATCCAATCGACACCATACTTTGCGTAGTGCTTGAGGAGAGCTAGATCCGTGATTCCACCAAAGGAATTGCAAATACATCCACCACATCCTAGTAGATCTAGAACTATATTTGAGGCCTAGAAACCCTAGTAGAAACCTTGTTCTTTGAGCTTCCACCTTGTTGCAAGAAGCTTCAGCTTGATTGAGAGCCTCCATCCATCTTGTGGAGACGCCTCAACATTGTGTAAATGTTTTGTCAACACCTTCAAGTCAACCTCATAGTGGAAACAAGAATCTCCCTCACCGGAGAAAGTCAAGGAGAATAAGGTGTGCACATCCGTGCTACTAAGGAGTGCCTAGGTGGCTCCCCACCTCTCCAACGTAGACGTACTTCCCTTGGGAAGGAACTATGGGAAACATATCCTTGTCTCCTTGTTTACACTTGTGTTTTATCTCATTATCTTACATATTGCTTCCGTTGCATATTGTTCTTTATATCACATAGTCTGTTCGTCTAGTTGCACATCTAGATAACCTTGTATTACTTGTTTAGCCCAAACTAAAAAGGAAAAGAAGAAAAATTGGTAGTCAACCTATTCACCCCCTTTCTAGTTGACCATATTGTACTTTCAATTGGTATCAAAGCCTCGGCTCTTACTAAAGGCTTAACCGCCTAAGAGTATAATGGTCAATGAAAGTGAGCCCGACGCTTCTAGTGAAGAATTCGCCAAGATGACCGACACTATAACTAACCTACAAGAAATTGTTGGAACTATCCAAGCCGAATTATCCAAGGTTAGCTCTACACAAATAAGATGTTGGAGGCCTTGATGGGGAAAACCAAGGAGTCCGAGGAACTTCCCTCCATCGCTGATGATGTTGGCTGATGATTCCATTCCGTACGTTGCCGAAATGGAGGCTAACATTACTATAGCCAAGTCGAAAGCAAAGGCAAAAGCCGATAAAAAGGCTAAGGACGGAAAAAGTTCCGAAGGCTCCAAGTCTCAAACGGCTAATGGTACAGGGTCTAACTCAAAAGTTCCACTACCTCCCAATTATGACTCTATTCATCCCATTGCTACTATGCCATACATTTTAAATATTGGACTTCCTCCCATGCTTAACACTAATGAATTTTCTTCTTGGAAGTTCAAAATGGAGTCTCGTATTGCCGGCTTGATGGGGGGATAGTAACCCGGCAGGCCAACTCCAAGGTGTAACCCGGCCCAAAGGATGTTGCACAGGATCCGACTAAGGATAACGAGACTTCTGGAAGGCCCAAAGCTTGTAGGCCTCGTAACCCGGATTGTGGGTTGCGGTAAGGAAAGCTAGGGTTTGTAAGCAGAGTTCGGGTAGGACTCGAGCTGCGCCTTGGAAGGCAAGTCAGGGGAGGGTACGGGTGCTTTATAAACCGGCCCCTAGGCTTAGTTTGGCAGAGATTCACGACATAATCATATCACCTGTTATCGAGTATCTAGTATAAATCGAGAGCCATATTCGAGACTCGGCGAGTTGAGTGCCGATTCCTAGATCGCTTATCACCATGTTCTCTTTCGAGCTAAACCCTCTCCCAAATACCTGTGTCGACTTGCCCCAAGATCAGTTACCCCTGGTAACATCTGCCGTGATCATCCCACGACAGTTGGCGCCCACCGTGGGGCCTGCGTCCAAAGGTGTTTACATCACGGGAGAAGCTCGGAAAAGCATGAGGAACCTCGTCGTCGGAGAGATCTACGACGACCACAAAGGAGAGAAGATGGTGGACGACTCCGGCTGGGGGCCAGAATCGGATCGCCTCGAATCCGGATCTGTCGTTACAATCGGCCGGATCAGCGTCTTCATCGGTATGGTATGTTCCTCTGGCTCGGCTCCTGACGATGTTGGATCTGATTCTGTGTCAGGGGAGGATGCTTGCGACCAATCAGATAGAGAAGAATCAGTTGGAGCAACAAACCAGATAGAAGAATCCATCGCGCAGTGGGAACAGCCGGAGGAGCCGGCATGGGCCCCGCGTGACCCGGACGACGGAAAGGACGATACTGAATCTATACGGGACCTGCTGGAAGACCGGTACGGAGAAGACAACAGCGGAGAAGAACAGCATGAACTCACAACAGGCGTAATACGCCGAGCGGCGGTCTACACGGCTCCCGCAGCCAACCTTAATCAAGGAAACATCACCACGGCTCCGGTCGGGGCGGCTCAGGCATTGGCACAGCGACAGGACGCGGCTAACGGAAACCCGATCCCGGCCCGGGTCGACGGAGAGTCGGCATCAGTGACTAGCCGTGCGGCGGATGAGGAGTTGCACGCGAATACGTTCGGATTCCTGGGAAACCGGACACCGGGGGCGGGTCCGTCAAACCCGCGCCACCCGGCCTTGTTCGACAACAACCTGATCCTGGACCCCACTGTCCTCGCTACGGTTATCACTCCAGAAAACGCAGCTGAACGTGTCAGGGACCTGGATGTGGCTCGCCGCGCGTTGGAACAGCAAAGAAGGCAAGTGGAAGCAGAGAAACAAGGGATGGCTACGCGTCAACGCGAGTTGGATGCATTGGAAACCCGGCTTCGAGAGGAAACATCTAGAGTACACCAGAGACATCAAACTAGACTACCGGCCACGGGTGGGGTCATTAACCCGGCAGCTTTGTTTATTACGCCTCAGGACCAACCGATCCCAGCTGTAAACCAGGGAACTGCGCCTCAGCCGGTGACAGCGGAAGCCCGCGCGGCAAACGTGCAGGCCGGGTTACCCCCACCACGAACCAGAGTCACAATCGGCATCGAGTTGCCGCCGCAGCCGCCGTCACGGTTTCGTACACCAGCAGGCCACTACAACAATCCCATGGCCAACGTGTATGCAGCAACGCTCGCATTGAACCAGATCCCGGTAGGAGAATCGCCCCATGCAGAAAGGACCCGGCAAGTGATCGATCTACTGCACACTACAGTGGCGCAGCAGGCCAATTACCCGGACCACAGAAGCGGGATGCATGGGACGCCATACGCCAGTCAACAACAAGGGAATATTCAAGCAAACTCGGCGCGGCGGAGGGAAGAGCAGCAGCAAATGCCGCCTCCTCCCCGTGTTCCGGCAGCATCGGTGGCGCAGGCCGTTGTGGATAGCTCCAGGGCTCGGAGAGCCGGGGCCGGGTCTGCTGCACATGGGCTGCCTGCAGCACCGCGCCCCGCTACGTCCCCGGCTGGATCGCACGCTTCCCGAGTAAGGCCAGTCTCAACCGTCCTCGCAGGGCCCAAGTGTCTCTCGGATGACATCAGAGCTGAACCTTACCCGGAAAAATTCAAAGAGCCGGGAAAAGTAGTGAACTATGAACCGACCATGGATCCGGAAACATGGTTGAGTAGTTATGAGATGGCAATGTCAATCCGCAATGCATCCGAGAATCTTCAAGCCAAGTTCATCTACTTGATGATGTCAGAAGGAGCAGCAAAGTTATGGTTTACCAACCTGCCAGAAAGATCGATCAAGTCTTGGGAAGAACTAAAGACCGCGTTCGTCAAGCACTTTCATGGGACGTGCAGAAAGCTATTCACTATTGATGATTTAGAGCGATGCGTTCAGAAGAAGGGAGAATCATCACGCAGTTGGCTACGCCGGGTTATGGAGATACTTCACTCATCCACAGAAATTCAGCCCAAAGATGCGCTACAAGCTATGGCAAAAACATGCAAGTATATTCCTTTAGTACAAAAGTTAACTCGCATGAAGTCCAGTAGGAATGCATCGGAGGTTACAATGGGAGAATTACAAGAAAGCGAAGGTGAACACCAGTAACAGTGGAAGAACCGGCAATGGATCAGCACCGAGTAATAACGGAAATAGTCAGAACAAGCGCCCATTTGAAGGAGGTTCCGAGTTTGTAGCTAATACTGAAGCCGGGTCTTCGAGACCCAGATCTGAAGGGAATTTTAATACCGGAAATCATAATGGAGGACACTATCAGGGACCTCCGAGGCCGGGCAACAGTTGGGATATATTCAGGATGGCGTGCCCGAAGCACAGCAGGAATGGCAAGCCGGCTAATCACTCCTTGGAGCAATGCGCCGACTTACAGAGATGGAAGAATGAGGAAGTAAACAGAGCCATGCGAGGAGCGGGTCGGGGAGGAGGCCCGGGTCCAGGTGGAAATTTGGGCAATGGTCCACCCCCAGCCGGTAACCCCGCAGCAGGAAATCCGGGCAACAATCAAGGGGGAGCGGGAGGTTTTCAGGCTAACCCCAAACAGTTGGGTCAATATCATGTGCACACTACTGGAGGCTCTAACAAGGATAAAAAGATATTGAAACAAGCGGTCAATTCAGTCTCTTCCGCTGTTCCGAGGTATTTGAGGTGGTCAGAACAGGAGGTAACTTGGAGCAGAAGGGATCATCCGGACAGGGTCGATCACCCGGGAGTTTTAGCCTTGGTAGTGGCACCACAGGTCAATGGGTATGAGCTAAAAAAAGTCTTGATGGATGGAGGAAGCAGCATCAATATCCTGTACTGGGAAACTTTTCTGCGCATGGGCCTCAAGGAATCTCAATTGCAAAAAAGTACAACAGTTTTTCACGGGATAGTGCCGGGTCATTCAGCGTGCCCTGAAGGAAAAATGGCTTTGGAGGTAGCTTTTGGGGAATCAAAGGACAATTATCGGGTTGAGTGGCTTACTTTTGAGGTGGTTAAGTTGCGCAGTCCCTATCACGCATTGTTTGGAAGACCGGCTTATGCCAAGTTCATGGCAAGACCGTGTTATGTGTATCTACAGCTGAAAATCCCGGGTCCTAAGAAGACCATTACCATACACGGAAATCGAGATATAGCAGCTGAATGCGATGAAGGAGATGCAGCAATGGCTGAGCAAGCCTGTAGGAAAGAGGAGCTCAAGCATTACCGATCGCAGGCGAACCTGGAGGAAAGGGCAACGTCAAAAAGGCCGACCTCTGAAGGGGATAAAGCAAAAACCAGGACAGAACAAGATCCTAAGATGGTGGCCTTCGTCAGGAGCGGTCCTTCCAAGCCCCCTGGCGTAGAAGAGGAAATCACACCGCTATCTACAACTAGCCGCGCTACAAGAACGACACACCCGGATTGGCTAACAAACCCGGTACTCATTATGAAAGGGACTAACAAGTGGAGAATGTGCATCGGCCGTGCCAGCCTGGGGCCGATTCTCGAGAAGAACTAAAGCAGTGTAACGGACAGCAGGTTTCATACGCGCTCTTTTCCTACCCAGGGTACCTAAGGGGACTGGGAGGTTTTTAATGAGGCGGCCTGCTGGCACAAATTTTTTCGTATCAATAAAAGAGATGGTTTTCAAGTCTTATCATGGTCTTTGCTTCAAGTACAAGTAAGTGATATTTGTTATTATCAATACATCAGTATCATCAAAATATGTTGCACGTACATGAGTCTTTCGGAATTGAACTGCTTAAATAGTAGTCACAAACCCAGAGACCTGGCCTTGATGCCTATGAGTTATGAGGGCCGATTACTTGCAAGACGAGTACGGATGCAATCTTATAACCGGACGAAGGAGCCAAATTTCTTGGTTATCTTTACCTAATAATAAAGAGAGGAAGGTTTCTTCCGGTCCAACATCAATTTTACCATATTACCCTCCCACCGAATCATTACCTAATCTTTACACATTAAGGTTTCTCTTTTTATTCGTTTAGTTTTCTTGGTTTCCCGTACGTCGCAATAGGATTCCTCTCTCGCATGATAACCTTTTCAATGTTCCGATAGGAAAAGGAAAAAAAGTTTTGTGCTTAAAAAAGCCGGCCGGATCCGGATGGGAGCCTTTCTACATCGTGGTCAAGCTCCTTCCGTCGAGTCCCAATCGGAAACACTATCACCTCTGGTGCATAAATCTGTCTCGGTGACCTCCAGGAGTACGTCCAACAGGTGCACGTACCGGAGATAGTTAGCATCCCTGATTCCTTGTGCTGTTAGGAACTGTAATCTGATCCGGTTAGTAAAATGGTAATTCCTGTAATATATAGGCCTACACGGCTATCATAACAACCAGCAAAGACGTGAGAAATATTCGTCCCTCCAGCGACGGGAGGCCACGGGCGAGCTCGGCCACAGTGTCCCGACGACGGCGTTCATGAACTGCGCGATGCCGGCGGCGTCGCACATGGTGTGGGTGTTGTTGAGCACAAAGACGAAGCCGCCGCACAACAGTTGGGTCACCTGGATGAGCACTAGAGCATACCGTCGGAACCCTGCACGTCGAACAACAGTTGGTCCATGCACGGGAATGGCGGCCTGAGCCCGGCCGCCTCCAGCTCCGCCAGCCGCATGCCAGTGTCGGTCTCGACAAAGAGCACACTCTCGCAATCGACCATCAGCTTCTTGCCCTCCACCTCCTTGAGCCGGCCGGCCACCCGTAGTAATGCACGAGCGCCTCGCGGAGCGAGCATCGTATGACGCCCGCTGGGTGACCAGGGTCCCTGACTCGGCCACGGTAGAAGAAGGCCAGCGAGACTTGCACGTGCAGTGTCCAAATCGTCGAGGTCGGACAAACGCTTGGTCTCCGGGAGCGTCGGCGAGGCCGGGCCGTGAGCTCCGCAGCTCTTCGGCGCACCGTGAAGGCCAGCGTCATGCGCTGCTTGGCCTGTTGCGTCGCGTACTGGTTTGGTCCTCGTGGAGCAAAATGACGACGGCGTCCGATAGACTTCGTTTTGGAACCGCACCACATGTTGCATGGACCCGCTTCAATCTAAACCAAACATTCGTAGCACCCATTTCAGCCCATCTATGCAGCTACCAAAGGAAAAACCGCCCCCAAAAAACCACACGGACCTGCACCATTCTCAGCCTTGAACTTGTGGACCCGGTACCTGCGCTAGGTCGAGGACAGGCTTGACGGCATGGCCGACGAGTCTCGAGAGGAACTGACCCAGATGACTGCCTGAAGCCCGACGCGGTGTGGTTATTCTTATTCGTGCTGGCCAACCTCTCCATCCTACATGAGTAGACTGAAAGGCTGGACAACGTTGAGACTGTCGACACCATGAGCGTTAGGTCGGACGGCTCCGGCGACAAGGTTTTACACAATGGGTTACCAGAGATCATGTCACATTCTAACTCGGATATGTTGGTTGCCACCCCAACACCGGATGGAGCATGCCCATGAAAGAATATTTTCTCTAAGCTCAAAGATCGATACGTTGTTTCCCTACCTTTATAGCCATATGAGCGCTAGCTTTAGCAGTGGACATATGTGAAGTCGTTAGTTTGATTTTTGCAAGAAACGAGAGTAAGAGACGGAGACTACCTTTGACATCCTTGGTGCACTACTTATAATTATAATAAATATGACGGTGTGAGTTGGAAAATCTACCGGCCGGTCGGCTGCTTTCGTTCACAATCAATCGACCTATTGTGTTGGTCGCTTGCCCCAGCAAAAGCAGTAGTAGATGCCGCTAGCGCACCAAGCTAAATGAACGAGCTCGATCGAGCTGCCGCCTAATGGTGTCACTCCCATCTGCCGGCAAAACTTGGCATATGAGAAGCGATATAAATTACAATGATTGGAGAAAAGTTAGTGTTTGAACACTCAATCTTCTTAATTAGGGCCTCTTTGGCCCAAAGGAATTTCATAGGAATTCTAGAGAATTTCAAACCATAAGAAATTTTTCTATGAAATGCTTTTGGATTGTAGAATTGACACCACCAAATTTCTAATGAATCTATTTCATTGCCATCTATTTCATAGGAATCTCAACATGATGTCCAACCTCTTTTTATTTTTTCTTTTGAGAAGTCCAATGCACTCATGCTCTATCTCTCTCTACTCTCTCTCCCAATTTCAGCAAAATTTTTGTGTTTGTTTCCTGCGCGTCATCCAAACACATCTCTTACAAAATTCGTGTGTTTTGAAATCCGGTAAGAATTGAAGTGCATGACATTACAATCCTTTGTTTTCGCTATTCCTATGTTTTGAAAATTCTGCAAACCGAAGAGGCCCTTAGTAATTTTGACGCACTCCTATATTTATAGCATCCAAGTATCTTTTATCAGCTTGTCAACACGAAATAAAATTTTCTACTAATAATTAGATATCTTAAAATAATATTTTTATTTCATTATCATATCAATCCTCCTATAGAAGCTTTATGATGTTTGTTTATGATATTTTCAAAATTAACCTGAGGACTGACTAGAGAAACCGCCTGCCGTGTGCTATGTTGAAGGGAGAATTGGGAATGATTGATCTGACGCTAGAATTACACGGGTCGGTCGGTTTCGGGGTCAATTATTAAAAGTAGAAAATGATACACGAGATCGTGTCATGCTAAAATAAAAGGCACCCGTAGCAACGCACGGGCATATTACCTAGTTCTTACTTAAGCTCGATGTGAATCGCACCAAAGTGGCATGATCTGTTCGCTTACGATTACAATCAAACCATGCAGCCAAATGGGACTTGCTTGACCCTGTTTTTCGTATAGATGTAACAACATGGTATCCACGCGAAAGCCGGCTTACAGTACAAGATAATCAAAAGGGTCATCTAAACCACAAGTCTATGCAGAGTACAAGGCTAAATAGCCGGAAACTCAACAAGTATCAAGCATGACTTCAGTATTTACGTGAATGGCTATTGGTTTTCGGCTTAGTAAAGAGCAGTTTGTCATCTGAGAAAGGCCACACCCCCCTGGCTCGTACTTTGGGTCATGGGGACTGGGGACTTCGAAACAGAAACAAGCTGTTTATCTATTGAAGCTCGAAAAACCTTGGCTTCCGAGTCTTGGGGACTTAAAGAAAAGTCCGCTTATCAAAGCCCACGATACTCGGCTAACCGAGCCTCGAAAAGGGAATCAAAAGCAATCGGGTATCGAGAATAAGCTTAAAAACAAGGGTCGAGATTATCAAAAGCCGGGAAAGGCACAAAGTTATCACGAGTTAAAAGTACAAAGTGACAGTACCAGTATCAATGGCGCAACAAGCGCATCATCAAAATCATACTAGTTTTTTACAAGACATCATCCTACTCGGCATCCTGGGAATGGTCTTCCGGGTCTTGGTCTTGGACCTGCTCCTTAGCCTTTCCAGCAGCATTACCCGGACTTTCCACATCAGGACGGACAGGCGGAGGAACAGCCGGTGTAGAGGTAGACGGCCTTAAGCCTAACTCGGCCTCTCTCTTAGCAGCTTCTTCTTTCCTCCTGGCCAGGTCAGTCGCCCATTTTTCCAGCATGTCGAAGGGAGGGGGTGCCTCCACCAAAATGGTTTTGCCTTCAGCGTCGTACGAGCTCATGACTGTGTCCAGTTCCATCTTATCGGCCAAGGCAATAGCCGAGTGGCGTACGGCGGATTGTATAACTTTGAAATCCTTGGGCGTAAACTTGGAGCCGTCAGCCTTGAATTCTGGAAACCCGGATATTACCTTTGCCGGGTCAAGCTTAGGAAAATAAGCTTTCGCCAGCGTAAAGGCCCGGGTCATACCGACTCGGCAAGATGAGCGCTTCCATATTTCAATCCATCCAGGCACCGTCGAAAAAGCTTGCATAAGGTTTTCTTCGCCTGGGTATACCTCGGAAGGCCATTTCACGGCATCCCATAAAAGCTTTGTGCCGGCAAAAAATGTTCGGAGCACAGTCTTTAGCGTTTTAGTCATAGCAATGGCATCGTCCTCTGGAGCAGCAAGGTTAGCACCTGCAATTGAAATAAAAGAAAGCATATCAGTAATCTTGATTATTATAACGATAAGATAGAGGCATGTAAGTTAATCGCGAACAAAAGCTTACTTAGCAAGATGCGATAAGTGTCCGCAACCTGGTTCGACAAGTTTTTCAGCGTAGATTGGGCAGCATCGTATTTCTTCTTGTATCTGGAGACATCTTTTTTCAAAGTCTTCACCTCCGCCTCAAGGGTTTCTCTGCGCTTTACTTCAGCAAGCAGGAGCTGCTCGGTCTTGAGTAATACCTCGTCGGACCGAGTAATTTCCTCCTGCAAGGAACGAGTAAAACTGTAAGTCAGATATCATGACAAGCCGAATATTGTATGAAGTACCGAGCACAACTTCAGCAAGTTATGCTCCGAACTTGGGGACTGGGTGTGTAGTAAGGAATATCAAATAATGTTACCTGATGTGCTGCGGCCATACGCTCCAAGACATTTCCCTCTGAAGCTTTCATGGACAGGAGAGCACTCATCAGCTGGTTAAAATCATTGTTATCCGAGTTAGAAGACTCGGGGGCGTGGAAATTTGGAGAAGAAGTTTTCTTCGTAACAGGAGACGGCACCCGGGTCATCCGAATGTCGGAGTTTGGCCCTCCTCCCGCGCCCGCAGCTGCGCCTTTTTCCTTCTCGCTTGCGTGCGAGGCTATTGGATACCCGGCTTCTTGCCTAGCCGGGTTCGTTGGTGGCGCTTGCTCATCACCAGCTGTGGTGAATGCATCGTCAGTCGGTTTATTCTTACCCCGGTCCTCAACTTCCATGTCTTCCTGGTCGCTAACAACGACCGTGGCTCTATAGAAAGTGCAAAGGTGCAGTTAGCGCATAAGTCATGAAAAGGGAGATAAAAGTTCGGCATAACATCAGGAAAAGAACTTTACCCGGGGTTCACCGCGAAGTCCGAGGGAAAGCCGCTGCTGGACCCGGAAGATACTGAAAAATACCAAGCAAGGTGTGAGATTACTTTGTGAGGGAATGTTTGGGAAAGATTCTTGTGTATGGTGAATACCAGTATGTCGAGCTGGAGACGATGAAGTACCCGGGTTAAGGGTCTCGCTACCCGGATGGTTCCGGGTCACTCTACGTTTGGACGCAGGTGGCTCCTTCAGTTATGGCCAAAGGGGTGATGACAGGGTTAGCTCATGAATGATATCACGGGAACGCAAATTAAGCACAAGGAAATGAAATGAAACCTGGAAAACGATTCCTTGGGGTTTTCTTTTGGATCCGGCTTTAATTGCTGGCTCCGGTTCATCTTCATCACTGGCAGACTCCACCTTGCCGTCCGTTTCTTCCTCCTCGTCTTGGTCTTCTTGTTCTGAAAGTAATCAAGATTATAGTATGGAAATGAGAAGTAGGGCATGACGTATTCAAGGGGACTAAGTATGTACCTTCGTCCGAGTTAACAGCCTCCCCTTCCTCTTCCGGGTTTCCGGACTTAGGAGGAGTATCCGCCTTCCAGAAGTCACTGTCGGCCTGAGGTGGAAACACCAGAGCAAGGATTAACAGTTGTATCAAGAGGAACGAATAAAATTGAACTTGTTAGAATTAGGTCCTTACCGCGGGGGCCGGGTTCTCGAGGGTGAAAGGTTCTAATCCGGCTATGTTCCGGATCACCTCGAGCTTTTCCGTCAGAAAGCCCTTGATTGTTTTGTTGGCATCGCTAGGAGCGAAATTGCTGGTGGAGTATCGGATCGGGTCTGTGGTTTGACCCGAGTATTCGCACATCAGCTTTGCGCGGATGGAGTTGGGTTGGATGCGGAAATCGACCCAAGTCTTCACCAGGTTGAGCCCGATGAGGCCTTGGGCTGATAAGATGGAGATTTTAGCCAATGAAGGAAGGATTGCCTCCCTGTCTGAGTCAGGGGCAAAGGCGTTGAAAGTTTCAGAGATATCGAGCTGACCCTCCGAGTAACCCGGCAATTTCTTTTCGCCGGGTGGGGAAGTGTCCCGGCAGTAAAAGTATGAGAGCTGCCAGTGCTTTACGTGGGAGTTGAGGGTGAGAGGAGGCATTAAGGAGTTCTTGCGGCGTTGGATGGAAACCCCGCCGCAAGCAAGAAGTGCACCGTCGCCGCTTTCGCGGCACGGTTTGCACTGGAAGAGTTCGACGAAGAGGGCCAGACTTGGCGGAGTGCACAAGTAAGACTCGGAAAGAACGATAAAATGAGTGATGTTTAGAACGGAGTTGGGTCCTATGTCAAAAATGTGAAGGCCATAATGGCTTAAAACGTCGCGAAAGAAAGGATGACCCGGAGGCCGGAAGCCCCGGGTCACATGTTCAACAAAACAGATTACCTCATTTTCTGCTGGAGTGGGCCGGGTCTCATTACCCGGTACTCTCCACTGGATAGTCTCCTGAGGGGGTAGAACCCCTAGTTCAACCAGTTCCTCTAGTTTGGCCTTGGTGACGGAGGACCTCCCCTAGTTGGCGGATATGGAATTTGTGGTTTTGGCCTTAACTGGCTGCTTTCCCTGCTTCTTGGGCGCCATGGGGTTAACCTGAAAAAGCGTCCAAGGAAAGGATGTGAGAAGTGAAAACTCGGAAATTGTCAGTTGAGCAAGTGTTGGTAAGTTAAACATGATCCGGGTATTACTTTGCTAAGCCAGGTATGAGTTGTCCGGGTATCGCACATTATTACAAAGGCTGTGGAATCTTATGCATAGGTAAGTGTTCGGGGAGGGTAAATGGATGCCAGTACATCTATTATGAGCAAATGAGCCGGAGAGGAAAGACTTTCCAGGTGATAGGAGTAAAGGCGGAAAATTTAGACACCTCCAGCCCAGATTGGGAATCTCATTTCTCAATTTGTGGCAAAATTAGTGATTACAAGTGATAGGAGAGTGAGTTAAACTGTGTATCTTATCTATCGGGTGAGCTAGAGCAAACACTAGTGACTTGATTCGGCATGACCCGAGAAATCGCGGGCGGCTCGGTTCAGATCTAACTTGAGGAGAAACTAAGAAATTACGAGGATAAGTTAGAGGATGTAGAAGACTTACCGAAGGAGATTGAAGCGAAGCTTTGCGGAGGCAGATGACGCAAGCTTGGTGCCCTTTCACGATTCTTGGCGGGCAAATCGGAGGTTTGGTGGCGGATTTGGGCGGTGGAGTGAACCGCGCTGTGGCGGAGCGCAAACGGCGGCGGATGGGCTCCGGTGACGCGCGCGGGGCTTCCGTGATGGCGCTCTGTGGGCTCGAGCTTGAAAGGAGGAAGGAAGAGGAATGGGGAAAATAAGCCGTTGGAGCTAGGGTTACTTCCGAGGGCTTATTTATAACGGCCAGGGTGGAAAAACTTAGCCCAACGGGCGGGACCCGGGAAATACGGGGTAATGGCTGTCTATTTCGAAATTTGCGAGATACATTTTTAGCATGGAGGGAGGTGTTCAGATAAAAAAGGAAGGAAGATCTTTTCCTTGGTATCAGGATTAATTATCGAGAAAGGTGTAGAGTCGTGGAGTTTTTATTAAGACTCAGACCTGGAAAATTAGGAGAAGCATTTGGAGGAGAGCCGGGTTATTGCATGGTCACCATGGAGTTGGACCCAGCCATTTATCAAAGCATTGTAACCCGGCCTCCATACGCTTGAGCGTTTGATATTTTTGCAGGGAATAGCCAGCGCTTCAAGGAGGAATCCAGGAAGCCCAAGCTATTCTGGGGACTACTGATGGGGGGATAGTAACCCGGCAGGCCAACTCCAAGGTGTAACCCGGCCCAAAGGATGTTGCACAGGATCCGACTAAGGATAACGAGACTTCTGGAAGGCCCAAAGCTTGTAGGCCTCGTAACCCGGATTGTGGGTTGCGGTAAGGAAAGCTAGGGTTTGTAAGCAGAGTTCGGGTAGGACTCGAGCTGCGCCTTGGAAGGCAAGTCAGGGGAGGGTACGGGTGCTTTATAAACCGGCCCCTAGGCTTAGTTTGGTAGAGATTCACGACATAATCATATCACCTGTTATCGAGTATCTAGTATAAATCGAGAGCCATATTCGAGACTCGGCGAGTTGAGTGCCGATTCCTAGATCGCTTATCACCATGTTCTCTTTCGAGCTAAACCCTCTCCCAAATACCTGTGTCGACTTGCCCCAAGATCAGTTACCCCTGGTAACATCTGCCGTGATCATCCCACGACACGGCTCTTGCACCGCCTTGTGGAGAAGTGTTCTCCATGGATTCCATCCTCATGATGCAAGCAACTTGACTCCAAGAGAGGATATTGAATTTCAACTCAACAAGACCGCTCTTGTCACTATTCAAAAGGCTCTACCAAGAGAATATCTCACTCACATCTGCGGTATCAAGACCGCCAAGGAGGCTTGGGATAACTTGACACCTTGTTACAAGGAAATGCTAGCATCCAATCCTCCAAGTATGATGTTGCCATTGACAAGTCCGAGAACTTCATCATGCAAGAGGATGAGAGCCCCGAAGAACTATATAGAAGAGTTGTCACCCTTGCCAATCAATTGAGGGACTTTGGAAAAAAGGAAATCTCCGATGACTGGATCAAGAGGAAGTTTATCAAGGCCATAACTCCCTTTGAGAAGAACCTCTCCACTAGCATCCGAACAAGAGCGGACTACAATTCAGTCAACTCCATTGGCGTTCTTAGTGAGTTCATAGCCATATCTCTTTCTCACGAGAGTGCGGATGATGCTCTCGCTTGCTCTAGAGGAATGGGAAAGTCTCCCAACCTTGCCTTGAGTCCAAGGCGGTTTCTCAAATAGAAGAAGTTGATGATCATGATGATGATGAGGATTATGAGGACACATACAAGGGTCCTGACAAGTGCATTTCTCTTGCGATGCATGTCTATTGGAAGAGATGAGATGCTCATAAGGTCGGTGCTCCTAGACCCTCAAGAAACAAGGTTTACAAGAAGAAGGGGGAGCGGCCAAGGACATGCTACAATTGTGGAAGTGCAAATCACTTCGTCAAGGAGTGTCCTTTTGAACCAAGAGAAGAGAATGAAGGCAAGCTTTGTCGTGGGATAATCACGGCAGACGTTACCGGGGGTAACTTATCTTGGGGCAAGACGACGCTGGTGTTTGGGAGAGGGTTTAGCTCAGAGGAAAACATGATGATATGCGATCTGGTAGCCGGCATGCAAGTCGCCGAGTCTCCGATCTCGATATATTAATCTCAACTCTCGTGTTACACTGGATACTCGATACTAGCGATATTGCTCGAACTCTTGGCCCCCTGAACCTAACCTAGGGGCCGGCTTATAAAGCATCCGGATCCCTGGCCTGTTCTCCAAGGCGTACTCTGAGTCCTACCCGGACACTGCTTACAAAACCCTAAACTTCCTTACCGGAACCCACAATCCGGGTTACCAGGCCTACGATCTTGGGCCTTCTAGAAGCTCCTTTATCCTTAGCCGGGTCTTTGCGCAGCGTCCTTTGGGCCGAGTTACACCTTGGCGTTGGGCTACCGGGTTATCATCCCTCCATCAGTAGTCCCCAGAATAGCTTGGGCTTCACGGGATCCTCCTTGAAGCGCTCGCTATTCCCTGCAAAAATATCAAACGTACAAATCCATAGAGGCCGGGTTAAGGTGCTTTGATAAACAGCTAGGCCTAACTCCAAGGTGGCCATATAATAACCCGGCTTTCTCTAGGTCCTTCTTTACTTTTTCCGGGTCAACACCCTGATAAGAACGTCAAAGATCCCGCTTACTTTACTCGATAACTGATCCTGATATTGCGGAGAAGATCTCCTCCTTATCTCTGTCCGGATACCTCGTCTAGCACTTACAGCATATCTCACAAAATCCGGGCAGATAGCCGTTATTCCGAAATTTTCGGTTCCCGCCCGTTGGACTAGGCTTATCCGCCCGCACCCTTATAAATAGGTACTTAGGGGTTAGCCTAACCCCAACGGCTCATTGACCCCTTTTCCTCCTTCTCTTCATTTCCGCGCTCAAGCCCGCAGAGCACCGCCACGGAGGCCTCACGCGCGTCACCGGAGCCAGTCCGCCGCCGGCTACGCTCCGCCACGGCTCGCCCCACGACGCCGCCAAGATCCGCCACCGCGCCCTTGTCCTGCCCGCCGGGAATCGCTAAGGGGCACCAGGATTGTGCTATTTGCCTCCGCCGGGCTTCACTTCAATCTCCTCCAGTAAGTTTCCCGCATCCATTAGCTTGACCTCGTAATTTCTCGATTTACTCCAGATTGGATCTCGGTCAATCCGCGGGTCATTTTTTCTTGCCGCGCCGAATTAGACCCCACAATCCCACGCTAGTTCATCCAATAACATGATAGATGGGCACATATCCCTCCCCTATAATCATTAACCATTAATTTCTCCGTAGAATCGTCCGCAAGTTTTCCAATCTAGATCCATTTCGTCCCAATTTTCCGCGCATGTCATTGACACCCGGAAAATCCTTTTCTTCCGGTTCTTTTGCTTGCAGTAGATACATGGGCAATCATCCGTCTTCCTCAAACACCTTTGAATACGTAAGTACCCCATAGTTTTTATAATGATGCTTGATACCCGGATAACTTGTAACCTTGCCTTCTGGAGTGATACCCGGATAATTCTTAACTTCCATGCTTTCTTGATACCACTCGCAAATACTCGGATAATTCATGGTTTCCGAGTCTTACTTCTCGCACCTTTTTGCCTTGTGTTTTGCAGGTTGATCCCATGGCTCCCAAGAAGCAAGGGAAGCCACCAGCCAAGGCTATGACCACCAACTCCATATCCGCCAACTGCGCGCGATCCACTGTCACGAAGGCCAAGTTAGAAGAGCTGGACGAGTTAGGGATTCTCCCTTCTCAAAAAGATATCCATTGGAGGGTGCCGGGTGATGAGAACCGGCCCACGCCTGCCGACGACGAGGTAATCTGCTTCGTCGAACACGTGACCCGGGGGTTCCGTCCTCCGGGTCACCCCTTCTTTCGAGATGTTCTGAGCCACTATGGCCTCCGGGTATTTGACATAGGGACTAACTCTATGTTGAATATTACCCATTTCATTGTTTTATCCGAATCATACTTGTGCACTCCGCCAAGTTTGGCTCTCTTTATCGAACTCTTCCAGTGCAAGCCGTGCCGCGAAAGCGGTGACGGAGCACTTCTCACTTGCGGCGGGGTATCCATCCAACGCCGTAAGAACTCACCAATGCCAACCCTTAATCTGAATTCCCACGTTAAGCACTGGCAATTATCCTTCTTTTACTGCCACGACACCTCCCCACCCGGCGAGAAGAAACTGTCGGGTTACTCGGAAGGCCTCCTCGACATTTCCGAGAAATCCAACGCTTTCGCCCCTGACTCGGACAGGGAGGCAATCCAGCCCCTTCTCTCGAAAATATCTGTCTTATCCGCCCAAGCTCTCCTTGGGCTCAATCTGGTCAAGACATGGGTGGATTTCCGGATCCAACCCAACTCTATCCGCACTAAGCTGATGTGCGATTACTCGGGGCATACCACGGACGCGCTCCGGTATTCCTCCAAGAACTATCCAGCCGGCGATACCAACAAAACCATCAAGGGCTTCTTGACGGAAAAGTTGGAAGTGATCAAGAACATCGCCGGGTTGCCGCCATTCACCCGGGAAAATCCGGCCCCAGCGGTAAGACCCGATACGTGTAACCTTATTCACACGCCTTTGACTTGATACAACTACCGATTCTCACCTTCCTGTTTTTATCTCAGGCTGATGACGCTTTCTGGAGTGTTGAAACCTCTCCTACTACCGGAGACCCGGAAGAAGAAGACGAGCCGGCTGACAATGATGAGGGTATTTATCCGAATCTTGTGTCATCTTCACTTGCATAAATTTCCTCTCATTTAACTTTTTCCATCGATACATACTCAGCTTGCAGGGCTGGAGGACGAGGATGAGAAGGATGAGGAGGACCCAGAGGCCACTGAGTCCGATCAAGAAATAACAGTCGGGGCCAAGAGGAAGGCCAGAGGAGTGGTGTCCAAGGTTCCTTATTCCACCATGTCTTCCGAACCCTACTCTTTTGATAACATGCACAGACTTAACCAACAACTATCCAACTCATCGCACTTGAAGGACTCTCTCCCGACCAAGCGTAGGGTGACCCGGAGTTCACCGGGCGATGATCCCCTAAACCCGGGTATGTCCACCTCACCAAACCGCTGGGCCGGTACTCCTCCTTCTCGCCCCTCCAAATCTCCTCGGCGTCACCCCTCCCCCAACCATCCTTTGGCCGGGCAGCTCAGGGTTCCGCTATCAACTCCTATGACAATCTCATCGGCTTCCAGCAGTGAACTCCCGCCGGATTACGCTGTGAACACCGGGTAAGTCTCCGCTGTATGATATCCTCGCGCACTTGATTATTTCCATCCGCTGTTGTTGACTATTCCTCTCTTTTCCTTAGCGCCCAAGTCACGACTAGTGACCCGGAGAACATGGAGACGGATAACCGGGAGACGGAGGGGCCGACTGATAACATGGACGCCGCGACTGGCGGTGACGCTGAGAACAACCAGGAACAAGGCCCCTTGGGCGGTCCAGTTCACCAGGCCGCCGGGTCTCCAGAGTCATCCGAAGCAGTGGACGAGGAGATCGAGGTCCCGGACACGAGGATGGGTTCTCCAAACCCGGATACCCAGACCGTCCGGGTCTCGACCCCAAAGTCGGGGAAAGTTCACCGACCAAGCGACCAGGCTGCCGGCTCTTCTGGTGTCCGACCCGAAGACATGACGTTTGCCCAGATGCTCGAAGCCCTGCACACCTTGAGGGCTGATGAGGAAAATATCTTGGAGGCTTTAATAGCCAAACACGAGGTAAACCCGAATAATATTGCTTGTGTCCTTATCTAGTCCCCAAGTTCCGAGTGAATTGATTGATAATTTGCTTGGAACTTTACGGCATAACCGATTGATAGCTTGCCTTTTACCCGGCTAACCCTTCCTTGCGTCCGTGCAGTCCTTCGTGACCCAATCTGAGAAGAAATTGGCAAAGGCCACCAAGCTCATTGAGAAGGAGGTGGCTCTGCGTGAGGCGGCCGAAGCTGAGGCCAGGAGGAGTGGGAAGATCACGAGGAAGTATAGGAGGAGGGCTCATACAGCAGAAGATAATCTAACGAACCTTTCTGTTCAGATTGCTGATACGTATCGTGCTTTGCTCGGTATGATTCTTAGCATGCATAATATTCATAATCCGTTTTATCCTTCTGATAAATAGTCGTGGTTTACTTACTCGTGTTCCCGTTTCTTTCTGCAGGTCCGGATGAAGTAATGTCGGACGAAGATGATATTGCCAGGCTGAAAACCATCAAGAGCGTTATCCGGCAGCTATGTGCCGGAACCAAATGGATCCTTCAAGAACTACGGTGGCCGGGTGTTGGGCATGTCGACCTGAAGAGAATGTTGGACGCCTGCTCCACTATTCCTGAGTGGATTTGGCATTGGAAGCGCTCGTCCTGCCGGGTTGGAGTAACCCGGGGGCTTGCGCTGGCTAAATCTTATTTTCCTAAGCTCGAGCCAGCCAAGCTTATGGGCGGGTTTCCGGAATTCAACCGTGATGGGTCCAAGTTTTCCGCGAAGGATTTCAAGGCCATCCAGAAAGAAGTCCGTTACCCGGCCAGCATGATTGCTGACGGCTTGGATGTCAGTTCCATTGTCCCTGCATATGATGCTGATGGTGAAGCGGTTAAGTCGGATCTTCCCAAACCGTACGATATGCTAGCCCGATGGAAGGAGGAAGCTGCCAAGTTGAGGGAGCAAGCCGCAAAGAAGAAGGCTGAAGCCGATTCTGCGCCTGCTACCTCCACACCAGTCGTCCCTCCTCCTGCGCGAGCCGGCACTGCTACTGATCCGGGTGCTGCTGCTACCAAGGGTAATAGCAAGGGCAAGGAGAAGATGGACGCCGCAGCCCAGAATGCCGAGTGATACCTGCTACCTGATGCCGTTTCGTATGTGTCAATCGGACAATGGGCCGTTTAAACAATCATTTTTTGATGATGCGCCTGTGCACCTTTGATACTAGTACCGAAATTTGTAATGCACTTTAAGTTCTTGATACACCTTGTGCTTCTTCTGAACGTTTAAATTTATCTACTTTTGAGCCCACTTGTTCTTGATATCCGACTTTCTTTATGGTTCCTTTTGTGAGACTCGGTTTCCGAGTTTCATGGGTTTTGACAAGCGGACTTTTCTCTAAGTCCCCAAGTCCCCCAGACTCGGATGTTTGGGTTTTTTGAGTTTTAGCAACTGAGCAACTTTTTCTTTTTCAAAATCCTCAGTCCCCAAGACCCGAAATTCCGAGTCTGGGATGTGTGGTCTTTCCAAGAGAACAAGTTGTTTGCTGCTAAGCCCCAACCCAGAGCCGTTTCACATAGGTATTGAAGTTATGCTTGATAAACGTTCAGTTTCCGGCTGTTAGCCCTGTACTCTGCATAACTTGTGGTTTGGATGACCCTTTTGACTATCTTGTACTATAAGCCGGCTTTCGCGTGGATATCATGTTGTTACGTCTATACGAAAACAGGGTCAGGCAAGTCCCATTGGGCTTCATGGCTGATTGTAATCGTAAGCGAGCAAATCATGCCACTTTAGTGCGAGTCACATCGAGCTTAAATAAGAAAAGTCAAGAAAATTTGGCTCATTTGTCCGGTTATAAGATTGCAGCCGTACTCGTTTGCGAGTAATCGGACCTTATAACTCATAGGCATCAAGGCCGAGTCATTGAGTTTGTAACTGTGCTATTCGAGCAATCAGCCCCCAAGACCTAAATATATGCAACATACCAAGAGTGAAGAACATACGAATAACCACCTCTTTATTTGATATGAGAAAGTTAGGTCAGCAAGCCGCCTCATTAAAAACCCATCCAGTCCCCAAGGGTACCCTAGATAGGAAAAGAGTGCGTCTGAAACCTGCTGCCTGTTACATCGTGCAATTCCTCTTGCCAATATAGTCTATACTAAGTATAGTAGGGACGTAGCTGAGCCACGTTCCATGGTCTGTCTCTTTCTTGCATATATGAAGTGGTATGAGCGGTGTCGTTAACTGTAGCCGACTCTTCCCTTGCGTCTATCAAGTAATATGATCCGTTGTGCAGATTCCGACTTATGATAAATGGTCCTTCCCATGGAGGTGATAACTTGTGTTTTTCTTCGTTTGACTGTACCAGGCGTAGAACCAGGTCTCCTTCCTGAAAGACCCGGGTTTTCACGCGCCGGCTATGATACCTCCGTAAATCTTGCTGATATATGGCTGATCTTTCCAGTGCTTGTTCCCTTTGCTCTTCTAACATATCTACGGCGTCCTGCCGGGTCTTCTCGTTCTCTACCTCGACGTAAGCCGAGACTCGAGGCGAGTCATGGATGATATCACTCGGCAACACCGCCTCTGCACCATAAACCATGAAAAACGGTGTCATCTGAGTGGATCTGTTAGGTGTTGTGTTGATACCCCAAACCACTGCAGGTAATTCTTCAACCCATGCACCAGCAGCTCTGATACACGGAACTCGCAATCGTGGCTTTAATCCACGAAGCAATTCTTGATTTGCCCTCTCCACTTGTCCATTAGCCAGTGGATGGGCCACTCAAGCTACGTCAAGCCGGATTCCATTGTTACCACAAAATTTCTCCATCTCACCAAGGGACATATTGGTTCCATTGTCGATAATTATGCTATGGGGATACCCGAACCGATAGATAATCCTTTTCAGGAACTTGACTGCTGTAATTGCTTCACAGTTGGTAACTGGCATAACCTCGACCCACTTGGTAAACTTGTCAATGGCCACCAAGAGGTGCGTCTTTTTGCAAGGTGACATGTGAAAGGGGCCAACCATGTCCATACCCCAAACAGCAAACGGCCAAGTTAACGGGATAGTCCGTAGTTCCATAGCCGGCACATGGGTTTGGCGAGCGTACCTTTGACATCCGTCACACCTTGCCACCAAGAGCTCCGCGTCTGCTAGGGCCGTGAGCCAGAAAAAACCATGTCGATAAGCTTTGGCCACAAGAGATCTTGTGGATGCATGGTGCCCACAATCACCTTCATGGATTTCCTTGAGGATCTGTCGGCCTTCTTCTGGTGCTACACAGCGCAAAAAGACTCCTGCTGCGCTTCTCTTGTATAACTATCCATTGATGATAGAATATCCTTTTGCTCGCCTCAGAATTTGTCTTGCTAATACTTCCTGTTGTGGTAACTCGCCCCGTGATAGGTAAGCCAAGAAAGGCTCTGTCCACTCGGGAACAGCCCGTACTGTGGCCACGAGCTCCAAATCCGGGTCTTGATTTGCCAGTTCTTCCTCAGACTCGGTTTTAACTGATGGTCGCCATAGTTCGTCCAGGAAAACATTAGGTGGAACCGGCTCTCTGCGCGAGCCGAGTCTGGCGAGTGCATCTACTGCCTCATTTGTTCTTCTGTCTATGTGCTCCACCTCGTACCCGGAGAAACATCCGGCAACTCTATCAACTTCTCTGCGGTATGCTGCCATAGTTGCATCTTTTCTATCCCATGTTCCTGAGACCTGCTGTACCACAAGGTCCGAATCTCCGAAGCATCGTATCCTCTTAATGTTCATTTCCTTGGCTACCTTTAAGCCGTGCAATAGGGCCTCATACTCGGCCACGTTGTTGGAACAATCAAAGTGAATCTGTAGCACGTAACTCAATTTGTCTCCTTTGGGTGATGTTAGCACCACTCCAGCTCCTGATCCCTCGTATTGCTTGGATCCATCAAAGTGCATGATCCAAGACTCGGAGTTTGGAGCCATGGTGCGCATGCCTGTGTGCGTCCAATCGTTAACGAAATCGACCAGAGCCTGAGATTTGATTGCTGACCTGGGCTCGTAGTTGATGTGATAATCCCCCATCTCTATCGCCCATTTGGCTATTCTTCCTGTTGCATCCGAGTTTCTGATGATATCCGACATCGGTATCGAACTAACCACTGTTATGGGGTGTTCCTGGAAATACGGCTTCAGTTTCCGGCTGGCCATAAAGACCCCGAAAACCAGCTTTTGCCAATGCGGATAGCACTGCTTTGCCTCTGATAATACCTCGCTGACGTAATAGACCGGTCTCTGAACCGGGTAACCTTTCCCATCCTCTTTACGTTCCACAACAACTACCGCGCTAACGGCTCGGGGTCCAGCTGCTACATATAGCAACATGGGATCTTTAGGACCCGGGGCCGCTAGGACTGGTGCTTCAAATAACTGCTTCTTTAGTGCCTCGAACGCTTCATCCGCCTCCTGATCCCACACGAATTTATCGGACTTCTTCAAGAGCCGGTACAAGGGTATTGCTTTTTCTCTGAGTCTGGATATAAATCGGCTCAAGGCTGCTACACAGCCCGTGAGCTTTTTGACATGCTTCAAATTTTCCGTCTTTTCCAGACTTTGGATAGCTTTGATTTTATCCGGGTTTGCCTCAATTCCTCTCTCGGAAACGATAAAGCCGAGTAATTCCCAGCTGGAACTCCGAACACGCACTTTGTCGGATTAAGCTTCATCTGATACCTCCTCAAGTTCTTGAACGTTTCCTTTAGATCATCGATAAATGTCTCCGCCTTCCTGGTCTTGATAACCACATCATCCACATAAGCATGGACGTTGCGTCCGATTTGGTCCTCGAAGCACTTCTGAATACACCGTTGATAAGTTGCGCCAGCATTCTTCAACCCAAATGTCATGGTTTTGTAACAGAAGGCCCCAAAAGGGGTTACAAATGATTTTTTTCTCCCAATCTTCCCTCTTGAGCTTGATCTGATGATACCCGGAATATGCGTCTAGAAAGCATAATAGGTCACTTCCAGCCACTGCGTCTATGATCTGATCTATCCTCGGTAGCGCGAACGGATCCTTTGGGCAATGCTTGTTAAGACTCGTGTAATCAATGTACATCCTCCACTCATTGGTCTTTTTCATTACGAGAACCGGGTTCGCTACCAGTCCGGGTGAAATACTGCCATGATAAAGCCGGCTGTTAGCAAACGAGCAATTTCTTCTCCTATTGCTTTCCTTCTTTCCTCATTCATCTTCCTCAAGCCCTGCTTCACGGGCCTGGACTTGGGATCTACGTGCAAACTATGCTCTGCCAATTCTGTGGGGATACCCGGCATGTCGCTGGGCGTCCAGGCAAACACATCCGCATTTGAACGGATAAACTCCACAAGTGCCTTCTCCTGCTTGCTGTCCAAGTTAGACCCTATAGCAAACTGCTTAGAGGGATCACCTTAAACAAAAGCTATCATCTTGGTGTCCTGCGCTGCTTTGAATTTCGCTCTCTCATCTTCGGCATTCGGCCTTTTTAATGCTGTTCTGTCATCCGGGTCTACTTGAGACCGGTAATACATGAGTTCCTCTTTTCTGCAAGCCTGCTCGGCCATTACTGAATCTCCTTCATCGCACTCAGCCGCTATATCCCGGCTTCCATGTATGGTGATGGTCTGCTTAGGACCCAGGATTTTTAGCTGTAGATACACATAACACGGCCTAGCCATGAATTTAGCATAAGCCGGCCTTCCGAACAGCGCGTGATAAGGACTGCGCAACTTGACCACCTCGAAAGTGAGCCACTCGACTCGATAATTGTCCTTTGATTCTCCGAAAGCTACCTCCAATGCGATTTTTCCCTCGGGGCACGCTGAGTGACCCGGCACTATCCCATGAAAAATTGTTGAGCTTTTCTGTAGCTGAGACTCCTTGAGACCCATGCGCAAAAAGGTTTCCCAATATAGGATATTGATGCTACTTCCACCGTCCATTAGGACCTTTTTCAACTCATAACCATTAACTTGCGGTGCAACTACTAATGCTAAGACTCCCGGGTGTTCTATTCTTTCCGGGTGGTCTTTTCTGCTCCATGTTACGTCCTGCTCTGACCACCTCAGGTATCTCGGAACAGCCGAGGAAACCGAGTTTACCGCTTGCTTCAGTATCTTTTTATCCCTGTTAGAAGTTCCTGTAGTATGCACATGATATTGTCCTCTTGAATCGTAAGTACGTACCATGCCGATGAAGATGCTGATCCGGCCGATTGTCACGATAGATCCGGATTTGAGGTGACCCGACTCTGGCCCCCAGCCAGAATCGTCCACCACTTTCTCTCCTTCGCGGTTGGTGTAGATCTCGCCGATGAAAAGATTCTCCATGTTCTTCCGAGCTTCTCCCGTGATGTAAACACCTTTGGACGCAGGCCCCACGGTGGGCGCCAACTGTCGTGGGATAATCACGGCAGACGTTACCGGGGGTAACTTATCTTGGGGCAAGACGACGCTGGTGTTTGGGAGAGGGTTTAGCTCAGAGGAAAACATGATGATATGCGATCTGGTAGCCGGCAAGCAACTCGCCGAGTCTCCGATCTCGATATATTAATCTCAACTCTCGTGTTACACTGGATACTCGATACCTAGCGATATTGCTCGAACTCTTGGCCCCCTGAACCTAACCTAGGGGCCGGCTTATAAAGCATCCGGATCCCTGGCCTGTTCTCCAAGGCGTACTCTGAGTCCTACCCGGACACTGCTTACAAAACCCTAAACTTCCTTACCGGAACCCACAATCCGGGTTACCAGGCCTACGATCTTGGGCCTTCTAGAAGCTCCTTTATCCTTAGCCGGGTCTTTGCGCAGCGTCCTTTGGGCCGAGTTACACCTTGGCGTTGGGCTACCGGGTTATCATCCCTCCATCAAGCTTGTTCGGAAGGACAAGACCAAAGCTCCACAAAACAAGAACCTCGCTAGAAGAGTCCCAAGGGATCTATATGTTCAAGAAGGGACCGTATTGGAAACATACTACTCCGGAGATGAAGGAGAAGATGAAGTTGTAGGCGTGGCCCACGTATCCATAGCTACGTCTTCCTGTTCGCCGGTCTCTCTATCTGAATCCCCCAATGATAAGGCGTTTATCCGACCTACATGTCTCATGGAAAAAGACACCGCGGTAATCTCTTCCACCTCCAAATCTATTGCAACTAGTCCTCACTCATTATTGGATTGTGTTTAAAATATTGTTGATGATGATGATGAGGCTAAGAATCTAGCCTCTTAGTTGTCTATCCTTGAAGGTGAGACCAAGGAAAAGGTAAAGGCCCTTTCGAGGAAACTTGATGATGCTAACTCTCTTATAGATGATAAGGAAGAGATCATAGTGACCCTGGAGAGCTATGGAGGTGGCCATGATAACAATGACAAGGAGCTCGTAGAAGCTCTTGAGAAAGAGTTGAAGGGTTCATTGCATAGAAAACAAAAAAATTCCTACGCGGGAGACACCCAAAGGGCTCTAATCTAGGAGATGTAAGCAATAGGCATATAGAATATCTTAAGGAGAACATACCCTCGAAGACACAAAGCGTTATGAGATCGAATATTGTTGGTGATGTAGTCGAACTTACATCGATCTCAAGATCGCGAAGAAGAGCGCTTGCAATCCGGCAGCGCTTCCGCACTCGGTCACATGTACAGCTTGATGAAGACCTTCATTCCCTCGATCCAGCGGGGAAGCGGAAGTAGAGGATACAACAAAAACTCCAACAACACGACGGCGTGATGTGGTGGAGAAATTAGATGGCCACGGCTTCGCCAAGCGGATGACCAAGAGGTGGAGGAGCGGGAGGAGGGAGAGAGATATGACACCAAGTTGTGTGTGTAGAGGGAGGTCCAAACCCTCTTTATATAGGAGGGGGAGGCAGCCACAAAATTTTGGTGCCTTCACCCTTCCCTGATCATGTGGGTGGAGTCTCCACTCAACCCACTCATTTTCTCATCAATTCCCACTCAAAATTCCAAGGGTTTTCTTTAATAAATAAATAAAACAATTTCATTTCTTTATTTTAATATTTGTTAGTCCTATTAACAAACATTAACACTTACCCCTTGAATTATTTGTTAATCAAACATTAACATATACCACCTTGAACTATTTCAATATTCCCCGAAACAATTCCGGTGACTATTTCAATATTCCCCGAAACAATTTTGGTGTTGTCCAAACTTTTCTCCGATATTCTGTATCCACTCAATCGCGTCATCAAACCTTAATTGTGTCACCTACGGTTTGTGAATATTGTAGACATGATCGAGACACATCTCCCATCAATAGTCAACAGCAGGACCTCGAGATCCGTAATGACTCCTACACATTCAACGATGAATCTAGTGATCGTGTGAACCATAAACGTCGTAACCAATTCCCTTTGTCTCGCAATATTTTACTTGTCCGAGATCCAATCATTGGTATCAACCATACCTAGTTCAATCCCGTAACCGACAAGTACTCTTTTACTCGTTTCGTGATATGACATCCTTGTGACCTAGTCATGTCCTTGTAAGCGGTGTCGATGTGATATCACCGAGAGGGCCCATAGTATATCTCTCTGTCATTTGGATGAAAAAATTCCACTCTTGATCCATGAGCCTCAACTAATACTTTCCAAATATCCAACAACACCTTTATAGTCACCCTGTTACGGTGTGACATTTGGTGACATCAAAGCACTCTTCCGGTGTTAGTGATTGCCATGATCTCATGGTCTAAGGATTAGAGGTACTTCGTATGTATGATATAACAATGTAAACTTAATGACTTGATCACATTGTTATATTCACTTTGGGTCTATGTTAATCACATCATTCTACCACTGGTATGACCCCGTTATTAACAACATCCAATGTGCATGATCAGGAAACCTTGATTATCAGTTGATCAACGAGCTATTTAAACGAGACGTGTTACTAGGAACTCTTGTTTGTTTATTAGACACACATGTATCAACATTTCCGGTTAATACAATTCTAGCATGAAAAATAAACATTTATCATAAACAAGGAATAAGATAATAACCACTTTATTATTTCCTCTCGGGCATATTCCCTTCAGTCTGCCACTTGCACTAAAGTCAATAATCTAGTCTGTAAGCACTTAACACATATGGCGTTCCAGTGTTATCACCATGCTTCGCATGTGGTAAACTTCATAAAAGATCTGACATGTTTAGGTCCTATTTTATTTGCATGTCTTTCTGTCTACACACATCACTCATTCTCTAATGAGATGACTTTGTATATATTTGGTCAACCGGTGAGATCTTAATTCCTCAGGTTAAACTAGTGTTACTATCATTGTGAAAATATAGCTTCATAGTGTCAGCAGTCTTGGAAATTCACCAAGCTCCATAAAGAACTCCTTGACACAAAGAACTCCTATTATTTGTTGTCAATACAACGATATACTTATCCTTTGTTGTAGTATCCGTCACAATATTTTAATTTTGAAACTCATTCAATTCCAGCTTGGAACTTTCTTCCAGCCTACTGTGCCACCCTTCATCACATATTTTAATTGAGATAAAATTATTTGAATAGATGATAAAACTATTAGTGTAACATATTAAAACAAATATTTTGTCAATACTACATAGGAAAACATATCCTTAGGATTTCTATAAAAAATGGCATAAGGATATCTCCCACCGTTGTCTAATCATCATATGAATTATCCTGCTATAACATTCTATAGCATAGGACTCATCTGGTTGTGTACATAGCATGGAACACATGACTTAGAAATATCAATTTCAATTATGCTCATCATGTGTCAAAACACTTTAGTATTGCTCAATTCTTTTCCATATGGCAAGAACCCCTTCTTGTCATTTTGATATTGACGTACTTCAATACTTCATCTATGTAATTTGGCTCAACCATATCAGGCGCTTCAATCCATCTCTTATAGATATCGATGCCCAATATCTCCTAAGACTTTCATCAATATGAAAATCTTAACCGTGTTAATTTAAAATACATATTTTCCTATCAACCATATGTCATGTACATAAAGCATTAGAAAATATGTCTTAGCGCACCCATTTAATTTATTGTAACTCTACAAGCATCTTTTACCGTTCATGATGGAAACAAACTGTTTTGATAACTTCATTAAAGTAAAGATTCCAACTTCATTATGCTCACTTCAACCATTGAGGTTTCCATACCTATCTTGCAACATTTGAATTTCACAAAACTCTCAGACTGTGTCAAATACATATCCTCGATCAAAATGCCTAGAGAGGAGAGTTGGTTTTGTTATTCAGCTGCCATATCATAATATGTAACTTTTGCTAGAACTATCCGCAAAGAATAAAATATCACTACAGAAGATCAAAATCTTGTAGTAGTCAACTCTTCGAACTTTGTCAAAAACATCTTTTTTTACAAGCACAACTTTCAAAGGATGTAAATATCCATGTCTCTGTTGCTATATAGGATAGTTTGCTATCGTTAGGCATCATGCCTATCGAAAGGACTACCAAGTCACATACTTGATATTTCTACAGGGATACTATCGCGGATATAACGACTCATAGCCAATTTTACGAAGTTAGGGCCCATAATTTGTTTCCTTTATAAGTTTTAGGTCCTTTGTTGTAAAAAAAACACTTCACTCTCAAACCATAAGTTGGAATATGTGCAAAGTTTTAGGACTTTTGTGGTTCAGTTCGCAAACTCCTCCGAAGTATCTACAACACATGTAGTGTCTTCTACTTAGTCAAAATAGGAAACACTAGAACAACTTCCAGTGCTGCGCTACTCTTGACATGATAACAAAGATTCTCTAATATCGTTGAGTTTACTGTCCTCCCACTCACTTGTTTTGCAAGAACTATTTTCTCGAGAAATCAACCATTTCCGACAAACAATATTTGTCTCTGGTTTGGTGATAGGAGAAATACCCAATGGTTTCTTTCGAATAACCTTATAAACATATATTTTCCTATTTTGGTTGTAAACATTTTACACATGCTATGCATATGAAAACTTAAGGATTGCAATCCTACAAAAATCCTGTGAAATTCCTGCGATCCAAAGAGGGCCTAAGATGCAAGCTATCCACATAACCCACTATTTTAGCCAATCAATTATCCATGTCATCTCCATTAATAATTGTGATATTACATATTTCATGCCACATAACCATGCCATATTTTTTTCAACCGTATAATTATCAATGTCACTAATATTTATTTCCCAAAATATACAACAATTTCACGTAAATTTAATTTAGTATATCTAAATTGAATATTCATTAATGGAATATTTTGTACACCTTATACCTATTTTGTTTATAGAATATTTTTTAAAAAGATACCCGCCGCAACGCGCGGGGTATTCTTCTAGTTGCTTAAAATTGGGGGTCTAAACAACATATTGAGACGGCTCAAAATTCTAACCGGTTCTAACGCGAAATTATTAGAGACGGACGAAAGCAGCGACCGATTGCAATAGTACTAGAGACAATTTAGTAATTTTTGCCATCTCAGTAATAACATCACAAGCGGGTTTATTTTTTCTACTCCAACTGGCTCTAGGTACCGTATTGGATGTTATGTTTTGTACAAGTGAATGTTGGGGAACGCGCTACAGAAAACAAAAAAATTCTAGCACATAATCAAGATCCAATGCGAGGGGAGATGCAATGGAACATACCCTTGTATGTCGAACTAGAAGAAGATTGTCGGTGGTAAGGTCGACGTGGAAGTACACATAGTTGATCCCCGTAATTAGACACGTCTAATCGTGAGGAGATGTGTTATCCCACGATCAAGAACCACAAGCGGACTACCTTCACAGTATCCACACGTACCTGATCAGAAACATGGCGGCGTAACATTATCAAGTTCCGATGATAAAGTCTGGATGTTGTCGATGAAGATCACAGGCTCTCTGCGATCACCGGTCAGAACTAGGTCAAGACAGGGTAGAGATCCGGTGGTGCTCCCGTGGTGAGAGAAGAGAATCATAGGGCACGCCGGCCCTAGGGTTTAGGTCACGCCATGGAGGTGACGGATATTCGAGGGTGATGGCGTCGGCGCAAGAGAGAGCGGCGCGGAAAGAGCGTGGGACGCAGGGTAGCAGTGTCGTCGTGTCAGTGGCTAGGGTTTTAGGCGGGGCAGTGGTGCAGCGACTTGGGGAGGTAGGGCTGCGTCTTAGACAGCCTTTGCGGTGTCCCTTGGCCTCCTTTTATAGGTCCAAGCCCCATCGTCCATTATCCTACCTAAAAGTTTGAGAGAGTTTTGGTGGGTTTATGTCAACCGAAACCTATTCAAAAACTGACTCCTTTGTCCAATGCGAAAATTCTTATGGACACTTGCATTTCCCTCAAGGTAACATGGCCGCTCTTATTATGGAACATTTCGTACTTCCGAAGATAGCGATGGTCGTCTCGGAACCTTCCATAATATTTTGTACCCTTCTAGTCCTTCCACATCCTTACATATATGGTGAAACCATTCCACGCACTCCTAGGACCATTCCGGACACTTCCGGGGTCATTGAGGACCCATCATAACCATTCCGAGACGCTCTTGGAACACTTCTCTCTTATCTTCATATAATAACACAACTCCTAAATGTTACTGGTTCTTAAGTTTGCTACCCTATGGGTTCGAATACATGTGTACATGTCCGAAACTCCTTTTCATACAATGATAATTAGTGTTACCTTGATGCACCTAATGACCCCACACATATCACGAAGATGTTCATCGGACAACTTCTCGATACTTTACAATGCCCAAGGGGAACATCCTCGTTACTCTGCATGTATTCCTTTACTCATTTCGTATTTCGATGTTTATTTATGATAATCACCATAATCAAGTGTCCAACCGGACGAAGAAGAATACGGAAATACATGAGAGGGCCCAGAGTGTATCTCTCCATCGTGAGGAGTAGTAATTCCCGTAACATCACCATATAGAAATCTGACATACTATCTAGTAAGAACGAAACACAAACTTTAGAGCTCCCCATCACGTCCATATCATGATCAGTTCAATATGTGTCTTACGGTCAAGAGATTATAGTGACGGTAATACCAAAATACTGATAACAATATTCACAATGTGTTTCAGCAGTATATCAATTGGTTCTTATCCATCGTTTTTGTTTCCCGAAACAACTCTGATCCCATATTTTATTGGCAACCTCGTAACACCTTCTTTCTTCCCACATGGTCAGGAAATCGGGACTATCAGAATATATGAACCAGTCATAGATGCATAACTGGGGATATCAATGGTGTTTATATTTCCCACATGTATTAGGGTTTCCTCCGAATACTCGCTATTTGGGACTAACACAATTATAGCACAAAAAATAAACTTAATCGTGAAACAGAAATATGAATTTATTATTGCCTCTAGGGCATATTTCCATCACATAGAGATTAAATTTGAGGAGTAAGAGCTTAATGATTCATAACCGAATGAAGCCATGGATGATTCAGAACCATATGTCGACCTGGTTGTGGAGTTAAAGCAAGCAGATAACGAGAAAATTCACGATGAAGAAAAATACATGAATTTAACGGATTTGCATCTATTTTTGAAGAATTTCTAGCAGGAAGTGCCAAACGGAGATTAAAGATTAACACAACCAGACAAGTTGCAAACATGTTCATGTTTCAGTGTAGAAGGTCAGACGTGTATCGAGGAGAGTGAAGGAGTGTCATCAACGAGGCATGCCCATTGATGTAAGATCAAGGAAGGCAAACACTGTGGGCGCGGAATGGTTGTAGTAGATCTCAATATTGTTTACCATTCCTCCAAGTCGGAGATGAAATATACGCAGTCTTGCGAGACATTTCGGTGTGAATAAAAGCACACTTCATCGAATTTTTATGGAAGTATTGCACTATAGGCATTCAAACACTCAAGCCATGTTTGAAGGAAGCAAACAATAATTATATGCTTTGCTTTTGTATCTTTATGTTTGATCGGCAAAGTTTCGTTGAAAATCACCCCACATCCAAGGACATGCGTAACATAAAACTTTAGATGAAAAGTGGTTTAATGACACTATGAAGACCGGTAAATTATACATGATGACATCCAAAGAAGATCCAAATAGGACTCTGGAGAATAAAAAGTTCATTGAAAAAAGTAATGATTTAGTTGTTAAATAACCAGGTCTCGATATAATGCAGTGGGTAATTGTATTTTGATGGGGAGATAGTCATCTGGCCCTTTTGATGAGTATTCATTGTGTGCATCATTAGTTAATCTAACTTGAGTTCGTTTGCTGGTTTTAGGAGTGTGCGTGAAGGAGAAGTGATAACCGTCCGAGAGGGCATGGAATGAATATTAGATTTAAAAGGGGAATTGTGTCTGGCTCCGGAGCTCGCATGCTCTTGGTCAAATAAAAACTTCAAAATAGTAACTTTTTTGAAAAATTATGAAATATTTTGGTGATCAACATATACAACTTATTTATATATTCCCAATTTTCGTGATGAAATGGTACATGTGCTGCTATGTGCAAAAGAAACAAAATCAGTGCTCTAAAAAAGTATTTAAAATCTTATTGTGGTCATTAATTTGTCTTTTTACACAGGGCAATGTAAATATCATTTCACCACGAAATGTGCATTTATGTAAAATACTCGTATATGTTTATCACCAATTTTTTTTTTCAAAATTTTCTAAATTAATTTAATATCTTTTCCTTTTGTTCATTCGGCTCGAAAGTCATTGTGAACCGCCGATTCAAAAGGTACTACTCCATGGAGTGGGTACACGGAGAGCGTGTCTTCCACATAGGCACAAGTGCTCTCGCTTTTCGAAATCGTATTTCTAGATCTCCAAAAAATCAGAAAAAATATACAAATAGCTATACACATCCACAACAGACGCTGCAAGTTTTGTAAAAAAAAATGTAATAGCTTGGGTCGCAAAAACACAAAATTTCACCCCCAAAAAAGAGGTTTTTATGCTAACTTGAACTGTGTTCTTGCTCCGGAGCTCGCATGCTCTTGGTCAACTAAAAACTTAAAAATAGTAGAAAATTTTGAAAAATTAGGAAATTGTTTGGTGATGAACATATAAAACTTCTTTATATACTTGTCAATTTTCATGATGAAATGGTACGTGTGCTGCTCTGTGCAAAAGAAACAAAACCAATGCTCTAAAAAAGGTATTTAAAATCTTTGTTGTGGTCATTAATTTGTCTTTTTAACACAGAGCATTGTAAATATCATTTCACCGCGAAAAATGGCATTTATGTAAAATACGTGTATATGTTTATCACCAAAAAAAATTCAAATTTTTCTAAAATAATTTAGTATCTTTTCGATTTGTTTATTCGGTCAGCAGGGAGTCATTATGAATCTCTGATTCAAAAGGTACTACTCCATGGAGTGGGTACCACGGAGGGTGTGTCTTCCACATAGGCACAAGTGCTCTGGCTTTTCGAAATCGTATTTCTAGATCTCCAAAAATCAACAAAAAAATATACAAATAGCTATACACATCCACGACAGACGTTGCAATTTTTGTAGAAAAAAATGTAATAGGTTGGGTCGTAAAAACACAAAATTTCGCCCCCAAATAAGAGGTTTTTATGCCCGCTGTTTTTCTCCCTAGCCCTAAAAAGAGCGTCTTTTCCATCCAAACTTTGCAAATATATAGAGTACGACGTATGGTATGTGTTTGTATGCACGGGACGAAAATAAATAAATATTTCTGAAACTCAATACTCCCTCCGTTTATTTTATAAAGTCATTTCAATTTTGGGCACATGCGCATTCTAAAACGAGTGAATCTAGACTTATTTTACTATATACGTGGTCAAAATTAAAATGACAAGTAGTGTGTCTAGGGAAAAGGTAGTTTTTTAAATACGGGAGCAGTGGCCCGGAGTGCACCAAATCCTCACTTGTGAGAGCACCAATGCTATTCAAGCAGTTTGGCGTACAAGCCGGGGCCATGCATATCAATAAGTAATACTCCCTCCGAATGGTAAGAAGTGTGCCTTATAAAAGTTGAGGGAGGGAGTACAGCACTACTAGCACAAGGAGGCCGATTGATAAGTACCGAATAGTACGATGCGATCGAGGGTGAACGACTGAGACGAGCCATCCAACAAGTACCCACCCCTATACAGTACAGGTTGGGCCGCTGGGGTCCGGTTATCGCGTGTGTGCTTCTCAGTTCTCACCGTACAGCGCAGAAACATTTACTTCCCGGCTACACCGGCGTGTGTGAACGATGAAGAAGACGAGGACGACGACCTGAGACTCGTGGAAAAACATAGCGACCTGCACGTACGCAGATGGGGTACGACGCATGCACGAAGACTTAATTATGTGCATGATCGAGCACAGATTGAAGTCCATAAATTCGTTCCCGGCTCCACGTACGACCGTACACCATGGATAAGCTTTCACACAGTGTATGCATGGCCACGTTTATCCTGCTCTGACAGTAATACATGTGCCTGTGTGTGTCGACCCAACGCCGATTGACAAGTACTATGCGAGTGTGAACGATTGACACGAGCCATGCACATGATCGATCAAGAAGGGCATGCATGCACTGCAACGCATTCGTGACCGTGAACGAGATATAACCATCGAGGCGTTGTGTTTGTATCGTGTAGCCGTTTGGCGTTGTCGGTCGTCTTGGCATCTTCCTCTTTGTGATCAGTACACCTGGGCTCCCAGGGTGTATTCATGAAAGATATAACCATCAAGACGAGGACGACGACCTGAGACAACTCGTGGAAAAGTATAGCGATCTGCACGCCCAGATCGGGGCCGGTACCATCGTTATCTTCTCGATCCATCGACATCGAATTGAATTCCATAAATTCGCTGCCGTGCTCCACGTCGTACGTACGAGCCACCATGGATAAGCTTTGACACGGTGCATGGCCACGTTTTTCCTGCTAGATCTGACGCGTAAGACCTGTGCCTGTGCGTCAACCTAACATTATGTACGCATCTGTGCCTGTGCGTGTACCTGCAGGGGAGCATTAATCAGTTGCATGTGAGGGCTTCAAGATGCTGCATAGAGTATTTAAGCTAGGATATGATATTATATTATACTCCCATGCATGCATCTGCGTTGAGTAGACGGGCTCCTCCCTCAACAACTTCCCTTCAATCTCGGGCCCGTACTCAATTGACGAACTCGGCCTGATCCAGTGATCCGTCGACCAGAGGTCCGGCGTGCACAGAAATGTGGGGTAGTACGTGACGTGTATCCCATTCCCATGCATGCAAGATATGATTATATATGTGTTCCTTGAAAAAGATACAATGACTGATAGTCGATTGCGAAGAGATAGCAGACCATACCTTAGGTCAAGCATCAAACATGTATGCTGATGGTCAGGAAATCGATGCCCAAATGTCAGGAAATTGATGGGTATGCTGATATATAGTATTACAGCTTACCTAGCTACTTACTCCATCCACGGTCATGAAATCCGGCACGTCCACTTACGAAGGTACTAATTTGAGTGTACACAATTTCATAGCATGCATGCATCGAGGTCCATATCCCAAAAAAAGGCATTCAAGTAACCATTGAACAAAGACTCCAATAACAATATTTTGCGTTTGTGGGAATACGGAATAATTGTTGGTAAAAAAACAATCATAACAAAAAGAAGGTGTAAATTTTCGGATGGACAATGGAGAAATGAGTTCTACCGTGGAACGAACCTCCAAGCACCAACGGACAGTGGATGCATGAACGTTGTTCGGCCTGCATGTTAGAAAATCTACTGTCATGGACAATGCAACAACTATATATCAAAGTCACTCGTATGGGACCATGTGGGCAACTTGTTCTCGCTGTTAACTAATTTGTCCTCACTGTCAAAACAATGACCGCAGCAAAACCGTTACCAGACATAACCAATTAAGAACAGATCTTGGATTTTCATCCTGAAAGTTAAAACTTTGAACTTCACCTAGATGTCGCCCCCTCTTACATACTGTTGGCACGAATCATGAAACTCCAAGCCAGTTCCTCCTCGACACAAATACTCTGAACGCTATTGCTAGTCCTCCAAATCTCAGCTTCGATGACCTTCTACGTCTCTGACTTCACCATGAATTTGCCCATGGTGGCAACTGAAGCAGAGCTTCACAAAAAAAAGGCATTAATTCAAGTAACCATTGAACAAAGACTCCAATAACAATATTGTGTGTTTGTGGAAATAGGGCATAATTGTTGGTAAAATAAACCAATCATAACAAAAAAAAAATGTAAATCTTGGGTTGGTCAATGGAGAAATGAGTTCTACCGTGGAACGAACCTCCAAGCACCAACGGACAGTGGATACATGAACAATGTCCGACCTGCATGTTAGAAAATCTACTGTCATGGACAGTGCAAAACTATATATCAAGGTCACTCATATGTGACCATGTGGGCAACTTGTTCTCACTCTTAACTAATCTCTGTTGTGGATACACATCCAATGTACGGTCCATATCGGTTTTCAATTTCTTGATTGAAATCAACTCCTAGCGATCGGCGCAATTCTAGACATTTCAAGCATATAACATTCATGTTCTTTTTGGTAAATACTAAATTGATGAAATAGCGAGTCATGGTAGTTTTCTCTCTATGGTGACATCAATTTTATTAATGTGTTGACATAAAATATTGCTTTAACTTTTCATTACTATACAAACAAATGCTTTCGTATAACTGCCCGTTCTTATGGACCATGATGATTAGGTGGTCATCGTCAGAAACTTCTATAGTCTGTTCGACAATTCAGAAACTCGAACGTTATACATATGGTCGCTATGGCATGAGTTCCAAGCGTCGACATTTTTTTGTCCAAAAATTACTTGAGTTGTTGTGGATCAAGGACTCATCTTAACCAATCAAAGCATGACATGCATTTGTGGTTGGCAGAGTTATGCTTGGTAAAATCCTATCATAAAAAAATGTAGTATATATTTTGGGAGGGACAGAGTATATCAAACTGAGAGCATCTCCAGCCGTTGTACCCCCACGGACGATTTTTGCGGCCGATGGAGTTTTGCCGGCGCTAATTTTGCATGGGAGGGACGGAGGAGGGGGTGATAAGTCCATTTTGCATCACCGTTTTATGTTGTTATTTTCTGCTATTCATCGATATATTTCATGTTATGGTGCATCCCTTATGTTATTTGATCTTATTTTGCATGTTTCATAATTTTTGGAGAATAAACACCGGGACCAGAATTCTGATGGAAAAAGCACCGTCGAGATACCCTATTTCAGAAGATCAGAAGAAGAGGGGGGACATCGGAGGTATCTTAGAAGTCCAGAAGAGGGAGCCAGCCACGAGGAGAGCCGGAGGGGGGCCACCAGGGGCCCACACCATGGGGTGGTGCGCCACCCCTCTTGGCCGCGCCGCCACATGGTGTGGCCACCCTCGCCCACCTCTGGTCGATATTTTTCGCGTACTTGACCCCGAGGGAACCCTAAGCTCCAGACCATCATTGAAGAATTATTTCGCCGCCGCCTCGGGCGGAAAACACCCAAGAGAGAAAAGATCTCTGGCAGGGAGAAATCTGCTGGGGAAATTCCTCTCCGGAGAGGGAAATCATCGCCATCGCTCCAGGCATCATCAAGATCGTCATCGTCATTGTCATCATCATCACCAGCACAATCACCCTCATCATTCACCGTCATCGCTCCGGGCATCATCAAGATCGTCATCGTCATCATCATCATCACCAGCACAATCACCCTCATCATTCACCGTCATCCCGATGTAACAATTAGGGGCCTCAATCGTTGTTTTACATTAGATCTCTCTCCCGGTGTGGATTACTTGTTAGTAGTTGATGCTTGTGAGATTTATCGGTGTTAGCACTTTATGACCAGATTGTTATCATCCATTATATCACCTCTGATTAAGATCCATATGATGTCTTCTGAGTAGTTCGTTTAGTTCTTGAGGACATGGGAGAAGTCATGATGTTAGTAGTGAAATTATAATGAAGTAATATCTCGTGGTTCGGTATTTAAGTTGTGGTGCTATTATTCTAGTGGTGTCATGTGAACGTCGACTACATGATACTTCACCTTTATGGACCTAGGAGGATGCATTGTGTATTTGGCTACTAATTGTGGGGTTGCCGGAGTGACAAAAACCTAAACCCACATTAGGAAACCAATGCACGAGGGAGCATAGAATCCCGGAGTTTTTAAGGTTGTGGTTAGTCTATCTTAATTACTTTCTTGTATTTGCGGATGCTTACGAGGGGTATAATCACAAGTATGTATTAGTCCTAGTTGGGTGTTGCATTAGCATAGATTCACCCACACAACACTTCACGAACCAATGGATATCAATCAACCATAACGAAGCGAAAGCACTTGACGAAATTCCCATGTGTCCTCGAGAACGTTTGGTAGTCATAAGTAATACAACTGGCTTGTCCTTTGCTCTCAAAAGGATTGAGCCACTCGCTGCAATATTATAAACTACACTTTATTTACTCGCACTTTGTTTATCTGCTACATCAAAAACCTCCAAAAACCCGTTTGGTAGTGTTTACAGTGAATCCTCTATCAAACCTGCTTGTCAACACCTTCTACTCCTTGTTGGGTTCGACACTCTTATTTATCGAAAGTACTACGATACACCCCCTATACTTGTGGGTCATCAGGGGGCAAAGTTTCTCAACCGTTGAGCCCCCAGGGAGACGGGTTCGTCGGTGAAGTGTGGGTCATCAAGACTATTTTCTAGCGCCGTTGCCGGGGAGAGAAGCGCTATTGGTAAGTGGAATTGGTAAGACAAACTTTTACTGTGACTGATGTTTTTATTTTTGTTTGCTATTTTATTTCATTATGGAGAATGCTTTTGGTTCTCTGTTTAGGGGTACTTTTACCGTTGCTACTAGGGTAGTTAGTAACCCGTCTTCTGCTGAATTAGATCCTTATAAAATACCTACAAAAATTGTTGGACGTGTTATGGATAACTGCTATTACGGTGATGGAACTGTCCATCCCGGTGATGATTTGCTCTTTATACATGAATTATGCGAGTTATTCAGGTGTGCAGGTATTACAATGGATCAAGTTAATAGGAAATTATTTTCCTTATCGCTGAAAGAAAGAGCCGCTTAACGGTTCAAATTACTGAAGAATGGTGAATCTATTGGATGGGAGGAAATTGTTCCTCTCTTTTATTCTAAATTTTATCCTCCTAGTGAGATTCATAAAGACCGGAATCAAATCTATAATTTATGGCCTCATGATAGAGAGAGAGTATTGCCCAAGCGTGGGGGAGAATGAAGTTATTATTGCTTAAATGTCCTGTTCATGAACTCCCGAGAAATATTGTTATCAATAATTTTTATGCAAGACTTTCTCTTCATGATAAGGACTTATTGGATGCTTGATGGGGGGATAATAACCCGGTAGGCCAACTCCAAGGCGTAACCCGGCCCAAGGAACACGGTGCGCAATCTGGTTAAGAATAATGAAGCTTCTGGAAGGCCCGAAGTTTGTAGGCCTCGTAACCCGGATTGTGGGTTACGGTAAGGAAAGTTAGGGTTTGTAAGCGGTGTCCGGATAGGATTCAAGCTGCGCCTTGGAGAATAGGGCCAAGGGGGTACGGGCACTTTATAAACCGACCCCTAGGTCTAGTTTAGACAGAGATCCAAGAACCCTAGCAATATCGCTTGGTATCGAGCATCTAGTGTAACCCTAGAGTTGAGTTGTTATATCAAGATCGGAGACTCGGCGACTTTGATTGCCGGCTACCAGATCGAGTTGCATCATGTTTTCCTCTGAGCTAAACCCTCTCCCAAACGCCTGTGTCGTCTTGCCCCAAGATCAGTTACCCCCGGTAATGTCTGCCGTGATTATCCCACGACAGTTGGCGCCCACCGTGGGGCCTGCGTCCAAAGGTGTTTACATCACGGGAGAAGCTCGGAAGAACATGGAGAATCTTGTCGTGGGCGAGATCTACATCGACCACAAAGGAGAAAAGATGGTGGACGATTCCGGCTGGGGGCCAGAGTCGGATCACCTCGAGTCCGGATCTACGGTGACGATCGGCCGGATCAACATCTTCATCGGTATGGTACGTACGCCTGATTTAAAGGGACAATATCATGTGCATACTACAGGAACTCCTAGCAGGAACAAAGAGACATCAAAGCAAGCGGTAAACTCGGTTTCCTCGGCTGCACCGGGATACCTTAGATGGGCGGAACAAGAAGTAACGTGGAGTAGAAGAGATCATCCGGAAAGAGTAGAGCGTCCAGGAGTCTTGGCATTGGTGGTTGCTCCACAGGTTAATGGTTACGAACTGAAAAGGGTCCTGATGGACGGTGGAAGTAGCATCAACATCCTTTATTGGGAAACCTTCTTACGGATGAGTCTCAAAGAATCCCAGTTACAGAAAAGTTCGACAGTCTTTCATGGGATCGTGCCGGGTCACTCGGCGAGCCCCGAGGGAAAGATCACCTTGGAGGTTGCTTTCGGAGAATCGACGGATAATTATCGAGTTGAGTGGCTCACGTTCGAGGTGGTCAAATTGCGCAGTCCTTATCACGCGCTGTTTGGAAGACCGGCTTATGCTAAATTCATGGCTAGGCCGTGTTATGTGTATTTGCAGCTAAAGATCCCGGGTCCTAAACGGACTATCACCATACATGGGAACCGGGATATAGCGGCTGAGTGTGATGAAGGAGATTCAGTAATGGCCGAGCAAGCGTGCAGAAAGGAAGAACTCGAATATTACCGGTCTCAAGTAAATCTGGATGATAGAACAGCCTTGAAAAAGCCGAATACTGAGGACGAGAGAGCATAATTCAAGGCAGCGCAAGACACCAAGAAGGTAGATTTTGTCGAAGGTGATTCCACTAAGCAATTTACCATAGGGTCCAATTTGGGAAAAGAGCAGGAGAAGGCACTTGTGGAGTTTATTCGTTCAAATGCAGACGTGTTCGCCTGGACACCTAGCGACATGCCGGGTATCCCTACAGAGCTGGCCGAGCACAGTTTGCATGTAGATCCCAAGTCCAGGCCCGTGAAGCAGGGTTTGAGGAAAATGAATGAGGAAAGAAGGAAGGCTATAGGCGAAGAGATCGCTCGGCTATTGGCAGCCGGCTTTATCATGGAAGTATTTCACCCGGATTGGTTGGCAAACCCAGTTCTAGTGATGAAAAAGACCAATGAGTGGAGGATGTGCATTGATTTTACGTGTCTCAACAAACATTGCCCAAAGGATCCGTTCGCACTACCAAGGATAGATCAGATTATAGACGCAGTAGCAGGAAGCGATCTATTGTGCTTTCTGGACGCATATTCCGGGTATCATCAGATTAAGCTCAAGAGGGAGGATTGGGAGAAAACATCATTCATAACCCCTTTTGGGGCCTTCTGTTATAAAACTATGACGTTTGGATTGAAGAACGCCGGCGCAACTTACCAACGGTGTATTCAAAAGTGCTTCGAGGACCAAATTGGACGCAACGTCCATGCCTATGTGGATGATGTGGTCATCAAGACCAGGAAGGCGGAGACATTTATCGATGATCTAAAGGAGACGTTCAAAAACTTGAGGAGGTATCAGATGAAGCTTAACCCGACAAAGTGCGTGTTCGGAGTTCCAGCCGGGAAATTACTCGGCTTTATCGTTTCCGAGAGAGGAATCGAGGCAAACCCGGATAAAATCAAGGCCATCCAGAGTCTGAAAAAACCGGAAAATTTGAAGCATGTTCAAAAGCTCACGGGCTGCGTAGCAGCCTTGAGCCGATTCATATCCAGACTCGGAGAAAAAGCAATACCCTTGTACCGGCTCTTGAGGAAATCAGATAAATTCGTATGGGATCAAGAGGCGGATGAGGCGTTTGAGGCACTAAACAAGCAGTTATCTGAAGCACCAGTACTAGCGGCCCCGGGTCCTAAAGAACCTATGTTGCTATACGTGGCAGCCGGCCCCCGAGCCGTCAGCGCAGTAGTTGTGGTGGAGCGCAAAGAGGATGGGAAGGGTTACCCGGTCCAGAGACCGGTTTATTACGTCAGCGAGGTATTATCAGAAACAAAGCAGCGCTATCCGCATTGGCAAAAGTTGGTGTTCGGGGTCTTTATGGCTAGCCGGAAATTGAAGACGTATTTCCAAGAACACCCCATAACAGTGGTTAGTTCAATACCAATGTCGGATATCATCAAAAACTCGGACTCGACGGGAAGAATAGCCAAGTGGGCGATAGAGATGGGGGATTATCACATCAACTACGAACCCAGGTCAGCAATCAAATCTCAAGCTTTAATTGATTTCGTTAACGACTGGACACATACAGGCATGACTGCGACGGTTCCAAACTCCGAGTCATGGATCATGCACTTCGATGGATCTAAGCAATACGAGGGATCAGGAGCTGGGGTGGTGCTAACGTCACCCAAAGGAGATAAATTAAGTTACGTACTACAAATTCACTTTGACTGTTCCAACAACGTGGCCGAGTATGAGGCCCTATTGCACGGCTTAAAGGCAGCCAAGGAGATGAACGTCAAGAGGATACGGTGTTTCGGAGATTCGGACCTTGTGGTACAGCAGGTGTCAGGAACTTGGGATAGAAAGGACGCAACTATGGCAGCACACCGCAGGGAAGTTGATAGGGTTGCAGGATGTTTTTTCGGGTATGAGGTGGAGCATATAGACAGAAGAAAGAATGAGGCAGCCGACGCACTCGCTAGACTCGGCTCGCGCAGAGAGCCGGTTCCACCTAACGTTTTCCTGGACGAATTATGGCGACCATCAGTTAAAACCGAGTCAGAGGAGGAATTGGCAAATCAAGACCCGGATTCAGGACTTGTGGCCACTGTACGCACTATTCCCGAATGGACAGAACCGTTTTTGGCCTACCTATCGCGAGGCGAGTTACCACAGCAGGAGGTATTAGCAAGGCAAATTTTGAGGCGAGCAAAGGGATATTCTATCATCAATGGGGAATTATATAAGAGAAGCGCAGCAGGGGTCTTTTTGCGCTGCGTAGCGCCAGAAGAAGGCCGACAGATTCTCAAGGAAATCCATGAAGGCGACTGTGGACATCATGCGTCCACAAGATCTCTCGTGGCTAAAGCTTATCGACACGGATTTTTCTGGCTCACGGCTCTAGCAGACGCGGAACGATTGGTAGCAAGGTGTGACGGATGTCAAAGGTACGCTCGCCAAACCCATGTGCCGGCTATGGAGTTACGGACCATCCCGTTAACTTGGCCGTTCGCTGTCTGGGGTATGGACATGGTTGGCCCATTTCATATGTCACCATGCAAGAAGACACATCTTTTGGTGGCTATTGATAAGTTTACCAAATGGGTTGAGGTTATGCCAGTTACTAATTGCGAATCAGCCACAGCAGTCAAGTTCCTGAAAAGAATTATCTACCGGTTCGGGTATCCCCACAGCATAATTACCGACAATGGAACCAACATGTCCCTTGGTGAGATGGAGAGGTTCTGTGGCAACAATGGAATCCGGCTTGATGTCGCATCAGTGGCTCATCCGCAGGCCAATGGACAAGTGGAGAGGGCAAACCAAGAATTGCTTCGCGGATTAAAACCACGATTACGAGTCCCCTGTATCAGGGCAGCTGGTGCATGGGTCGAAGAACTTCCTTCTGTGGTTTGGGGTATCAATACTACGCCTAATAGATCTACTCAGATGACACCCTTCTTCATGGTCTATGGCGCGGAGGCAGTACTACCGAGTGATATTATTCATGATTCACCACGAGTATCAGCATACGTCGAAGTGGAGAATGAAAAAACCCGGCAAGATGCCGTGGATATGTTAGAAGAGCAAAGGGAACAAGCCCTGGAAAGATCAGCCATATATCAGCAGGATTTACGAAGGTATCATAGCCGGCACATGAAAACCCGGGTCTTCCAGGAAGGAGACCTGGTTCTGCGCCTGGTACAGTCGAACGAAGGAAAGCACAGTTATCACCACCCTGGGAAGGACCGTTTATCGTAAGCCGGAATTTGCATAATGGGTCATATTACTTGATAGATGCAAGGGAAGAGTCGACCACAGTTAATGACACCGCTCATACCACTTCATCTATGCAAGAAAGAGACAGACCGTGGAACGTGGCTCAGCTACGTCCATATTATACTTAGCAAAAATTATGTTGGCATATGAAATTGAACGATGTAACGGGCAGCAGGTTTTCAGACGTACTCTTTTCCTATCCAGGGTACCCTTGGGGACTGGACGGGTTTTTAATGAGGCGGCTTGCTGACCTAGATTTTTCATATCAAGTAAAGAGGTGATTATCAAGAAAAGAGATGATTATTATCAGGTTCTGTACTCGCAGTATGATGCGTATATCTAGGTCTTGGGGGCTGGTCGCTTGAATAGCACAGTTACGAACTCAAAGACCCGGCCATGATGCCTATGAGTTATAAGGGCCGATTACTTGCAAACGAGTACGGCTACAATCTTATAACCGGACAAAGAAGTCCAAATTTCTTGGCTATTCTTACTTAAACTCGATGTGACTCGCACTAAAGTGGCATGATTTGTTCGCTTACGATTACAGTCAGCCATGAAACCCGACGGGGCTTGACTGGCCACGTTTTCGTGTAGATGTAACAACATGGTATCCACGCGAAAGCCGGCTTACAGTACAAGATAGTCAAAAGGGTCATCTAAACCACAAGTTATGCAGAGTACAAGGCTAACAGCTGGAAACTCAACGATTATTAAGCATAACTTCAAATCCTATGTGAAACGACTCAAGGATCTTTGTGAATTTAGCAGCAGGCAACTCGTTCTCCTTTCAAGATCAAGTGTCCTAGACGTGGAGATCCGGGTCCGGGCGACTTGAAATCTTGAAAAGAGAAAAAATTGCTTACTTGTTAGAATTCCAAAAACCCAAATATCCGAGTCTTGGGGACTTGGGGACTTACAAGCAAATCCGCTTGTCAACACCCATGAGACCCGGAAATCGAGTTTCACAAAAGGAACAATAAAGAAAGCCGGATATCGAGAGCAGATGGATAAATTTAAAAAGGCCGGAAGAGGCATAGAGTATATCAAGACCTTAGCGTACATTACAAAATCCCGGTGAAAAGATATCAAAGGTGCACAGGCGCACCACCCAAAATATAATTGTTTAAACATCACATTGGCCGACCGGCGCATAAGAAGAGGCATTAGATATCAGATATCACTCGGCGTTCATCTTGGCCTTGCCCTTGCCATCATTGGTGGTAGCAGCAGCACCCGGATCAGTAGTACCAGCCCGCGCAGGAGGTGGAACGACTGGTGTCGAGGTAGCGGGGGCAGAGCCGGCTTCAGCTTGCTTCTTGGCAGCCTCCGCCCTCAACGCAGCAGCTTCCTCCTTCCACCGAGCCAGCATATCATACGGCTCGGGAAGATCCGACTTGATCGCTTCTCCAGCAGCATCATATGCTGGAACAAGGATATCAACATCCAGGTCATCAGCGATCACGCTGGCCGGGTAACAGACCTCCTTCTGGACAGCCTGAAAATCCTTCACCGAGAACTTGGACCCATCAAGCTTGAACTCTGGGAAGCCGCCCATAAGCTTCACTAGCTCGAGCTTGGGGAAATAAGCCTTGGCAAGTGCAAGCCCCCGGGTTACTCCAACCCGGCAAGACGAGCGCTTCCAGTGCCAAATCCACTCAGGAATAGTGGAGAAGGCATCCAGCATCCTCTTCAGATCAACATGTCCTTTACCCGGCCACCGTAATTCCTGAAGGATCCATTTGGTTCCGGCACATAGCTGTCGGATAACGCTCTTCATAGTTTTCAGCCTGGCAATGTCATCCTCATCCGGCATGGTTTCGTCCGGGCCTGAAGAAATGGAAACGTAAGTCGGGAAAACTCTTGCTATCTATCAAAAGGATAAACCCGGAGGAAGAAACGTACCAAGTAAAGCACGATATGTGTCAGAAATTTGGACAGAAAGTCTTGTTAGATCATCTTCTGCCTTGTGAGCCCTTTTCCTATACTTCTTCATTATCATCCTATTCCTCCTGGCCTCAGCCTCGGCTGCTTCACGCAAAGCCACCTCCTTTTCAATGAGCTTGGTGGCGTCTGCCAGTTTCTCCTCAGATTGAGTCACGAAAGACTGTATGGATGCAAACAAGGGTTAGCCGGATGGAGGGGCAAGTTATCAGTCGCTTGTATCATAAAGTCCCAAGCAAATTACGAATCAATTCACTTGGAACTTGGGACTGGATAAGTACACAAGCAATGTCAGTCCGGTTTACCTCGTGTTTGACTATTAAAGCCCCCAAGATGTTTTCTTCATTAGCCCTTAAAGTGCGCAAAGTTTCCAGCATCTGGGCAAACGTCAGTTCCTCGGGTCGAGTACCGGAAGAGCCGGCAGCCTGGTCGCCTGGTGGGGGAGCTCTCCCCGCCCTTGGGGTCGAGACCCGGACAGTTTGAGCATCAGGGTTGGGAGAACCCATCCTTGTATCCAGAACCTCGATCTCCTCGTCCACTGGTTCCGACGAAGAAGGAGATCCGGCAGCTCGGTGAAGTGGATTGTTCAGAGGGCCTTGTCCCTAGTTATTCTCAGTATCACCGCCGGTTGTGGCATCTACGTTCTCAGTCGGCTCCTCTGCCCGATGGTTATCCGTCTCTACATTTTCCGGATCACTGACGGTGACTTGAGTGCTAAAAGAAAGATGAGAGGGTGCAATTAGCAGTGGTGGTGAAAACTTGTCAGACGTCAAAGGAAATCATATAGCAAAAACTTGCCCGGCATTCACGGTATAGTCCGGCGGGAGCTCGCCGCTGGAAGCAGATGAAGTCGTCACAGGGACCACTAACGGAACCCGGAATTGCCCGGCGCGTGGATGGTTGGGAGAAGGGTGGCGTTGAGGAGAGTCGGAAGGACGAGACAGAGGAGCACTGGCACGATGGACGGAGGAGGTGGAGATGCCCGGGTTAAGGGGATCTTCGCCCGGAGAGCTCCGAGTTACTCTGCGTTTGGCTGGGAGGGAATCCTTCAAGCACGACGAGTTTGATAATTGATGGTTAAGTCGTCGCATGGCGTCAAAGGAGTAAGGTTCAGAGGATAACGAGGAGAAAGGAACCTTGGACACTGCCCCTCTGGCCTTCCTCTTGGCTCCAACTGTGGCCTCTGGATCAGATTCGGTAGCCTCCGGGTCATCCTCGTTGGTCTCACCTTCGTCCTCCAGCCCTGCGAATCGGGTGTGTGTTCGTGGGAAAAAAGTTAAACGGGAGGAAAATGATACAAGTAAAGATTATACAAGTTCTGTGCAAATACCTTCACTATCATCAGCCGGCTCGTCCTCTTCTTCCGGGTCTCTGGAAGGGGGGGAGGGTTCAACTCTCCAGAAAGGGTCATCAGACTAAGACAAAAGAATGAGACTAAGGGTTAGAAGCTGTATCAAGTCAAAATGTGGAAATAAGTTATGAATATCGGATATTACCGCTGGAGCCGGGTTTTCCCGAGTAAATGGGGGTAACCCGGTGATGCCCTTTATCACTTCTAGCTTCTCTGTCAAGAAGCCCGTGATGGTCTTGTTGGTATCGCCGGTAGCAAAGCTCTTGGTGGAGTATCGGAGTGCATCTGTGGTATGCCCCGAATACTCGCACATCAATTTGGTGCGGATGGAGTTGGGTTGGATCCGAAAATCAACCCATGTTTTTACTAAATTGAGCCCGAGGAGGCCTTGGGCTGAGAGGATGGCTATCTTGGCTAATGAGGGAAGGATCGCCTCCCTGTCTGAGTCTGGTGCAAAGGCATTGAAAGACTCGGAAGGTTCGAGGAGGCTCTCCGAGTAACCCGGCAGTTTCTTTTCGCTGTCCGGGGAGGTATCGTGGCAATAAAAGAAAGACAACTGCCAATGCTTGACGTGGGAGTTTAAATTGAGGGTTGGCATCGGTGAATTCTTGCGGCGTTGGATGGATACCCCGCCGCAAGTAAGAAGTGCTCCGTCACCACTTTCGCGGCACGACTTACACTGGAATAATTCGATGAAGAGAGTCAAACTTGGCGGTATGCACAAGTACGACTCGGATAGAACGATGAAGTGGGTAATATTCAACATAGAGTTAGGCCCTATGTCGAATACCCGGAGGCCATAATGGCTTAAGACCTCCCTAAAGAAAGGGTGACCCGGAGGACGGAATCCCCGGGTCACGTGCTCTACGAAGCAGATTACCTCGTTATCGGCGGGTGTGGGCCGGGTCTCGTTGCCCGGCGCTCTCCAGTGAATGTCCTTCTGAGAAGGGAGAATTCCTAATTCGGCTAGCTCGTCCAACTTGGCCTTTGTAGCTGTGGAACGCCCCCAGTTGGCGGATATGGTTTGGGTAGTCCTTGCCTGAGTCGGCTGTTTTCCTTGCCGTTTGGGAGCCATGGGATCAACCTGCAAAACACAAGAAAAAGAGGCATAGGGAATAAGACCCGGAAGTGTTGGATTATCCGAGTGTAAGGTATCAAGAAAGTATGAGGCTAAGAACTATCCGGGTATCACGCTATGAGGTGGAGGTTACAAGGTATCCGGGTGTTAAGTATAACTGCGGAGATTATTGGTCACTTACGTATGGAAAAGCATTTGGGGAAGATGGATGGTTGCCCATGTATCTACTGCAAGCAAAATAGCTGGAAAAGGAGGATTTTCCGGGTGTTAATGCAATGAGCGGAAAATCGAGGAGGAATGGATCTAGATGGGAAAATTTGCGAGCGATTTTACGGGGGATTTGGTGATTAGTAATGGTAGGAGGATGAGTTGTAACTATCTAGCAGGTGGTTGAAGGAGTTGGCGAGCATCAAATCGATCTAATTCGATGCAACCGGAAGAACAGCTCACGGGTTGACCTAGATCCAATCCTGGATGAATTGAAAAGTTGCGGGGCTAAATTAAACGAGTGCAAGGGGCTTACTGGAGATATTGGAGTCTAGCGCGACGGCGGCGAACGGCGTGGCTCGAATGCCCCTTTGCGACTCTTGGCGAGTGGAACGAAGGCGCGGCGGTGAAGCTTGGCGGCGGCGCGAGATGGCTCGAGGGCGAATGCGGTCGGCGGCAGCTTTGCTTGGAGCTGACGTCGTTTGTATGGGAGGACGTCCCCGGCAGCATCCTCCTCCGCCTCGCCGCCTACATCCGCTCCCACACTGGAGTCATGCCTTGCGCAGTCAGGGGCAGGGGCGGCCACCTTAGCTCCCCTTCTTTCCCTCCGGCGCCGCGCTGCAGCTCGCCCTCCTGCCGCCTCCTTCCGATGCTCCCCAACAAGGGCCATGCCGCCTCCTTCCGATGTTCCCCAACAAGGGCCCTAGAAACTGAGCTTGGAGGCGGTCCAATCGCTCGGCTCGTGCGTCCCTGTCGCCCAGGTGGAATTCTCCGCGCGTGTTGCGCCTCCTTCAATACCGGTATCCAGCTCGCCGCCCACTGAATAAATGGTCGAAGAGGAAGAGGCCGAATCCCGTTGCGGGAAGCGAAGTGCCATGAAAAGCTTCCCGGCGGCCGGTGGGTGGCCGTAGCGTCTCCAACGTCCTCTTCTCCGATGTCTCCAACGGAGAGAGAGGGATGGGGGTGAAAAAAGAAATGGAGGAGAGAGACGGACCGATGGTGGGAGAGAAAAGGAGGAGAGAGAACCAGTAGACACTGACACTGGCCCATTTTTCATACAAAATAGAGCAGTTTCGCCACACCTGCCCACCGGTGCCCTGGATTTGGTTGGGTACGCCGGAATTTTTTTTGCTAAAACCGGCGCAAAATAGCCTCCTCTGGATGCGGCTGGGCCTTTTTCAGTGCCGGCGCTGAAAAAAGTTGCGTAGAGGGCGTTCGTGGGAATGCTCTGAGTTGCATGTTCGGCTAGCTCGTTCTGACTGTTGACAAGTCTACGTGAGGATACACACTCCATCCGTAGTATGGTTTAGCTATTTAGCGCCATTTATTTATTTTTCTTTTGCGCACCATACCGGTTTTCAATTGTTTGATTGAAGTTATCTCCTAGGGACCGATGTCTTGTACATATTTAAACCACATACTAGCTGGCTACTCTGCAAGTCATGGTCTCTGCAAGGAGAAATTGTTTTCTCTCTCGTTTGTCACGTCATTCAATTTGGTGGCAGGGCCGAAAGCCTATTTTCTCCATTCATCAGTTACAAAGAAAAATGTTACTGCCTCCATCCAGAATACTCCGTCACATGCCGGCCATGCTATAAGTAAACTAGATGATTCCCCGCGCGTTGCTGCGAAATTATTGCAAAAATGTAGGCGGCGAAAGAGGTAAAGCCATATTGTTAGAGGTGGTGTTTTGGCACCCTAGAGCGTACCCTCCTAGTTTTTAAAATATATTTTTAGACACATTTAAAATATCAAAAAACTTGTACCAAAAATTTCCGTGTGCATGTCTATATTCTACGTGCTCGCGAAGTCATTTCACAAAAAACAATATTTCTGCATGTGTAAAAAGACAAAAATTTGGTGCTAAAAAGGCATTTTTTGGAGATATTTCTATTAACACAAACCATAAAAATGTCAGTTTTTCTTGAAATTTGGCTTGGGTACATGAATTAGCTGCAAAAAATTATAAGATCAAAATGAAGCTCACCTAGATGAATAAGCGTTAAAGGCAATGTTGGAGTGTCAAAATTGAATGCAACCAGTATACAATATAAACAATTGATAAGCAAAAGCAGTTGTCATCATCTGACGAACAGAAAAATCGTACAAAATTGACTAAACTATAATATGGAGTTCAGCTGTCACTGTTTGGAATTCCAGTTCCACAAAAACTGGAAAGCTGATGCAATAGTACGAAAAAATTAGTCAAAATTAATGAGAGACAGAGAGTATCACCGCTTGAATGGTTGAGAAAGAAAGGAATAAGTACTGACGTACTACTGAATGCCAGTACAAAGGCTTTTCTCCAAGACAACTGGTCCAAATATCTTGTATGATAATTTTGCATAATATTACGTACACCCCCAATTATATTTTACCATTAAATATCAACATATATTACGCATAATGGAAGCTAGTGTGTAAAGCCTATATGATGAAGCATGTATATACTATATATAAGAGGTATCAGAAGGTATTTACCTTTCCATACATGAGAATATAATTATGTAAATGGAAATGGTTCCATCAGTCACCAATATCACAAAACACTCGTGTAGGCCATAGCATTTGAATGGGAAAAAAACAGTGGAATTCAGGTTTGATTTATATAGTACTCAGGGACGCCTGAAACAAAGTGTCAGATTGGTAGAGCCCTGCAGATTTTGAAGAAAATACCCTGCATCTTGTCCAGTGCATCATCCAACACCCCAACAACCAGCCATATACCATAGCCAACTCAAAAGTGTATTTGTACAAATAATAATTAGGTAAAGACCCGATCCAAATATCTTAACACCATTCAAAGATCAAAGATCCAGTGTGAAGGTGCGACACACCTGGACAACCTAGGTGATGCCTCCCTTGCTAATATACGCGATCTGGACCTCCACAGCTATGCGGCGCGGCGTGGCCATGTTGTTCACTGACGATTAGCGGATGGAACCAAAAACAATAGCCGGCTCATGGAAGATAGAGAATGCTTGAAACATTGAAACAATCGTGGATGTGCACATAGAGCTCCGGATGAAATCCCATGGTGGCGAGGCTGCCTGAGGCATATGGATGAAAGCCCTAAAAAAAAACTTGTGGTGGTGTACTGAGAGCGAGCATATCGGGTTAATTTGAAGGCCAAAATCGACTGCTTACATCCACGCCTGTTAGACTTCTTTCAGTTTCAAGAGTACTCTTAATTGCAGGTTAGTACTCGACTGGAATAGGATGGGTGAAGGCGAGAGAAATAAATGGGAAAGGAGATGTGTGGGCATGCGGCTGCTTGTCTGATATACGTTGCTGAAATGTTTTTTTTTTTCCTTTTCAATGCGTGCAGATTTGCTTACATGGCAGGATAGAATTGCTCATACATGATGAGGTGGATACCTTGCATGTTGAGAGAAATATCATTAGTGGGCTGCTCCCATTTAGATATTATAGATGTGCTATGCATGCATGCATGCGATGCAGCACTCCAGCGATGGAGTATTTATTTAAAACCTGATTCTGTATGGTCAGAACCAAACTTATACTCCATTTACGTGCCTATAATCTGATCAGCCCTAGCTCGGCAAAAGACAAAGACGTAAATGTTATTTTTGGTTATCCAAATTTAGTTACGTTGATAAAAGGCTGAACTTCTGACGAGTAGAGCGTAGCATCATGGGGTCAAACGTTGGCTCATCGTGTTTGCACGACAAATGTGGCCCGCACGGAGGGGGTACTGTACGATTTGTTGACGAGTTGGATCCGGATTCTATCTTGTCTAGACTTTACTCCTTTATATATATCATGTAAGACGCCGGTTGGGATAAGTCGCAAGTTGTAAATATCGGCGTTTTTAACACACCCGAAAATAGTGAAATTTTGATGGCTGACGTCCGTGGTTTTTCTCTTCCTCATTGGAAGAGTTTTCCACGTTAAAAATCGCGTGTCCTCGTGTGTTAATCTTTTTTATTTATCGCTTATTTGTGCTATCGTTTATAATAGTAGAACATCTAACGACGTTCCATTAGGGGGTTATCGGACGTGTTGGCGCGAAAACAGCCCTGGAACCCACCCAATAGCAGCAAAGGTGACGGACGAACCTAATATAGCGTCCGGAAATTCCGTTTCGTTCCCGGTCCATAGGGACGCTAACGGGATCACCGCAACCGTGGCAACAGACGACACGGGTGGCCTGGCCATCAAGCAGATCTGATCCTTCTAGATCTTCTCTGTTTTTAGTTTTAGTTTTTCCAGATATGTGTGTTGCAGCTTTTAAACGAAGTAAAAAAGGTTGTATATTAGATCCGTACAAAGTAAAATTACCCCGCATGTCGGATATATACTGAATAGGGGTATAGAAGATGATAGACAAAGAGCCGGACTACCAGGGTGGCCTACATGGTAATGGGCTTAGGTCCATTGGGCGGCCCAGTAGTCCGACGCACAGAAGCCGGATTCTAGAAGAACCCGGATCACGGCCCGCGTGATCTGGCTTGGAGGAGAAGACGGATTCCTTGCTTTCCAAGTTACAAGTTAAACGTAGTCTTCTAGGTTTCTTATTATGTAAGCCCTAATCCGGCTATTATATAAAGCCGGACGGGAGATAGATTAAAACAAGTTAGACACAAGTTCAAGCTCTACGCAACTCGCCGAGAAGCTCATCCTCGCCGAGAAGCTCATCCTCGCCGAGAAGCTAGATCTACACCCTCACACTGTAACCCTGATAAACGGGCTTTAGTCCCAATTAGTGAGAAGTGCAGGAGTAGGTACGCCGTACTGTCGCGACGTACCGAACCTGGGTAAAATCCCGTGTTCTGTGTTACTACGCTATCCCGTTACCCCACGTCTCTACCGTAGTCTCATGGCACCCCCGTCTATGAAAACTACTACGATGTCTCGACAGTTGGCGCCCACCGTGGGGCAAACGACGTCAGGCGTGAAATTCCGATGTGGGATACTTGGCGGAATTGGAAGATCGATCACTGTCGGAAGCTTGGAGTTCGACGACGACGTCGGCCGCTTCCTCGACAACGGATCCTATATACCGGCGCAAAACCACCTGGTAAGTGCCTGCGTGTTACCGATCGGATCTGCTAACATCTTTATCGGACTAACTGCAGAGGCAATGGGGTTTTGCGGTGGAAGCAAATTTATCCCACCCGCCCTATACCCAGTCGAAGACGACTATGATGCCGGATTCTGCTCAGATCGCCAACAAAAAAGTGATACACACTTTACCGGCATGGTGCAATCCGAAATCGCTGAAAACACGGATGACGGAAATCCCGTGCAAGAGGCAGATAACAACCTACCCGTCATAGAGACGGAAGAAGAAACACCCGTCACAGAGGCGGAAGATCCGACATCCATCAACAAGACGATGAACTCGGAAGCAGAGTCCGTGCTTGCCGCCATTGAGGCGAGGTTGGAGTCGGAAACCGGATCGGATAACTTCGACTCCGAAGACGAAGACGAGGATGCCTTCGTAAGAAAGGTTAAGTCCTTTCAAGAGGGATTCCATGAAGTGCTAATGGCAAAACCAGCTGATACAACGGGCGCCGGCAGCCAGGAAAGCCCTAAAACTCCTCCGCCGGTGGAAGAGAGAGAAGACGGAGAAATGTCTCCGATATTCCCCAATGTTAAGGAGATGACAGAAGATGAGCCTGTCAAAAAAACCTCCCTCTTCCAAGAAAAAGCACCGTGCTTCTAAAAAACTCCAATACAAACTCCGGAAGAAAAAATCAGCCGATCTCGCTGATGAAAACCTGGAAGTTGGAGATGTTATCGGCACAAAGCCAGCGGAAAAGAAATCTAAGGAAATCACTGCTCCGCCAATGACGGAACAAGAAGAGCAAGAGCTATTACAAACACCAGTGGGACCAGACGAACCCCCTGAGTTGCTGGAAGCCAGGAGACAAGCTTTCCAACGGCAACAGCAACATCTGCTTAGATCTCGGCAACATCTCCAACAAACCCATAATGACATCAAAGTCATGAAGGAAGAAATAGAGGAGTACGAGAGAAAGCATAGATCCGCGTTAAAACCTACTAGGTTACCCGGAATTGCAAAACCGGAAGAACTGCCGCCAAAAGAAAGGTTCTATAACCCATCTTGGCAAAAGCAGTTAAACGGCAAAGATGCCAAGGGCGAACCAATATACAAAACCGCAGCAGAAAACGCGGAAGCAGCGTTCGCCATCCTAAACAACGATCTGTACTCCAACGGGGAAAAACTCCAAGGGGTGTATGCTTTCCTAGGAAAAGCATTACAGCAGCAACAGCGAGGCCAAGAACGATCAGGGAGGCTGCATGATAATTCTGCTCTCTGCAAAACAGCTACTTGCGCTGCTGGAGCACCTGGACCGGAAGAACCCGGAGATTCGGATAAAAAAGAGGATCCGAGAAAAGACAGGAAAAACCCAGACAACCGGGACGCAACGTCTAGAATCGGACCTCATCTCCCAAAAGATGGATATAAACCACACGATCGGGAAGACAAACACCGGAATGACGGCAAAATAATGCCACCTCCGAGAAACCCAGCTGAAAAAGCTGGAAGATATGATATACCTCACAGACGTGAAAGGTCCCGGACACCTCCTAAGGATAAGGAAAGGCATAGAAGCAGAACTCCGCCTAAAGGACGTGAACACGGAAGAGATAGAGATAACCTCGGAAAAGCGCGTCCGCGCAACAATGGAAACGAAAGGAGCAGATCCCCTTCTGTCCATTCAGCCGGGAGATATTCTGCACACATTGATAGAGCAGAAAAGGATGATCTATACTTTGGTCCTAAGTGTTTTACTGACAGGATCCGAAGGATAACCTTGCATTCTGGCTTCGCCAAAGTTGGTCCAACCTACCAAAAATATACCGGCAGCACAAACCCGGATACCTGGCTCTCAGATTATTATACAGCCGTCCAAATCAACAATGGGACAGACCTGGAAGCTGTCAAGTTTCTTCCCCTAATGTTGTTAGACGGAGCCAGAGATTGGATCAAGGTTTACCATCAAGAACTGTCGACAGCTGGGATGATATGGCTAGAGTATTCACTCAGCATTTTCGGGGAACATACAAACGCCCAAATAGCATCAACCAGCTGAACCGTTGCACCCAATTTGAGGACGAACCATACGTGGATTTCATCTCCAGATGGACTGCAATGATGAATAGTTGTTCTGGAGTAACTGACGTACAAGCAATGCATGCTTTCGTCAATGGCCTAAAACCCGGACTCGTACCGTTCATGGTTGGTTCTAAACAGCACAAGGATCTCGGATCTATGCTTACAACCGCTAATGAGCACGCTGCAGCCGAAGATGATATCAGAGCAAGAGGAGGCAATATTGAGTCACTAATACTCGCCAAGAAAACCCCTCGTTCTGACAAAAAAGGAACTCCAGAATAAACGACAAAGCCCAAGGAGGTCAACATAGCCTTTGGAGGAGATAAGGGAAATAAGTGGAAAGGTCGCAGCCCAGATCCAATCAATTACACTCCCGAAGAATGGGAGAGAATTAAGTCGGAACCCTGCGTCCACCACTCGCAATTTGGGAAACCAACCCACACAAACGCGCAATGCCGGCTAAACAAGCATATGAAAGGCAATGCAGGATCCGGAAATAAAGGGAAGGGTTCCAAAAGGAAACCTGCCAAACAAAAGCCAGAAGCTGAAAAAGAAGACAGTGAATCGGACACTGATGACAAAATCCAGGAACAACAGCGAAAGGGCGAACCCAAATTTCCGAGAGTTGACGGAGAAGCAATGTTAACTTTCTTAGCAACCCCGTCAGCAAAGGTGGCCAAAAGAACACTTCGGGAAATAAACGCGGTTATTCCTGCGACCCCTAAATTCTTGAAGTACTCCAACACACCGATAGTCTGGGATCAGTCTGATCATCCCGGAAATATCCCTGAACCCGGCACACAAGCTCTTGTTGTCAGCCCTATTGTTCAAAACACTAGGCTAAGAAGAGTGCTGATGGACGGAGGATCCAGCATTAATATAATGTACCTGGATACACTGAAACACTTGAAGATCTCCGAGTCCCAGCTCAATTACAGCAATATACGCTTCCACGGCATTGTTCCTGGCAGGCAAGCACGATCCCTAGGAGAAATTTCCCTAGATGTCACCTTCGGAGATAAAGATCACTTCCGGCAGGAAAAAGTATCCTTCGAAGTAGTGCCGTTCGAAAGCGTGTATCACGCAATACTCGGACGTCCGGCTTTCGCCAAATTCATGGCAAGATCCTGTTATATCTACAACAAGCTGAAAATGCCAGGACCCAAAGGAGGAGTAATCACCATAGCCGGTGATTTCAAGCTGGCAAATGAGTTGGAGAAAGAAAACGCCCTTTGCGCTCAGAGAGTTATAGCAAAGGAGGAACTGAAGGAATTAGCCAAGGAGGTATCGCCGAAAGAAATGCCGGCAGGAAAAGAAACTCGGAAGCCAACAGATAGTTTCAAGGCGTCCGAGAATACAAGACAGGTAATCCTAGATCCCAAAGATCCGACAAAATTTGTCGTCGTAGGGACTGGGATGACCGACAAATAGGAAGGCGAGCTCATCAAGTTCCTCCGTGAGAACTGGGATATTTTTGCCTGGTGTCCAGCTGACATGCCAGGCGTACCCAGGGAACTTGCTGAGCACCAACTCAAGGTTATTCCCGGATCAAAACCCGTCAAACAAGGTCTCCGTCGCTTTGACGGAAGAAGACGGAAGGCTATTGGCAAGGAAATTATCCGGCTTTTAGCAGCGGATTTCATCAAGGAAGTAATCCATACTGATTGGTCCGCAAATCCGGTCCTAGTACCGAAGAAAGACACCACTGCTCTTAGAATGTGTATAGATTACACAGGATTGAACAAGTTGTGTCCGAAAGATAGGTTCGCGTTACCGCGAATCGATCAAATAATAGATGCCACTGCAGGCTCCGAGCTTTTAAGCTTTTTGGATGCATACTCCGGGTACCACCAAATACGCATGAAAAAGGAAGATCAAATCAAGACTTCTTTTATAACCCCGTATGGGACGTACTATTACGTAACCATGCCTTTTGGCCTGAAGAACGCAGGTGCAACCTACCAGCGTTGCATGCAACGCTATTTGCATAGTCAGATTGGCAGAAACGTCCATGTTTATGTGGACGATATCGCCGTCGTAACCAAGGAAAAAGATACACTCCTTGAGGATTTGCGAGAAACTTTCGAAAACTTACGCACTTACAAGATGAAGTTGAATCCATCTAAGTGCGTATTCGGGGTTCCCTCAGGAAAACTTCTGGGTTTCATTGTTTCCCACAGAGGAATAGAAGTTAACCCGGAAAAGATCAAGGCAATCTTGAACATCTCAAAACCTACATGTGTAAAAGATGTCCAAATATTGACGGGTTCCGCTGCAGCCGTCAGCAGATTTATCAGTCGGCTAGGGGATAAAGCCTTACCACTCTACAAGCTGCTGAAGAAATCCGACAAGTTCGAATGGACAGAAGAGGCTGATGCAGCGTTGGCCCAGTTGAAGGAAACCTTGATGAACGCTCCCATCTTGGCATCTCCAAAAGACGAAGAACCCATGTTATTATACCTTACGGCTACAAGTCGGGTTATTAGTGCGGTAATCGTTGTGGAACGGACAAAGGAAGAGCAAAGCATACCAGATCAACATCCGGTATATTACATAAGCGAAGTTTTTTCCGAATCCAAACAAAGGTATCCGCACTACCAGAAACTGGCATATGGCGTATTTTTCGCATCCAGAAAACTGCGCCATTACTTCCAAGGGCATTCCATAACAGTGGTATGTAAAGCACCACTAGGGGATATTATAAACAATGCGGAGGCAACCGGCCGAGTAGCTAAATGGGGCATCGAGCTGGCAGCCTTCGACATTAAGTACCAGCCAAGGACGGCAATAAAATCCCAAGTTTTGGCAGACTTCGTTGCCGACTGGACAGAAGCAATGGAAAAAACACCGATGCCAGAATCCGAGTACTGGATCATGCACTTTGACGGATCCAAGATGAAGGAAGGAGCTGGGGCTGGCGTAGTCCTAAAATCTCCCAAGGGAGACACAATGGAGTACGTATTGCAAATACACTTCAACGCCAGTAATAACGTGGCAGAATATGAAGCTCTGCTTCATGGCTTGCATATTGCAAAAGAAATAGGGGTAAAACGCATCTTATGCTATGGAGACTCGGATTTGGTACAGCATCAGCTCAACCAAACCTGGGACGCGAAAAGCCCTATAATGGCCGAATATCGGAGGACGGTGGATGAGTTCGCCATCTGTTTCTTCGGGTTCGAAGTCCTTCACATAAAAGGGAGGAAAATTGGAATGCGGATGCGTTAGCCCGCATGGGATCAGAGAGAGTAAAAACTTTACCACCAGGGGTATTCGTCCAGCACTTGCATGAACCATCCATAAAAGGTGGAGACGTTGATTACCCTCTGGCATCTGAAACAATCGAGGTCATGCTCGTTAAACCGGATTGGACAATTCCATACTTAAACTTCTTAGTCAATCAGAAGTACCCGGAAGGAGCAGACGAAGTCTTGCAAAGGCAAATACAGCGTCGATGCAAAGGATACGTGGTGATCAACGACCACTTGTATAAACGCAGTACTTCCGGAATCTTTCAACGGTGTATTTCACCAGAAGAAGGAAGAGAAATACTGGAAGAAATCCATGCCGGCGATTGCGGACATCATGCTCAATCAAAAAGCATTGTCAAAAAAGCATTCCGGGCGGGGTTTTTCTGGCTAACAGCCAAGTCAGACGCCGAGCGCATAGTGAATACGTGCGAAGGATGTCAATATTACGCCAAGCAGACCAATTTGCCGGCCCAAGCACTTAAAACTATCCCTATCACATGGCCGTTTGCGGTCTGGGGGCTAGATATGATGGGACCGTTCAAAACTGCAAGAGGTGGACTTACACATCTACTCGTAGCGGTAGATAAGTATACAAAATGGGTGGAGGCTAAACCCATCAAAAAGCTGGATGGCGCAACTGCCAGAAATTTCATTATTGATTTAGTAATGAGGTATGGCGTCCCACATAGCATAATAACTGATAACGGGACAAATTTCTCCATTGGAGAGTTGGCAAAATACTGCCAACAAACGGGAATCCGCTTAGATCTTGCATCTGTGGCACACCCGCAATCTAATGGACAGGTTGAAAGAATGAACAGTTCAATCCTGCAAGGAATACGCCCAAGACTCGAATCTCCTCTCCATAGAGCAGCTGGAGCGTGGGTAGAAGAGCTACCTTCCGTGTTGTGGAGTATTCGAACGATGCCAAATAGGTCAACTGAGCAAACCCCGTTTTTCCTAGTTTATGGTGCGGAAGCTATTCTTCCAACGGACATGATCCATGATAGCCCAAGAGTGCAGAATTTTGACGACTCGGATGCCGAAGAAGCACGACAGGATGCCGTTGATCTCTTAGAAGAGGAACGAGAACTTGTGCTTCAAAGATCTGCCATCTACCAGCAAGGTTTACGACGTTATCATAGTCGGAAAATCAGGCATCGTTCTTTTAAAGAAGGTGACTTAGTGCTGAGATTGGTGCAGCAAAGGAAGCACAAATTGGCCCCAGTATGGGAAGGACCATTTGTCATCAGTAAAGCCATGAAGAATGGATCATACTATCTTGTTGACATTCGAGATACGGAGGACGATCCCGAGAAGCCGAATCGCAAAAGAAAGAGAAAAATAGATGATGAACTAGGAGAGACAAAGAGGCCTTGGAGTATCCAGCAATTACGTCCCTTCTATACTTAGTTCAATTTCTATGTAAACATCTTTGAGACCATGAAATAAAGTTGTCGGAATGTTGTCATTCATATTCATTATAAGTACAAAATATTTCCGCCTCATCTATTTCCCAATGATCTCACAAATACTCAATGTTAACCCGAATTGTGCCTGCGTGCTCGGTGTTTAAAAGCTGAATGATTCGGCCTGTTAAAGGTTAAAGGAAACTCGGATTGTGCCTGCGTGCCCAAGTTTCAAAACAGTTCCTTGTTTTCTCTAAATTTTATCTGATTGTGTATGTGTTGGGTTACTGAAACTAGTCAGTAAAAATGCTTTTAGCATGATCCATGTTTCCGAGTTTCAAAACTGTTTGGTTCGTCCACAGTTACTCGACATGACGATACATATTGCTAGTTGAGCCATTTTTAAACACTAGAGCAGTTAAAACACATTTGCCAGATTACTTAGAAGATAAAGGAACAGTCAAACCCGGAAAAACTTTGCAAGAAACATGAAATTGCAAAAGGCGGAGTTCTTGTTTCGACAAACGATATAGAAGCATTACAATATGAATGCATTGTAAAAATGCTCTTATACACATCCATCATTCGGGTCAAGTGTATTCCCTCAAGCATCCGAGTCTTCATCACTGCTATCATTCTCGGGGGCTGCGGGCACTTCTTCTTCCGGATAAGTAATGGAAATGTTAACCATAGAGGCAATCTTGGAAGCGTGCCCTTTAACTTCATCAAAAATCGCATTTCGTTGCGCTTCTGTATATTCTTGAGGGATACCGGATGCTACGCGCCAAGATTTGGCATTAGGGTAATGTAGACGCATAAGGCCAAGTGCCATGCGTGCACCACCTCGTGCGGCAGAGCGAAGGATGGATTCTTTCGACTCTGCTACTTCTGTGATGGCACCCGGAAGTCGGTAGACTTCTGAAAAGCGTACAGTACTTGTGGGAAGGAATTTATTAATCAGCTGCATTCCTGCATTCCTGATTGCATTCCACACTTCCCCAAAGGCCCGGATCTTTTCAGTCCGAGAAATTCCTGGAAAATTTCCTGCTTTTTCGATAAAAGCAAAGGTTACATGAAAAGATACAAGAAATAAGACATGAAGACATTGGTAAAAAGAAGTTAACTTACCAAGAACCTTGCCAATTTCGTCGCCTTCTTTCATGCGCGGGAGTAGCATACTTTCCAAATCATTGATAACAGATTTATCTTCCGCTGCCTGTAAAGAAGCCTTGGATTGAGCAATCCCAAGGGCCAGATTACTGGCTTCTAGGTCTTCTTGAGCTTTCAGAAGTTCTTTTCGGAGGTTTGAGTTTTCCTCACGAAGCCGAGAAACATGGACAGCGTTTTCTGCTAATTTGTTGGCTTTGTTTAAAGCAGCTGGAGGGAAATAATTAATTTGAGTTTACAACAATTCCGCAAGAATTCTCCAGAAAAAACAAATGGCACAAAATAAAATACCGGTGGTTTTTGATAGTTGCCGCTGAGATGACGCTAGTTCGTTGCTTTTCGACTCAATAACAGATTGAAGGGTTTTTACTTCTCTGCTCTTGAGACTAAGCTTCTTAAAAACTTCCAAGTTTATGGCGTCTGCGGAATGCTAAAACATGGAAATGAAAGCCAGATGCTTAAGTTTGAACAGGCATACGAAGAAACATTAAGAAGAATTCATATTTCAACTTAATGCTTGGGGGCTAGAAGTATTACCTGGCTCATTTCTCGCAAATCGGTCAAGACCTCGTTGAATTCTTTGGCATATTCCGCGAAGAGAATTCCAACGTGATGAAGGCCATCGTGTATAACCTGACGAGGTGAAAAGGCGATATCATTGCGAACAACCAACCCATTTTGTGGCCAAGGGCGAATCAGAGGCGCAGGAGCAAAGAATTTCTTTGCCTCTGGACGAATATATCCGAGTTCGTCGAATGGTTCTTCTTTTATCCGGATATCGTCCAGGTTGGGAATAGATTCCTCTTTGATAGCTGATTGCCTTTTGCGCTTCCGATTGTTGTGAAACTCGGCATGTAATTTGTTGAGTTCAGCGTCGGAAGCAAGATCATTTTCTCCAAGTTCATCAAACTAGGAAGGAGTTAACAATATGTTAAAAAGCGGAGAGAGAAGATAATCTGAAGAAAAACGCGGAAACAAGGAAAGATAAATACCTTAGGGACCAGATTTTCCACGTGATAAATCGCCAGACTTTCCTCAATCTGACTACTGACGGCGACCAGTTCGTGAAGTCGTCCTATAAAATCCTTTTTGGTAAAGGCCTTATCTGTTCCTCTCATGCTATCTTCTGGCCCTTGGTATTCGCAAAGAAGTCGGGAACGAAAAGAGAGAGGTTGGATACGGCGTCCAAACCAGCACATAACGGTATCCTTCCCAACCAAAGAAGGTTGAGAGGAAGAAAGTTTGGCGATGCGCCGCTTTATCTTCATCAGGTTTTTTGGCAAATCTTCCCCTACTGCGGCTATCCAACTCTCGCGAGGAGTAGCGGCAGAATTAACAAAGGGAGGAACCCCGGTTGCCCTGCCTGGGAATGGAATGTCCTGATGATAAAAGAAAGAACCTAGCCAAGATTGGTCAGGTTCCGGCATTTCTATTTTTGGATACCATTCCTCCCTAAATTTTCTGAGGATGAAAGATACGGTTCCGCAAATGGGCGAAATGCCATTTGTGATGTTATGCTTTACCTCAAAACAATATTGCCAGAAATTTAGGTCAGGTGTTATCCCGAGATATCCTTCGAAAAGGGCTTGGAAACTGGCTAAGTAGAGGATGGAATTCGGAGAAATATTGTGTGGTTGAACGCCATAAAAGTTAAGGACGTCTAGAAAAAAGGCGGAAGGGGGAAAACCCATACCTCTCGCGACATGAGAGGTAAGGATGACACGTTCTCCGACTTTTGGCTTGGGCTCGGGTTCATCTTTCGAGATTCGCCATTTGCCTTTAACTATGGATCCCTCCTTTGACATCCGACGAAGAAGGACGAGAGAAGTATTACTCGGACTTCAATTGCCGACAATTTCTGTTTCGTTGTTGGCTCCGGTGGCAAAGCGCTCATCGCCACGGGAATGGATCTTGACCCTCGCCGTCGTTGGGACGAACGGAGGGGGTGCTGCGGAGCTCGATCCCGCTATGTCCGCGGCGGCGGAAGTGTTTTCTCCGCCCGCCGCGGAAGCCGTGGTCTTCTCCGGCTCGCCGCCGGTGTGCTTTTGCGATCCCGGCTGTGGATCCAGGTCGCCGATGAGCTCGTCGATGGCGGCGCGAGTGGGCGAGGACGGCGAGGAGGCCATCTTTTGGTGGCGCGTTGCATTCCGGCGTGTGAAGGATGCGTGCGCTGGGACAAGGGACTTGCTCTCGAGCTCGCGTTCGCGTCAATGGCATGGGCAGTGAGGGAGTGAGGAAAGTTTCTGATGAGGACGATGATGGCTATTTATAGCCGGAAAACCGTTTAGATACGTGCCAACGGCTCTTTCGACCGTTGGATGCTCGACGTGTGTCGCTCGCCGGAAAATATGGGAAATAAAACGGCAGGGGAATGATGGCTATCTCCTCGTTTCCCGTGAGAATCTGTCAGAGATACGCTGAGGGGTTTCCCGCGTGGAACCAAGCGACGCTTGCGTCAGCATGTTTAAGACGCTGACGTTAGAAGTTCCTTTTCCGCGAAGGATCGCGAGAAGAAAAGCCGGATTTTCATGGTTCCGAGTTTTATGTTATGTTGCACCCTGATTTCTAGGGGATACTCACCGTACGAACTGGATAGCAGATGCTTGGATTATGGGGCATAACTGCTCCCACGTCCCAGCTTCCTGGTAGGCCTGCGCTTATGCGCGACAACACAAGCCCTGCTATTCCATCGTCGATGTAAACTATCCACTAGAGATCAAAGGCACTTCCGTCGACGTACTTCAAACCATACACACATGGTACGTCAACGGCGTTTAACAAGTGATATCACAACAGATCTCTATGACACAAAAGATTGAAATAAGTTGCAAATGGCTCTCATTAGAGCAGAGATAGCAAATACAATCATTCAGAGGGCACATGCCCCAACAATACATCGTTACAATACAGCGGAAGCATTCAACATGTCTGAGTATAGACAAGAACCAAATAGGCCTAAGAGGCCGGAAACAAACAGACGGAGCCCATCCACGAAGTCTCGAATCCTGCCCGGGTCCGCTATCTACTCGTCAGCAGTCTCGTCATACTCCACGTAGTTGCCACCATGTAGATCCTCGGAAACGTAGGTCTGCGGAAACCACAGCCCCAAAGGGGTCAGTACATAAACGTACTGGCAAGCAAGACTCACAGTTCACCAAAGTGTAACCCGTCAACACCAAGCACAGATGCCTTGGGTTCAACGGAAGAAAAGGGGTATGAAAGATGCTGCAACTGGCTGCGCTAACCAACTACAGAGATTCTACCACTTCCGGCTAACAGAAAGTAGATAAGATCGAGGATTGTAACCAACTGAAAGATAACTTCAAACAAACCCATCCTGGATCTCGCCCCTTATCCCAAGAAGCAATCCGAGGATAACTCACACAGTTGTGTTAAAGATGAATCAAATTATTGTGTCATCAACCTATTACTAGTCAAGTTATAAATCATGGGGTGTAACATGTTTGATCATTATGTTTAAGTTGTCCTGAGTACTTGTTAGCCAGTACTTTCACCAAGTAATCCATAACCGCGGAAAACACGGCTTCTCGAGAAGATTATCCCTGCAGGGTTGCACCAATTTGGCCGTACACGCATGAATAACCCGCCAGATGGAAAGGCCCTTCCACCAAGCGGGACACTCAACACAACTCAACTCTTCTTCGCATCAAGCCCAAAGCACCTTGGGCGCACGGCTAATCGAGCCCAGAAGAAAATGGACCCTCATAGCACTCTAAGAACGTGTCCTCCTATATGCCGACTACGAAAGTTCCACCCGGGTACCAAGGGCTCGCAAGATCATGCATGCAGCAAATGGAAAACCCGAACTAAATGAGGCGATTTGGACGAGATGCGAATCGAGTCAAATTGAGGGGGGCGCCCATACTCGCTTCCCACATGCGGTTAGTGCGCTCATCATGGATCAGTAGACAAGACCCTTTTCCTATTAGGGTCGACACTAGCATGCCTCAAAACCATAAAGGGCCTCCTGCCGGTGCCTTATCATCAAATTATTATTTAACAATAGCATTAGCATGATTGATTGATTAAACATCGAGCCCCCAGAACATAATAGAGTAGTAACAGAAAGTAACGGGTAACAGACTCGAGCAAAACAACCTAAGCATACTAGTAAGACACGGGCTCAAACAAAAGGTTATAGGTATGGAGGTGAGGCAATATCAGGGTTAAGGGATTCATGGGATAGGTTCGTGACAGAAGCAACTAATCATAGGGCTAGCAGAAATAGACAACAGAAAGTATCGGTAACCAATGTTGAAAGGAACACAGTGGTTCATGTGAGTGATGACTTGCCTGCAAACCCAGTAGCCTGGTACTGAGCTAACTCCTTAGAAGGGGGTGTCGTAAGTATCGTCGGTCTCAACGTCGTCGTGTATCCGAGAAGAAGCAAACAAACAACGCAGAGAGAGACAATCAATAACATGGCATAGTGCACAAACATGGGATGATGCATGACCATTTAATTGATGCATAGAAATAAACTAGTTGACAAGATAGAAACAGGATTAAATGGACCCACATGCAATTGGATTGCATATGAAAAGCCCATGAATTATGGTTGAATTAATTGTTTTACAACTAATCAAATTGTGTAAGTGAATTAACATGATGCATGGATGAGGAAAACAACAAAATAACAACAATAGAAACAATTGGAAATAAGGTTTACCAAGTTTAGAAATTCATTCATTAAGTTAGGAAATTTTGGTTCCTTAAAGGTGTCACACAAGCATTTGTTGTTTCCACCACTTTTAATTGTTCAAAATAGATAACCAAGTTTATATTTGGAAATAACACCAAATTTTAGGTGGATTACATGTTTACTTGTTGAAAAAGGGTTTCAAATAAATTATTTAGGAATTAAACAAGCTTAAGCAAGAATTAAATGAATTTAATTCAAACATGAACTTATTTGAATTTTTATTTGTTCAAAGCATTAAACCAAATTCATATTTGAAAAGTTTATACTTTTAGGGTTGGAAAACATATTTTATATGTCCCAAAAGAATTTGTTTTGATCAAGTTATAAATTTAACAATATTAAATGAATTAAATAAGATTTAAATTATTTAACCACTTTTAATTATTCAAAACATGAAACAAAATTTATATTTGGAAAGGTGGTTTAATTTTGCATGGAAAACATATTTTATTTGTGGAAATTGGATTTAAAATAAGCAAGTTATTATTTTGGCAATTTTAAATGCAATAAACAAGAAACAGTTGTTTTCAGCAATTTAAATTATTCAAAACAGCAAACAAAATTTATATTTGGAAAGTACATGAAAAGTTGATTGGAAAACATATTTAGTTTGTTGAATTTGGAATTTTTATGCTCAAGTTATGAATTTTGCAAGTTTAAGTGAATTTGACAAGTTTTCAAATATTGCACCAATTTAAAATATTCAAAACAGTAAACAAATTTTATATTTGGATAGAACATTCAATTTGGGACAGAAAACATATTTAAAAAGTCAAAATTGGAGTTGGGATGAATTTTTCATGCATTTTACAAGTTTTGTTATTATTCTGCCATTTGTATTGCAGCTAGGGACTTAGGAAAAATAAACAGGGACTTAGAAAGAAACTGCAGGGACCTAGAAAAGAAAATACAGGGACTTAGGTGTGCTTTGCTGTTTGTGCAGTGCTTTAGAAAAAAACAGAGGAATAAAAGGGTTTATTCCGCGGGGGTGGGATTCGAACCCACCTCCTCCTGGGTGCGCGCAGCGGACGGAACCACTGCGGTGGTGATGGGTTCTTGTCAGGAAGGGGAGCATCGGGGGGATATGCTGTGGCTTCGAGTGGTTACCTGAAAAATTCAGTTCGCATACGACTGAACCGAGCGGACATGGATCGCTGGGGTCAGCGACCGGCGGTTGGCGGCGAGCGGCCGGGGCGGGCTGCGGTGCTGGTGCGTGTGGGGGCTGCAGAAGGAAGGGAGGCGAGAGGAAAGGGAGGAGGTCGAACCTCACCTTGAGGATCGGAGGGAGCAGCGGTGCAGGTCGGGGCAGGGCGTCGGGCCGGCGATGGAGCGGACGGCGGCGGCGATCCAGGCCGTCCCCGCCCGAACCGAGGGGATGGGGAGGAAGCTGGAGCTCTAGCGTTTCCATTCCCGCCCTCGGGGATCCTCGGAGAGGGCCACCTTGGTGGCGCCAAGGAGTCAAAGTCTCGGCCATGGGAGGGCTCGGTGGTGAGGTTCAGAAGGAAACCGAGAACTTGGGGAAGAGGAAGAGGAGTTGGCGGCGCAGGGAGAGGGGCTCTAGGGTTTCTAGGTCTTGCAGAGGGGGAGGGGAGCTTTATGGAGGGAGAGGCATGGGTACGGCATGGCATCGGTGGTGGAGGAAGCGATCGTGCGGTGATGAAGGTGTTCGTACGCCAGGAGGAAGACGACAAGCGGGGGTTATCGGGCCAAAGGAAAAAACGGGCTGGGCTGGTGTTTTAGCTGCGGCTGCTGCTGCTCTCCTCTCCTCCCCTTTGTTATTTTTTTTGTACTGTTTTTTTTGTAGTAAAGCAAATGGAAACAAAACAAAGGTTTTGTTTATAGAAAATTTTGGAAAAAAATTAGGATAAATCCCTTAGTTGAAAAGCAACCAATTGGTAGTTTTTGTTTTCAAAAACTTATTTGTTTGCTTACAAATTAAACCAATTTAATTGAAATTTCCAATATTAGATAATATTAGAAAAACAAGGTATTTTCCAATAGGGTTTTCTTTAGGGTTTAAAAGTGATTTAAGGAATTCAAATTAGTGGTGAACTTCATGGATTCAAAGGATTAAAGATTTTGAGAAATGGCTTGAGTTTGGAAATGATTTGAAATTAATTGATTAAAGTGATTGATTGAATTAAGCAACAATTTAATAAGTGATTAACAAGGAATAAAAAATGGAACAAATTGGTTGTTTTTATTTGTTATTTTTATTCCAAAAGTTGTAACAGAGCAAGTATGAAAACAAGGCATTTGAAATTGTTTGAGTTTGAATTATGAAAACAAGATAAAACAGATGCAAAACAGATAGTAACAAATGCAAACAAAAATAAAGCAAATGCAATGAGATGATGACATGATGCAATGCTTGAAATAAAACAAGGAATCAAACATTCTAGGGGGTAGTTTTCATACTTGGGCTGTTACAAAACGCCCCCCCTTGAAGGAATCGCGCCCCGAGATTCCTACTGAGAAAAGAAAAGGTCCGGATACTTCTTGCGGAGATCCTCTTGAGTTGTGTCACGTGAAACACATCGTGCACCTTGGATAGACGTCAGGGAATTTGGAAACCACCGGAACATTTCAAGTAAAGGGGAGAGATTTTGCACCAAGGGTGTATAGTTGGATAGAATTTGATTCATTTGGAGAATAGATTATCTGGCTAGAATGGTGGAACAGAATTATTGACATCAATGCAACACCAAGAATAACATCAATGTCGGAAACAGCAACATGAGAGTAACGAGGAATATGTGGCCTCCCATTAGAATTGGATTGTTCTTACTTATGTTGGAAGTTAACATTTGAGATCCCGGGGAGTGAACAGAGTTTTGATTGCTTAGTGGAACCAGAATTGGGTTGTATGTTGTGGAAAGATTGTTGACACAAAGGAATGTGATGCTCCGGTATGAAACAACACTTTAGCTGGAATAGAGTTTAGCAGATGCACGGGGAAACTTTGATTAGACGCCGGTAGAAGAATTGAAGTGGAAAACAACAACAAGATTTCAACGGACGAAAAGGATGTTGAGAAGAACAGGATATCAACATCGGGAAAAACGAGAACAAAACTCCTGAGGTACTATGGAAAACCCATCCGGGCTTCTAAAGGATCAATATCTACTGCTTAAGGAATAGAGGATCCGCTTCCGGGGCTTACACGCCTCCGTTCTCAATCATGAGTAGGCAACCTGATAAATCATGTCACAACCACCTCCATTCCTATGGTCTAGTAGATATAATCATCCTAGAGAAACCAGAATTCGTGAAATCCTAACTTGAAAGTTTAGATGAGAAGGGAGAAATCAACGTTGCACTTCCTTACCAGAAAAGGGTGGGTGGGTGGGGAAAGAAGAAAAATGTCAGAATTCCTACTCTCACGTTTCATTTTTCCTATATAGCTACAAAATAGTTTCTAGACTCAACTGCGACCAGTAAAAAGGGATCCTACAGGCAGACAGGCTCTGATACCATTTGTCGCACCCTGATTTCTAGGGGATACTCACCGTACGAACTGGATATCAGATGCTTGGATTATGGGGCATAACTGCTCCCACGTCCCAGCTTCCTGGTAGGCCTGCGCTTATGCGCGACAACACAAGCCCTGCTATTCCATCGTCGATGTAAACTATCCACTAGAGATCAAAGGCACTTCCGTCGACGTACTTCAAACCATACACACATGGTACGTCAACGGCGTTTAACAAGTGATATCACAACAGATCTCTACGACACAAAAGATTGAAATAAGTTGCAAATGGCTCTCATTAGAGCAGAGATAGCAAATACAATCATTCAGAGGGCACATGCCCCAACAATACATTGTTACAATACAGCGGAAGCATTCAACATGTCTGAGTACAGACAAGAACCAAATAGGCCTAAGAGGCCGGAAACAAACAGACGGAGCCCATCCACGAAGTCTCGGATCCTGCCCGGGTCCGCTATCTACTCGTCAGCAGTCTCGTCATACTCCACGTAGTTGCCACCATGTAGATCCTCGGAAACGTAGGTCTGCGGAAACCACAGCCCCAAAGGGGTCAGTACATAAACGTACTGGCAAGCAAGACTCACAGTTCACCAAAGTGTAACCCGTCAACACCAAGCACAGATGCCTTGGGTTCAACGGAAGAAAAGGGGTATGAAAGATGCTGCAACTGGCTGCGCTAACCAACTACAGAGATTCTACCACTTCCGGCTAACAGAAAGTAGATAAGATCGAGGATTGTAACCAACTGAAAGATAACTTCAAACAAACCCATCCTGGATCTCGCCCCTTATCCCAAGAAGCAATCCGAGGATAACTCACACAGTTGTGTTAAAGATGAATAAAATTATTGTGTCATCAACCTATTACTAGTCAAGTTATAAATCATGGGGTGTAACATGTTTGATCATTATGTTTAAGTTGTCCTGAGTACTTGTTAGCCAGTACTTTCACCAAGTAATCCATAACCGCGGAAAACACGGCTTCTCGAGAAGATTATCCCTGCAGGGTTGCACCAATTTGGCCGTACACGCATGAATAACCCGCCAGATGGAAAGGCCCTTCCACCAAGCGGGGCACTCAACACAACTCAACTCTTCTTCGCATCAAGCCCAAAGCACCTTGGGCGCACGGCTAATCGAGCCCAGAAGAAAATGGACCCTCATAGCACTCTAAGAACGTGTCCCCCTATATGCCGACTACGAATGTTCCACCCGGGTACCAAGGGCTCGCAAGATCATGCATGCAGCAAATGGAAAACCCGAACTAAATGAGGCGATTTGGACGAGATGCGAATCGAGTCAAATTGAGGGGGCGCCCATACTCGCTTCGCACATGCGGTTAGTGCGCTCATCATGGATCAGTAGACAAGACCCTTTTCCTATTAGGGTCGACACTAGCAGGCCTCAAAACCACAAAGGGCCTCCTGCCGGTGCCTTATCATCAAATTATTATTTAACAATAGCATTAGCATGATTGATTGATTAAACATCGAGCCCCCGAACATAATAGAGTAGTAACAGAAAGTAACGGGTAACAGACTCGAGCAAAACAACCTAAGCATACTAGTAAGACACGGGCTCAAACAAAAGGTTATAGGTATGGAGGTGAGGCAATATCAGGGTTAAGGGATTCATGGGATAGGTTCGTGACAGAAGCAACTAATCATAGGGCTAGCAGAAATAGACAACGGAAAGTATCGGTAACCAATGTTGAAAGGAACACAGTGGTTCATGTGAGTGATGACTTTCCTGCAAACCCAGTAGCCTGGTACTGAGCTAACTCCTTAGAAGGGGGTGTCGTAAGTATCGTCGGTCTCAACGTCGTCGTGTATCCGAGAAGAAGCAAACAAACAACACAGAGAGAGACAATCAATAACATGGCATAGTGCACAAACATGGGATGATGCATGACCATTTAATTGATGCATAGAAATAAACTAGTTGACAAGATAGAAACAGGATTAAATGGACCCACATGCAATTGGATTGCATATGAAAAGCCCATGAATTATGGTTGAATTAATTGTTTTACAACTAATCAAATTGTGTAAGTGAATTAACATGATGCATGGATGAGGAAAACAACAAAATAACAACAATAGAAACAATTGGAAATAAGGTTTACCAAGTTTAGAAATTCATTCATTAAGTTAGGAAATTTTGGTTCCTTAAAGGTGTCACACAAGCATTTGTTGTTTCCACCACTTTTAATTGTTCAAAATAGATAACCAAGTTTATATTTGGAAATAACACCAAATTTTAGGTGGATTACATGTTTCACTTGTTGAAAAAGGGTTTCAAATAAATTATTTAGGAATTAAACAAGCTTAAGCAAGAATTAAATGAATTTAATTCAAACATGAACTTATTTGAATTTTTATTTGTTCAAAGCATTAAACCAAATTCATATTTGAAAAGTTTATACTTTTAGGGTTGGAAAACATATTTTATATGTCCCAAAAGAATTTGTTTTGATCAAGTTATAAATTTAACAATATTAAATGAATTAAATAAGATTTAAATTATTTAACCACTTTTAATTATTCAAAACATGAAACAAAATTTATATTTGGAAAGGTGGTTTAATTTTGCATGGAAAACATATTTTATTTGTGGAAATTGGATTTAAAATAAGCAAGTTATTATTTTGGCAATTTTAAATGCAATAAACAAGAAACAGTTGTTTTCAGCAATTTAAATTATTCAAAACAGCAAACAAAATTTATATTTGGAAAGTACATGAAAAGTTGATTGGAAAACATATTTAGTTTGTTGAATTTGGAATTTTTATGCTCAAGTTATGAATTTTGCAAGTTTAAGTGAATTTGACAAGCTTTCAAATATTGCACCAATTTAAAATATTCAAAACAGTAAACAAATTTTATATTTGGATAGAACATTCAATTTGGGACAGAAAACATATTTAAAAAGTCAAAATTGGAGTTGGGATGAATTTTTCATGCATTTTACAAGTTTTGTTATTATTCTGCCATTTGTATTGCAGCTAGGGACTTAGGAAAAATAAACAGGGACTTAGAAAGAAACTGCAGGGACCTAGAAAAGAAAATACAGGGACTTAGGTGTGCTTTGCTGTTTGTGCAGTGCTTTAGAAAAAAACAGAGGAATAAAAGGGTTTATTCCGCGGGGGTGGGATTCGAACCCACCCCCTCCTGGGTGCGCGCAGCGGACGGAACCACTGCGGTGGTGATGGGTTCTTGTCAGGAAGGGGAGCATCGGGGGGGGATATGCTGTGGCTTCGAGTGGTTAACTGAAAAATTCAGTTCGCATACGACTGAACCGAGCGGACATGGATCGCTGGGGTCAGCGACCGGCGGTTGGCGGCGAGCGGCCGGGGCGGGCTATGGTGCTGGTGCGTGTGGGGGCTGCAGGAGGAAGGGAGGCGAGAGGAAAGGGAGGAGGTCGAACCTCACCTTGAGGATCGGAGGGAGCAGCGGTGCAGGTCGGGGCAGGGCGTCGGGCCGGCGATGGAGCGGACGGCGGCGGCGATCCAGGCCGTCCCCGCCCGAACCGAGGGGATGGGGAGGAAGCTGGAGCTCCAGCGTTTCCATTCCCGCCCTCGGGGATCCTCGGAGAGGGCCACCTTGGTGGCGCCAAGGAGTCAAAGTCTCGGCCATGGGAGGGCTCGGTGGTGAGGTTCAGAAGGAAACCGAGAACTTGGGGAAGAGGAAGAGGAGTTGGCGGCGCAGGGAGAGGGGCTCTAGGGTTTCTAGGTCTTGCAGAGGGGGGAGGGGAGCTTTATGGAGGGAGAGGCATGGGTACGGCATGGCATCGGTGGTGGAGGAAGCGATCGTGCGGTGATGAAGGTGTTCGTACGCCAGGAGGAAGACGACAAGCGGGGGTTATCGGGCCAAAGGAAAAAACGGGCTGGGCTGGTGTTTTAGCTGCGGCTGCTGCTGCTCTCCTCTCCTCCCCTTTGTTATTTTTTTTTGTACTGTTTTTTTTTGTAGTAAAGCAAATGGAAACAAAACAAAGGTTTTGTTTATAGAAAATTTTGGAAAAAAATTAGGATAAATCCCTTAGTTGAAAAGCAACCAATTGGTAGTTTTTGTTTTCAAAAACTTATTTGTTTGCTTGCTGTTTACAAATTAAACCAATTTAATTGAAATTTCCAATATTAGATAATATTAGAAAAACAAGGTATTTTCCAATAGGGTTTTCTTTAGGGTTTAAAAGTGATTTAAGGAATTCAAATTAGTGGTGAACTTCATGGATTCAAAGGATTAAAGATTTTGAGAAATGGCTTGAGTTTGGAAATGATTTGAAATTAATTGATTAAAGTGATTGATTGAATTAAGCAACAATTTAATAAGTGATTAACAAGGAATAAAAAATGGAACAAATTGGTTGTTTTTATTTGTTATTTTTATTCCAAAAGTTGTAACAGAGCAAGTATGAAAACAAGGCATTTGAAATTGTTTGAGTTTGAATTATGAAAACAAGATAAAACAGATGCAAAACAGATAGTAACAAATGCAAACAAAAATAAAGCAAATGCAATGAGATGATGACATGATGCAATGCTTGAAATAAAACAAGGAATCAAACATTCTAGGGGGTAGTTTTCATACTTGGGCTGTTACATGTTACCATCTCCTTCAAAAGGAAAGTAGAAAGAATCAAGACTGCTGAATCAAGATTTCCCGGACAAAATGTATTTGACGAAAGACGGAGAATCAGAGTTTTGATCCTTCCTGGGGGCTACTGTCGGATATATACTGAATAGGGGTATAGAAGATGGTAGACAAAGAGCCGGACTACCAGGGTGGCCTACATGGTAATGGGCTTAGGTCCATTGGGCGGCCCAGTAGTCCGACGCACAGAAGCCGGATTCTAGAAGAACCCGGATCACGGCCCGCGTGATCTGGCTTGGAGGAGAAGACGGATTCCTTGCTTTCCAAGTTACAAGTTAAACGTAGTCTTCTAGGTTTCTTATTCTGTAAGCCCTAATCCGGCTATTATATAAAGCCGGACGGGAGATAGATTAAAACAAGTTAGACACAAGTTCAAGCTCTACGCAACTCGCCGAGAAGCTCATCCTCGCCGAGAAGCTAGATCTACACCCTCACACTGTAACCCTGATAAACGGGCTTTAGTCCCAATTAGTGAGAAGTGCAGGAGTAGGTACGCCGTACTGTCGCGACGTACCGAACCTGGGTAAAATCCCGTGTTCTGTGTTACTACGCTATCCCGTTACCCCACGTCTCTACCGTAGTCTCATGGCACCCCCGTCTATGAAAACTACTACGATGTCTCGACACCGCATATATCTGAAAAATATTAACCACAACCAACTTGCAGATCTGTATTTTGAGTTTTTGTTTTGGAGAAATAAATTGTGAGGCAGCACTGCTCATTTTCACCATTTTAGTCATACCTTTAAAAATATAAATCCTTTTGACGCAAACTCAACTGTTCTGAGTAGATCTCCCTGACACCTAGTTGTAGAATTTTGTCTTGCATGTGAGTTGAGTGGTGAAAATGACATGCATATTAACTCTCTAGGGCAGTAGTGGAGCTTGGCAGAACTCTCTAGGGGGGCAAAATACAGTATATGTTTTGTTTCGGGGGTGGGGGCAAAATCCGTTAAAAAAATCCTTCACAAATGTGTAGATCTTGGGGGGGGGGAGGGGGGGCGGTGGCCCCCCGAACTGCACTAAACCCCGTCGTTGACGATCAACGTAATTAATTATTTTCCTGCAGGCTCTAGCCGAATCTATATGTCTTATAAAGCAAAATCCTACTACGATGTATTAATTATTGTTTTTATCTTAACATGCAATCTATCAACATCACTCACTATCTTAGTCGGTCCATGTTATCTGCACTAACAATAAATAATAATAGTACATCTTTATATAACATATTCATATCATCTTTTTAAGCCATATAATTGTCCACGTCACTAATATTTAGTTCTCAAATATACAACAATTTCATACGAATTAATTTTAGTATCTCTATTATGGTGATCAATTGAATATTTCATACCTTTTATAGCTATTCTATTTACATTATAGTATTCTGAAGAAAATCCTACTGCAACACACGCAATATTATTCTAGTATGCGAGAAAGATAATGGCGTCCTGGGACCGAGAATTTTCAACACCAGAGCACATGTGCTCTCTTTATTGTATAAAACTGAGGTTATAAGATTTTAAAAATCCAGGCCTGTACACATTAGAATGACTCATGTACCATCATTTTTTTTTGGAAAAAAACGCGTGATGATCGTAGCGTTCATGGAAAAAGAGGAGGAAGTGGAATTTTATTTTATTTTTTGAAAGATTGGCAGGAGCTCCGCTAATTTTCTATATTATACAAGAGGAAATAAGTATCCAGTTAGGAGATAGTTACAAAAGGGCTAGCCTAGGAAAAAAGACAACCAACACTCAAAAACCGTTGCCGTGGGCCTAGGCCCTCACAGTCACCGCCGCCTCGAATTCGAAAGGAGCTTAGAGCATCTCCATCCGTCACCCGAGAGCCCCCTAGGCCGCCTTTTTTTCACGGGCGCAGTCACACCCTCGGAAATCCAAATAGCGTCGGTTTGGCCCAATATCAGAGCCGACGTACCAGGCCGGCCGAACCCAGCGTGTCGGGGGCATTTGGTGGCACCGGCTGAAGGGAAAAGGCGCGAAAAAAGTCCCGCGCATTTTCCTGACGCGTTGACCCGCCCTATCGGCGAGAGAGGGCTTCTCCCTCGTAGGCTCCCACGCGCGTTAATGCTGCCGCCGTGTGGATTCGCCGAGTAGCCCAATCGACTACGCGGAAGCGTAATAGCGATGCATCGGCACAGGTTTCCCGCGATGTTTCCCGCCGCCCTCTCGCCCCCTTAACCCCCCTCCCCCACATCGGCATCCACAGAGCACCCTCCCCCCCTCCGCTCGTCGAACATCTCTTATTTTATTGCCCCCTTCCCTCGCCGCCAGAAGACCACCTTCGCGCCCAGCAACCCCCCGGCGATGGCAGAGTGTTTCCCCGGCGATGGCGCCGCCGCGAATGGCTTTGGGCAGCGCTGGCTTCACAACGAAGAAGCCCAGCTCCTATACGTGGTGGGCTACCCGATCCCGCCAGACATGCGGCTCCTTGGCGCCTACAAGGTGAGCGCGGGTGGCCTTCCACCCCCCCCCCCCCCGGCGTTCCTGAAGGCTGCGATGTGATGGAGGAGAATCACGCGGAGGCTGTTGGCAATAATCTTGTTGAGTTAGTTTTGAAAACAGTTTAGTTTTCTAGTCCCGTTTGGCTTGCATGCTACGTGAGTCCTATTCCTACTTGTATTAGGTCTCCATGTCCATGTGGTGCCATGTGCACGTACGAGTCTAGTAGTTGTTCCTTGTCCTTCTCCAGGTAGGAATATGTCGCTGGTTTTGGTTGTGCGTGTGTCGTGTGAAGATTGTACCAAGAAGCTTGTACCGAGAGTTGAGAAGAGAAATAAAGAGAAAAATAGACGGGCATGATACGTGACCCTTGGCAAAAAAAATTGTGCGGGTGATCGTCTAGTTTAATGTGACCGATCCTGTGGGGAATCCCGACAATCGGTATCAGAGTGAGGTCGAGAATTTAAAGCCTTGCTTGCCCCAGGGATGCGATCCGTACTAGCGCCTCGGGGCGGGCGATCCTCGTTCGTTAGAGCAACAAGGAGGAAGACGGCGGGCGATCGTCGTTCGACGGAGCGAGAAGGAGTAGAAGGCATGAAGCTGTCATCGGCAAGGCGGTGGAGGTGGATGATCGTTGAGGGAGCGGTGGTGCCAAGGTGCGGTACCGGGAGTCTCGTCAAGATTGTCAACCAGTGTGTTAGATGAGTCAAAGTGTGTGCATGTTTGCACGTGTGGTCGGTGTCGAGTCTGTGACTCGTCGGTGTGTCCAAGTGCTCGTCTCTGTGAGGATCTGTTACAGTTGTAGCGTCACGGTTGAGGGACTATCCGGTGTGATTTATCACCATGGATGAAAGCGCAAAAACAAGATGGCGTGTGGCTATCAGCGCACCTCAACCAGGTCTACATGTCTCGACGAGAGGATCAAGTTCAAGTGTGAGGGAGCGGTAAACCATAGAAGGTGAGTCTCTTCAATGAGGCAATGACTCTACATGAGGCTGGAGTGGATGGCATAGTCTACAAGGTGTCGGAATGTATCACAGCTAGGTGGATGGAGTGATCCACGGGTTGTGTTTACCACAAGGTTTCTAGCTTGGTTGGGTAGTCCGGATCATGTTTGAGTTGGTCCGGAAAATTCCCCAAGTCGAAATTGGGGAGAGCCGATTAGAATTGTCGTGGTGCGAGATGTAGACAAAGACGCGGATTTGCAATAAGTCAAGATCAGAGAAGCACGGAAGACAAGAGTCAAGATTAGGGAGAGATTGTTAGCAACAATCTTGCTGAGTTAGTTTTGAAAACAGTTTAGTTTCATAGTCCCGTTTGGCTTGCATGCCATGTACGTACGTGAGTCCTATTCCTACTTGTATTAGGTCTCCGTGTCCATGTGGTGCCATGTGCACTTACGTGTCTAGTAGTCAAGTTAGGAGTTGTTCCTTGTCCTTGTCCAGGTAGGAATAGGTCGCTGATTTTGGTTGTGCGTGTATATAAGCGAAACCTAGGTTGTGTGAAGATTGTACCAAGAAGCTTGTACCAAGAGTTGAGAAGAGAACTAAAGAAAAAAAATAGACGGGCACGATACTTTCCCTTGGCAAAAGATTTTTGTGCGGGTGATCGTCTAGTTTAATGTGACCGATACTATGGGGAATCCCAACAGAGGCGCCCCCGGCCGCGCTTTGGCTGTCGTTCTCGCGCACGTCGAGAACGGCAACAACCCACGGCTGTAGTACCCCCCGCGCACACCGCCGCGGGTCCCGAGCTCCTCCCGACGTCGTCCTCATCGTGGTAGCGCTCGCAGTAATACGGCGCGGCTCTGCCGCCATGTCTGCGCCGCCTGCCTCGTCTCCGCCTACACGAGCGAGCGCGTGAGGCATCATCATTGGGGAGCAACGTGCCCCCTCACCGCCCAGATGCCACCTCCGCCTCGTCCGGCCCAAGAAGGAGGAGGACGCCAACCTGGAGCTTGACATGGAGGCGGCCCTCACCTGGTCCTGTAAGGACCATATCACCGAGGTGGTGGAGAAGCAACAACGCACGCTGGAGGAGTTCGCCATGCCGCCCCGCTGACGTAGGGATACTTCCCGATTCCTCCAGATGGGCTTACCCGTTCCTGATACATGCAGGAGCCCATTAAGAAAGGCCACCATCTATCTTCTAGAAGGCCCAGTTCGAGTTTGTCTATGCTTCAACTTGCGACTCAAGGCAAAAGGCGTAACCGACATAGACAGAGTTTGTAACCTACCTGGGTGCGGATTCGAGACCCAGCCTCCTATATAAAGGCTAGGAGAACCCTCGGGTAGGGCATCTCTTATTTCCACCCACCATAGCCTTGGCTTGCGCGAGATCCAATCTCTCCGCCGCAACCATTGTAGCTCTTATTGTAACCATCATTAATATAATCCAGACAAGCAGGAGTAAGGGTTTTATCTCTACGAGGGCCTCGAACCTGGGTAAACCGTGCCCCTGTTAACCGTCGAGTCCACTAGCGTGATATCGTCTCCAATCCTCGAACCCACATTATGTCACTCGGGTGATATGTCGACACAGGGAACCGACATTTGGCGCCTTCTGTAGGAACGACACGCATTGGATCTACGGTCTCGCCGTCTTCATCCATGTCAAGGTCAAGGTCAAGCTCCAAATCTTAGACTTCCTTCAACTTCATGCCGCACTCGCCGGCCTTCTGCTCGACGTTCAGCAATCTTCAAGAAGACGTCAAGCTGACGTTCGGTGACTTCCGCTTCCACGCCAGCTAGGAGGGAATCCTGCGCTTCCCCGACTCCTCATCACCCGCGGGATCTGAATCTGCATCGGTCCCAAGCGTGGCGACTCCGGCGTCACCGCCTGACTCTGGCTATAACTCAGAATCAAACATCACATTTATTTAGCTCAACGATCTCGACTTCCACTTGATAGAAGCCGAAGAATTCACCGATCTTGAAGTCAACGATCGCTTTGTTCCAGAGACTAGAGAACCTCGCCTGGCAGCTGATCCAGCCGAGAGCACAGAACGGCAGACGATCCACGTCTCGCGGGAATCATGGAACAAGACGAAGGCCGCAGTGGACAACAACGCCGCACTGGAGGCAAACGCCGCCCAGAGGACCTGACGGCCTACCACTACCTCCTGTCGAAGACAAACCAGAAGATGATACGAGAAAAATGAGCACTCGACGAACGCAAACGCCTTGCAGATACCTTGAGTCAGCGGAGAGCAGATCTATCGGCCATAAACGACGGGTCAACAGGACACGCATCGAATCTGAATGGGAAATACGTCTCCAAAACTGCCAATATGGACCGGGAATCGCTCAGCGGGACTACAAAAGTCTCGAGTCCTCCTTCATGCTAGTCGATGAACAGGGAAACGTGGTTCCCAAGACCCCTGCGGCTACAGTTCTTGCGGCCACAACATACCTGTGAGTCACTCAGCCGCCAGATGGCGACCCTCGAGCAGAGCAGCATTGCCAAGCAATCAGAGGACTAGGCATGGTCGGAGCCTCACTCGCAATGAGGGAGCACATGTGTAGCGTTCCCACATTTAAATAATGTAAGGACACCTGTGTTATTGTGCTAGTCCCTGGATCAATTGCTAGCACCACAGTACAAAATGAAATATCATGCAAATGCATCAAATTCTATTACATCGCATGATCTAGTCTTTACAAAATAGGATTACAACTTGCATAGTCTTAGAAGACTAGCAGAAAACAAAGAAATACAGCAGAAAACAAAGAAATACAGCGGAAACATAGTATAACATTGAGCCCATCTTCTTCATGTGCCACAAGCAAAACATGTTGGCGATAGTCTCGAGATCCTAAACGAAATCCTCACTCGTCTTTAGAAACATCTGCAATATGGAATATGCAGCCACAAGGGAGTCAATACAATTTAATGTATTGGCAAGTAACACTATGGTAGATATAAATGGCAATACTAATACTACATGCTTATTTGGCTGAGTGGAGTTTTGGCTAAGTTTGCATAAAGCCAGTTTTCTCCTATCACTTTTGTAAAACAAACTTTTCTTTTCAAAAGGGTGGCAACATTGGATTAAGATCCAAGCACCACAATACTCTTCACTTGGTCAAAATTTTACTTATTGAAATTGGTGATGAGATTCTTCCGTCAATCCTTGTCCAGCTGCTCATAGTTGTCCATAACCGGGGACATAGCTAAGATCTTAGTTTTTTGACTCTGCAGAGTTTGTGCACTTCCACCTTCAGACTCAAATCAGCCCAAACATCCTATACACCCTAAGTGCATTAAGGAAAGGAGAAGATTGAGACGAGATCTTTCAGAAGAAATTCCACCACCGTTTGGCTTACCCGTTCCACCTATAATTATGCTACATCTGCTTGTAAGCCTATTGAGTTCATTGTAACATCCCAAGTATGAAAAACCACCCCTAGCATGTTTGTTTCTTGTTTTATTAAAGTTTTGCATCATGTCATCATACTCATTGCATTTGTTTCGTATTTGTTTGCATCTGTTTTTCTCTGTTTTCATAATTCAAATTCAAACAATATTCAAACATTTATTTCATACTTGCTCTGTTACAACCTTTTAAATAAAAAGTTCAAATAAAAACAACCATTTGTTTCAATGTAATCCATAATGTTCAACTATTAAAAATGGTGGCTTTTAATCAATCACTTAATTCAAGTGATTATTCAAATTCAAATACATTTTTTTTCCAAACAGCAACCTTTTGGAATTAATGATAATTACACAACAATTATAATCATTTGCTTCCAATTAAAACTATATGATCACCCCATTTAAATTTTGTTTGCAATAATCACTTAATCTCCAAAATCATTTAAATTGGAATCAAATTTCAAACAGCACCCCAATTTGAAATTTATGAAAATTCGCAAAACATTCTAATCTTTTGTTTCCATTTTTTCAACCTAAGGGTTCATGCCATTTAAATTCTTGTTTTTAATAATTTCATCAATACTCAAATTAATTCAAATTTAAACCAATTTGCAAACAGCAAGTTATTTTGAAATTATTTGTAAAACAGAACTTGGCATTTGCTTGTTGATGACCTAACTAACTTAACCAAATTTTTCCAAATTTTTCCTAACTCTAAAACCCTCATTTTTCTTCCTATTCCATTTTCTGCAAAAAAAAACAGAGGAGAAATTCAAAAAAAAAATAATAAAAAAGAAAACGGCCACACAGGCCAGGGGAGCAACCGGCCCGGCCCTTTTCCTTCTTCCCCTCGGCCTGGTACCGGTTCGCGCCGCTCCCCTCCTTCTGTTTCCTGTACGGCCGCACATCGGGAGGTGCCACGGCGGCAGCAGCACCACCCCGACGGCCAGCAGCGCCCCTGGCCCCCTATAAAGCAGCCCTAGACCCGTGCCGCTGCCCTAGACCACCGCTACCCTTTTCCCTCGAGCTCCGCCGCCGTTCCACCCTCTCTCTGCCGCCCTCCACCTCCCTCTGCAACCTCACCGGTGAGCCATTTCTGAATCCGCCATGGCCGCCGCCGTTCCCGTGCCCCACCATCCATCCTAGCCACTGAAACCAACCCGCCGCAGCTCCCTCGTCATCGTCAACACCTCAGCGGGCACGGAGGGCGTCCACAGCGCCGCCGCCGTCCGCGACGTCGCCGTCCACCGCACTGCCCCGGGCCTGCTTCCCCTCCGATTCCTCACGGTGAGCGCCACCGTGCCTCCATCTCCTCCTCTCTGCCTTGCGCGAGCACCACCGCAAAACCGCAGCACGCATCAGCAGCGAGCCAACAACATCCAGCAGCGCTGCGGCAGCGACGATCACCGCCGTTCACCGTCGTTCACTGTCGGGGTTCAGACAACGCGCTGTTAAAAATTCAGTTACGCGAATCTGAACCTCAACCTAGCTGCAGCCCCTTACCTGACAGAAACAATCGAACACCGCAGTGGTTGCACGCTGCTGCCCGCGCGCCCAGGGCGCAGGATCGAGTCCTGGCGCCGCGGATTAAATCCGCTATTTTGCGCAGCGCGCTGACAGGGTGGCCCCTGCTGTCAGCTGCTGTGTGGCACTGCTGCCACGCATGCATGCCACGCTGGCCCAGGGCCCATTGGCAGTGCCCTGGGGTAGCTAGCTGTGCGGTATAAAAAGAAATTCAGCATTTTTTCTTTTTAAAACAAGTCCCTTTAAATTGCAGAATGGTCCCTGAAAATAAAATGCAAATAACTTCCATTTTATAAATCCAAATAATAAAAGTAAAATATGTACACTGCCCCAAATTAAATTATCTATCTATTTATAACATTTGTTTTCTGTTTGGTAAATTCAAATGCATTCAAATTTCAAATTCAAATAATTCATTTGTAATTTGAATAATTGCATAACTAATTCATACTTAATCCAAATAATGCAAATAAAATATGTTTTCCATGCTATTTCAAACCACCTATTCAAATATAAATTTTGTTTCACGGTTTGAATAATTAAAATTGCTTAAATAATTTAAACCTTGTTTAAATCATTTAAATTTGCTAAATTCATAACTTGCTCAAATTAAATTATTTTTGAACATGTGAAATATGTTTTCAAACCAGAAAAGTATAAAATTTTCAAATATGAAATTGGTTTAATGTTTTGAACAAATAAAAGTTCAAATAAATTCAAACTTGTTTTAAATTCATTTAAATCTTGTTTAAACTTGTTTAATTCATAATTAAATCATTGTAATTCCTTTTTCAATAATTGAAACATGTAATCCACCTAAAATTTTGTGTACTTTCCAAATATGAATTTTGTTATTTATTTTGAACAATTTAAATTGATGAAAACAACAAATAATTGTGTAACACCCATAAGTAACCCAAAATTTCTTAATTTAATAAATAAATTTCTAGATTGGTAAACCTTATTTCCAATTGATTCTATTGTTGTTATTTTTTTGTTTTCCTCATCCATGCATCATACTAATCCACTATCACCTGTTGATTAGTTGAAAAACAAATATTCCAACCTTATTTGATGGACTTTTCATCTGCAACCCCAAATCGCATATGGGTCCATCTAAATTGTGCTACCATATCAACTAGTTTATTTTGTTGCATCCATTAACTTGACATGCATCATCCCATGATTGTGCACTATGCCATGATATTGATTGTTTATCTTTCTGCATTGTTTGTTTGCTTCTTCTCGGATAGACGACGACGTTGAGACAGACGATACTTACGACACCCCTTGTGAGGATCTAGCTCAGTACCAGGCTGCTAAGTTTGCAAGCAAGTTATCACTCACATGAACCACTGTGTTCCTTTCAACATTGGTTACCGATACTTTCCGTTGTCTATTTCTGCTAGCCCTATGAGTAGTTGTTTCTGTTACGAACCTATCACCTGTTATCCTTTAACCCTGATATTGCCTCACCTCCACACCTATAACCCCTTTGTTTGTGGCCCGTGTCTTACTAGCATGCTTAGGGTTGTTTTGCTCGAGTCTGTTACCCGTTACTTTCTGTTATTATATTTTATTATGTTCTGGGGCTCGATGTTAAACAACAACCTGTAATCTTGAGGTAATAATAATTTGCTGATAAGGCACCGGCAGGAGGCCCGGCGTGGTTTTGAGGCCTGCTAGTGTCGACCCTAATTAGGAAAAGGGTCGTGTCTACTGATCCATGATGAGCGCACTATCCGCATGTGGGAAGCGTGTATGGGCGCCCCCCTCAATTTGATTCGATTCGCATCTCGTCCAAATCGCCACACTTAGTTCGGGCTTTCCATTTGATGCACGCATATGCAGGTACGAACCCGAGGCCAGGGTGGAACTTTTGTAGTCGGCATTTAGGGCGGCGTGGTCTTCCAGTGCTATGAGGGTCCCCTTTTCTTCGTGGGGCTCGATTAGCCGCGCACGCACAACACGTGGTGCTTTGGGCTTGATGCGAAGAAGAGTTGAGTTGTGTTGAGTGTCCCGCCTGGTGGGAGGCATTCCATCTGGCGGGTTATTCTTACGTGTACGGCCAAATTGGTGCACCCCTGCAGGGATAAATCTTCTCGAGAAGCCGTGTTTTCCGCGGTTATGGTTGACTTGGTGAAAGTACTGGCTAACAAGTACTCAGAACAACTTACACCTAACTAATGATAACTTGACTAGTAATAGGCTTATTGACACAACAATTTGATCCATCATTAACCCAACTGTGTGAGTTATCCTCGGATTGCTTCTTTGGATAAGGGGCGAGATCCAGGATGGGTTTGCTTGGTGGTTAGTTGTAGTGGGTTACAATATGCTATCTTATCCCCTTTCTGATAGCCGGAAGTTGTATCATGTTTCTGTAGTTGGTTAGGGCAGCCAGTTGCAGCATCTTTTATATCCCCTTTCTTCCGTTGAACCCAAGGCATCTGTGCTTGGTGTTGACGGGTTACACTTTGGTGAATTGTGAGTCTTGCTTGCCAGTACGTTTATGTACTGACCCCTTTGGGGCTGTGGTTTCCGCAGACTACGCTTACGAGGATCCCCGTGACGGCTACTACGTGGAGTTTGACGAGGCTGCTGACGAGTAGGTAGCGGACCCGGGCAGGATCCGAGACATCGTGGATGGGCTCCGTCTTTTCGTTTCCGGCTTCTTAAGCCTATTTGGATTTGTCTGTACTCGGACCCTTTGAATGCTTCCGCTGAGATATAATGATGTTATGTTGGGACATGTGTCCTCTGGATGATTGTATTTGCTATCTCTGCTCTAGTGAGAGCTATTTGCAACTTATTTCTATTTATTTGTGTCTTAGAGATCTGTTGTGTTATCATTTTGTTCAACGCCGTTGACGTACCCTGTGTGTATGGTATGAAGTACGTCAATGGTAGTATCCTGATTTCTATGGGATGGTTTACGTAGTCGATGAACAGATAGGGGTTGGTTGTCACACATACGTGTGTTGGCCTACTCGTAAGAGATGCGGGTGCCGGTAAGCCCCGTAATCCAATCCACTACTGTTCAACGGAACTGCGAGTATCCTCTAGAAGTCCGGGTGCGACAAATGGTATCAGAGCCTATCTGCCTGTAGGATCCCTTTTACTGGTCGTAGTTGAGTCTAGAAACTATTTTGTAGCTATATAGGAAAAATGAAACGTGAGAGTAGGAATTCTGCCATTTTTCTTCTTTCCCCACCCACCCACCCTTTTCTGGTAAGGAAGTGCAACGTTGTTTTCTCTTCTCACCTAAACTTTCAAGTTAGGATTTCACGTATCCTGGTTTCTCTAGGATAGTTATATCTACTAGTCCATAGGAATGGAGGTGGTTGTGACATGATTTATCATGTTGCCTACTCATGATTAAGAACGGAGGCGTGTAAGCCCCGGAAGCAGATCCTCTATTCCTTAAGCAGTAGATATTGATCCTTTAGAAGCCCGGATGGGTTTTCCGTAGTACCTCAGGAATTTTTGGTCTCGTGTTTCCCGTTGTTGCTTCGATATCCTGTTCTTCTCAACATCCTTTTCGTCCGTTGAAACCTTGTTGTTGCTTTCCACTTCAGTTCTTCTGCCGGCGTCTAATCAAAACTTCCCCGATCATCTGCAGATGGATCTCAGGTTCTACCCGCAGGTGGTTCGGATGACTCGTTGCGAGAGCACTGCCGGTTATCCGGAGATGCTGAGAGACATGGTCACTTATCTGGGGTTCCGTTGGGCACCAGAGTACCAGGTCTACGAGCAGCAGCGAGAGTTTGACCAGACCTACTACCAGGCTATCGTCTACATTCTGTCAGATGATGGCATGAGCGTTGTCCACCGCTACGAGGCAGTAGGTTCCACAGTGGATATGGCTGTGCAGCAGGCAGCTTATGTGAGTCTCACCGGTCTTCGTGCTGACTACTGGGGATTTGACGATTCTATCTATCGCCACATCCCCCATGGTTACATCACTTCGGAGGGAGCTCACTTCACTCTCTACGACAACTTGGATGTCTACGAGCATGATAACACCAGGCTGCACACCACCGCTCAGTTTGTGAGGCACAGTGACGCAGTTGCCACCACACTGTCTCAGGAGTTGGCTTCAGTCAGAGAGCAGCTCTACCTTGCTTTGACTCGTCTGGCGACGTACACCACAGACTTTGTTGGAGATGAGCGCTTTGCACGCTTCGATCAGCCAGTTGGTCGTCGTCTGCCAGATGCTGGAGGTTACGAGCCGATCAGAGGTCCACTCCTCAACCTCAGTGCTGGTTACACTGGGATTCCACGCTTTGGAGCACAGGGAGTCGACGCTATGTACTTCACCACACCTAGAGTCGCTCTCAGACCACGTCAGATCTATGTGGATCGTCGTTCTACCTACTTTCGTGGGCGTGCTCCTCACCGTACCTCTCGTCGTACTACTCACCGCCGTCCTGCGTGATGATCATGGGAGTACCGATGTATCCATTCTTAGCTATGTTTAGTTATCCTTTGTCTTTCGAACCATTTATGGTGTGTTGGATATTCTGATGTATTTGAACATGTGATGATGTACCTGTTGGTTATCTATTCATGCGTCGGAATAATCTCTCTTTCGGTTACCAAGTCTATCCTTTTCTATTGTTGTGCTAAAATGCATGTCTATTCAGGATGCCGCCAACAAGGAACAACCCGCCTGAGCCACCGCCAATCACGGAGCTGTTGACTCAGATGACTCAGGTCGTGACGCAGATGGCCCAGTTCCAGGCTAATCAGCACAACAACCAGAATGCTCCACGAGTCAGCATCAAGGAGTATCTGAGTCTGGGGCCGAGAGCTTTCGTGGCAACACGCGAGCCTCTGGATGCTGATGACTGGATCCGTGAGATGGCCAGGGCTCTGGACATTGCTCACGTTGCTGAGGAAGACAAGGTCAAGTATGCCTCCTACCTACTGAAGGGCCAGGCAGCTACTTGGTGGGAAAACTACCAGACCATGAGAGCTGGCTACCCAATCACCTGGGGCTGTTTCAAGGAAGCTTTCCTGAAGCACCACATTCCAGATGGTCTCATGGAAAGGATGCGTGAAGAGTTTTGCTCTCTCAAGCAGGGAAAGCTGGACGTCATTGGCTATCAGAGTGAGTTCAATCGCCTCGCTCGTTACGCTGGTGATGAGGTGTCCACTGAGGCTAAGAAGATGGCAAGGTTCCGCCGAGGTTTTAACCCGGAACTCAAGTACGCCCTCACCAACATCAAGGCCAAAGATTTCGAGGAGCTCGTGAACACCGCGCTCAATGAGGAAAATGGGCGCAAGGCGTTCGAGGAGTCTCGAAAGCACTCGCGTGAGGGTGGTTCCTCCTCCAACATGACCACCCCTCCGCAGAAGCGCCGCATCTGGGTGCCAAATCGTGTTGTCACTAGGGCTCCATATGCCCAAGCTTCTCCAGGCTCTGCTCCCCGCCCACCCAACCCAGCTCACATGCAAGGTCAGAGGTTTTCAATGGGGCAGCCAAGGCCAGATCCTCCTCGTGTCGTCACTTGCTTCAAGTGCAAGCAGACGGGGCACTACGCTGACAAGTGCACTCAGAGGCAGCTACCTCCACCACCTCATCCCAACACAAACCAGGCAATGGTGCGTGCTCCCCAGGCTAAATCCTTCAACTCCAACAACAGGCCTGTCGGGAGGACCGCGAGGGTGAATCATGTCAAGGTCGACAAAGCTGAGGAAGCTGCTGACGTCGTTCTCGGTACATTCCCCGTAAACTCTTTTCCAGCTAAAGTGTTGTTTGATACCGGAGCATCGCATTCTTTCGTGTCAAAGATCTTTGCGACAGCAGTTAAAATCCCCTTTGTTGGTTTGGGTTCCCCGCTAGTAGTAAACTCCCCTGGAGCAACTATGCAAACTTCCAAGATCAGTCATGAAAATCAGATCCTAATTGGAGGTCACATATTTCTTGCTTCTCTCATTCTGCTTGACAATTCTGACATTGATGTCATTCTGGGCATGGATTGGTTGAAGGCCAATAAAGCTACGATTGATTGTGCTCAGAAGTCAATAACTCTGTTCCACCCTTCTGGCCAGATAGTCTATTCTCCACATGAATCAAGTTCTGTTCAGCTGTACACTCTCGATGCTAAACCTCTACCTCTACTCGAAAATGTTCCGGTGGTTTGTGATTTCCCTGACGTCTTTCCAGAAGAGTTGCCAGGGATGCCTCCGGACAGAGCAGTTGAGTTCGTGATCGAGCTTGAACTAGGTACTGCTCCAATCTCTAAGCATCCATACAAGATAGCTCCTCCTGAACTGAAATTGTTGAAGGAGCAAATCGATATGTACATGGAGAAAGGTTACATTCAACCTAGTTCCTCCGCTTGGGGTTGCCCAACTCTGTTCGTTGCGAAGAAGGATCAAACAAAGAGACTCGTGGTTGACTATCGTCCTCTTAACGAGAAAACCATCAAAAACAAGTATCCAATTCCCCGTATCGATGATCTTTTTGATCAACTTGCTGGAGCCTCAATATTCTCCAAGTTGGACTTGAGGATGGGTTACCATCAAATAAAGATCTGAAAGGAAGATATTCCAAAAACAGCTTTCACCACTCGGTACGGTCTATATGAATACACCGTCATGTCCTTTGGTCTCACCAATGCACCGGCGACATTCTCTAGACTCATGAATTCTGTCTTCCACGAATACCTCGACAAGTTCGTTGTGGTATATCTTGCTGACATTCTGGTCTACTCCAAATCTGAGGAAGAGCATGGAGAACATCTTCGTCTCACTCTCATGAAACTTCGCGAGCATCGTCTATATGCCAAATTCTCCAAATGTGAGTTCTGGATTCCAGAAGTGGCTTACCTTGGTCATGTCATCTCCGCCAAGGGCATAGCCATTGATCCAGAAAAGGTTAAAGCAATTGTTGATTGGAAACCTCCAAAGACGGTGAAGCAAGTAAGAAGCTTTCTTGGCTTAGCTAGCTATTGCCGTCGTTTCGTCCAAAACTTTTCCAAGATTGCCAAACCTCTCACTGATCTCACAAAGAAGGACAAGAAGTTCGTTTGGTCTCCACAGTGTGATGAAAGTTTCAATCTCCTGAAGACTAAACTCACTTCTACACCAGTTCTGGTTGGCCCAGATACTACCAAACCTTTCCAGATATTCTGTGATGCATCTCTCCAAGGTCTAGGTGCAGTTCTTATGCAAGAACGTCAAGCTGTGGCTTATGCTTCACGTCAGTTGAATGCACATGAGCAAAACTATCCCACACATGACCTAGAACTTGCAGCAGTTGTGTTTGCCCTCAAGAAATGGAGGCAATACTTGTTGGGTAATCGCACTGAAATCTTTTCCGATCATAAGAGTCTGAAATACATCTTCACTCAACCAGATCTAAACCTCAGGCAAAGGAGATGGATTGAAAAGATTAAAGACTTTGATCTCACCATTTCTTACACTCCAGGCAAGGCTAATGTTATGGCTGATGCTCTCAGTCGCAAGTCATATTGCAATAATATCATGATCATGGAAAGCCAACCTCCACTTCATGAAGAATTCCAGAAGCTGAACCTTGGTCTTGTTCCTCAAGGCTATCTTGCTAGCTTGACAACCAGTCCAACTCTCGAGGACAAGATTCGTTCTGAACAACTTCGTGATGCTGAAATCAAGAAGATGGTAGAACACATCAAAGAAGGCAAGGATAAATTTAAGTCCTTCTCAATTGATGACAAGGGAACTGTGTTCTTCGAAGGACGCATTGCAGTTCCTCAAGTTCAAAGTCTCAGAGATATCATTCTCAAGGAGGCTCATGAAACTCCTCTCTCCATCCACCCTGGAAGTACAAATATGTACTAGGATCTTAAGACACTGTATTGGTGGCCTGGCATGAAACGTGAAATTGCTCAATACGTTTCTGAATGCGACGTTTGTCAACGTGTTAAGGCAGTCCATCAGAAAACAGCCGGTCTACTCCAACCTCTGAAAATTCCTGAGTGGAAGTGGGACATGATTGAAATGGACTTCGTCACTGGTTTTCCAAAGTCCAAGAAGGGCAACGATGCAATCTTCGTTGTTATTGATCGTCTCACTAAAGTAGCTCACTTCTTTGCTGTCAAACAAACAATCTCAGCTAGCCAGTTAGCAGAGCTCTACACAGCAAAGATTGTTCCTCTTCATGGTGTTCCATTGGAAATAAGCTCAGACCGTGGAAGCATATTCACTTCTCATTTCTGGAAGAGTTTTCAAGAAGCATTGGGCACCAAACTTCTGTTCAGCACAGCCTATCACCCTCAGTCTCAGGGGCAAGTCGAAAGATTCAATCAGATTCTCGAGGATATGCTCAGAGCATGTGGTCTCTCCTTTGGCATGAAATGGGAGGATTGCCTTCCATATGCTGAATTCTCCTACAACAACAGCTTCCAGGCAAGCCTAGGCATGGCACCATTTGAAGCACTCTATGGTCGCAGATGCAGGAGTCCAATCAATTGGTCTGGAGCTGGTGAACGTTCACTCTTAGGCCCTGACATTGTTAAGGAAGCCGAAGAGAAAGTTCGCATCATTCGTGACAATCTCAAGATTTCTCAGTCTCGTCAGAAAAGCTACTATGACAGCAAGCACAGGGATATGATCTATGCACCTGGTGACAAGGCATATCTCCGTGTAACTCCCCTCAGAGGCACTCATCGTTTTGGTGTGAAAGGAAAACTTGCACCAAGATACATTGGTCCTTTCAACATTCTCTCAAGGCGTGCAGAAAATGCCTATCGTCTTGAACTTCCAGAAAAGCTATCCAAGGTGCACGATGTGTTTCACGTGTCACAGCTCAAGAAGTGTTTCAAAGATCCAGATCGTGCAGTTGATCATGATTCCATTGAACTGCAAGATGATCTCTCTTATGAGGAGCACCCTGTTCGTATTCTCGATGAGACCGAGCGTAAGACTCGCAACAAGAGCACCAAGTTCTTGAAAGTGCAATGGTCGCATCATTCCGATAAAGAGGCAACGTGGGAGACCGAAGAGGATCTTCGCAAGAAGTATCCGGACCTTTTCCTTTCGCAGTAGGAATCTCGGGGCGCGATTCCTTCAAGGGGGGGGGGCGTTTTGTAACATCCCAAGTATGAAAAACACCCCTAGCATGTTTGTTTCTTGTTTTATTAAAGTTTTGCATCATTTCATCATACTCATTGCATTTGTTTCTTATTTGTTTGCATCTGTTTTTCTCTGTTTTCACAATTCAAATTCAAACAATATTCAAACATTTATTTCATACTTGCTCTGTTACAACCTTTTAAATAAAAAGTTCAAATAAAAACAACCATTTGTTTCAATGTAATCCATAATGTTCAACTATTAAAAATGGTGGCTTTTAATCAATCACTTAATTCAAGTGATTATTCAAATTCAAATACATTTTTTTCCAAACAGCAACCTTTTGGAATTAATGATAATTACACAACAATTATAATCATTTGCTTCCAATTAAAACTATATGATCACCCCATTTAAATTTTGTTTGCAATAATCACTTAATCTCCAAAATCATTTAAATTGGAATCAAATTTCAAACAGCACCCCAATTTGAAAATTATGAAAATTCCCAAAACATTCTAATCTTTTGTTTCCATTTTTTCAAACTAAGGGTTCATGCCATTTAAATTCTTGTCTTTAATAATTTAATCAATACTCAAATTAATTCAAATTTAAACCAATTTGCAAACAGCAAGTTATTTTGAAATTATTTGTAAAACAGAACTTGGCATTTGCTTGTTGATGACCTAACTAACTTAACCAAATTTTTCCTAACTCTAAAACCCTCATTTTTCGTCCTATTCCATTTTCTGCAAAAAAAAAACAGAGGAGAAATTCAAAAAAAAAATAATAAAAAAGAAAACGGCCACACAGGCCAGGGGAGCAACCGGCCCGGCCCTTTTCCTTCTTCCCCTCGGCCTGGTACCGGTTCGCGCCGCTCCCCTCCTTCTGTTTCCTGTACGGCCGCACATCGGGAGGTGCCACGGAGGCAGCAGCACCACCCCGACGGCCAGCAGCGCCCCTGGCCCTCTATAAAGCAGCCCTAGACCCGCGCCGCTGCCCTAGACCACCGCTACCCTTTTCCCTCGAGCTCCGCCGCCGTTCCACCCTCTCTCTGCCGCCCTCCACCTCCCTCTGCAACCTCACCGGCGAGCCGTTTCTGAATCCGCCATGGCCGCCGCCGTTCCCGTGCCCCACCGTCCATCCTAGGCACTGAAACCAACCCGCCGCAGCTCCCTCGTCATCGTCAACACCTCAGCGGGCACGGAGGGCGTCCACAGCGCCGCCGCCGTCCGCGACGTCGCCGTCCACCGCACTGCCCCGGGCCTGCTTCCCCTCCGATTCCTCACGGTGAGCGCCATCGTGCCTCCATCTCCTCCTCTCTCCCTTGCGCGAGCACCACCGCACACCGCAGCACGCATCAGCAGCGAGCCAACAGCATCCAGCAGCGCTGCGGCAGCGACGATCACCGCCGTTCACCGTCGTTCACTGTCGGGGTTCAGACAACGCGCTGTTAAAAATTCAGTTACGCGAATCTGAACCTCAACCTAGCTGCAGCCCCTTACCTGACAGAAACAATCGAACACCTCAGTGGTTGCACGCTGCTGCCCGCGCGCCCAGGGCGCAGGATCGAGTCCTGGCGCCGCGGATTAAATCCGCTATTTTGCACAGCGCGCTGACAGGGTGGCCCCCCTGTCAGCTGCTGTGTGGCACTGCTGCCACGCATGCATGCCACGCTGGCCCAGGGCCCATTGGCAGTGCCCTGGGGTAGCTAGCTGTGCGGTATAAAAAGAAATTCAGCATTTTTTCTTTTTAAAACAAGACCCTTTAAATTGCAGAATGGTCCCTGAAAATAAAATGCAAATAACTTCCATTTTATAAATCCAAATAATAAAAGTAAAATATGTACACTGCCCCAAATTAAGTTATCTATCTATTTATAACATTTGTTTTCTGTTTGGTAAATTCAAATGCATTCAAATTTCAAATTCAAATAATTCATTTGTAATTTGAATAATTGCATAACTAATTCATACTTAATCCAAATAATACAAATAAAATATGTTTTCCATGCTATTTCAAACCACCTATTAAAATATAAATTTTGTTTCATGGTTTGAATAATAAAAATTGCTTAAATAATTTAAACCTTGTTTAAATCATTTATTGCTAAATTCATAACTTGCTCAAATTAAATTATTTTTGAACATCTGAAATATGTTTTCAAACCAGAAAAGTATAAACTTTTCAAATATGAAATTGGTTTAATGTTTTGAACAAATAAAAGTTCAAATAAATTCAAACTTGTTTTAAATTCATTTAAATCTTGTTTAAACTTGTTTAATTCATAATTAAATCATTGTAATTCCTTTTTCAATAATTGAAACATGTAATCCACCTAAAATTTTGTGTACTTTCCAAATATGAATTTTGTTATTTATTTTGAACAATTTAAATTGCTGAAAACAACAAATAATTGTGTAACACCCTTAAGTAACCCAAAATTTCTTAATTTAATAAATAAATTTCTAGATTGGTAAACCTTATTTCCAATTGATTCTATTGTTGTTATTTTTCTGTTTTCCTCATCCATGCATCATACTAATCCACTATCACCTGTTGATTAGTTGAAAAACAAATATTCCAACCTTATTTGATGGACTTTTCATCTGCAACCCCAAATCGCATATGGGTCCATCTAAATTGTGCTACCATATCAACTAGTTTATTTTGTTGCATCCATTAACTTGACATGCATCATCCCATGATTGTGCACTATGCCATGATATTGATTGTTTATCTTTCTGCATTGTTTGTTTGCTTCTTCTCGGATAGACGACGACGTTGAGACAGACGATACTTACGACACCCCTTCTGAGGATCTAGCTCAGTACCAGGCTGCTGAGTTTGCAGGAAAGTTATCACTCACATGAACCACTGTGTTCCTTTCAACATTGGTTAGCGATACTTTCCGTTGTCTATTTCTGCTAGCCCTATGAGTAGTTGTTTCTGTTACGAACCTATCACCTGTTATCCTTTAACCCTGATATTGCCTCACCTCCACACCTATAACCCCTTTGTTTGTGGCCCGTGTCTTACTAGCATGCTTAGGGTTGTTTTGCTCGAGTCTGTTACCCGTTACTTTCTGTTATTATATTTCTATTATGTTCTGGGCTCGATGTTAAACAACAACCTGTTAATCTTGAGGTAATAATAATTTGCTGATAAGGCACCGGCAGGAGGCCCGGCGTGGTTTTGAGGCCTGCTAGTGTCGACCCTAATTAGGAAAAGGGTCTTGTCTACTGATCCATGAGGAGCGCACTATCCGCATGTGGGAAGCGTGTATGGGCGCCCCCCTCAATTTGATTCGATTCGCATCTCGTCCAAATCGCCACACTTAGTTCGGGCTTTCCATTTGATGCACGCATATGCAGGTACGAACCCGAGGCCAGGGTGGAACTTTTGTAGTCGGCATTTAGGGCGGCGTGGTCTTCCAGTGCTATGAGGGTCCCCTTTTCTTCGTGGGGCTCGATTAGCCGCGCACGCACAGCACGTGGTGCTTTGGTCTTGATGCGAAGAAGAGTTGAGTTGTGTTGAGTGCCCCGCTTGGTGGGAGGCATTCCATCTGGCGGGTTATTCTTACGTGTACGGCCAAATTGGTGCACCCCTGCAGGGATAAATCTTCTCGAGAAGCCGTGTTTTCCGCGTATATGGTTGACTTGGTGAAAGTACTGGCTAACAAGTACTCAGAACAACTTACACCTAACTAATGATAACTTTACTAGTAATAGGCTTATTGACACAACAATTTGATCCATCATTAACCCAACTGTGTGAGTTATCCTCGGATTGCTTCTTTGGATAAGGGGCGAGATCCAGGATGGGTTTGCTTGGTGGTTAGTTGTAGTGGGTTACGATACGCTATCTTATCCCCTTTCTGATAGCCGGAAGTTGTATCATGTTTCTGTAGTTGGTTAGGGCAGCCAGTTGCAGCATCTTTTATATCCCCTTTCTTCCGTTGAACCCAAGGCATCTGTGCTTGGTGTTGACGGGTTACACTTTGGTGAATTGTGAGTCTTGCTTGCCAGTACGTTTATGTACTGACCCCTTTGGGGCTGTGGTTTCCGCAGACTACGCTTACGAGGATCCCCGTGACGGCTACTACGTGGAGTTTGACGAGGCTGCTGACGAGTAGGTAGCGGACCCGGGCAGGATCCGAGACATCGTGGATGGGCTCCGTCTTTTCGTTTCCGGCTTCTTAAGCCTATTTGGATTTGTCTGTACTCAGACCCTTTGAATGCTTCCGCTGAGATGTAATGATGTTATGTTAGGACATGTGTCCTCTGGATGATTGTATTTGCTATCTCTGCTCTAGTGAGAGCTATTTGCAACTTATTTCTATTTATTTGTGTCTTAGAGATCTGTTGTGTTATCATTTTGTTCAACGCCGTTGACGTACCCTGTGTGTATGGTATGAAGTACGTCAATGGTAGTATCCTGATTTCTATGGGATGGTTTACGTAGACGATGAACAGATAGGGGTTGGTTGTCACACATACGTGTGTTGGCCTACTCGTAAGAGATGCGGGTGCCGGTAAGCCCCGTAATCCAATCCACTACTGTTCAACGGAACTGCGAGTATCCTCTAGAAGTCCGGGTGCGACATTCATTCAACTTAGTTGATCAAGACAGAGCCCATATGACTAAAGGCTGCACGGGAAGCTACTAGATTTAGAGGGACATAGTAATCTCTTTGTTCCTGGGTGGCCATCCGCAAGTGACAACCTCAAGTGGAATAACCCTTAGACAAGGGCCCTGAGGAAACACTCAACATAAACCAGTCTTACCACTTCCACCCAGGTGGTTCATTCATTAGTTATACTTAAAAAAATTCCTCAACATCTAGTAAAACAAATTTTTGTAGCATGGCTAAGCATCTAATAAGCACCAAGGCAACAAAATAACAAGGTATAAGGATGGCTACACACTACTAGGATATAGCATAGCATAATATAACTTAGTAAAATTTACTATCAGGCATACTACTGAAAACTCTAATGATGCATATAGAAGATAATGGGTAGTGAATGGTGTGTTACTTGCCTTGTTGAAGATGGTGAAGATATTCACACTCTCTTCACAAAAGATCGTTGCTCTCCGTACAATCTATTCATTGAAAACACAATAACAAAATAAACAAGCATCCTAGCAAACACACATACAAGTGGAGAAAGCAAACAGAGCAAATAACATAACAAAGGGGTTGTACCAAGTTGGCCAGGACAAGGTCAAAGGTTTGAGTTCAATACTTGTTAAGGAAATTCCAAGGGTTTACTTGGGATGTACTAGGTTGAGTTTTATGTGATCTTACTTTACTATAGTTATACTTGTCGAGGAAGTTCCAAGAGTTCACTAAGGATGTTTAGGTTGAGTTGGTAGTAACCAAACTTTATTGAAAACATATTTATCTAAGAAGTTCCAAGATTTCACCAAGGTGATCTCATTGTTCAACTAAAGTAACACATAACAATGTGTAATACTTAGTCATTTTCATCAAAACATTTGAGTACTCTAAGTTAGTCTTTCCATTTTGGGTTAAGGCAGGTCTAGGTTCAACTAACCTCATGTCAAAGGATATAATAAGATAAAGTATTGATATTTTCCATTTGGGTCAAGGGTTGGACAAAACAACTTGTTATTCGTCAACTTGTGTGGATTTCTCCAAGTCTTCACATGCTTGTCTTCTTGAAGATCATCTTCATGCTTCTATTGTAGTCTTGTTCCTTGGATGGATTCTTCTCTTGGTCTTGATAAATTCTTCATGGCTTTCACTTCACTAATTGGTTTGGGTATGGGATGGACACAAATACCACTAAGTCAATTTGGAAAGAATATAAGAAGAAAGATAGAAAGAGAGAGGGAGATGTCTTCTTCTTCATTCCTTCATACACTTGTACTTCATTGAATTGCTTCTAGTTGTGGATTCCAAGACTTCTCTTCAAAATTTCTTCTATGATCTTCCTTGTAACTCTTCATGTTGCCACCAAGTTGAAGATGGAGTTTCTTCTTGTGGTTGAGTCTTGCCCTCCATTTTGCTAACTTGATGGATTCTTGAAGCAAGGATAGGGGAGTGGAGGAGTAGATAGAAAGACTAGGGTACTAGTGTTTGAGGTTCACTACTTGGTCATTTTAGGGACTTGGTTTTGGCTCCAAAATAGCCACCACAAAGATAATAAAATGGAAATAAATTTTAAGGCATGATACTATGGGTGGATCACTATGTTGGTTTTTTTGGTCAAAAACACATGGCCATAGTCCAAGTGTGTCCAAAATGTTTAGGTGATGATGTCTATGGTTCAAGGTTACCAATTGGAACAACTTTGCTTAAGGGAACATATTCTAATTATTTATAGAATTAATTCTATGCCCAAAATACTAAATAGACAACTTAATTATAATTTCAATTTTAATTTGCTCAAAAGTTATTTTGGGACAGAGGGTGTGGAAGTACTCATCCTAAGGTTTCCAAATATATTTTATTTGCAATTTTTGGATTTGTAGAATTTGAATTATACCAAAATTCATCAAACAAGTATATTTAAATTTGAATCAGTTTAAGTTTGTCAAATTTGAATTTTAACAGTGATAACATATTCTACACATTATGGGGATTTCAAAAAGTCCAAGTTTGCTAAATTTTGCCTTATGATTAAAAAGATATGATGTTTCTATGTTCTAGGGACTATTCTGCAATTTTACAATTTTACTTTTATTCGAAATTAAAACCAGAGACAGGCTGGGCCGAAAAGGTCTTATCTGTCGCACAGGGCAACGGTTAGGGACTGGGCTTGGGCCGGTTTCACGCTGCGCCGAGCGGTGGATAAGCTATCGGCGCGCGGCTCGGACAACTATGATCTTAGCCGTGTCCCCGGTTATGGACAACTATGAGAAGCTGGACAAGGATTGACGGAAGAATCTCATCACCAATTTCAATAGGTAAAATTTTGACCAAGTGAAGAGTATTGTGGTGCTTGGATCTTAATCCAATGTTGCCACCCTTTTGAAAAGAAAAGTTTGTTTTACAAAAGTGATAGGAGAAAACTGGCTTTATGCAAACTTAGCCAAAACTCCACTCAGCCAAATAAGCATGTAGTATTAGTATTGCCATTTATATCTACCATAGTGTTACTTTCCAATACATTAAATTGTATTGACCCCCTTGTGGCTGCATATTCCATATTGCAGATGTTTCTAAAGACGAGTGAGGATTTCGTTTAGGATCTCGAGACTATCGCCAACATGTTTTGCCCGTGGCACATGAAGAAGATGGGCTCAATGTTATACTATGTTTCCGCTGTATTTCTTTGTTTTCTGCTAGTCTTCTAAGACTATGCAAGTTGTAATCCTATTTTGTAAAGACTGGATCATGCGATGTAATAGAATTTGATGCATTTGCATGATATTTCATTTTGTACTGTGGTGCTAGCAATTGATCCAGGGACTAGCACAATAACACAGGTATTCCATCTTTATTAAAAGTTGGGATGCTACAAAATGGTATCAGAGCATTGTGTTGCCTGTAGGATTCGAGACCCTTAGGTTTGGAAGCCATTTTTTATCATGTTATTATCTCCTTAGAGTATTTTGGATCCTAGCGGCATAGTGAGATGAAGCGGCCCGAACAACTTTACGTGTCCATGGACACGAGACCGTTCCCTGATTGGCTTGCGGGTGCATTGTCCTTCTCACTGTAGTGAATATCCAATTTGCAACAAGTTGTTAATAACCCATTGATCACCCTAGGATTGAAAATTTTCTATTTTAAATCTGTCTAGAAACAAAACAATCATCTTAATTCTTCTCATATCATCTCATCTATTATTCACCTTCAAAATTTTCTAGATGGCCTACCTTTTCAATCCCATCAAGACAAGAATGTTGATGATCATACAAAGAAGTGCAAGAAATATTTTCACCACATGAAGTCCTACACTCAAGACAATTGAAGAAAACTTGGAGATACACCAATACTTCCCAACAATCAAGAACACCTCAAGACATCTATAGAAGAATTTGAAGAAAAACTCAAGAAGATATAGATGAGACCACCAATCTAGTCTGTTAGAACAACGTTAACGTGTTAGTATATTGATCATACTAATGAGTGTGGTATGAAAATATTAGTGTTTTCAAAAAACCTTGTTGTTGGTGTGATGAATGTGTTGTTATATGTTTGTTATGTCTTGTTTGCAAGATGAGTTTCCTTGTTGTGTTGTGTTGGGTAGAAACTTGTGTAGCTTTCTTTCTAATCTCTACTCATCCATACTAAGACAAATCAAATCCCATACCCATTTACCAACCATAGTGAGCTACCATATGAACATCAAACATTTCACCCAAGAATGTCACAACGAGTATCCTACCAAGACACAAGCCATCCTATTTAAGGAGGTTAGCCTCAAATTTTCCTTTTGTGTGAAGGAATAATCACATCCATGATCAATGCCAACTACATCATAAGGAGCAGCAATCCAATCAACAAGTGAAGACAGACAAGTGAACCCAAGTTGCATGAGCTATGAAGATTTCAGAGGCAACTACACCAAGAGAAGAAATGATGAAGAAACACAACTATCCAGTTTGTGTTACATAAGAGTTTTACGCAACCCACTAGTTGAGAAATGATAGTTAGCTCAAGTTTGTCTTACAGATTGGAAACTTTCTGTTAGACAAGTGAGGTGACCTACTGTTGTTAAACAAGATTCATCAATCCAAGTACAAGGTAATGATTGAGTGCAACATGGATTGGCCCCCATGGTGACTACTCACTTTATTTACTTTTGCTATGAGGAATGTTGAATCTGAGTGACATACCTATTAGAGAGACGACGATGTTAAACCTAAACCCTATAATGGTAGAATACAATAAGTACCCTATGTTAGTGTTACTGAAAACATACTATTTTCGGTGAGGATCAAGCCAACCTTGGAGCTATCAAGCAATGGAAGATTTTGCCTACCATGAGAGTTTCTTTAGAAATAGCATGGTGTTTACCTTCAAGGATGATAAAAACAAGATAGAAGATTGCCAAGGACATCAAAAAACCAAGTTGAGAGTGACCTAAGGACTTTTGTTTGACCCAAAGAGTGACCCCTCAGTGTCAAAGGTAGTTAAACATACCTATGTTGGTCTACAGCTCTACCGCGAAGGAAAGTTCTACTCAAGTCAATCCCGAATCAATCTACACTCCAATCTAACGAAAATAGACTACCCACAAAAGTTTCTTTTAAGGGTGGTAGCCCACCCAGTTGTTCTGGAACCCAGTCACCCAGACCTATCTTTCTTCCTAACCTTCCCAAATCTCGGGACGAGATTTCTTTTAAGGGTGGTAGTCTGTAACATCCCTGATTTTTGGAAAACTCAAAAATCACAAAAAATTGAAACTTTTTGTTTTCTTATTAATACATGTCACCAATAAATAAATAAAACTCTAACACAAAGGAAATATTATATTTTATTACAATGTTATTGAAAATAACAATCCAAACATGTATCTAACTCCATAACCCTTAAAAGAAATTTTCAAAACAAGTCTTATTATTTCACATCATGTAGCAAACCATAGATTATATAAAATGGTTTTACTAACAACTTGTTTTACAAATGAATTTTCTCAACTTCTACCTAATATTAATAAATCATCCTCCATTTTTTTGACTATGGAAAATATTTATGAAACTCAAATTAATTGTAAAGATTTCAAGTACTACATTAAGTATTAAGTAAGAAAATGTTTTTCACAATATTTTCTTAGTATGAAAATGAGTTATGAAACAATACTTAAATGGTTTTGGACCTTGAATTTTATTTGACCCTAACTTCAATTAAATGTTTCTCTAATTTTTGAAATGACATTAAATGGCTATTAACTACTTAATCATATTTTGACAATATAATGTTTTTTATTGTGTTGAAACAGCAAAAAAATGTTTTAATTTGAAGGAGAAATTTTTTAAAAATTATAGAATTTTGTTTGGGGTCAATTGGATGAATTAATCAAAAGTTATCAATTAAAGAATATAGAAAAGGAAAAGAACAAAAAAAACACATAGAAGAAAACAAAAAAAAGAGCAGCACAGCCAGCCCATCCCCCTCGGCCCCTAACTGCCGCACGGTGCAGCCCACAGAGGCCCACGGCCCAGAAGAAACGCAGTAGCCCGCCCAACTCCTCTCTCTCTCTCTCTGTGCGCTGGGTCCCACAGATGACGTTAGCGTCTTCAACCTTCTGCCGGAAACCACGCCCGTTTCCTCCCGGTTTAACGCTGGCCGTTTCCATGTGATTGAAGGCAATAAATCCTTCCCCGTGGACCTATCCTTAAATCCCCGACTCCCCTCCTCCATTCCCCTATGTCTCCTCTCCAAATCACATAACCATGCCATTTTTATTTCTCGTCGGAGCTCTCCACATGCCGCCACCGTCTCCACCCGATTCCGGCGAAGGCAGCGAAACACCGGCGCCACCCACTCCCGAAGCTCACCGGAACGGTGCCGTCCCCGACAGCATCGCGCGGGCATACCAGGACGCGGGAGGGTGCACCCTCATCTCCTTCGCGTTCACCAAGTCGCATCGCACCTGAAAGTCGTTTTCACGGAGTCTGGAGACCACCGGGGCTTTGCCACCGTCGAATTTTCCGAGCAGCGCGCCACCGCGGCGACATTTCCGGCGGCCCACGTCAGCGAGGTGAGTCCCTCTCCGTCCCCAACCGTTGGATCCTAGTCGATTGGCCTAGATTAGATCTACCCCGAAGGGGTATGCAACCATTAGATCTAGATCTAACGATCCAGATCAAGTCACTTATCCACGTCAGCAGCCCAGTCAGCCGCGCGCCGATAGCTTATCCACCGCTCGGCGCAGCGTGAAACCGGCCCAAGCCCAGTCCCTAACCGTTGCCCTGTGCGACAGGTAAGACCTTTTCGGCCCAGCCTGTCTCTGGTTTTAATTTCGAATAGAAGTAAAATTGTAAAATTGCAGAATAGTCCCTAGAACATAGAAACGTCATATATGTTTAATCATAAGGCCAAATTTAGCAAACTTTGACTTTTTGAAATCCCCATAATGTGTAGAATATGTTATCACTGTTAAAATTCAAATTTGACAAACTTAAACTGGTTCAAATTTAAATATACTTGTTTGATGAATTTTGGTATAATTCAAATTCTACAAATCCAAAAATTGCAAATAAAATATATTTGGAAACCTTAGGATGAGTACTTCCACACCCTCTGTCCCAAAATAACTTTTGAGCAAATTAAAATTGAAATTATAATTAAGTTGTCTATTTAGTATTTTGCGCATAGAATTAATTCTATAAATAATTAGAATATGTTCCCTTAAGCAAAGTTATTCCAATTGGTAACCTTGAACCATAGACATCATCACCTAAACATTTTGGACACCCTTGGACTATGGCCATGTGTTTTTGACCAAAAAAAACCAACATAGTGATCCACCCATAGTATCATGCCTTAAAATTTATTTCCATTTTATTATCTTTGTGGTGGCTATTTTGGAGCCAAAACCAAGTCCCTAAAATGACCAAGTAGTGAACCTCAAACACTAGTACCCTAGTCTTTCTATCTACTCCTCCACTCCCCTATCCTTGCTTCAAAAATCCATCAAGTTAGCAAAATGGAGGGCAAGACTCAACCACAAGAAGAAACTCCATCTTCAACTTGGTGGCAACATGAAGAGTTACAAGGAACATCATAGAAGAAATTTTGAAGAGAAGACTTGGACTCCACAACTAGAAGCAATTCAATGAAGTACAAGTGTATGAAGGAATGAAGAAGAAGACATCTCCCTCTCTCTTTCTATCTTTCTTCTTATATTCTTTCCAAATTGACTTAGTGGTATTTGTGTCCATCCCATACCCAAACCAATTAGTGAAGTGAAAGCCATGAAGAATTTATCAAGACCAAGAGAAGAATACATCCAAGGGACAAGACTACAATAGAAGCATGAAGATGATCTTCAAGAAGACAAGCATGTGAAGACTTGGAGAAATCCACACAAGTTGACGAATAACAAGTTGTTTTGTCCAACCCTTGACCCAAATGGAAAATATCAATACTTTATCTTATTATATCCTTTGACATGAGGTTAGTTGAACCTAGACCTGCCTTAACCCAAAATGGAAAGACTAACTTAGAGTACTCAAATGTTTTGATGAAAATGACTAAGTATTACACATTGTTATGTGTTACTTTTGTTGAACAATGCCGCAGCCGGACTTCTAGAGGATACTCACAGTCCGCTAAACAGTAGAAAAATGGCTTACGGGGCATACCGGCACCCGCATCTCAATATGAGCAGGCCAACATGTAAACGTGTGACAACCATTTTCTACTATCCATCGTCTGCGTAAACCATCCCATAGAAATCCGACTACTTCCATTGACGTATTTCATAACATACACACATGGTACTCAACGGCATTTGAACAAGCGATATCACAACATATCTCTAAGACACAAAATATTGAAATAAGTGGCAAATGGCTCTCACTAGAGCAGAGATAGCAAATACAATCATCAAGAGGACACATGTCCCAACAATTCATCATTACATCACAGCGGAAGCATCCAAAGTGTCTGAGTACACACAAGATCCAAATAGGCCTAAGAGGTCGGAAACGAAAATACGGAGCCCATCCATGATGTCTCGGATCCTGCCCGGGTCCGCTATCTACTCGTCAGCAGCCTCGTCATACTCCACGTAGTAGCCACCATGGGGATCCTCGAAAACGTAGTCTGCGGAAACCACAGCCCCAAAGGGGTCAGTACAGACAAGTACTGGCAAGCAAGACTCACAAGATACCATAGTGTACCCGGCAACACCAATTACATATGCTTTGGGTTCAACGGAAGAATAGGTGATACAAAAGTGCGGCAGCAGGCTGCTCTAACCAACTACAGAAACATGCTACAACTTCCGGCTAAAAGAGAGGGATAAGATAGCGTATCGTAACCAACTACTACTAACCTCAAACCCATCCTGGATCTCGCCCCTTATCCAAAGAAGCAATCCGAGGATAACTCACACAGTTGGAATAATGATGGTTCAAGTTATTGTGTCAATCAGACTATTACTAGTCAAGTTATCATTAGTTAGGTGTAAGTTGTTCCGAGTACTTGTTAGCCAGTACTTTCACCAAGTCATCCATAACCGCGGAAAACACGGCTTCTCGAGAAGATTTAACCCTGCAGGGGTGCACCAATTTGGCCGTACACGTAAGAATATCCCGCCAGACGGGAATCAAACCCACCAAGCGAGGCACTCAACACAACTCAACTCTTCTTCGCATCAAGCCCAAAGAACCACGTGCTGTGCGTGCGCGGCTAATCGAGCCCCCACGAAGAAAAGGGGGACCCTCATAGCACTGGAAGACCACGCCGCCCTAATTGCCGACTACAAAAGTTCCACCCTACCTCGGGTTCGTACCTGCATATGCGTGCATCAAATGGAAAGCCCGAACTAAGTGTGGCGATTTGGACGAGATGCGAATCGAATCAAATTGAGGGGGGCGCCCATACACGCTTCCCACATGTGGATAGTGCGCTCATCATGGATCAGTAGACAAGACCCTTTTCCTAATTAGGGTCGACACTAGCAGGCCTCAAAACCACGCCGGGCCTCCTGCCGGTGCCTTATCATCAAATTAGCATTACCTCATTCATTAACAGGTTGTTGTTTAACATCGAGCCCCTAGAACATAGTAAAATATGGTAACAGAAAGTAACGGACAACAGACTCGAGCAATAACAACCCTAAGCATGCTAGTAAGACACAGGCAACAAGCAAGGGGGTTATAGGTATGGAGGTGAGGCTATATCAGGGTTACAGGATAACATGTGATAGGATCGAACACAAGCAACGAATCTTAAGGCTAGCAGAATAGACAACGGAAAGTATCGGTATCCAATGTGGAAAGGAACACAATGGTTCATGTGAGTGAATACTTGCCTGCAAACTCAGTAGCCTGGTACTGGGCTAACTCCTCAGAAGTAGTGTCGTAAACCTCGTCTGTCTCAACGTCGTCGTCTATTCGAGAAGAAGCAAACAAACAACGCAGAGAGACAAACAATCAATAACATGGCATAATGCACAATCATGGGATGATGCATGACAATTTAATTGATGCATCAAAATAAGCTAGCTAACATGGTAACATGTTTAAATGGACCCATAGGCAATTTGGATTGCATCTGGAAAGCCCATGAGTTAAGGTTGAAATAATTGTTCTACAACTAACCAACAGGTGAAAGTGGATTAGCATGATGCATGGATGAGGAAAACAATGAGAAAACAATAATAGATTCAATTTGAAAAGGTGTTTACCAAGTTTGAAATTTTATTTATTAAGTTATGAAAATTTGCTTCTTAAAGGAGTTATACAAGCATTTGTTGTTTTCACCAATTTTAATTGTTCAAATTAAATAACAAAATTCATATTTAGAAAGAACACAAAATTTTGGGTGGAATACATGTTTCATTTGTTGAAAAAGGAATTAGAATGAATTAATTATGAATTAAACAAGTTTAAACAAGATTTAAATGAATTTAATTCAAGTTTGAATTTATTTGAATTTTTAATTGTTCAAAACATTTAATAAAATTCATATTTGAAAAGATTATAATTTTCTGGTTTGAAAACATATTTTATATGTTCAAAAAGAATTTAATTTGACCAAGTTATGAATTTAGCAATTTTTAAATGATTTAAACAAGGTTTAAATTATTTAACCAAATTTAATTATTCAAAACAGGAAATAAAGTTTATATTTGAAAAGGTGGTTCAATTTGGCATGGAAAACATATTTTATTTGTGACATTTGAAATAAATTTGAAATAGTTATGAATTTAATCAAATTTTAATTAGTAGTTTGAATTTGAATTTTTGAAACAATTTGAAATGTTCAAAACAGTAAACAAAATTTATATTTGGGTAGAGAATTTAATTTGGTATGGAAAACATATTTAAAATGTTGAATTTGAAGTTGTAATGAATTAGTTATGCATTTTTTAAGATTAGGGGGTGTTCTGCCATTTTATTTAGTAGCCAGGGACTTAGAAATTATTTACAGGGACTAAGAAAAATACTAGCAGGGACTTGTGTGCGAATAGGGAATTGTGCTGGATCTGGAAAAAAAAGATGGGAAAAGATGGGTTAATTCCGCGGGGGAGGGATTCGAACCCACGACCTCCTGCATGTGTGTGCGCTGCGCTAGCGACTGGGGTGGTAATCGGTTGGTGTCAGATACTGCACGCGCACGTTTTTGAGGTACCGCTTCCGGCTTGCACCAATTCTGACGAAACTGAACGGAACGAGACGACGAGGGGATGGTCGCCTGCGGCGACTGCAGCGATGCTGCTGCTGTGCGCGGTCCAGTACAGGGAGGGGCAAGGTGGGTGCGTGCGAGTGAGTTGCTGGAGGAGGGAAAAGAGAGAGGGAAAGGGGGGTGATCACCTCGGGCTCGTCGAGCGGAAGCAGCGACGAGGAGGAGATGGCGGGGGCGGAGCAGGTGGCCGGCGACGGAGTTGAGGACGGCGGCGGCGACTCGGTTGCTCCCGGCAACTGCCGCGGTGTCGAGGACGAAGGGGAAGGCACGGGGATTCGATTCCCGTGCCTAACCTGCGAGGAGGAGGCCCAACGGTGCGGCGATCGCCGGAATTCAGGGCGGTGGCGGTGGTGATGGTGCAGAGACAGACAGCGGGAGAGAGAGAGGGGGAAGAAAGGAGGAAATGGCGGCGGGGGAGAGAGAGAGGAGGGAGAAGAACTAGGGCAGAGGGAGAGGAGCTCGATGCTCTGGTTTTAAGGAGGGGGAGGAGGAGCTGTGGCCGTTCCTCCTCTGTATCTGTCGACGTGTACAGGCGCGATGGGCAGCCGTACAGAGGTAGGAGAAAGGAGGGGGTATGCAGGCCGGGCTGGTGGGCTGGGCCTGCTGCCCACTGGCCTGTCTGCCCCTCTCTGTGTTTTTTTTTCCTTTTTTTCTGTTCTGTTTTTTGTTTTTGCTGAAAAGGAAAAGGGAGAAAAAGGAAGGGTTTTAGGGGTTAGAAAAAATAGGAAAAATTGTTATAGGTTATTTATGATAACAGCAATATTGTGCAACTTTTGTTTTTCAAAAAAAATTTCAAATTAGTTGCTGTTTGTATTTTAATTGAATTTGAGTGAAATTTTGATATTAAATAATTTATTGATACTTAAGCAATTCAAAGTTTTTAATTTCAAGTTAATTTGAAACAAATTATTGGAGTGTTTTGTAATTTCCATAAATTTCAAAATGGTTGCTGTTTGGAAATTTAATTGAATTTGAATAATGTTTTGGTATTTAAATGAATTATTGAAAGAAACAAATCAATAGTTTGAACTTACAACTTTAATGGAAACAATTAATTACTTTGATTTGAATATTTTTATTTGAAAATTGTAACATAACAAGTATGAAACAAAGATTGAATTTTTGGTTTGAAATTCATATGGAAAACAAGGTAAAACAAAAGAAAACAAATGCAAAACAAATGCAAAACAAAAGCAATGCTTATGATGTCATGATGCAAGACATAAAATAACAGAGAGCAAAACATTCTAATGGAGTTTTTCATACTTGGGATGTTACAAAACGCCCCCCCCCCCCCTTGAAGGAATTGCGCCCCGAGATTCCTACTGAGAAGAGAAAAGGTCCGGATACTTCTTGCGAAGATCCTCTTCGGTCTCCCACGTTGCCTCTTTATCGGAATGATGGGACCACTGCACTTTCAAGAACTTGGTGCTCTTGTTGCGAGTTTTGCACTCGGTCTCATCGAGAATACGAATAGGGTGCTCCTCATAAGAGAGATGTTCTTGCAGTTCAATGGAATCATGATCAACTGCACGATCTGGATCTTTGAAACACTTCTTGAGCTGTGACACGTGAAACACATCGTGCACCTTGGATAGTTTTTCTGGAAGTTCAAGACGATAAGCATTTTCTGCACGCCTTGAGAGAATTTTGAAAGGACCAATGTATCTTGGTGCCAGCTTTCCTTTCACACCAAAACGATGAGTGCCTCTGAGGGGAGTTACACGGAGATATGCTTTGTCACCAGGAGCATAGACCATATCCCGGTGCTTGCTGTCATAGTAGCTTTTCTGACGAGACTGCGCAATCTTGAGATTGTCATGAATGATACGAACTTTCTCTTCGGCTTCCTTAACAATGTCAGGGCCTAAGAGTGAACGTTCACCAGCTCCAGACCAATTGATTGGACTCCTGCATCTGCGGCCATAGAGTGCTTCAAATGGTGCCATGCCTAGGCTTGCCTGGTAGCTGTTGTTGTAGGAGAATTCAGCATATGGAAGGCAATCCTCCCATTTCATGCCAAAGGAGATACCACATGCTCTGAGCATATCCTCGAGAATCTGATTGACTCTTTCGACTTGGCCTTGAGACTTTGGGTGATAAGTTGTGCTGAACAGAAGTTTGGTGCCCAATGCATCTTGGAAACTCTTCCAGAAATGAGAAGTGAATATGCTTCCACGGTCTGAGCTTATTTCCAATGGAACACCATGAAGAGGAACAATCTTTGTTGTGTAGAGTTCTGCTAACTGGCTAGCTGAGATTGTTTCTTTGACAGGAAAGAAGTGAGCTAGTTTAGTGAGACGATCAATGACAACGAAGATTGCATCGTTGCCCCTCTTGGACTTTGGAAAACCAGTGACGAAGTCCATTTCAATCATGTCCCACTTCCACTCAGGAATTTTCAGAGGTTGTAGTAGACCTGCTGTTTTCTGATGGACTGCCTTAACACGTTGACAAACGTCGCATTCATAAACATATTGAGCAATTTCACGTTTCATGCCAGGCCACCAATACAGTGTCTTGAGATCCTGGTACATCTTTGTACTTCCAGGGTGTATGGAGAGAGGAGTTTCATGAGCCTCCTTGAGAATGACATGTTTGAGACTTTGAACTTGAGGAACTGCAATGCGTCCTTCGAAGAACACAGTTCCCTTGTCATCAATTGAGAAGGACTTAAATTTCTCCTTGCCTTCTTTGATATGCTCTACCATCTTCTTGATTTCAGCATCACGAAGTTGTTCAGAACGAATCTTGTCCTCGAGAGTTGGGCTGGCTGTCAAGTTTGCAAGATAGCCTTGAGGAACAAGACTAAGGTTCAGCTTCTGGAATTCTTCATGAAGAGGAGGTTGGCTTTCCATGATCATGAGATTATTGCAATACGACTTGCGACTGAGAGCATCAGCCATAACATTATCCTTGCCTGGAGTGTAAGAAATGGTAAGATCAAAGTCTTTGATCTTTTCAATCCATCTCCTTTGTCTGAGGTTTAGATCTGGTTGAGTGAAGATGTATTTCAGACTCTTATGATCGGAAAAGATTTCAGTGCGATTACCCAACAAGTATTGTCTCCATTTCTTGAGGGCAAACACAACTGCTGCAAGTTCAAGGTCATAAGTGGGATAATTGAGCTCATGTGCGTTCAATTGACGTGAAGCATAAGCCACAACTTGACGTTCTTGCATAAGAACTGCACCTAGACCTTGGAGAGAAGCATCACAGAATATCTGGAAAGGTTTGGTAGGATCTGGGCCAACCAGAACTGGTGTAGAAGTGAGTTTAGTCTTCAGGAGATTGAAACTCTCATCACATTGTGGAGACCAAACGAACTTCTTGACCTTCTTTGTGAGATCAGTGAGAGGTTTGGCAATCTTGGAAAAGTTTTGGACGAAACGACGGCAATAGCTAGCCAAGCCAAGAAAACTTCTAACTTGCTTCACCGTCTTTGCAGGTTTCCAATCAACAATTGCTTTAACCTTTTCTGGATCAATGGCTATGCCCTTGGCTGAGATGACATGACCAAGGTAAGAAACTTCTGAAATCCAGAACTCACATTTGGAGAACTTGGCATAAAGACGATGCTCTCGAAGCTTCATGAGGGTTAGACGAAGATGTTCTTCGTGCTCTTCCTCGGATTTTGAGTAGACAAGAATATCATCGAGATATACCACAACGAACTTGTCGAGGTATTCATGGAAGACAGAATTCATGAGTCGAGAGAAGGTCGCCGGTGCATTGGTGAGACCAAAGGACATGACGGTGAATTCATATAGAACGTAGCGAGTGGTGAAAGCTGTCTTTGGAATATCCTCTTTTCTGATCTTTATTTGATGGTAACCCATTCTCAAGTCCAACTTGGAGAATATTGAGGCTCCAGCAAGTTGATCAAAAAGATCATCGATACGAGGAATTGGATACTTGTTTTTGATGGTTTTCTCGTTAAGAGGACGATAGTCAACAACGAGTCACTTTGTTTGATCCTTCTTGGCAACGAACAGAGTTGGGCAACCCCAAGCCGAAGAACTAGGCTGAATGTAACCTTTCTCCATGTACATATCGATTTGCTCCTTCAACAACTTCAGTTCAGGAGGAGCTATCTTGTATGGATGCTTAGAGATTGGAGCAGTACCTGGTTCAAGCTCGATCACGAACTCAACTGCTCTGTCCGGAGGCATTCCTGGCAACTCTTCTAGAAAGACGTCAGGGAATTCACAAACCACCGGAACATTTTCGAGTAGAGGTAGAGGTTTAGCATCGAGGGTGAACAGCTGAACAGAACTTGATTCATTTGGAGAATAGACTATCTGGCCAGAGGGGTGGAACAGAGTTATTGACTTTTGAGCACAGTCAATTGTAGCTTTATGGGCCTTCAACCAATCCATACCAAGAATGATATCAATGTCAGAACTTCCCAGCAACATGAGTGAAGCAAGGAAAATGTGGCCTCCAATTAGGATTTGATTATCCTTACTTATCTTGGAAGTCAACATTTGAGATCCCGGTGAGTGAACAGTGATTTGATTGCTTAGTGGAACCACCATTAGGTTGTTTGTTGCGGCAAAAATCTTTGACACAAAAGAATGCGATGCTCCGGTATCAAACAACACTTTAGCTGGAAAGGAGTTTACGGGTAATATACCGAGAACGACGTCGGCAGCTTCCTCAGCTTTGTCGGCCTTGATATGATTCACCCTCGCGGTCCTCCCGACAGGCCTGTTGTTGGAGTTGAAGGCTTTAGCCGGGGGAGCACGCACCATTGCCTGGTTTGTGTTGGGACGAGGTGGTGGTGGAGGTAGCTGCCTCTGAGTGCACTTGTCAGCGTAGTGCCCCGTCTGCTTGCATTTGTAGCAAGTGACGACACGAGGTGCATCTGGCCTTGGCTGCCCCATTGAAAACCTCTGAGCCTGCATCTGAGCTGGGTTGGGTGGGCGGGTAGCGAAGCCTAGAGAAGCTTGGGCATATGGAGCCCGAGTGACAGCAGCATTTGGCACCCAGATGCGGCGCTTCTGCGGCGGGGTGGTCATGTTGGAGGAGGAACCACCCTCACGCGAGTGCTTCCGAGACTCCTCGAACACCTTGCGCCCATTTTCTTCATTGAGCGCGGTGTTCACGAGCTCCTCGAAGTCTTTGGCCTTGATGTTGGTGAGGGCGTACTTGAGTTCCGGGTTAAAACCTCTGCGGAACCTTGCCATCTTCTTAGCCTCAGTGGACACCTCATCACCAGCGTAACGAGCGAGGCGATTGAACTCATTCTGATAGCCAATGACGTCCAGCTTGCCCTGCTTGAGAGAGCAAAACTCCTCACGCATCCTTTCCATGAGACCATCTGGGATGTGGTGCTTCAGGAAGGCATCCTTGAAACAACCCCAGGTGATTGGGTATCCAACTCTCATGGTCTGGTAGTTCTCCCACCAAGTAGCTGCCTGACCATTCAGTAGGTAGGAGGCATACTTGACTTTGTCTTCCTCAGCAACGTGAGCAATGTCCAGAGCCCTGGCCATCTCACGGATCCAGTCATCAGCATCCAGAGGCTCGCGTGTTGCCACGAAAGCTCTCGGGCCTAGACTCAGAAACTCCTTGATACTGACTCGTGGAGCGTTCTGGTTGTTGTGCTGATTAGCCTGGAACTAGGCCATCTGCGTCACGACCTGAGTCATCTGAGTCAACAGCTCCGTGATCGGCGGTGGCTCAGGCGGGGTGTTCCTTGTTGGCGGCATCCTGAACAGACATGCATTTTGGCACAACAACAGAAAAGGATAGACTTGGTAACCGAAAGAGAGATTATTCCGACGCATGAATAGATAACCAACAGGTACGTCATCACATGTTCAAATACATCAGAATATCCAACACACCATAAATGGTTCGAATGCCAAAGGATAACTAAACATAGCTAAGAATGGATACATCGGTACTCCCATGCTCATCACGCAGGACGGCGGTGAGTAGTACGACGAGAGGTACGGTGAGGAGCACGCCCACGAAAGTAGGTAGAACGACGATCCACGTAGATCTGACGTGGTCTGAGAGCGACTCTAGGTGTGGTGAAGTACATAGCGTCGACTCCCTCTGCTCCAAAGCGTGGAATCCCAGTGTAACAAGCACCGAGGTTGAGGGGTGGACCTCTGATCGGCTCGTAACCTCCAGCATCTGGCAGACGACGACCAACTGGCTGATCGAAACGTGCAAAGCGCTCATCTCCAACAAAGTCTGTGGTGTACGTCGCCAGACGAGTCAAAGCAAGGTAGAGCTGCTCTCTGACTGAAGCCAACTCCTGAGATAGTGTGCTGGCAACTGCGTCACTGTGCCTCACAAACTGAGCGGTGGTGTGCAGCCTGGAGTTATCATGCTCGTAGACATCCAAGTTGTCGTAGAGAGTGAAGTGAGCTCCCTCCGAAGTGATGTAACCACGGGGGATGTGGCGATAGATAGAATCGTCAAATCCCCAATAGTCAGCACGAAGGACGGTGAGGCTCACATAAGCTGCCTGCTGCACAGCCATATCCACTTTGGAACCTACTGCCTCGTAGCGGTGGACTACGCTCATGCCATCATCTGACAGAATGTAGACGATAGCCTGGTAGTAGGTCTGGTCAAACTCTCGCTGCTGCTCGTAGACCTGGTACTCTGGTGCCCAACGGAACCCCAGAAAAGTGACCATGTCTCTCAGCATCTCCGGATAACCGGCAGTGCTCTCGCAACGAGTCATACGAACCACCTGCGGGTAGAACCTGAGATCCATCTGCAGATGATCGGGGAAGTTTTGATTAGACGCCGGTAGAAGAACTGAAGTGGCAAGCAACAACAAGGTTTCAACGGACGAAAAGGATGTTGAGAAGAACAGGATATCGAAGCAACATTGGGGAAACACGAGACCAAAAACTCCTGAGGTACTACGGAAAACCAATCCGGGCTTCTAGAGGATAAATATCTACTGCTTAAGGAATAGAGGATCTGCTTCCGGGGCTTACACGCCTCCGTTCTCAATCGTGAGTAGGCAACATGATAAATCATGTCACAACCACCTTCATTCCTATGGTCTAGTAGATATAACTATCCTAGAGAAACCAGAATACGTGAAATCCTAACTTGAAAGTTTAGATGAGAAGAGAAAACAACGTTGCACTTCCTTACCAGAAAAAGGGAGGGTGGGTGGGGAAAGAAATAAAAGAACAGAATTCCTACTCTCACGTTTCATTTTTCCTATATAGCTACAAAATAGTTTCTAGACTCAACTGCGACCAGTAAAAGGGATCCTACAGGCAGACAGGCTCTGATACCATTTGTCGCACCCGGACTTCTAGAGGATACTCACAGTCCGCTAAACAGTAGAAAAATGGCTTACGGGGCATACCGGCACCCGCATCTCAATATGAGCAGGCCAACACGTAAACGTGTGACAACCATTTTCTACTATCCATCGTCTGCGTAAACCATCCCATAGAAATCCGACTACTTCCATTGACGTACTTCATAACATACACACATGGTATGTCAACGGCATTTGAACAAGCGATATCACAACATATCTCTAAGACACAAAAGATTGAAATAAGTTGCAAATGGCTCTCACTAGAGCAGAGATAGAAAATACAATCATCCAGAGGACACATGTCCCAACAATTCATCATTACATCACAGCGGAAGCATCCAAAGTGTCTGAGTACAGACAAGATCCAAATAGGCCTAAGAGGCCGGAAACGAAAAGACGGAGCCCATCCATGATGTCTCGGATCCTGCCCGGGTCCGCTATCTACTCGTCAGCAGCCTCGTCATACTCCACGTAGTAGCCACCATGGGGATCCTCGGAAACGTAGTCTGCGGAAACCACAGCCCCAAAGGGGTCAGTACAGACAAGTACTGGCAAGCAAGACTCACAAGATACCATAGTGTACCCGGCAACACCAATTACATATGCTTTGGGTTCAACGGAAGAATAGGTGATACAAAAGTGCGGCAGCAGGCTGCTCTAACCAACTATAGAAACATGCTACAACTTCCGGCTAAAAGAGAGGGATAAGATAGCGTATCGTAACCAACTACTACTAACCTCAAACAAACCCATCCTGGATCTCGCCCCTTATCCAAAGAAGCAATCCGAGGATAACTCACACAGTTGGAATAATGATGGTTCAAGTTATTGTGTCAATCAGACTATTACTAGTCAAGTTATCATTAGTTAGGTGTAAGTTGTTCCGAGTACTTGTTAGCCAGTACTTTCACCAAGTCATCCATAACCGCGGAAAACACGGCTTCTCGAGAAGATTTAACCCTGCAGGGGTGCACCAATTTGGCCGTACACGTAAGAATATCCCGCCAGACGGGAATCAAACCCACCAAGCGAGGCACTCAACACAACTCAACTCTTCTTCGCATCAAGCCCAAAGAACCACGTGCTGTGCGTGCTCGGCTAATCGAGCCCCCACGAAGAAAAGGGGGACCCTCATAGCACTAGAAGACCACGCCGCCCTAAATGCCGACTACAAAAGTTCCACCCTGGCCTCGGGTTCGTACCTGCATATGCGTGCATCAAATGGAAAGCCCGAACTAAGTGTGGCGATTTGGACGAGATGCGAATCGAATCAAATTGAGGGGGGCGCCCATACACGTTTCCCACATGCGGATAGTGCGCTCATCATGGATCAGTAGACAAGACCCTTTTCCTAATTAGGGTCGACACTAGCAGGCCTCAAAACCACACCGGGCCTCCTGCCGGTGCCTTATCATCAAATTAGCATTACCTCATTCATTAACAGGTTGTTGTTTAACATCGAGCCCCCAGAACATAGTAAAATATGGTAACAGAAAGTAACGGACAACAGACTCGAGCAATAACAACCCTAAGCATGCTAGTAAGACACAGGCAACAAGCAAGGGGGTTATAGGTATGGAGGTGAGGCTATATCAGGGTTACAGGATAACATGTGATAGGATCGAACACAAGCAACGAATCTTAAGGCTAGCAGAATAGACAACGGAAAGTATCGGTATCCAATGTGGAAAGGAACACAATGGTTCATGTGAGTGAATACTTGCCTGCAAACTCAGTAGCCTGGTACTGGGCTAACTCCTCAGAAGTAGTGTCGTAAACCTCATCTGTCTCAACGTCGTCGTCTATTCGAGAAGAAGCAAACAAACAACGCAGAGAGACAAACAATCAATAACATGGCATAATGCACAATCATGGGATGATGCATGACAATTTAATTGATGCATCAAAATAAGCTAGCTAACATGGTAACATGTTTAAATGGACCCATAGGCAATTTGGATTGCATCTGGAAAGCCCATGAGTTAAGGTTGAAATAATTGTTCTACAACTAACCAACAGGTGAAAGTGGATTATCATGATGCATGGATGAGGAAAAAAATGAGAAAACAACAATAGATTCAATTTGAAAAGGTGTTTACCAAGTTTGAAATTTTATTTATTAAGTTATGAAAATTTGCTTCTTAAAGGAGTTACACAAGCATTTGTTGTTTTCACCAATTTTAATTGTTCAAATTAAATAACAAAATTCATATTTAGAAAGAACACAAAATTTTGGGTGGAATACATGTTTCATTTGTTGAAAAAGGAATTAGAATGAATTAATTATGAATTAAACAAGTTTAAAGAGAGAGGGAAAGGGGGGTGATCACCTCGGGCTCGTCGAGCGGAAGCAGCGACGAGGAGGAGATGGCGGGGGCGGAGCAGGTGGCCGGCGACGGAGTTGAGGACGGCGGCGGCGACTCGGTTGCTCCCGGCAACTGCCGCGGTGTCGAGGACGAAGGGGAAGGCACGGGGATTCGATTCCCGTGCCTAACCTGCGAGGAGGAGGCCCAACGGTGCGGCGATCGCTGGAATTCAGGACGGTGGCGGTGGTGATGGTGCAGAGACAGACAGCGGGAGAGAGAGAGGGGGAAGAAAGGAGGAAATGACGGCAGGGGAGAGAGAGAGGAGGGAGAAGAACTAGGGCAGAGGGAGAGGAGCTCGATGCTCTGGTTTTAAGAAGGGGGAGGAGGAGCTGTGGCCGTTCCTCCTCTGTATCTGTCGACGTGTACAGGCGCGATGGGCAGCCGTACAGAGGTAGGAGAAAGGAGGGGGGTATGCAGGCCGGGCTGGTGGGCTGGGCCTGCTGCCCACTGGCCTGTCTTCCCCTCTCTGCGTTTTTTTTCCTTTTTTCTGTTCTGTTTTTTGTTTTTGCTGAAAAGGAAAAGGGAGAAAAAGGAAGGGTTTTAGGGGTTAGAAAAATTAGGAAAAATTGTTATAGGTTATTTATGATAACAGCAATATTGTGCAACTTTTGTTTTTCAAAAAAAATTGAAATTAGTTGCTGTTTGTATTTTAATTGAATTTGAGTGAAATTTTGATATTAAATAATTTATTGATACTTAAGCAATTCAAAGTTTTTAATTTCAAGTTAATTTGAAACAAATGATTGGAGTGTTTTGTAATTTCCATAAATTTCAAAACGGTTGCTGTTTGGAAATTTAATTGAATTTGAATATTGTTTTGGTATTTAAATGAATTATTGAAAGAAACAAATCAATAGTTTGAACTTACAACTTTAATGGAAACAATTAATTGCTTTGATTTGAATATTTTTATTTGAAAATTGTAACATAACAAGTATGAAACAAAGATTGAATTTTTGGTTTGAAATTCATATGGAAAACAAGGTAAAACAAAAGAAAACAACTGGAAAACAAATGCAAAACAAAAGCAATGCTTATGATGTCATGATGCAAAACATAAAATAACAGAGAGCAAAACATTCTAATGGAGTTTTTCATACTTGGGATGTTACAAACAATGAGATCACCTTGGTGAAATCTTGGAACTTCTTAGATAAATATGTTTTCAATAAAGTTTGGTTACTACCAACTCAACCTAAACATCCTTAGTGAACTCTTGGAACTTCCTCGACAAGTATAACTATAGTAAAGTAAGATCACATAAAACTCAACCTAGTACATCCCAAGTAAACCCTTGGAATTTCCTTAACAAGTATTGAACTCAAACCTTTGACCTTGTCCTGGCCAACTTGGTACAAGCCCTTTGTTATGTTATTTGCTCTGTTTGCTTTCTCCACTTGTATGTGTGTTTGCTAGGATGCTTGTTTATTTTGTTATTGTGTTTTCAATGAATAGATTGTATGGAGAGCAACGATCTTTTGTGAAGAGAGTGTGCATATATTCACCATCTTCAACAAGGCAAGTAACACACCATTCACTACCCATTATCTTCTATATGCATCATTAGAGTTTTCAGTAGTATGCCTGATAGTAAGTTTTACTAAGTTATATTATGCTATGCTATATCCTAGTAGTGTGTAGCCATCCTTATACCTTGTTATTTTGTTGCCTTGGTACTTATTAGATGCTTAGCCATGCTACAAAAATTTGTTTTACTAGATGTTGAGGAAATTTTTTAATTATAACTAATGAATGAACCACCTGGGTGGAAGTGGTAAGACTGGTTTATGTTGAGTGTTTCCTCAGGGCCCTTGTCTAAGGGTTATTCCACTTGAGGTTGTCACTTGCGGATGGCCACCCAGGAACAAAGAGATTACTATGTCCCTCTAAATCTAGTAGCTTCCCGTGCAGCCTTTAGTCATATGGGCTCTGTCTTGATCAACTAAGTTGAATGAACTCACTAGGCTTACAAGCAGATGTAGCATAATTATAGGTGGAACGGGTAAGCCAAACGGTGGTGGAATTTCTTCTGAAAGATCTCGTCTCAATCTTCTCCTTTCCTTAATGCACTCAGGGTGTATAGGATGTTTGGGCTGATTTGAGTCTGAAGGTGAAAGTGCACAAACTCTACAGAGTCAAAAAACTAAGATCTTAGCCGTGTCCCCGGTTATGGACAACTATGAGCAGCTAGACAAGGATTGACGGAAGAATCTCATCACCAATTTCAATAAGTAAAATTTTGACCAAGTGAAGAGTATTGTGGTGCTTGGATCTTAATCCAATGTTGCCACCCTTTTGAAAAGAAAAGTTTGTTTTACAAAAGTGATAGGAGAAAACTGGCTTTATGCAAACTTAGCCAAAACTCCACTCAGCCAAATAAGCATGTAGTATTAGTATTGCCATTTATATCTACCATAGTGTTACTTGCCAATACATTAAATTGTATTGACTCCCTTGTGGCTGCATATTCCATATTGCAGATGTTTCTAAAGACGAGTGACGATTTCGTTTAGGATCTCGAGACTATCGCCAACATGTTTTGCATGTGGCACATGAAGAAGATGGGCTCAATGTTATACTATGTTTCCGCTGTATTTCTTTGTTTTATGCTAGTCTTCTAAGACTATGCAAGTTGTAATCCTATTTTGTAAAGACTGGATCATGCGATGTAATAGGATTTGATGCATTTGCATGATATTTCATTTTGTACTGTGGTGCTAGCAATTGATCCAGGGACTAGCACAATAACACAGGTATTCCATCTTTATTAAAAGTTGGGATGCTACAACAGGAGACCCGCCACACCAGACGCTGCCGCACCACCCTGAGGAGGATCCCCCCCCCCCCCCCCCCCCCCCGCCCGCCGCAAAAACGCGTCCCCACGATTCAAAGACGGAGGGTCACCTCGACGACACCGCAGTAGAGACCTGTGGCTCCGCAACGAGAACTCGCGACATCGTGATGATGAACCTTTAAAGACGTATTGTCCAACCTCTCTAATTCTGATTTTGATGGGAAAGAAACTTTGAAAACGTGTTTTCCAACCTGCACAACTTCCCACTTGAAATTTTTAGACGGTGCCAACCTCGTTAGTTGGGAAACCACTTTCTCAACACTCAGTTCTCCCCCAGTTACAGATAACTTCGCAAGTCTCACATAGTCTATTTTTTGTCGACACGATGCTGTCGGAACCGCCTCGTAAAATGTCAACCCCTCATGTATGAAACCGTGGGTGAATGATACATATCAAACGTATCTATATTTTTTTTGTGCTCCATGCTTGTTTTCTATCCAATACCTTTATATTTTCACATGTTTTCCTTTGTTTTCCGGACTAACCTATTGACAAGATGCCACAGCGCCAGCTCCTGTTTTCTGTTGTTTTTTATTTCAGAAAAGTTGTTCTGGAAATATTCTCGGAATTGGACGAAATAAAATCCCAGGGTCTTATATTTTCTGGCACGTCAACGGAGTCCAAAGGAGACCCGGAGGGGGCAATGAGGTGGCAACAGCACCTGGTGGCGCGCCCCCTGGACGCGCCAGCACATGGTGTGGGCCCTCGGGCGCCCACCGACATCTCCCTTTCACCTATTTATTCCACCCCCCCCCCCCATGCAGAAACCCTAGAACAATCATGCTCCATCCATGAAAAGTTCTGTAGCTCCACCTCCATCACCGACAAGTTTCGAGGGACATAAATCTCTGTTCCGGCACCCTGCCGGGACGGGGAAGTGCCCCCGGACACTACTAGGGAAAAGCTTACCCGTGACGCACCAATTTTCTTATCCGTGACGCACCTGGGCGCGTCACGGGTAACACGCCGCGCCTATGGATTTATCCGTGACGCACCTGGATGGTGCGCCACGCCTATTGATACCCGTGACGCACTGGGCCGGTGCGCCGCGGCAAGTTCTAGGTGCGTCACGCCTAATCTCCCAGGTGCGTCACGGGTACTCGTTTTGGTGCGTCACGGCTATTCTATGCTGTATTTTTTTTAAAAAGGCAGTACCGTATTTATACAGGTATATACAGCTCAAATACAGAAGAATGTCAGTACACAAAATACAGAAGAATATCAGTAGCTCAAATACAGGTATGCAATTGATAGAATAAATTTTCATAGCAGAAATATTACATAGTCTCGAAAACAAACATATATACTACTAATAAATCCAGGAGTTAGTCTCGAAAACAACCATATTACATAGTCTCGATCATCACCACATAATCTATCTAGCGGGCGCGGGTGTAGTCGATGACCATCATCATGTCCAAGTTGGCGATGTCACTATTCCTCATGGTGATCAGAATAGCTCGGCCAACCTCCATACCACCTCTTGCGGAATGGAACTGCCTCCATGCTTGAGAGTTGAGGATGACGCGACCATCAGCGTTATCCCTGGTGATCGGAACTGCGGTGACAGGTCCTGATTCTCCACGGCGTACTCCAATGGTACCTTGCTTCATGCCAGCACTATCCGCTACCGCCATCGGTATTTTCTACAACACACAATTCCAAGAAAGAATAAAAGCACAATGTCAAATACCGGATAAGAAAGTGTTAAGAACATAAGCAACTATACGAATAAGAAAGTGTTAAGAAACATACCATGACATGTCCATTGGAGATGTTAGTGTTGGTGATGCGATGCACGAAAGGGGACCCGATGTAGCTATCTATCTGGGCAAGTTTCTGAAGGACACGGTCCTTCTCAAACTCGCTAAGATTCGCTCTTTGAGCAACCACCACATGTTTCCATGGGTCCTCCTCGTCCATATCATCCTCAGTGTCCATATCCTCGGTGTTCCCAGTTTCCTCCTCACTCCCGCCATCCTCGCTCGCAATCCCGCCCATATACAGAATTTTGATGCGAGGTTGCGGTCCTTCCATAGAGAAGTGAATGTAATCACCTCCGCTTAAATTGTACGTGGCGATGATAGCCTGCAATTGTGGCCCGCAGAAGTAGGTCTTTGTTCTTTCTTTTTTCACTCGAAGAATGTAGGTGGTCCCGTGAACATTGAAATCCACGTTACTGCCAACTAACTCGTTGAACTCTTCGTGAATATTGCATGGTAGAATCTAAAAAAGAAATAGAAAGAATCTTTTGTTAATAAACACAAGTCTCAAGCTAGATAGTAAAACGAAAGAACAAGTTAACATAAAAAGAATTGTTAATTACCAACGAATCAACGTCACCGTCGTGGAGCTGAAGCATAAAAGAAGCCCCAGTGAATCGTCCTTCGGCACATCGAGACCGACATACTTCGCAAGCCATGTTCTATTAAATTAAGAAATGACACATATAGGTTAGAGGAGCATAGCTATCACAAAACAAATGCAGAAAGGCTATTAATGAAATGGTTAAACTAGGATCCAGATTCCCTCTTTGTTTCAATAGGCTTTCCTCTCAATGATGAATACACAATCTAAATGGTAAAAACAGAAGGGCTCAATGTTTTTAATTTTGTTGTTGCCTTTCTTTAATATCATTAACAAAGGCACAAGGCCAGGTTAATCGATGGATGTTGCTTAGAAAATCATTAGGGGGAGTACTGCAAAATAGTACTCAACACCTATAGGGGTACATGTTCTATGTTTGGTTCAGATTTGTACTTTTGTAGACATACATTCATTTACACCTAGAAGGTTTATTGCAGAAAACGAAGTCCAGCTGGTATTGTTTCCCTGTGTAAATCTCACTACTTAGGCACATATCTACTTTTGTTTCTTATGTTAATACTTTCTCAATAGTTCTTATATTTTGTAATTTTAATTTCCCGGTCAGACGCTCCACCCTTTGTTTCTGATGCCTAAACATTGCTATTAAATTAGGTGCATGTGTGCGAGCCTGACCATGGATGCTAGTAAGATTGTCTAATCCAAGTCAGTGAATGTCCACTTGGACAAGGTCTCAACAGAAACATGGTTTTAGCTTTTGGTGCAATACACTTGGTACAAAACATTGGTAAGTTCATATGTAAAGTCCAACATTTAACGTACTGAATCAGCAAAGCTGAATTAATAGAAAATAATTTCAATTCATAGAATTCAGCTGGAAGTACAATTCGGATCAACTGACTCTTGTCCTATAGGTAGCAGATTTGACATTATTGGAGACACCACCTTTTTGTGTAATACACAGTAACCACGATGATCAGGAAGACTAACAATCCCAAAGAGGTGAAAACATAAAGGATGGTTGTCAAACCATACAGGGGTATTTGACATTTCTGACATGCTTCATACACTTCCAAGCGGAGTGGATACGTGTGCCTGAAACTGCTTCAAGGAGAATGTCTAGCATTGGAAATTCTACTGCAGAATTATCCATTATTGTTCATCAGTTCCAAAACTATCACACAAGATGAGGACCATGCATGGTTACAGTGGTTATGAGTATGTCAATAATAACCAGGCCATCTTCCATTTTGATACTGAAACAAGGAAAAGGTTATAGTGCCATCGGAAAAATACAATGCATCCCCAACTAACGCATCTAACTACATTAACCACCATGTAATGTGGAATCATTTGCACCTATCTTTTTTCTGACTGCTATTTTACGAATTCAACTCAGTTAAGTTCAAAGGATCACACCCTGATGCCCACATCGTTTGCTTCTGTTTCATGATAATGCTGATCATACAATAAAGACTGATAAACGCAGGAACTGACCATGAATCCACGGTAATAATCGAAAATTCATAAATAAAACAAATCCATGCTACAGAGGTGAGGTGGGGAAGAAGGTGGACTCACCTTTCACACGATCGATGGCGAAGACGACAGAGTTGGGGAAGATGACAGAGGTGGGCAAGGCGATGCTGACGGTCGATCCGGCTCCCTCCTTGCTGGCCCGGTCCGGCTCCCTCCTCGCTGGCTCCTAGTCCTGCTCCGGGTTGTGCTCCTCCTCGAGCAGCAGCGGCGCGGTGGTTCAGATCGAGATGGCGGTGGGCGGCTAGGGCGGGAGGTGGGCGCTGGGTAGTGGGGCAGGCGAGAGGGCAGCAGCGGCACGGTGGCTAGAGGGCAGCAGCAGCGTGGTGGCTAGAGGGCAGCAGCGGCGCGGTGGTTCTTCAGATCGAGATCGAGAATGTGGAAGACGATGATGTGGAAGAAGAGGGGAACGGTCCCGCGCGCGTGGCCTATAGCAGAGGATAGCCGTGACGCACTGCAGCGAGATGCGCCGCGCATAGGTTAGCCGTGACGCACCACCGGAAGGTGCGCCGCGGGTACCCAACATAGCCGTGACGCACCGCGGGCAGGGTGCGTCGCGGGTATGCCTCGGAGGCTCGCCATCCCGGCCCCACACATACGCGCGACGGACTTTCATTTGGTGCGCCGCGGGTATGCCTTTAGGCGCGACGCGCGAAAGCATGGTGCGCCGCGGGTAATAGGCGTGACGCGCCGAATTGGAAGTGCGTCACGGGTATCATCACTCCTATAGCCATTTTCCTAGTAGTGGGAGCTATCTCTATCGACTCCACCACCATCTTCACCGATGTTGCTGCCTCCCATGATGAGGACGTAGTACTTCTCCCCCGGGACTGAGGGTTCTACCGTTAGCTATGTGTCTCATCTCTCTCTCCCATGGTATGAACTTTATGTGATCATGAGCTTTGTAATCTAGTTGAATAAGTAGATGTTACTCTTCATCTGTTATGATACTCTAGTGGTTTTGTTAATGAAATCTCCGGAGACACCTTTGTTCCAAGGTGTAAAGGTGATAGTGTGTGCACCGTGTGTGACTTATCATGATTTATATATTTTGTGTTGGATGATCCTATGAAATCGTGGTGTTTGTATGGAACCATCTAGGTCTCAAGGTGATAGTGTGGGGTTACCTGGTGGGGAATGCAACTTTAATGTGTGATTTCATAGCCCTACGCAATGATTGGTGTTTGTTATCCAACCGGAGAGTGGTTCAGAGTAGCATAGTGAAGAGATAATATTTATGTATTCAATTATGTTATTATTGTTGAGAGTGTTCACTAGTGAAAGTATGATCCCTAGGCCTTGTTCCTAAGCATTGAAACACCATTTACAACCAGTTCTGCTACATGTTTGCTTGCTTCCATTTTGATTTCAGATTTCTATTATAACTTATAATCATGCATATTACTTGTATTTCACTATATCTTCGCCGAACTAGTGCGCCAATACAACTGACAATTGTATTAGGTGTGTTGAGGACACAAGAGACTTATTGTATCGTGATTGCGGGGTTGTTTGAGACGGATATCTTTGACCTCTACATCCCTGAGTTCAATAAACCTTGGGTGATCCAATTAAGGGAAACTTGATGTTGTTCTAAAAACCTCTGCACTTGGAGTCCCAACACTGTCTGCAAGAATAGAAGCGTGCATAGACATCAAGCTCTTTTCTGGGTCCATTGTTGGGGAGGTAAGGTAAAAGGTACTCACATCCTAGTACTGTTGTTGGTGTGTGAGTGCTCGAAGTTATCTCCTTTAGATTCTGCAATTATATCTTTTTGTTTCTTGTTTTTATTTTCACTAGGTAGTCTTATTTTTACTTGTTCCTTGTTTTTAACTTTAGGCTTAATGGAAAACATCAAAAATATGAGAGATCTTTATAATCTTTATATTGAATTAGGACATGATGCTTTTGAACAGAATATTAAAAAACCTATGGAAGTTTGTTTGCGTAATAGTGATAGCCATGTTATTAGCATTAATTCTTTGAACACCATTATTTCTAATGCTATGTAAAAGTCTAAGCTTGGGGACGCTAGTTTTTATGAAAATGATCTCTTTAGTTCCCCATCTTTAGAAGAGAAAATTTGATCTCATGATACTTTATCTCCCATATGTGATAATTCTAATAATGCTTGTGAAATTTTAAATCCACCTACTAAAACTATTCCTTTTAAAATACCTATGGAAATTGTTGAACGTGTTATGAACAATTGTTATTTTTGAGATGGAATTGTCCATCATGGTGATCATTTACTCTTTATACATGAATTATGCGAGTTGTTCAAGTTTGCAGGTATTCCAATGGACCAAGCTAAGAGGAAGCTATTCTCTTTGTCACTCAAGGACAAAGCAAGGGAGTGGTATGAGCTACTAGATAATCCTCATCATTTGGAGTGTAAGGAGATTGAATATCTATTTTACTCTAAATTTTATCCTCCTCGTGAACTGCATTTAGATAGGAATTACATTTATAATTTTTGTCCTCATGATGGAGAAAGCATTTCTCAAAATTGGGGGAGACTGAAAATATTAATACTCAAATGTCCTAACCATGAGCTTCCTGAGGAAATAATTGTTACTAATTTCTATGCAAGGCTTTCAGGACATTGAAAGGATTATCTAGATGCCTGTTCAGAGGGTTCTTTCACAAGTAAGAAGGTCGAAGCTAAGTGGAATCTTCTTGAAGCAAATGGAAACAATAATGAAGATTGGAATAACGGCAAAAGTAAAGAATCAGGTATAAACTATGAGTATGATTGCATTAAGTCTTTTGCTGAAACTATTGATTTCACGAGCTTAGTGCTAAATATGTTCTTGATCCTCAAATTATTCTTGATTGGTGTAGATCCTTTGCTTATCATATTAATGTTCCTAAGGAAAATTGGGACATATATCATGAACATTTTAAAGACACTTGCATGAAAATGAAATTGTTATTAATGATTGCAACAAACAAGCTCAAACTTCTGAAAGTGATATTCTTATAAGCATGTTAATTTTTGTGGAGCACTTAGACCTTGTGAAAAGAATCAAATCGAAGAAGAATATTGTAAAGAATTAGAAAAACTAGAACGTGGGAAAGGGCTCTAAATGATCTTGGTAAAAAAAATTGTTCCCTCTATCCTTTTATTTGTGAACTTTTCTATGAAGTGGGTCATTTCAATTTTCAATGCTCAGACTATGATAATAGCCTTTCGAATCCAATGAGTACTGCAATTTTTTATTGTGATGACATGATTACTCCTAATCAGCATGATGAACTTACATTATTTTTGGGGTGTGAAGAGTTATCAAGAAAAACTTCTTTGGTAGATATGAGTGCTTTTGATATGAATAGCGTCCTGCATGGTTGTCATCTTCATTGTGTTAATAATTTCCACGCAAATACTTACATACAAAATATTATAAAAGATGAGACTTTACCAAAATATGACCGGGCTAATATGTGTTTTCTTCTTATTAATGAAGAGGAGGAATCCTCCAAAGTTTTTTCTATTCTTTCTGACAATAAACTAGGTTATGTGAATAAGTTTCCTTTCAAACCTCTGCCTCCTAAAGAGGGGAAGAAGAATAAGAAGAAGAACAAGAGGAGGATTAAAAGAAGAGAGGTAACGGTATCTCCCCCTAAGCATGTTGCTCCTATTATAGTTGTTGATGATGAGTCTGTACTCGATGATGTTACTATGCTTGTTACTTATGATAGTGATCATGACTAGGAGAAACACACTACTTTTGATATTGAAAATCTCTTTGGTACCTATTATGAAAATGATGAGGATAATAATTGATATACTATTAGAACTATCCATGTTCCTTCCAATGATGATATAGAAAGCTCTAGGCTTGTGTATGATGTGTTTGAAAATCCTTTTTCTACTAATGATTATGTGTTTGATACATCTCCTTCTAGTAAAAATGATTATATGTTTACAAATGAACACACTTTGGAAGATAACTATTCTATTGCTTATGATGATAATATGCCTCTAGCCTTTGATAAGTATTATGAAGAATACTATACCATAGGCTATAATTACAATCATCCTTATGAAACTTGTCATGATTATGGAAGGATTACCCAAAACCATCTCCCTAATATACAACTTGTCTATCATGTTGGAGTTCTTTATGACGATCACAAGGATGAATATGATATTTTTAATCCACCTACTATTGAGAAGGAAATTAATTTTGATTACAATATGCCTCCTATATTTGATGTTTACGGTGATGACAATAATAATGATAGCTATTTTGTTGAATTTTCTCCCACTACTATTAATGAGAATGACTATGCTTATGTGGAGACTATTAATTCTTTTATGCATGTGGCTCATGATAAGAATGTTTTATGTGATAGTTATATTGTTAATTTCATTCATGATTCTACTGAAAGTTATTATGAAAGAGGGAAATATGGTTTTATGTATCTCAATAATATTAAGTTTCCATTCTTTATGTTGAAAATTTTGAGGTTTCACTTGTTTTGCTTTCCTATGCTTGCTGCTTTGTCCTTTCATGGCTTGTTTCTTTACAAGATTCTTTTTCATAGGAAGTGGGTTAGACTTAAATTTGTTTTATATTTGCTTCTTGATTCTCTCTTTTTTTCTTCAATTCATATTTCTTATGTGAGCATCTTCTCAAATTATCATGCCTAGCTAAAAGACTTTAAAGAAAATCGCTTTTGGGAGACTGCCCATTATATTTTTTTCTTTGAGTTTCCTTTTATTTTATTTGAGTCTTGGAAGTTTTTACATATGTACAACCTCTCCTTATCCTTTTTATTTCATTTTTGTGCCAAGGGTAGCCTCTAATAGCGAGGAAGTAAGATTTGGGGAAGTTGCTGTCCTGAAACAGATTCTGTGCTGCAACCAAAAAAATTAATTATCTCAGCCAGAATGTCGAACTGATCTGAAATATTTTTTTCACATGACCTAGGTTATTATCTAACTTTAATTAGTTTTTCACTTTTTGATTTGAGCAACATAATATTTTCTATAAAAATCGATATTTACTCGTTGTTCTGTTTTAACAGAATTCTGCCAATATTTGCATTTGCCTCTTAATCTTTTTCTTTTGGTGTTCTTTTGAAGGGAAGAGCTTTAAAATAAGTTGTGAAAGTATCTAATGTCTTAATTGGTGGTATACTTGTGTTGAAACTGAACCGAAGTGGATTTACTATTTTGATTACACTAACATTGCAAATGAAGATTGTGTGAAGTTTTGTATGGAGTGAGTTTTCAAGTGTAGGGAGAGGAGGATGATATGATGAGATGAAGGATGGACAAAAGCTCAAGATTGGAGATACCCATGTCACCCCAAGATATATCAAATATGTACAAGCGTCAAAGCTTGGGGATTCCTAAGGCATCCCCTTCTTCATCAACAAAAATATCAGGTCCTCTTTCAAGACAGTATATTTTTATTGCTTCATTTATTATGTGGTATTCTTGGAGCGTAAATTGTTGTTTCTTTCAGTTTGTTTGGTTTTAATTTACTGTAGTATATGGTTGGATCCTATAATATGTTTTTGGAGAGAGACACGCCATGTTTTCATTGCTTAGAACACTCTAGTTTTCACTCTTATTGTTCTGTGAGTGTTCACTTTTTGCTAGTACTGCGTTTAGCTCTTGTTTTTCACTCGTATTTTGTTTAGAGCTTGTTGTTTTGCTTCAGTTATATATGATTATCTCTCTGTTATTTGATGAAAATTATCTATGACAGATGTTTCAAGAAAGTTAATTGGTGCTGGAGAAGAGTAAAGTATTTCATGCTTGTAGTGGTGCAATGGAAAGCTTGTTTAGACTGTGGCTTAGACTTTATCATGTCATGTTAGATATTATTTTAATTCTATGATTACTAGTTATTGATGTAGCATGACTTGTCTCAAATAGCTGAGAGTGCTTAATGTGCCATTGAAAGAAATCATGTGTTGTTTTTATCATATCGAAGCATAATATTGTGGTATTCTCCTTTGAATGCTTTATTTGGTTGACTTGGAGCATGCTTACACCATGTTATGACTACAAACCAGTCACCTCTAGCCTCTATGATCATTTATTTTTTGACTTGTAATATCATTTATGCTTTGATTAATAATGTTTTGTGTCTATGCTTGATTATGGCCATTATTGCTCTCTTAATTTGTCGGTCCCAGTCTCTTGCTAGCCTTCACTTGTACTGAGTATGAGCTCTACTCGTGCATCCAACTCCCAAAAACCAAAGTTTGCCAAATGTGTCCACCATACCTACCTATGTGTGGTATTTAACCGCCACTCCAAAGTAAATTTCTCATGTGCTACCTTTAAAACCTTCAAAATTATACCTGTTTTGTGTTCTTTTTTTAGCCCATGAGGAAGTAGTTTAAAGTTTATTGTGGTTCATGTCAAGCAAAGGTATGCTCCCTCTTTCACGTGATGATTATGGAATCTGTGCTCATTTAAATTTGCAGAGAGATGGTGCCAATTCATATAACCAAAAAGACACTTCCCCATGGATTGATGAAAGTTGGTGGGTACCCGTGGATACGGCTAGCCCTGGTTTGTCGAAAACATTGTGGGGGAGTGCCAAACTAAATAAACAATGGAAATTGCTCTCAAAAGTCTAAAAACCTTGCTTGGCATGAGTTATGATATGTTTTTCATTACCATTCGTTGACATAGACATACATCTCTCCTAAAAAAATTGTTTTCAATACCTATGTTTAATAAAATATAAAGCTCTAGCACATGAGTTAATCACTGCTTCTCTCTGAGAAGGGTCGTTCTTTTACTTTTATGTTGAGTCTTCGTCTTCTAACTTTATGCACAATTAATAGAGCGTAGTGGTCATTCTGGGTATAATGTGCATCGGTCCAAAAGATTATTATTGATTGATTTATGATATGTTATTACTTGTTCTCATATTACTTGTATCTAGTCACCACTTGAACTTTGAAGGTGTCCTGGCATTTATGTTTTGTTATCAGTTTAAGGACAAGCGGAAGAGCACTTTTCTATGTTTTCTTTATGATCGAAACAAACGTATAACTTTTAGTGCATTATTATTCATGATCCTTTGTTTGTGTTACTTTTCATGTTGCAACATAGTTGCTAAGTTACATTCTTCGAATTATATCTATCATGCCTATGTTTAAAGTAATTTGATCTCATCTTGCATTGCTTTTACATAACGTTGATCAAGATTGTGTTGGCTGCATGCAACCTCAAAAATTATTATTTTTTATCACTTACCTACTCGAGAACGAGTAGGAGTTAAGCTTGGGGATGCTTGATATGTGTCAAACGTATCTATAATTTTTGATGCTCCATGCATGTTTTCTATTCAATACCTTTATGTTTTCACATGTTTTCCTTTGTTTTCCGTTTGTTTTCTAGGAAAACCTATTGACAAGATGCCACACCGCCAGTTCATGTTTTCTGCTGTTTTTTATTTCAGAAAAGTTGTTTTGGAAATATTCTTCGAATTGGACGAAATAAAATCCCAGGGTCTTATTTTTCCCGGCACGTCAACGGAGTCCAAAGGAGACCCGGAGAGGGGCAATGAGGTGGCCACACCACCTGGTGGCTTCTCCCTCGGCCGCGCCACCACATGGTGTGGGCCCCTCGGGCGCCCACCGACATCGCCCTTTCGCTTATTTATTCCCCCCTCCATGCAGAAACCCTAGAATAATCAGCCTCCATCCACGAAAAAGTTTTGTAGCTCCGCTGCCATCGCCGACATCTTTCGAGGGACATAAATCTCTGTTCCGACACCCTGCCGGGACGGGGAAGTGCCCCGGAGCCATCTCCATCGACTCCACCGCCATCTTCACCACTGTTGCTGCCTCCCATGATGAGGAGGGAGTAGTTCTCCCCCGGGGCTGAGGGCTCTACCGATAGCTATGTGTCTCATATCTCTCTCCCATGGTGTGCTCTTTATGTGATCATTAGCTTTGTAATCTAGTTTAATAAGTAGATGTTACTCTTCATCTTTTATGCTACTCTAGTGGTTTTGTTAATGAGATCTCCGGAGACACCTTTGTCCCACGGTGTAAAGGTGATAGTGTGTGCACCGTGTGTGACTTATCATGATTTATATATTTTGTGTTGGATGACCCTATGAAATTGTTGTGTTTTTTTAGAACTATCTAGGTCTCAATTTGACAGTGTGGGGTTACCTGGTGGGGAATGCAACTTTAAGGTGTGCTTTCATAGCCCTACCCAATGATTGGTGTTTGTTATCCAACCGGAGAGTGGTTCGGAGTAGCATAGTGAATAAGTAATATTTATGTATTCAATGTCGCACCCGGACTTCTAGAGGATACTCACCGTACGAACTGAACAGTATTTTGGTTGGATTACGGGGCTTAACGGCTCCCGCGTCCCCTTACGGGTAGGCCAGCACTTATGTGCGACAACCAACCGTTACTGTTCACCGTCGATGTAAACTATCCTATAGAAATCAGGATACTACCATTGACGTACTTCATACCATACACACATGGTACGTCAACGGTTTTGAACAAAGGGATAACACAACATGCCTCTAAGACACAAAAGATTGAAATAAAGTTGCAAATGGCCTTCACTAAGGCAGAAATAGCAAATACAGTCATCCAGAGGACACATGTCCCAACATAGCATTCATTACATCAGCGGAAGCAATCAAAGGTGTCTGGGTACAGACAAATCCAACAGGCTTAAGAAGCCGGAGAAAATAAAGAAGACGAAGCCCATCCACGTAGGTCCTGGATCCAGCCCTGGTCCAGCTAACTACTCGTCTGCAGTGTCGTCAAACTCCACAAAGTAGCCATCCTGGTGATCATCGTAGCCGTAGTCGTACTCTGCGTAAACCACAGCCCCAACGGGGTCAGTACATCCAAGTACTGGCAAGCAAGACTCACATTTCATCAAGGAGTTACCCGTCAACACAAGCCGGGATGCTTGGGATCAACGGAAGAAGATAGGTATTATAAAAGCTGCAGCGGGCTGCTCTAACCAACTACAGAAGATACTAATAGTTCCGGCTAATAGAAAAGATAAGATCGAGGAATTGTAACCAACTGAAAGATAACTTCAAACAAACCCATCCTGGATCTCGCCCCTTATCCGAAGAAGCAATCCGAGGATAACTCACACCGTTGTAATCAGGTGAATCAAGTTATTGTGTGAATAATCTATTACTAGTCAAGTTATTAGTCATTGGGTGAACATGATTGATCATTATGTTGAAGTTGTCCTGAGTACTTGTTAGCCAGTACTTTCACCAAGTAATCCATAACCGCGGAAAACACGGCTTCTCGAGAAGATTTATCCCTGCAGGGGTGCACTATAGTAACCGTACACGTAAGAATATCCCGCCAGATGGGAATCAAACCCACCAGGCGAGACACTCAACACAACCAACTGTTCTTCGCATCAAGCCCAAAGCACCGCGTGCTGTGCGTGCGCGGCTAATCGAGCCCCCCGAAGAAAAGGAGGACCCTCATAGCACTGGAAGACCACGCCGCCCTAAATGCCGACTACAAAAGTTCCACCCTGGCCTCGGGTTCGTACCTGCATATGATGCAGCAAATGGAAAGCCCGAACTAGTACGGCGATTTGGACGAGATGCGAATCGAGTCAAGTTGAGGGGGGCGCCCATACTCGCTTCCCACATGCGGGTAGTGCGCTCATCATGGATCAGTAGACAAGACCATTTTCCTATTAGGGTCGACACTAGCAGGCCTCAAAACCACAAAGGGCCTCCTGCCGGTGCCTTATCATCAAATTATTATTAACAGCAGCATTAACAGGATTGATTGATTAACATTCGAGCCCTCGGTACGATAACAAATAATAATAGCACGATAATAAAAGAAGTAACCGACAACAGGCTCGAGCAAAAGCAACCCTAAGCATGCTAGATAAGAACAGGCACAAGCAATGGCTCTAGGTAGGGAGGTGAGGCAATATCATTGGTTCAGGGAATCATATGATGGGTTCGGAGAATAGCAACGATACATAGGGCTAGCAATAGTAGACAAAAGGATAGTATCAACAACAAGTGTGGAAAAGAACTCGATGATTCATGTGAGTGATAACTTGCCTGGAAGCTCAGCAGCCGGGTACTGGGCTAGGTCCTGGGTAGTGGTGTCGTAAGTCTCGTCGGTACCAACGTCGTCGTCTAAGCGAGAAGAAGCAAAAACAACAACGAAGGAAGACGGGCAATCAATACATGGCATAGGTGCACAAACATTGGATGATGCATGTCATGTTAACAGATGCACCAAAATAAAATATTTGATATGATACACAAGTTTAAATGGATTCCATATGCAAAGATTGCATATGGAAAACCCATGCATTAGAGTTGAATTAATTGTTCTATCGCTAAGCATCATGTGTAGTTGAGTTAGCATGATGCATGCATGATGAGGAACAAGAAGATAACAAATTAAATGCAATTGGAATGATGGTTAACAATTTTAGAAAACATTTACCAAGTTTGGAAATTTTGTTACTTAATGGTGTTAAACAAGTAGTGGTTGTTTTCATCAAGTTAAAAGGTGCAAAACAAATAACGAAGTTGATATTTGAAAAGGTTATCAAATTTTAGTTGGATTACATGTTTCACATTTTGAAATTGGACTTTGGATTATTTAATTATGAATTAAACAATATTAAACAATTTTTAATTGCATTAATCAAGATTTAAATTGTTTAGGCAATTTAAATTATTCAAACCAGAAAAAAAAATTATATTTGGAAAGTACATGAAAAGTTGATTGGAAAACATATTTAGTTTGTGGAATTTGGAATTTTTATGAACAAGTTATGAATTTTGCAAGTTTAAGTGAATTTGACAAGTTTTCAAATTTTGCACCAATTTAAAATATTCAAAACAGTAAACAAATTTTATATTTGGATAGATCATTTAATTTTGGACAGAAAACATATTTAAAAAGTGAAAATTGGAGTTAAAATGAAATAGTTATGCAATTTACAATTTTAGGGTGCAATCTGCCATTTTAATGCATCTAGGGACTTAGGAAAAAAAATTCCAGGGGCTAGGAATAAGTGCCAGGGCCTATGTGTGATTTGATAAAAGTCCCAGTACCAAAACCTTGCAAAAATAAAAGGTTGTTTTATTTGGGAGAGGGGGGACTCGATCCCCCCACCTCCTGGTTGCAAGCAAAGGAACAGAACCAATAGACTATATGCGCTGTGTTGGGGGGAAGGCATCTCGGAGGGGCATAAGCTATTGGTGCGGCTGTAACTGAAATAAAACGAGAAAAGATGCAGGAAAAGAGTGGGACGGGGGATCGAACTGGCGACCTGGGGCTTCGCTGCGCGCGCTCCAACCAGTGGGACTGTTGCGTTTGCTTGATGGTATAGGGTGCGGGTGTGGTTTTGGAACCTCGCAATCGCCTGTTAACTGAACCTGCAGGCGCACGAACAGGAGCTCGTTACTGTCACGAACAGAGCATGAGGCGATCTTGCGTGGAAGGAATCGGTGACCAATCAGCAGGGAAAAGAGAGGGGAAGAGTGGGAATGGAGAGGTGGCCTCACCCTCGTCGCAGGGACGTGCTCGGCGCGGCCGGAGGGGGACGGATGCGGCGGCGATGTGCTCCGGCGGACGGTGGCCGTGGCACCAGAACCAGAGGATCTCTCCTCGATGGCGGCGGCGGAGGTGGGAGATAGGAGGGAAGGAGACTCGCCTAGGGTTAGGGTTTGCCACGGGAGGGGAGAGGAGGATAAATAGGAGGGGGAAAATCCATCGAATGGTTCAGAGGGAGGCGCCTGTCGCTGTCCTCCATGGATACGTCATCTTCAGTACGGAGGTAGGGGGAGACCGAGCGGGCTGCTCCTGGTGGGCTGGGCCTTCTCCCCCTCTGCTGAAACGTTTTTCTTTTTTGTATTATTTCGTTTTGTGTTTTTTTTTCCTGCTGAAAGTGAATTGGGAAGAAAAGAATAGGTTTGATTAATGGAAAAATTGGAAAAAATTTGGAGAAGCTCCTTAGGTCAAAACTAACAGTTAGCAACTTTTATTTCCCAAAAATTTAAATGTCTGATGGCTTTTTGAAATTTGAACCAAATTTGGGTGATATTTTTAATATTAAAGATCATTAACAAAAACCAATATTTTAAATAGGGTACCCCTAAGGTAATTAGGCAATTTTGAAATAGTTTGATTTGGTAACAACATGAATTCAAAAATGGTTATGTTTTTGGGTGCTTGGATTTGAGTTTTTAAATTGTGTTTGGCAAATAAATAATTGATTTGAAACATCAATTTCACAAGTGTTCACTAAGGCAAAACATGAAACAATTTGGTTGTTTTCAGTTGTGATTCTTATTCAAAAAGTTGTAACAGAACAAGTATGAAAGTAACCATTTGAGATGTGTTTGAGTTTGATTATGAAAACAGGATAAAACAGATGGAAAACAAATGATAACAATTGCAAACAAAATAAAACAAATGCAATGAAATGATGACATGATGCATTGCTTGAAATAAAACAAGGAACAACACATTCTAAGGGGATATTTCATACTTGGATGTTACAAAACGCCCCCCCTTGAAGGAATCGCGCCCCGAGATTCCTACTGAGAAATGAACAGGTCTGGATACTTCTTGCGAAGATCCTCTTCGGTCTCCCACGTTGCCTCTTTATCGGAATGATGCGACCATTGCACTTTCAAGAACTTGGTGCTCTTGTTGCGAGTCTTACGAACGGTCTCATCGAGAATTCGAGTAGGGTGCTCCTCATAGGAGAGATCATCTTGCAGTTCAATATCATCATGATCAACTGCACGATCAGGGTCCTTGAAGCACTTCTTGAGCTGTGACACGTGGAACACATCGTGCACTTTGGATAGTTTTTCTGGAAGCTCGAGACGATAGGCATTTTCTGCACGTCTTGACAGGATGTTGAAAGGACCAATGTATCTTGGTGCCAACTTTCCTTTCACACCAAAACGATGAGTGCCTCTGAAGGGAGTTACACGGAGATATGCTTTGTCACCAGGTGCATAGATCATGTCCCGGTGCTTGCTGTCATAGTTACTCTTCTGACGAGACTGAGCAATTCTGAGATTGTCACGAATGATACGAACTTTCTCCTCGGCTTCCTTAACAATGTCAGGGCCTAGGAGTGAACGTTCACCAGCTCCAGACCAATTGATTGGACTCCTGCATCTGCGGCCATACAATGCCTCAAATGGTGCCATGCCTAGGCTTGCCTGGTAGCTGTTGTTGTAGGAGAATTCAGCATATGGAAGACAATCCTCCCATTTCATGCCAAAGGAGAGACCACATGCTCTGAGCATATCCTCGAGAATCTGATTGACTCTTTCGACTTGCCCTTGAGACTGAGGGTGATAAGCTGTGCTGAACAGAAGTTTAGTGCCCAATGCATCTTGGAAACTCTTCCAGAAATGAGAAGTGAAGATACTTCCACGGTCTGAGCTTATTTCCAATGGAACACCATGAAGGGGAACAATCTTTGCTGTATAGAGCTCTGCTAACTGGCTAGCTGAGATAGTCTCCTTGACAGCGAAGAAATGAGCTACTTTAGTGAGACGATCAATAACAACGAAGATTGCATCGTTGCCCTTTTTGGACTTTGGAAACCCAGTAACGAAGTCCATTTCAATCATGTCCCACTTCCACTCAGGAATTTTCAGAGGTTGGAGTAGACCTGCTGTTTTCTGATGGACTGCCTTAACACGTTGACAAACGTCGCATTCAGAAACGTATTGAGCAATTTCACGTTTCATGCCAGGCCACCAATACAGAGTCTTGAGATCCTGGTACATCTTTGTACTTCCAGGGTGAATGGATAGGGGAGTTTCATGAGCCTCCTTGAGAATGATATCCTTGAGACTTTGAACCTGAGGAACTGCAATGCGTCCTTCAAAGAACACAGTTCCTTTATCATCAAGTGAGAAAGACTTGAATTTCTCCTTGCCTTCCTTGATGTGCTCAACCATCTTCTTGATTTCAATATCACGAAGTTGTTCAGAACGAATCTTGTCCTCGAGAGTTGGACTGGCTGTCAAGCTAGCAAGGTATCCTTCAGGAACAAGACCAAGGTTCAGCTTCTGGAATTCTTCATGAAGTGGAGGTTGGCTTTCCATGATCATGAGATTATTGCAATAGGACTTGCGACTGAGAGCATCAGCCATAACATTAGCCTTGCCTGGAGTGTAAGAAATGGTGAGATCAAAGTCTTTAATCTTCTCAATCCATCTCCTTTGCCTGAGGTTCAGATCTGGCTGAGTGAAGATGTATTTCAGACTCTTGTGATCGGAAAAGATTTCAGTTTTGTTACCCAACAAGTATTGTCTCCATTTCTTGAGGGCAAACACAACAGCTGCAAGTTCAAGATCATGTGTGGGATAGTTTTGCTCGTGTGGGTTCAACTGACGTGAAGCATAAGCCACAACTTGGCGTTCTTGCATAAGAACTGCTCCTAGTCCTTGGAGAGATGCATCACAGAATATCTGGAAAGGTTTGGTAGTATCTGGGCCAACCAGAACTGGGGTAGAAGTGAGTTTAGTCTTCAGGAGGTTGAAACTCTCATCACACTGTGGAGTCCAAATGAACTTTTTGTCCTTCTTTGTGAGATCAGTGAGAGGTTTTGCAATCTTGGAAAAGTTTTGGACGAAACGACGGCAATAGCTAGCCAAGCCAAGAAAACTTCTGACTTGCTTCACCGTTCTAGGAGGTTTCCAATCAACAATTGCCTTAACCTTTTCCGGGTCAATGGCTATGCCTTTGGCAGAGATGATATGACCAAGATATGCAACTTCTGGAATCCAGAACTCACATTTGGAGAATTTGGCATATAGACGATGCTCGCGAAGTTTCATGAGAGTGAGACGAAGGTGTTCTCCATGCTCTTCCTCGGATTTTGAGTAGACTAGAATATCATCAAGATATACCACAACGAACTTGTCGAGGTATTCATGGAAGACAGAATTCATGAGTCTTGAGAACGTTGCCGGTGCATTGGTGAGACCAAAGGACATGACGGTGTATTCATATAGACCGTAACGAGTGGTGAAAGCTGTCTTAGGAATATCTTCCTTTCTGATCTTTATCTGATGGTACCCCATCCTCAAGTCCAACTTTGAGAATATTGAGGCTCCAGCAAGTTGATCAAAAAGATCATCGATACGAGGAATTGGATATTTGTTCTTGATAGTTTTCTCGTTGAGAGGACGATAGTCAACCACGAGTCTTTTTGTTTGATCCTTCTTGGCAACAAACAGAGTTGGGCAACCCCAAGCGGAGGAACTAGGCTGAATATAACCTTTCTCCATGTACATATCGATTTGCTCCTTCAACAATTTCAGTTCAGGAGGAGCTATCTTGTATGGATGCTTAGAGATTGGTGCAGTACCTGGTTCAAGCTCGATCACGAACTCAACTGCTCTGTCCGGAGGCATCCCTGGCAGCTCTTCTGGAAAGACGTCAGGGAATTCACAAACCACCGGAACATTTTCAAGCAGAGGTAGTGGTTTAGCATCCAGGGTGTACAGCTGAACAGAACTTGATTCACTTGGAGAATAGACTATCTGGCCGGAAGGGTGGAACAGAGTTATTGACTTCTTAGCACAGTCAATCGTAGCTTTATTGGCCTTCAACCAATCCATGCCAAGGATGACATCAATGTCAGAATTGCCAAGCAGAATGAGGGAAGCAAGGAATATGTGACCTCCAATTAAGATCTGATTCTCATGACTGATCTTGGAAGTTTGCATAGTTGCTCCAGGAGAGTTTACTACTAGCGGGGAACCCAAACCAACAAAGGGGAGTTTACTAGTTGTCGCAAAGATCTTTGACACAAAGGAATGCGATGCTCCGGTATCAAACAACACTTTAGCTGGGTTAGAGTTTACGGGTAATGTACCGAGAACAACGTCGGCAGATTCCTCAGCTGTGTCAACCTTGACGTGGTTCACCCTTGCGGTCCTCCCAACAGGCCTGTTGTTGGTGTTGAAGGCCTTATGCGGAGGAGCGCGGACCATCGCCTGGTTGGTGTTGGGGCGAGGTGGTGGAGAAGGCAGCATCCTCTGAGTGCACTTATCAGCGTAGTGCCCAGTCTCCTTGCACTTGAAGCAAGTGACGACACGCGGAGGATCTGGCCTTGGCTGCGCCACTGGAAACCTCTGCCCATGCATCTGAGCTGGGTTGGGTGGGCGGGGACCAAAGCCTGGAGAAGCTTGGGCATTTGGAGCCCTAGTGACAGCACTGTTTGGCACCCAGATGCGGCGCTTCTGCGGAGGGGTGGTCATGTTGGAGGAGGAACCACCCTCACGCGAGTGCTTGCGCGACTCTTCGAACGCCTTGCGCCCATTCTCCTCATTGAGCGCGGTGTTCACGAGCTCGACGAAGTCCTTGCACTTGATGTTTGTGAGAGCGTACTTCAGTTCCGGGTTAAAACCTCGGCGGAACCTTGCCATCTTCTTGGTCTCAGTAGACACCTCGTCTCCAGCATACCGAGCGAGGCGATTGAACTCGTTCTGGTAGCCGATGACGTCGAGCTTGCCCTGCTTCAGCGAGCAAAACTCTTCACGCATCCTCTCCATGAGACCATCGGGGATGTGGTACTTCAGGAAGGCATCCTTGAAGCAACCCCAAGTGATAGGATAGCCAGCTCTCATGGCCTGGTAGTTCTCCCACCACGAGGCTGCCTGACCCTTCAGTAGGTAAGCAGCATAGTTGACCTTGTCCTCTTCCGCAACATGAGCAATCTCCAGGGCCCTTGCTACGTCACGGATCCAGTCATCAGCATCCAGAGGCTCGCGTGTTGCCACGAAAGCCTTAGGGCCCACACTGAGGAAGTCCTTGATGGTGACCCTTGGAGCAGTCTGGTGGTGGTGGTTCTGGTGGTTCTGAACCTGGACCATCTGAGCCATGACCTGAGTCATCTGAGTCAAGAGCTCAGCGATCGGCGGTGGCTCAGGCGTGTTCCTTGTTGGAGGCATCCTGAACAGAAATGCATTTTAGCACAACAATAGGAAGGGAATAAACTTAGCAACCGAAAGAGAGATTATTCCGACGCATGAATAGATAACCAACAGGTACATCATGAGTTCAAATACATCAGAATATCCAACAGACCAATACATGGTTCGAAAATGAAAGGATAAACTAGACACAGCTAGTAACGGATACATCGGTACTCCCATGCTCATCACGCAGGACGGCGGCGAGTACGGCGAGTGGTACGACGAAGAGGACGGCGAGGAGGAGTGTGCACACGGAAGTAGGTATCACGACGATCCTTGTAGATAGGAACTGCTCTGAGAGCAACTCTCGGTGTGGTGAAGTAGAAAGCGTCGTCTCCCTGTGCTCCATAGCGGGGAATCCCTGTGTAACCAGCTCCGAGGTCGAGAAGTGGGCCTCTGATCGGCTCGTAACCTCCAGCATCTGGCAGAGGAAAACCCAGTGTCTGCTGGAAACGCGCAAAGAGCTCGTCTCCAACGAAGTCTGTGGTGTACGTCGCCAGACGCGTCAACGCGAGGTAGAGCTGCTCCCTGACTGAGGCCAACTCCTGAGCAAGTGTGGAAGCAACGGCGTCACTGTGCCTCACGAACTGGGCAGTGGTGTGCAGCCTGGAGCTATCATCCTCGTAGGTATCCAGGTTGCGGTGGAGAGTGAAGTGAACTCCCGCCGACGTGATGTAACCACGGGGGATGTGACGATAGATAGAATCGTCAAACCCCCAGTAGTCAGCACGGAGGACGGTGAGACTCACGTAAGCGGCCTGCTGCACAGCCATATCCACTGTGGAACCTACTGCCTCGTAGCGGTGGACAACGCTCCTGCCATCATCCGACAGAATGTAGACGATAGCCCGGTAGCAAGTCTGGTCAAACTCTCGCTGATGCTCATAGACCTGGTACTCTGGTGCCCAACGGAACCCCAGATAGGTAACCATGTCTCTCAGCATCTCCGGATAACCGGCGGTGCTCTCACAGCGAGTCATCCGAACCACCTGCGGGTAGAACCTGAGATCCATCTGCAGATGATTTGGGAAGGTTTTGATTAGACTCCGGTAGAAGAAATGAAGTGGAAAACAACAGCAAGGTTTCAACGGACGAAAGGTTCTTTAGAAGAACAGGATATCGAAGCAACATCGGGAAAACGAGACCAAAAAATCCTGAGGTACTAAGGAGAACCCAAAACACGTGAAATCCTAACTTGAAAGTTTAGGTGAGAACAGAAAACAACGTTGCACTTCCTTACCAGAAAAGGGTGGGTGGGTGGGGAAAGAAGAAAAATGGCAGAATTCCTACTCTCACGTTTCATTTTTCCTATATAGCTACAAAATAGTTTCTAGACTTAACTGCGACCAGTAAAAAGGATCCTACAGGCAGACAGGCTCTGATACCATTTGTCGCACCCGGACTTCTAGAGGATACTCACCGTACGAACTGAACAGTATTTTGGTTAGATTACGGGGCTTAACGGCTCCCGCGTCCCCTTACGGGTAGGCCAGCACTTATGTGCGACAACCAACCGTTACTGTTCACCGTCGATGTAAACTATCCTATAGAAATCAGGATACTACCATTGACGTACTTCATACCATACACACATGGTACGTCAACGGTTTTGAACAAAGGGATAACACAACATGCCTCTAAGACACAAAAGATTGAAATAAAGTTGCAAATGGCCTTCACTAAGGCAGAAGTAGCAAATACAGTCATCCAGAGGACACATGTCCCAACATAGCATTCATTACATCAGCGGAAGCAATCAAAGGTGTCTGGGTACAGACAAATCCAACAGGCTTAAGAAGCCGGAGAAAATAAAGAAGACGAAGCCCATCCACGTAGGTCCTGGATCCAGCCCTGGTCCAGCTAACTACTCGTCTGCAGTGTCGTCAAACTCCACAAAGTAGCCATCCTGGTGATCATCGTAGCCGTAGTCGTACTCTGCGTAAACCATAGCCCCAACGGGGTCAGTACATCCAAGTACTAGCAAGCAAGACTCACATTTCATCAAGGAGTTACCCGTCAACACAAGCCGGGATGCTTGGGATCAACGGAAGAAGATAGGTATTATAAAAGCTGCAGCGGGCTGCTCTAACCAACTACAGAAGATACTAATAGTTCCGGCTAATAGAAAAGATAAGATCGAGGAATTGTAACCAACTGAAAGATAACTTCAAACAAACCCATCATGGATCTCGCCCCTTATCCGAAGAAGCAATCCGAGGATAACTCACACCGTTGTAATTAGGTGAATCAAGTTATTGTGCGAATAATCTATTACTAGTCAAGTTATTAGTCATTGGGTGAACATGATTGATCATTATGTTGAAGTTGTCCTGAGTACTTGTTAGCCAGTACTTTCACCAAGTAATCCATAACTGCAGAAAACACGGCTTCTCGAGAAGATTTATCCCTGCAGGGGTGCACCATAGTAACCGTACACGTAAGAATATCCCGCCAGATGGGAATCAAACCCACCAGGCGAGACACTCAACACAACCAACTGTTCTTCGCATCAAGCCCAAAGCACCGCGTGCTGTGCGTGCGCGGCTAATCGAGCCCCCCTAAGAAAAGGAGGACCCTCATAGCACTGGAAGACCACGCCGCCCTAAATGCCGACTACAAAAGTTCCACCCTGGCCTCGGGTTCGTACCTGCATATGATGCAGCAAATGGAAAGCCCGAACTAGTACGGCGATTTGGACGAGATGCGAATCGAGTCAAGTTGAGGGGGGCGCCCATTCTCGCTTCCCACATGCGGGTAGTGCGCTCATCATGGATCAGTAGACAAGACCCTTTTCCTATTAGGGTCGACACTAGCAGGCCTCAAAACCACAAAGGGCCTCCTGCCGGTGCCTTATCATCAAATTATTATTAACAGCAGCATTAACAGGATTGATTGATTAACATTCGAGCCCTCGGTACGATAACAAATAATAATAGCACGATAATAAAAGAAGTAACCGACAACAGGCTCGAGCAAAAGCAACCCTAAGCATGCTAGATAAGAACAGGCACAAGCAATGGCTGTAGGTAGGGAGGTGAGGCAATATCATTGGTTCAGGGAATCATATGATGGGTTCGGAGAATAGCAACGATACATAGGGCTAGCAATAGTAGACAAAAGGATAGTATCAACAACAAGTGTGGAAAAGAACTCGATGATTCATGTGAGTGATAACTTGCCTGGAAGCTCAGCAGCCGGGTACTGGGCTAGGTCCTGGGTAGTGGTGTCGTAAGTCTCGTTGGTACCAACGTCGTCGTCTAAGCGAGAAGAAGCAAAAACAACAACGAAGGAAGACGGGCAATCAATACATGGCATAGGTGCACAAACATTGGATGATGCATGTCATGTTAACAGATGCACCAAAATAAAATATTTGATATGATACACAAGTTTAAATGGATTCCATATGCAAAGATTGCATATGGAAAACCCATGCATTAGAATTGAATTAATTGTTCTATCGCTAAGCATCATGTGTAGTTGAGTTAGCATGATGCATGCATGATGAGGAACAAGAAGATAACAAATTAAATGCAATTGGAATGATGGTTAACAATTTTAGAAAACATTTACCAAGTTTGGAAATTTTGTTACTTAATGGTCTTAAACAAGTAGTGGTTGTTTTCATCAAGTTAAAAGGTGAAAAACAAATAACGAAGTTGATATTTGAAAAGGTTATCAAATTTTAGTTGGATTACATGTTTCACATTTTGAAATTGGACTTTGGATTATTTAATTATGAATTAAACAATATTAAACAATTTTTAATTGCATTAATCAAGATTTAAATTGTTTAGGCAATTTAAATTATTCAAACCAGAAAACAAAATTTATATTTGGAAAGTACATGAAAAGTTGATTGGAAAACATATTTAGTTTGTGGAATTTGGAATTTTTATGAACAAGTTATGAATTTTGCAAGTTTAAGTGAATTTGACAAGTTTTCAAATTTTGCACCAATTTAAAATATTCAAAACAGTAAACAAATTTTATATTTGGATAGATCATTTAATTTTGGACAGAAAACATATTTAAAAAGTGAAAATTGGAGTTAAAATGAAATAGTTATGCAATTTACAATTTTAGGGTGCAATCTGCCATTTTAATGCATCTAGGGACTTAGGAAAAAAATATCCAGGGGCTAGGAATAAGTGCCAGGGCCTATGTGTGATTTGATAAAAGTCCCAGTACCAAAATCTTGCAAAAATAAAAGGTTGTTTTATTTGGGAGAGGGGGGACTCGATCCCCCCACCTCCTGGTTGCAAGCAAAGGAACAGAACCAATAGACTAGATGCGCTGTGTTGGGGGGAAGGCATCTCGGAGGGGCATAAGCTATTGGTGCGGCTGTAACTGAAATAAAACGAGAAAAGATGCAGGAAAAGAGTGGTGCGGGGGATCGAACTGGCGACCTGGGGCTTCGCTGCGCGCGCTCCAACCAGTGGGACTGCTGCGTTTGCTTGATGGTATAGGGTGCGGGTGTGGTTTTGGAACCTCGCAATCGCCTGTTAACTGAACCTGCAGGCGCACGAACAGGAGCTCGTTACTGTCACGAACAGAGCACGAGGCGATCTTGCGTGGAAGGAATCGGTGACCAATCAGCAGGGAAAAGAGAGGGGAAGAGTGGGAATGGAGAGGTGGCCTCACCCTCGTCGCAGGGACGTGCTCGGCGCGGCCGGAGGGGGACGGATGCGGCGGCGATGTGCTCCGGCGGACGGTGGCCGTGGCACCAGAACCAGAGGATCTCTCCTCGATGGCGGCGGCGGAGGTGGGAGATAGGAGGGAAGGAGACTCGCCTAGGGTTAGGGTTTGCCACGGGAGGGGAGAGGAGGATAAATAGGAGGGGGAAAATCCATCGAATGGTTCAGAGGGAGGCGCATGTCGCTGTCCTCCATGGATACGTCATCTTCAGTACGGAGGTAGGGGGAGACCGAGCGGGCTGCTCCTGGTGGGCTGGGCCTTCTCCCCCTCTGCTGAAACGTTTTTCTTTTTTGTATTATTTCGTTTTGTGTTTTTTTTTTCCTGCTGAAAGTGAATTGGGAAGAAAAGAATAGGTTTGATTAATGGAAAAATTGGAAAAAAATTTGGAGAAGCTCCTTAGGTCAAAACTAACAGTTAGCAACTTTTATTTCCCAAAAATTTAAATGTCTGATGGCCGTTTGAAATTTGAACCAAATTTGGGTGATATTTTTAATATTAAAGATCATTAACAAAAACCAATATTTTAAATAGGGTACCCCTAAGGTAATTAGGCAATTTTGAAATAGTTTGATTTGGTAACAACATGAATTCAAAAATGGTTATGTTTTTGGGTGCTTGGATTTGAGTTTTTAAATTGTGTTTGGCAAATAAATAATTGATTTGAAACATCAATTTCACAAGTGTTCACTAAGGCAAAACATGAAACAATTTGGTTGTTTTCAGTTGTGATTCTTATTCAAAAAGTTGTAACAGAACAAGTATGAAAGTAACCATTTGAGATGTGTTTGAGTTTGATTATGAAAACAGGATAAAACAGATGGAAAACAAATGATAACAATTGCAAACAAAATAAAACAAATGCAATGAAATGATGACATGATGCATTGCTTGAAATAAAACAAGGAACAACACATTCTAAGGGGATATTTCATACTTGGATGTTACATTCAATTATGTTATTATTGTTGAGAGTGTCCACTAGTGAAAGTATGATCCCTAGGACTTGTTTCTAAACAGTGAAACGTCGTTTACAACCAGTTCGGCTACATGTTTGTTTGCTGCCATTTTTTTCAGATTGCTATTATCACTTATAATCATCCATATTACTTGTATTTCTCTATCTCTTTGTCGAACTAGTGCACCTATACAACTAAAAATTGTATTAGGTGTGTTGGGGACACAAGAGACTTCTTGTATCGTGATTGTAGGGTTGCTTGAGAGGGATATATTTTACCTCTACCTCCCTGAGTTCGATAAACCTTGGGTGATCCACTTAAGGGGAACTTGTTGCTATTCTACAAACCTCTGCACTTGGAGGCCCAATACTGTCTACAAGAATAGAAGTGTGCGTAGACATCATTGACCACCTGCTTTTTGGCCGCTGACAACAGATGACATGCCTCCGGATCATGACCGACCCTTCACAATACTCACACACTTCAACCGGGCCCGGAGCTCCACATTGATAGCACTTTTCTTTATAGACATTTTTTTCTTTCTTGGTTGTTCCATCATCGCCCTCTGTACCCGTAGCAAAAACTCTCGTGTCACTCCTATAAGCCACCGCATGTAGCTTAGGATCCGGAAGCACAATCGATGAAGGAATCGCCGCAATCACTTGGGAGCTCTGCCCGGTAGAGAAAGTAGCCGAAGTGTTGCCGAGCCCCGATTGCATAGATAGACCAAGCATAGGGTTTGTCGTGCGCATAGGTTGACTCGTAGGTGTAGTCTGTGCACAAAGGGCTTCAGTGACCCGTCTGACCACCTCCACAACAGTGCCCTCCTGCAGACCTGGGATCACACCATTGGGTCGCTGGGGTAGTGACCGGAACCCTACCCCCACCATGGCCTCTTGGAATATATCCGTAATTCCACGAAAATTCCCACGCCTGCCATTGTTATAAGGCCGACGAAAGAGATCACCATCATAGCTATTACCATTGTAACCTCCTTGATTGCCAAAGCCATACCAAGCGTTAAAGTTGCTGAATCCTCCTTCGTTGTTGGACTCAAACCTGGACTGCCTCTGGTCGGGGTTGCCGTTGCCATGGCCAGCGGTCCTGCTCGAGCTGCCGTGGTAGTGCCCACTATCGTTTCCATTCAAGCCACCTCTATTGGGGAACCCATGGCCATCACCTTGGCCTCCCCCTCTGATGACCCATATGTATAGGGGATCGCAACAGTCTTCGAGGGAAGTAAAACCCAAATTTATTGATTCGGCACAAGGGGAGCAAAATAATATTTATAAGCCTTAACAGATGAGTTGTCATTTCAGCTGCACCTGGAAGTAGACTTGCTCGCAACATTTTATCAGTACCAAGAGTTTTATGGCAGTAGCAGTAGTAAAATAACAACAGGAATAAAATAAGGACAACAACAGTAACCGTAGTAGGCACCAGGACTAAAATATTGCTGGCATAGGGACGGATGAACAAGCGGTGCATGGATAAGATAATTCATATAATAATCAAAACATGGGCAATTGCAGATAAATAATGATATAGCATCCAAGCACTAGGTAAACCATAGGCATGTGTTCCATATTTAGTCGTGCGTGCTCGCAATGAGAAACTTGCACAACATTTTTTGTCCTACCAGACCGTAATTAAGGTGCCTCAAGGGAAACTACTGGTAATTAAGGTGCTCATTTTAATAAAACATCGGAGAAAAACATTAAAACTCCATGAACACACGTGATCCTCACATCACAGCCATCCCCTCCGGTTATCCCAATTTCTGTCACTTTCGGGCCTCGGGTTCCGGACAACGATATGTGTAAACAACTTGCAGGTATGATCAAAAACATAATTATCCTCATGAAACAGTAACATGTTCAAATCTGAGATCATGGCACTCGGGCCCTAGTGTCAATCATTAAGCATAACAAGTTGCAACAACGATAGATAGCACTAACAACGGATACCAGGCACCATGCCCTAACAATCTGGCATTATTACATGAACGATTTCATCCAATCCCTACCATCCCTCTCAGCCTACAGCGGGGATTACTCACACATGGATGGGGGAACCGTGGATGGTTGAAGGAGAAGTGGTGGCGATGACGATGGCGATGATCTCCTCCGAATCCCCATCTCGGTGGTGGTGGTGGTGGCGGTGCTCTCGTGTTTTTCTCTGGAATATGACGAAACCCCTCGGGTTTCTAGGTCAAGAGGTATATGTAGTAGAAAGGGGGGCCCGAGGGAGTGTCCGAGGCGGACACACCATGTGGTGGAATGGCCTAGGGGGCGCCGCCGGGTGGTGTGGGCCCCTCGTGGACCCTCGCCGTCTCTTCTTCTGGCTCCGGGGTCTTCGGGTAAAATAAGAACTTTGGGATCTTTTTCAGGCATTTTCCTAAAAGTTCATTTTCTGCACAAAAACGAGACATCAGGGTAATTCTGCTGAAAACATCATTAGTTGTATTCAAAACTCATAAGTTTAGAGGAAAACAACAACAAAAGTGTTCAGAAAAGTAGATACATTTTGGACGTATCAACTCCCCCAAGCTTAGCTTATTGTTTGTCCTCAAGCAATTCAGTTAACAACTGAGTGCGATAAAAGAACTTTTATGAACAAATTTTCTTCATACGATGTAAATATTCTCACTATATGATCAAGTACGTAGGCAATTCATAATAAGAAGTATGCAAATAAAGTCACCTAATAGTTATGCAAACCATGAAGAGATACCAACACACTAATAATAAGCAACATGAAATATATCAGTTTGCAGGATTGCAATATTCATAATAAGATATGATAAAGTGGTATCTCACTTCCCCTTAATAGTGGAGCAAAAAATAAATGCCTCTGAGGTTCAAGTGAAGACTAGAAGTAAAGATATCAAAGATAAAAGCATAAAATTTACCACAATCAACCGTGTTCTGGTACAAGCACATTACACTAAGAATGACAGGTATGCTCTCGAGAAGGTGCATAAAGTTAGAAGATGAAGACTCAACATAAAGTAATAGATTGGGCCTTCGCAGAGGAAAGCATGTTTTAACATGTGCTAGAGCTTTTTATTTTAGTAAAGACAGAAGAAAATGATTTGGGGAGGTGATTGTTCATGTCAACGAATGGTAATAGAGTTCTTGTTATCTTCCATACTAAACAAGTTGAGAGCAGTTCCGAATTATTTATATTAAGCGTTTATAGCATGCACTTTATATAATATGACGCTCCTCCCAACCTTCCTTTCACAAACCATGGCTAACCGAATCCTCGGGTGCCTGCCAACAATCTCATACCATGGAAGAGTGCCTATTTATTTGTTTAGCTTTTTATGTTATAATGGTCTAACCAGCTATTTGCAAAATTAGTGACGAGCAGATGAAGCATGCAAGTCGGAGTACTTAATTAGTATGGAAGATAACAAACCCAACTACTACTTCCTCATGAGCTAAAACAGTGTCACAAAATGAGAAGTATTTTGAAGGTTTTAAAGGTAGCACATGAAAATTTACTTGGAGTGCCGGTGAAATACCACATATAGGTAGGTATGGTGGACACATTTGGCAAACTCTGGTTTTTGGGAGTTGGATGCACGAGTAGAGCTATGATACGTCATAAACGTACCCATAATTTCTGATGTCTATGTTGTTTTCATGCCATATGTACATGTTTTCTTTACACTTTATGCCTTTTTTTTATCGATTTCCTGCGACTAAACTATTGACAAGATGCCACAGAGCCAGTTCATGTTTTCTGTTGTTTTTATTTTAAGAAAAGTTGTTCCGGAAATATTCTCGAAATTGGAAAATTCGAAGCCCAGAAGTCTTAGAATTCCCGAAGGTTCCACGGAGTCCTGAAGAGACCCAGAGGGGGCCATAGGGGGGTGCGCCACCACATGGTGTGGGCCCCCTGGTGCCCCTCTTCGACTCCTCTTCGGTCTTCTGGATGCTTCCGGGGAAAATAGGACTTCCTGGCTTCGAATTTTCCAATTCCGAGAATATTTCCAGAACAAATTTTCTGAAACTAAAAATAGCAGAAAACAGGGAACTGGCTCTGTGGCATCTTGTCAATAGGTTAGTCCGGAAGACATAAAGAAGGGAGAAAACATGTAGCAATTGGCATAATATTATCATGGAGCATCAGAAATTATAGATACGTTGGAGACGTATCAAGCATCCCCAAGCTTAGTTCCTACTCGTCCTCGAGTAGGTAAACGATAAAACAATAATTTCTGAGGTGACATGCTACTAACATAAACTTGATCATAAAAATGCAAAGGCATATGTAAGATGAGATCATAGAACTTTTAACACAAACATGATAAATAGAACTTTAATAATAAAGCATAGCAATCACTTTTCATCATGAGAAGTATCTCAAATAAAAGGTCATGAATAACAATGCAAATACAGATATATGTTTGTTTCAGGTATAGAGAAAGCATGGCAAAGTGATATTTCGCTAGTCCTTAAGAGTAGGGCAAAACATAACTGCCAGGACACGTTCAAAGTTCATGAGGAAGACTAGAGAAAATAATTTGAGAACAAACAATAACCACATCATGAATCAATTAATAATTTTTTTGGGACAAATGCACATAAAACTCAGAATGGCAAAAATGCTCTCTCAGCTGTGCATAAAGTTAGAAGATGGAGACTCAACATAAAAGTAAAAGAAAGGCCCTTCGCAGAGGGAAGCAGGGATCACTCATGTGCTAGAGATTTTTATTTTATTAAACAGAGGTATTAAAAGTTTGACACTCCCCCCATCCATCTTTCGCAAACCATGGATAACCGAATCCTCGGGTGCCTGCCAACAATCACATACCATGGAGGAGTGTCTATATTTTGGGAGATGTATGCTAATGTCAACGAATGTTAAACAGAAAATACAGTACGTCACAAGCCAACTAGATTCACAAGAGCGGCTCCCATATGAAGGACGCATCTGGGTAGAAGGTCATCCCTCTTTCTCTTTTGTTTACACAATTATGCTTTGACTGATAAATCAGGGGGAAAATAGTGAAGAGATTTTGTGTGTATTAATTTGGGGCTGGGCACCCCGCTGCCAGCTATTCTATCATTTGGATAAGCGGATGAAGCCACTAGTTCAGGGTGTGAAATCCAATCAACAAGTGAGATAAAGATTCTCTATTTACGTCCTCATGAGCAAAAACGAGAACACAAAGCAGGAGTAATTTTGAAGGTTTTAAAGGTAACACATGAGCAATTTACTTGGAGTGGCAGTTAAATACCACATGTAGGTAGGTATGGTGGATACAATGGGAAAACTCGGTTTAGGGAGTTGGATGCACGAGTAGAGCTCATACTCAGTACAGGTGGAGGCTAGCAAAAGACTGGGAACGACAAATCAAGAGAGCATAAGAGCCATAATCATGCATAGCGACATAAATATCATTAATTAAAGCATAAGCGGTATCACAAGTTCAAAAATTAAATGATCATAGAGGTTATTATTGACTGGTTCATAGTCATAAACATGGTGTGAGCATGCGCCAAGTCAACCAAATAAAACATTCGAAAGAGAATACCATAAATTTATGCTTTAACATGACAAGAACAACTCATGAATCTTTCAATGGCACATTAAACACTCTCAGCTATTTGAGGTTAATCATGCTACTCAATAACCACAAGGCTTTAAAACTATCATAACATCTACCATGATATGAAAGAGTTCTAGAAATAGTCTATACAAGCTTCTAATTGCACCATTAAAAATTCTACTTTAAGAAGCAGTTCTTCTCCCAACAAGAACCATACAAGATATGTTTTAACAAAAATACTCTTCAAATGCTACAGCAAGCAAACATGAGAGCACTCACATAACACTACTAAAACTAACAGCTCTGATAAGAGATACATGCAAAACATGAGCTAAATAAATGCAGCAGCCAGACAAAGATTAAGAATACAAAGTATTCCCATGAAAAAGCGGAGCGTGTCACTCTCCAATAAAAGATTGCTGGGGTCCAACCAAGCTTATTGCGAAAATAAAAAAAACTGAAAGCAAAAAATATAAGACGCTCCATGTAAAGCACATAAGATGTGACCGAATAAAAATATAGTTTCACTAGAAGTGACCTGATAATTTGTTGATGAAGAAGGAGATGCCTTGGGCATCCCCAAGCTTAGATGCTTGATTATTCTTGGAATTTTCTGGGATGTACCACCGAGGCATCCCCAAGCTTAGGCTTTTCACTCTTCTTGATCAAGTCATATCATCCTCTTCTCTTGACCCTTGAAAACTTCCTTCACACCAAACTTCTCACAATCTTCATTAGCAACGATAGTGCAATCGAAATAATAAATTCACATGGTTCAGTTTCAAAAAATTCCTAACACTCATAAACACATTATATACTGTCACAAATTATTTTAAAACTCTTTTTCTCAAAAGAACACAAAAAGAAAGAGATTAAGATGCAAATGCAATTATTGGCAGAAATCTGTCAAAACAGGACAGAAGGTAAAGATGATTTTTTTTAGAAAATCTTCTGTTGCTCAAATCAATAAGTGTTCAACTAAGAAAAGTTGCGTATATAGCCCAGGATTACGCACAAAAAAACTCAGGTCATTTTGATTTTTCTGTGATTTTATACGAATTTAACAGTGGACAGCAGAAATCTGTTTCCTGCACAGAAATCCGAAATATAGTCTCAACTTTCCACTAGAGGCTTTACTTGGCTCAACAAAGATACAAAAGAAAATATACAGCAGGGTTTCTAAGAAAATATACAACACACAGGTGCAAAGAAAACAAAAAGAAACGACGGAAAATGGTTTGAAAACGGAAATATAAAACGGGTTGTCTCCCGGTAGCGCTTTTCTTTAACGCCTTTCAGTTAGGCATAGAAAAGTGGAATCACGTGGATGCTCACGTAAGAAATATGAATTGAAGAAAAAGAGAGCATCATGAATAAAATGTAAAACAAATTTAAAACTAACCCACTTCCTATGCATAGGAACCTTGTAAAGAAATAAATTAAAGAAGCTCAAACTAGAAATCATGGGAAGGTAGAACAAGAGCAACTTCAAAACTTTCAACAAAAAGAGAGGTGTTTTAGTAACATGAAAATTCCTACAACCATATTTTCCTCTCTCATAATAATTTTTAGTATTATCATGAACAAACTCAACAATATAATTATCACATAAAGCATGTTTGTCATGGTCTAAAAGCACACAATTCATATCAAGCTCAAAAATAGTGGGATCAAAATTTAAAATCAGCTCTTCTTTTTTCCACTTTTAGCAATAAAAAACAATATGATTGATCACTCTTAAAAGGTATAGGACACATTATAGCAATCCTATTTTCAGTAGCATCATAATTTATAACATCAAGTAACATAGGACCATCATCTAAAGCATTATCATAAGATTTACCCAAGTAGCATGGATTATCACACATAATAGTAGCAATATCATTCTCACAAGTTTCATTCATAGTAGTATCAAGGTCACAAGTATAGCAAGCATCAATTTCATCAAATAATGTATGAGTTACAGAGTTACTATCATTGGGAGGTAGACATGGGTAGCTCCATTCTTCCTCCTCTTAATCGTCACTCTCCTCCTCTTTTTCATCCAATGAGCTTCCAGATTCAGCAATTTCTTCTTCCATAGGCTCCTGCAAGGCATCAGTTACTTCCTTAGGTTGAGAGAATTTATCAAGATATTCCATTATGTAGTAATTACAATCTTTGTAATTATCAAAGCAATATTCAAGTATAGCATAAATCTCATATTTATAAGGTGCATCATCAATACTTTCAAGCAAATAGGCAATTTCGAATGCACCCTTCCAAGCAATAAATTCTTCAATTTGTTCCACATCATATAATTCATAATTTCCCTTAACATAAGAAGATATGGTAACATTATCATTATACTCACATTGAAAAGGGAGGTGTTTATACCTCCTACAGCAACAAGATTTATCAAAGCAATAAGTAACATTATAAGTAGAGCACAAGTTTTTAGCATAGTCATGCAATTTATTAATTTGCTCCCATAAGTGTATCCCTTTTTGTGACAAGCGGTGTTCCTTATAATGTTTTTGTTTTTCATCCGTGAACCCACCTTGCCTAATATTTCTAGTTTCAAAGACATTAAACATTGATAGCAAGCATGATAAAGCGAAAATAACAACTAGAATAAGAACTAATTTTTTTGTGTTTTTGATAAAGAAGCAAAACAAGACAAAAAATAAAAACAATACAATAAACAAAATAAAGAGGTTGAGAGTGAGAGACTCCCCCTTGCCAGAAGACTTCTTTCTCCCTGGCAACGACGCCAGAAAAAGTCCTTGATGCTGGCAAAGCGTGTTGGGAACCCCAAGAGGAGGGTGTGATGAGCATAGCGGTAGGAGTTTCCCCTTAGTTAAGAACCAAGGTTATCAATCCAGTAGGAGAAAGAGGATCTTCGGAAGGGTAATGTCATTGACGGTGGTGATGGCTCACCAGTTTTAGCAACAATGCGAAACCTTCACACAACACAACCAAAATACTTTGTCCCAGCGGTACAGTGAGGTTGTCAATCTCACCGGTCTTGCTGAAAACAAAGATTAGACACATAGTGTGAAAATAATGTATCCTTGCAGTAAATAAAGAAAAGCAGGAAATTGTAGAGGTTTGTTTAACAGTGTAGAAAAATGGACCGGGGTTCATAGGTTCACTAGTGGTGTCTCTCCATATAAGATAGCATGTTGGGTGAACAAATTACAGCTAGGCAATTGACAAATAAAGATTGCACCGTAGTGCACATTCATGACATGAAGACTACTATGATATTTAGTGCGGGCATTACAACAATATACATAGACCGTAATCCAACTGCATCTATGACTAATAATCCACCCTCAGGTTATCATCCGAACCCCCTTAGGTATTAAGTTGCAAGCAACAGATAATCACATTAAGAAATGTGTGTAATGTAAGCAATGATTGTACACGCGGGCACTCACACCGTTGTTTTCTCCCTAGTGGCAACAACACATCCTCCCCCGTCACGTTTATGTCACTCAAGCACAGGCGGAAAGGAGGCATGAACCCACTATCAAGCATAAATACTCCCTCTTGGAGTCACTAGCAACTACTTGGCCAGAGCAACCACTAGCAACGGAAAGCATGCAAGATCACAAATAACATATGCAATAGAAGACTATAATCAACTTGGCATAACTTCAATATTCATCGGATCCCAGCAAACACAGCATATAGAGTTACATAAGAACAATCTCGATCATGTTAGGCAGATGACGAGATCTAAACATTGAGGCATAGGAGGAGAAGACAACCATCTAGCTACTGCTATGGACCCATAGTCCAAGGATGAACTACTCACGCATCACTCCGGAGGCAGGCATGGTGTTGAAGAGGCCTCTGGTGATGATCTCCTCTCTGGCAGGGTGTCGGGAGATAGCTTCAGAACCCCCCTGATCTAGGGTTGATGATGACGGCGGTTGTGGAACTTTTCGGGGATTTTTATCAGGTATCTAGGGTTTTCCATCCGGGGGGAATAAGTAGGTGAAAGGGCAGATGTGATGGAGCCCTGGATCCCCACACCACCTCCTGGTCCAGCCAAGGGGGCACGCCTCCCCATGGTGTGGGCCCCCTGGTGCCCCTCTTCGACTCCTCTTCGGTCTTCTGGATGCTTCCGGGGAAAATAGGAGTTCCAGGCTTCGAATTTTCCAATTCCGAGAAAATTTCCAGAACAACTTTTCTAAAACTAAAAACAGCAGAAAACTGGGAACTGTCTTTGTGGCATCTTGTCAATAGGTTAGTCCAGAAAATTGATTTAAAAAATGACATAAAGAAGGGAGAAAACATGTATCAATTGGCATAATATTATCATGGAGCATCAGAAATTATAGATACATTGGAGACGTATCAATAACCCATGGTTTTATTTTTTTTCTTTGTTTTTCTCTATTTTATTTCAATCAAGGGGTTGAATACTTCTGTAGAAACTCCTTTATCTTTATTTTCATGTATTAGTTGTGCCAAGTAAAATTTCTAGCGAGAGTTGGAGTTGGTTTTGGATTTTTGTGCAGAAAACATATTTCTGCTGTCCACCGTAAAAAATCGTATAAATCATAGAAAGATCAAAATGATATGAAACATTTTGTGCATATTCTTCAGATACTTTAAAAACTTTTTTGTTCTTTATGTTTTTCTATCTAAGAAACTTAAGTGCCCCAAAAAAAATCATCATTACAGAATGTTCTGGTTTTGGCAGATTCTGCCATTTTTCTTGCATTTGCTCTTTTACTATATCAAGTGGATTTCTTTGCTTCACGAAACATCAGTGGATATAGATATGTTTAAAAGTATCAATAGCACTTATGCCCATACAGAATCCATGATTTTTTAGTTGTTGCACTAACCCTCTAATGCGAACTACTTTGAGTGTGGTGTGAAGGAAGTTTTCAAGGGTCAAGAGAAGAGGGTGATATAATGTGATCAAGAAGAGTGCCCACGTGGTTCATCCCAGAAAATCCTAAGAATACTCAAGTGTCTAAGCTTGGGGATGCCCAAGTAATCCCCTTCTCCATCAACAATTTATCACGTCACTTCTAGTGAAACTTTATTATTATTCGGTCACATCATATGAATTTTTACTTGGAGCGTCTTTTATTTTTAGTTTTGTTTTCCATGCAGCAATAATATTGTTGGAACCTAGAATTATTGTGTGGGATAGAGACACGCTCCTCTTTTTCATATGAATACTAATTATGCTCGTATTCTTAGTTTTTCTTCTAGTTGCTGCAAAATTCCTTTTTAGCTCATGTTTTTCTGGCATCTCTTATTCAGAGATGTTATTTTTAGTAGAGTTATGTTAGTACTCTCTTGTTTCATTGCTGTATCTCTTGGAGAGTTTTTGTTTAGTATAAATCGCTTGGTGTTGGAAAGCAGTAGTACAGTTTTCGTGCTTATAACGGTGCAATTAGAAGCTTGTATAAACTGTGGCTAGACTTTTTCATGTCATTCTAGATGTTATTTTAATTTTAAGCCTAGTGGTTATTTTTGTAACATGATTTGTATCAAATATCTGAGAGTGTTTAATGTGCTAATTAAAGAATCATGAGTTGTTGTTGTCATATTGAAGCCTAAATTTGTGGTGTTCTCCTTTGAATGTTTTGTTTCGTTGACTTGCGCATGCTGACACCATGTTTATGACTACAAACCAGTCACTTATTGCCTCTATGATCATTTAGTTTTTGAACTTGTAATACCCTTTATGCTTTTATTAATGATGTTTTTGTCGCTATGCATGATTATGGCCATTATTGCTCTCTTGATTTGTCGCTCCCAGTCTTTTGCTAGCCTCCACCTGTACTGAGTATGAGCTCTACTCGTGCATCCAACTCCCAAAAACCAAAGTATGCCAAATGTTCCCACCATACCCACCTACATGTGGTATTTAACCGCCACTCCAAAGTAAATTGCTCATGTGTTACCTTTAGAAGTTTCAAAATTACTCATGTTTTAGCTCATGAGGACGTAAATAGAGAATCTTTATATCACTTGTTGATAGGAATTTCACACCCTAGACTAGTGGCTTCATCCGCTTATCCAATTGATGGAAGAGTTGGCAGTGGGGTGCCCAGCCCCAAACTTAATAGAACAAATTATCTTCACTATTTTGCCCCTGATTTATCAGTCAAAGCATAATTGTGTAAACAAAAGAGAAAGAGAGATGACCTTCTACCCAGATGTGCCCTTCTATTGGAGCCGCTCTTGTGAAGTCTAGTTGGCTTGTGACGTACTGTATTTTCTGTTTACCATTCGTTAACATAAGCATACACAACTCTCTAAAAAATTGTTTTCAATACCTCTGTTTAATAAAATAAAAAGCTCTAGCACATGAGTTGATCCCTGCTTCCCTCTACGAAGGGCCTTTCTTTTACTTTTATGTTGAGTCTCCATCTTTTAACTTTATGCATAGTTTAGATAACATAGTTGCCATTCTGACTTTAATGTGCATTTGTCCGAGAAACATAATTAATTGATTCATGTTGTGTTATTATTTTCTCTCAAATTATTTGTTCTAGTCATCCTCTTAAACTTTGAAGGTGTCCTGGCATTTATGTTTTTTCGCACTCTTAAGGACAAGCGAAATATCACTTTGCCATGTTTTCTCTATGCTTGAAACAAATGTATAACTTTCAAGTGCATTATTATTCATGATCTTTTATTTGTTTTACTTTTCATGATGCAAAGTGATTGCTATGTTTCATTGTTAAAATTATATATACTAGGACAATGCCCGTGCGTTGCAACGGAGAAGTCAAAAAATATAAACAGCCTAATCATAATCGATTCTTAGGTTGTGACTTGTACTCAGGACTCAACTTGGGATTGATTTAGACCAATAGTAACATATTCGTCTTATTGCCCTAGAACCACACCGTAACAACCTTGTCGAGTGTGGCACCTCAAGGAGGCTCTTGTGCCGGAGACCAAGCAATTGTCCACCGAGAAGATTCTGGCTGCTCCTCTACTCCGGCCGAAGCCCAAGCAAGTGCCCAACCAGGAGATATGCCTGCTCTTCGACAAACATTAGTGTTGTTGTGTTCGACTGTCAAACTATTTTGCCGAGCTCTATGATATGATGTTCACATCTTTGCTTCATTTTTTTCTTGTGAAATAGTTCAATCTGTTGCATTCGATATATCTGGAATAGTAGTTAAACATCCCATACACACTCAGAATTATGACGTTGACGGCGGCAATGTTGAGGATACGCGAACCCCAACCCAAGTTTTATGCTTTGGAGGGGCATATGCAAATGAGATGTAAAATTGTATGTATACCATTTTAAGAAGCGCTTCATTTTACCTAGCTTTTGTTGCGGTCCTAGCACACACACACACAACGAATCGACAGGAAACAGATAAAAATAGCACAACACAAACTATGTTTATTGATTGCTTTACTACGGGTTCGATTTTATTGAAAATTTATCATGCAAATATTTGGTTTCCTCAATCTTCTCCAATCAACCACTTGTTCGGATTATTATTTCCAATGTTTGTAAAAATAACAAACTCTACATATTATCGCGGTAGCCAAAATACTAAAATTACACAGCTGTGAAAAAATATCTTTACTATTAAAGCTGGCTTTGCAGTGTCCGTGTCCCGTGGTACGTCGTGCGTCGTCATCGTTTTTCACTTTAGTCCCTCCGCTTTTGCGAAATAAACCCGCAGTCCAAATTTTACTGTCCAACCGACCAGAGTTGCAAGAGAGAAAAATTCCCTTCCTCTGCGTTGACCAAATCCGCCGCGGTTGCTAATCGCCGCCCTCCCATCCTGCGTCTCCTCCTGAGCTCCGTTCTCCCCCTCCTCCTGCGAGCAAATCTGCCGCCATTGCTAATCGCCGTTGTCCCGTCCTGTTGCTCCTCTGATGCTCCGTTCTCCTCCTCCTCCGGCGAGCAAATCCGCCGCCTTTGCTAATCGCCGCCCTCCCGTCTTGCTGCTCCTCCGGTGCTCCGTTCCCCTCCTCCTCCGGTGAGGAAGAAGGCGTTGTACCTTCCTCATCCTCTCCCGGCTAGGCACGACCCCACTACCAACTCTCCTGGTCTCCTGACGTCCAGGTCCCGTGCTTCCCAGGACCTCCGCCGTTGTGTCTGGCTCGTCGTACATCGTCCGTCCGTTCGAATAAACAGCACGCGCACCACACCCTTCCTCTCCTCTCTGTCTTCCCGTTCCCTATCTTCCCCATGGCTAACCTTTCCCCATCTTACCCATGGCGTCTAACTTGATGTGGGGGGCAGAGAGACGGATGTAGACGGGAGTGGAGATACTCGCCAGTCTAACGGCCGGTCGTCTGTAGGGGGAGAGGCGAGTTCGCGGGAAGAGTGGTGGCTGGAAGCTCGCCATTGTGCCGGATCTTCCATTGAAGTTGAGATGTTGCCGGATCGAGTGGAGCTGCATCTTCCTTTCCTTTTGCTTGGCGTGGTTTCATGTCAGGTATGACTAAGAATAGATGGAATATACAACCAAGCTATGGCTGTCTCAGGGCTTCTTCAACGCGACGCTAATTTACAGGCGCTAGGAATAAAATCCTAGCCGTTCTGGTAGTTAGAGCAGTGTTCCCGACTCTTTTTGTAGCATCGACGCTAAAAGTGGAGCCGGACGCTTAGAAAATCAGTGCAAATCAGAGGCTCCAAGCGTCCGCCGCTTGCTGCATACGGCAACTAACTCGAGTCAGAGAATTTTAAGCGCCCGACCATTGCTGATGCTCTCAGAATTCATGTTTTATTTCTCCGTTCTCTTGAACATGTCCTCCTGAAAGATTTTGAGATATTTACCTTTTCTTTATATTGATGCATAACAATCTAGCTGCTTGTAGTATTAGTTCCATGAATATATAAATCCAAGCATGTCAAGGACCTCACAACGTCTCAGTTCTTATGTTGTTATGCCAAAGTTCTGGAGTTCAACGTTGCATACTTCGGTGGAAACTACAAAAGTATAAAAATGGACGTGCAATTAACAGGTAACATTGAAACTGAAACGTAATCAGATTAGAGGTGCATTGTCACAGAATAAGAGTAACTTTCAGCAGTTCCCAAAAACATGTGTGGTTCTTTCTCTGGCTAAGTAGTTAATCTGTAGAGATTTCAACGCTGAGCCTTTTAAGCTGTAATATTTGGCCGTGAGATTCTGGTTAGTTTAGTTCTGAATAATATTCTGAATGAAGGATAACATGAATGTTGTCATATGTGGCCATCCAGAATTACGCCAACCCAGAAGCGTGCCTCTTCCATGTAATCTTCAAGGTATTAGTTTGTTCATCCATGAAATTCGCTTGCGCTCCCTAGGATTGTTGTTTTCATTGGATACTTATTCCTCTATTTATCTGCAAAAGGCGTCAGCATTGGGGTTCTACATATTTTTATGAGTTTTTTTCTTCTATTCTAATTGCTCTAATCAGAATTCATTAAACCTGTTTAGCTATGGCCAAAGATATTTTCTTTAGGATCATGAACAGAGAACAGAAAAATGGTGATGAAGTTAAAGTAATTTTGTATATGTTGCATTTGTCCCATGTGAGCGAAATAGCATGTTGATATCATCCTGAACTCTTAATAACTTTGAGCTCGGAATAATTTCTGTGGCTGTTCTCTTTCTTTTTTCAGATGTTTGGAGATTTTACAAATTTGGACTTTCCCCTATCTAAAGGGATCGGGAACAAACTACTGTCTGTAGCGACACTTTTTTTTCTAATGAATGATGTAATTAGAATAAATCCATTTTGTGTAACGGTGGACGGAACTGACAAATAATTTGGAGTGTTTAGACACACGTTCATGTAACACATTTTTTGTGTCGATTTGTTTCTTTTGAAGAGATTGATTCATGCATGCCATTGACGACTGGCTCTACTATTTTTCTAATACATCAAATTTATTGAGTTTTGCCTAAGATTTGAGTCGTGCTCGGACTTCTGACGAATCAGACATTGTGTTGTAATATGTTAAGTCTTTTGCCACATGAGAATGTGAAGATTTTACCTGCCATAGCTTAGGAAGCAGGAAGATGCTATGTCATCTAGGAGATGTAACGGACCTACGGTGGAGCCGGAGGCAACAAGGACGAGGGAGCGGTTTAGAGAAAGTCGATAATTTGTGTTCTAACAATTATAATATACACGTTTAAGATCAATATTTTTTTTTTTTTTTTGACCAGAAGATCAATATTAACATAATGTCTTACTCGTACCAATCGTGTAGGCGTAACAAGACAGATGGACCAAGAGACAGTCTAACATCCGTAGCAACGCACGGGCACTCTGCTAGTGAATAATAAATTACCTCCTCCCAGTCCCATCAGGTTGCTAATTAAGCGCAGCAACAGAGTGCTCAGAAATCAAGTTAGGTAAAAGTTGGTGGTAGCTGAAGCTTTGCTCTGTACTTTAGCTCGTGTTTTCTCTCTTTTGACTTTTGTTCCGGAGCTACCATTGATGCTTGTCATTGCGAGCTTTGCTCTGCTGATAGACCATTCCTGTTGATAGACCATACCTGCTCCGATCCCGCTGCTAGCCGATCGCTCTTGGTCAACGGACCCGTGAAATCATCCAGAAACGAAAGCCTGAAACGCACCGGCGGCGACCAGGTAAGATTGAGGCCGATGAAGTTGTTCCACACCATCACCACTACTACACGGCGACACGGGCCAGTCCTAAAGGTCGGAAACCGCGGAGGGCGTCCATGGAAACCCCGTTGGCGTCCTCCGAGCTCGAGCTGCGGCAGGAAGTCGTGTTTCATGGAAGCATGTTGGCGGACGTCCGCCGAGACCGAATCGTACCTGGATAGCTAGTTGAACTGACACAGACCGTCCGCCACTTCTGGCGGAACGTCCGTCGACATGCCTGATGGTTCCTCCTCAATTCGTGACCCAGGCAAGCGCATTGTGCATATGGTCGTGCCCAAGACCATGGCGCAAGCAGCAAAGATGGATCCCAGAATCACAGAGGTCGGTCAGCATCTGGCTGGCCCTTGAGGATGTTCATGAACTTTCCGATACTCTTCTCCATGTACTTCCTGTCCTGGCCTAGCGGAAGGGACTTGCTGGAGTCTGGCACCGGCCCGACGGGATCGCATCTAGCCGTCGTCCCGTGTCCTTGTCTTTGCACCACATATGGACGTCGTCATGTTTCATGATTTCATCACCCAACCCTAGAGAACTCAACCGGAGCTCTCTCCGACGACTAAAAGCCTGCGACATCCTGCACCGTCCCCTATGAAATAAGGCCTTACCGGCTCTACGTGCCGGCGGCCGCAACTCTAGATAAGGAGTCTGGATTCGCATACGGTAGAGGAAGAGGCTTGATGTGAGCAATGTTCTTATAGTAGCCTGACTGCCTGAGAAGCCCCATGACCGCGTGGTCAAATATAACTCGTCTCGGAGCAGTGTTCATATAGGATTGTGTCGAAAAATTCTCCTCTCGTACTCTACTCCTAAGCCGCCTTAGACATAAACAATCCACGATGGAAACGTGACGTACCAAACGAAATTATAGGAACTTTTTTTTTGACTCGCCGGTGGCATAGGTGGGTAATTATATGCTACTTAAAGGGTAATTTGGATGACGTACCAAACCAAACCAAGGAAGTCTTAACGCTTTTATTATTAGGTAAAGATCATGCTTTTGTTTAAAGTACTATGATCTCAGCTATAGTTATGCTTTTACAATTTAGATGATCAAGTTTATGTTGGTAGCATGTCACCTCAGAAATTATGTGTTTTTATCGTTTACCTACTCGAGGACGAGTCGGAACTAAGCTTGGGGATGTTGATACGTCATAAAACTATCCATAATTTCCGATGTTCCATGTTGTTTTCATGCCATATGCTACATGTTTTATTTACACTTTATGCCCTTTTTATCGATTTCCTGGGACTAACCTATTGACAAGATGCCACAGAGCCAGTTCCTGTTTTTTGTTGTTTCAAGTTTCAGAAAAGTTGTTCTAGAAACATTATCGGAGTTGGAAAATTCGAAGCCCCGAAGTCTTGGAATTCCCAAAGGTTCCACGGAGTCCCGAAAGAGACCTGGAGGGGGCCACAGGGGGCACACCATAGGGCGGCGCCCACCCCCCCAATGGTCGCGCCATGGGGTGGTGTGGGCCCCTCGGGCGCCCACCGCCATCGCCCTTTTGCCTATTTATTCCCCTGAGGCGTAAACCCTAAAGAGATCCCAATTTTCCACAAAAATCACCCGAGGTCGCCGTCATCGCCAACCCAAGTTCGGGAGGGTTCTTGAGTTCTCCCCGGCACCCTGCCGGGAGAGAAATCATCACCAGAGGGCTCTACACCACCATGCCCGCCTCCGGAGTGATGCGTGAGTAGTTCATCTTTGGACTACGGGTCCATAGCAGTAGCTAGATAGTTGTTCTCTCCTATTTATGCCTCATGTTTAGATCTCGTGAGCTTCCCTACATGATCGAGATCATCTTATTGTAATGCTACATGTTGTGTTTGCTGGGATCCGATGATTATTGAATGATATGTCTCTTGATTATCAATCTATCATGTTGTCTTCATGTGTATGTTATTTATGATATTGCATGCTCTCCATATTGAACAAGGGCCAAGCATCCCGCAAGAGCAAGCGCCCCATATTGGATGGGTAAGTTATGTTCCGAGATGCATTCTCTTTGTCTTTGCATTTTCACTTCTTCTTTGCTTTTTGCCCAGGTTGATTCAGTTGCTTTGGTTTTCTTACTCCTTTTCTCTTCTTACAGTGATCCCATTGAGATCCACATGACCGAGCCTTCTACGTTCACCTCGACGCCGAGACGTCCTGTCTTGGTGCCGCCGACATCCATGCTCCCTCCTATGATCCAACTCCCAGAAGCAGGTGGCTATACTGACTTTGAGCAGGCAGTCCCGCAAGCTCACTCCATGGACATGCCGGAAATTCCCAGCCCCGAGAGGGAAGAACAGATCTCGGTGCCAGCAACATAGGTGCCAATATGGGGAACATTGAGGCGCCGGAACGCACGGATTCGGCGCCAGAGCAGCAGCAGCAGCAGCAGCAGTAGCCAGAGGACTCACCGTAGCAGCAAGTCCCAACACCAGAAACACCCCAAGCGCAACCAGCAGCACCAACAACAGCTCCTCCTACTCGGTAGCCGATAACCCCTCCAACGCAGCAGCCACCTATGACCCGGTCTGCTCCTCCGCCTCCGCAGAGACAGGCCTCGGCGCCTGTGCAGAGTGGTTCACGGAGGACCACCGGGAAGGAGCGGCCTTCCGGGAAAGAGTTGTCCGCACCCTCTCGGCCGAGGAAAGCCTATGCGCCCCTGAAGAAGACCGGAACCGGGCAGCCGAAAGCGGGCACGCTGACGATCAGCTCTGACACGCAGATTGTTCCGTACCAAGGGCTAGGAGTTTGCAAGCAAGACTTGGAGGTGAGCCTTGACCAGATAGGGTACATCCCCGACACTCATGTCGGGAAGAAGCTGGGCCCGCTGGACCACTATCGCAAGGACTAGAACCAAGCCGAGATTGGCTAGGTGACCATGCCGGTTGCGTCCTCCTCCAGCACTCTCGCGCATAAGATGCACTCCGTGCGATCTACAGCTGAAGACGCCGAGATCACTTCTCGGGTAAGTAACTTTTTAACTTTTCGGTTTTTTCCGAGATTACACATTGCAAACCCGAGATAAACACATACATCGAGTCCACGAGATTTGGGCAGAGTGGGCATTACTTGACCGAGTTAAGGGTTTATCGGGTCGAATTTTCAAACTCATTAGTCATTTGCTTCTTTCCAGGTTTGCACAGAGACTCGTGCCAAACTGTACCAGAATCTCCTCTGGACCCATCGTGATCTCACTGAGCACAACCAACATCTGCAGGAGCAGCTGGGAGGCAAAGGTACCATATTTACACCCGAGATATCGTATGTGCTTTATACTACACCGATTTACTAACTCATGTTCTGTTTTGGCTTGTTCAACCATGATTGAGCAGCAGCTGATCGATTCTATCACCAAGATCTCTGCCCTGGAGAGTAAGTTGCTCTTTCTCTATATCGCGTTTTGTACTTACGCCCCCTTTTTGTTAGCTAACCTTGTTGTGCCGATGTAGGTGAACACAAGACTTTCACCGAGAAGCACCAGGACTGCACCACATTTGCTGAATCGGCGCAGGCCAAGATCTCGGCCCTTGAGAGTAAGTTTCTCTTCTTACTTCTTACTTTCTTTCCATGAGCCTCATTGCCTACTAAACTGATTGTTTTTGTGTAGATGAGCATAAACTCTTTGCTGAGAAGCATCAGGATTGTCTCGCTCTGGCCGAGACGGCGATGCGGCTCTCGGATTGAGAGGCCAAGTTCAAGGATGAGATCTAGACCGAGAAGGCCGAGGTAACTCGGCTAAAGTTAGAGATGGCCGAAAGGCAGAAGCAAAAGGCCGAGGCAGAGAAAGCCAAGGTTGAGCTGGAGAAGGATGCTGTTGTCGAGAAGGCCCGCCAAGAAGAAGAGATCCGGAACCTCAAGGATCAGCACGCCGAGATCAAGACCGGGGCCAACTCTCTGTAGTCCCAGCTGAACAAGGAGAACAAGGATGCTGACAAATGGCTGACCCAGCTTGCTAAGCTGAACTTGGAGCTGAAAAGTAAGCCCCTCCTCTTCTTTGTTTCTTCTAGTTTTTTATCTGATCCATTGTACTGATATTGATTAACTCGGATAGCTTATCTCATAGGAACCTTTCCCCTCTGGGAAAGTGGTGCGGAGAAGGCCATACAGAAAGCCCAGGAAAGAAGAGCTCAGACTGGGGAAACTCACTCGGAGAGGGCCAATGCTGAGGACCTCCTGGCGGCCATCAAGGCCCGAGTCACGCCGCTCAAATCCATCGGAGCCGATCTCCTATCAAGTGCTATCCAGGTGTACAAGGCCTTCTGGCCGGGTATGGAGGTCCCGGGGTCAATTGAAGAGCTGGCCAAGTGCCTTGTGAAGACCAAGGACCGGCTCAAGGAGTGGCGTGCTTCGGCTGCATGTGCTGGCGCAGATGAAACCTTGTAGTTCATGCTATCCTGGTACGAGTCCATCGATCTCGAGGTGCTCAAGACCATGCACACCATGTCCAAGTGGTCCACAGAGGAGGGACACATTCAGCGTTGCCAGGAAACCGCATTCCGGCTCGCCTCCTACGCCGAGACCAAGGGCTTCATCGAGGGTCCCCCCGAGCTAGAGACCGAGGACGAGGAGGAAGAGGAATCCGAGGATGAGGGCGGCGAGGCTGAAGGAGAAGGTGACGCGGAAGAAGACTCTGAGGAAGTTGACGACGTGATCAAGGCCGAGGTCAAACCGGCCACCATGAATGAGATGGCCACGATCGAGACTCCTTCTGCCGAGACCACTGCCACCGAGACGGTCGCCGAGTACACCATCCTGGTGGGAACCGACACTGCTCCCACTCCTTCGGCCGCGGCCTAATTCTTATCAAACACTGTTTAAATTTGTCAGATCCCCGGTATGCTGGGTGCAGATGTAATGAACAAGTTTATCTTTCGCCACTTCGATTTTAATCTAGTTTGCGCAAGAATGGCTAGATGCCAGATTGCTTTAAATCGAGTCCCCGAGTTTGTTTTCTTATCCACTTGGCTTTTTTCTTCTCTGCTCTTCCCTACCACTTGTGGTTTTCTGACAGTCGAGTCACGAGATTTTGAAAACCAAGTTTACAATATTCACAACTCCAAGATAAGAATTAAAACTGTCCAACACTTATACAAAAAGGAAAAAACAACAACTTATGTCGGTTTGCTAACTCTTTGTTTCCTTAGTAGTTTTTATGTGATCATTGACCCTTAGCTTGTTCTCTTGCTTGTCATGAAGCCGGGTTTTGGACAGCAGCAAAGTCGAAGATTTGTCCCTTAGGTTTAAGCACACTACTAGACCGACATACGAAATTCCTAGATAACCAACCGACATAAAGGAAACAGTAAACAAATACACACGAATAGGGTTAGGCATAGGAAGTCCCCGGGTTCCTTCTCGGGGTGCCGACATAGTTTTAACTCGGTAAGAAGATACATGCAATGCATTTTCAGGAATGAAAACGACGAAGTAGAGCTACATTCCAGGGGCGCTTAGTTTCTTCTCCGTACATGTCCATCTTGTTCTTCTCCGGTTCCTGAGCATCAATGTGATAGTACGCATCATTGTGCAGAGCCTTGCTACAATGAATGGCCCATCCCATGGAGGGGAAAGCTTGTGCATCCCGGATGTGCGCTGCACAAGCCTAAGCACTAGATCTCCTTCTCGGAAAACCCGTGGGTTCACTTTCCGGCTATGATAGCGTCTCAAATTTTGTTTATATACAGCTGATCTCGACAGAATTAATTATCTTGCTTCTTCTAGCAAATCAACATCATCTTCTCGGGCTTCTTTCGCCTCTGCCTCTGTATAGAGGGACACTCTCGGCGAGTCATGTTCTATGTTGGTTGGCAACACGTCCTCTGCTCCATACATGAGGAAGAACGGCGTGTATCCGGTAGATCGGTTAGGGGTAGTCCTTAGACTCCATAAAACCGTTGGTAGCTCATATAGCCAACAACACGGGGTTCGCTGTAACGGCTCAATCAACCGAGGTTTTATCCCGGCCAGAACCATGCCATTGGCTCTTTCAACTTGCCCATTTGATTCTGGATGCGTGACTAATGCAATGTCTAGTCGGATCCTCTTCTCCTTGCAGAACCGAGCAAAATCTCCCTCGGCAAAATTTGTTCCACTATCCGAGATGATCCCATGCGGGTAGCCATATCTTAGGATAATTTCCTTCAGAAAGGTCACAGCCGTGTACCCATCACACTTCCGGACTGTCTTCACCTCAATCCACTTGGTAAACTTGTCAACCATGACCAAGATGTGAGTCATGTTACCTCGGGCTAGCTTGAAAGGGCCCACCATGTCTAGGCACCATACTGCAAATGGCCAAGTGATAAGAATGGTCTTGAGCTCGAAGGCTAGCATATGGATCTTGTTGGCATATCATTGGCATCCATTAAACTTCTTTACTAAATCTTCTTCTTGCTGCAAGGAAGTGAGACAAAAGAAGCCATGCCGGAATGCTTTCTTCACTAGAGCCCGAGATGAGGCGTGGTGCCCATGTTCTCCCTGATGTATCTCCCGGAGAATCTCTTCTCCCTCTTCCGATTCAACACAGCGCTGGAGCACTCCTGTGGTACTTCTCTTATGCAATTCCTTGTTGATGATGGTGTAGCCCTTGGATCTTCTCTATATCTCCCTGGCCGAGATCTCATCACTCGGCAAAGTACCATCCATCAGGTAGGACATTATTCGTTGGGCCCATCCGGGTATCGGTCGGAGAGGAAAGACAGGCTCATCAATCTCCATAGGCTCAGCCGACATGATAGACTCTGACATAGGAACGAGTCCCGGGGTTCTGCAAGGCAGTGCCCGAGATGAGGAAGGCAGTCCCCGAGATGAGGGAGGTAGTCCCCGAGTTCTCCATGATGCACCCCACATCTATCTCCATTGGGACACCTTCTTGTTCCGGATTGGCCGAGACAAAGATTGAATCCGACTCGGGTGACGGCTTGATGGATGGCTTCCGGAGATGCTCTAGAGAAATTCCTGCCGGGATGGCCTGCCAAGATGAACCCAATTTGGATAGTGCATCAGCAGCTTCATTTTCAGCTCGGTGTATGTAGTGAAATTCACACCCATCAAAGTATCCGGAGATATTCTGGACAAGGAACCGATATGATGCCATGTTGGCATCCAATGCGTCCCAAGTACCAGTTGCTTGCTGAACCACTAAGTTTGAATCACCATAGCATATAACTCGGCGGATGCCAATCTCTTTGGCCACTTTCAGTCCATGGACTAAGGCCTCATACTCGGCCACATTATTGGATGCCACAAAATGGATCTGCAGGACATCTTTGAGCTGATCATTCTTGGGTGAGCTGAGCACAACACCAGTACCAAGACCTTCTTTCACCATGGATCCATCGAAATGAATTATCCAGAAATTGGATTCCGTCAGTGGGGCTTCATATTGCATCTCGGACCAATCAACAAATAAATCTGCTAGTGCCTGAGACTTGATGGCTTCTCTTCTCGCATATAGTGGAGTGTAAGCAGCTAACTCAATGGCCCATTTGGATACTCGGCCACTTGCATCCTTGTTTCCCATGATCTCCGAGATGGGGGCAGTACTCACCACTATCATTGGATGCTCTTGGAAATAGTGCTTGAGCTTCTTGGCAGCCATATAGACTCCGTATGTCATCTTCTGGTAGTGGGGGTAATTTTTCTTCGAGTTGGAGATCACCTCACTGAGATAGTACACTGGTATATGCACATATTTTCCTTCCCCTTCTCGTTCCACTACTACCACCACACTGACAACTCGGTTGGTAGCTGCAATATAGAGCAACATGGGCTCTTTGGGCAGTGGAGATGCCAATATGGGAGAAGTACCCAACATGGTATTCAGATCTCGGAAAGCCGCATCAGCTTGCAGGGTCCAGACAAACTTGTCACTCTTTTTCATCAGCTGATACAGAGGAAAAGCCTTCTCCCCCATTCTCCCAATGAAATGACTAAGGGATGCCAGGCAACCAGTGAATTTCTGCACATCCTTCAGGAATCTCGGTAGAGACATGTTCTCAATTTCTCTTATCTTGGAGGGGTTGGCCTCGATACCTCGTCTATACACGAGGAAACCGAGTAACTTTCCTGCCGGGATGCCGAAAGTGCACTTGGTCGGGTTCAACTTCTTCATCCGATACTTTCGCAGGTTTGCGAATGTTTCTTAGATATCATCTCTGGTATGTAGCACCAACATTTCTCAAACCAAAACACATGACACGGTAGCAATAAGCCCCGTACGGGGTAATAAAGGCAGTCTTTCTTTGATCAGCTAGGTTCAAAGGAATCTGGTGGAAACTAGAGTAAGCATTAAAACAACTCACACCTGGCTGTGGAATCGATCACTTGATCTATCCGGGGCAGCGGGAATGGATCTTTCGAACATTCATTGTTCGGGTCTGTGTAATCAATACACATGCGCCACACTACAGCAACCATCGGGTCATCCTTCTTCTTCTCTACCAGGACCGAGTTAACCAACCAGTCTGGGTGCAGCACCTCCATGATGAATCCACTTGCCAACAGCCTCGTGATCTCGTCACCTATGGCATTTCTTTTCTCTACAGCAAAGCTCCGCAGAGCCTGCTTCACCGGCTAAGCATCCGGTCTCACATGCAAAGAGTGCTCAAGCAACTCCCTTGGGACGCCTAGCGGGTCCTAATTCGACCATGCAAAGACATTTCGATTCTCACGGAGGAAGTAAATGAGCTCTCTTTCCTCTTTCTCTCCCAACCCGGCACCAATGATGGCCTCATGCTCGGGGAACTCTGGGTCGATCTGCACCTTCTTGATCTCCTTGGAGTCTTGGAATGTGGAGCTCTAGTTAGGGTTGGTCATCCCGGGCATGCCGAGTTGAGTTGCTTGAGCCATAGCCACCACCTCATGTATCTTCTTCTTCTCGGCAGCAATGACCAGGGACTCGGCAAACCGAGATCCAGAAGAAGCACACTCTAGAGAACGCTTGTAATCACCCGAGATGGTGATGATGCCATTGGGACCCGGAAGCTTCATCTTCAGATAGGCCACATGAGTTGAGGCCATGAACTTGGACAGTGATGGCCTGCCGAGTAGAGCATGATAAGGACTCTGGAGATCAACCACCTCAAACTGCAAGGTCTCGGTGCGGTAGTTATCTCGGGTACCGAATAGCACATCAACCCACACTTTGCCCATATGCGCACAAGAGACTCCTGGCACAATACCATGGAAGGTAGTCCGGCTAGGCTTGAGCATGTTCTCGATTAGACCCAACTTCACCATGGTATCTCGGTACGTGAGTTGATACTGCTCCCATTGTCAATGAGAACCTTGGTGAACTTGACATTGAACCCGGGGCCCATGAATGTCGGGTCCTGCACTAGAGCATAACAACCCGTGTTAGGCATAATCCGGGGATGATCCGCCTGAGACCAAGTGATTTCCTGGTCAGACCAGTACATGTATTCCGGCACAGCCGGCATCATAGCATTTACCTCCATCGCGCGCATGCGCAGGCTCTGCTTGTCATCTGGTTCAGTGATAAACACCATGTAGCTCTGATGATGTTGTCGCTAATCATTTCGGCCTCTGCCACCGGCATTGTTGTTGTAGATCTTGTTGCGTTCATTCTTGTTGTAGTTGTTGGCTCCCTGGGCCACTTGTTCACATTCTCAGGCCTCCTCTGGTTCTCTGCCTGCCTCGGGTTCACTCCCACATGCTGAACATTTGCACCCGAGAGTGGCAGAGGTGGAGGAGGAGGCAAGGCACCGAAACCCTCGCTCTTGATCCGGTCGTACCAGCTGCAATGTCGGGTAGTGTGGTTAGCCGGCCTACTCGGATGCCGAGTGTGGTAGCCGCATGGCCCATCTCTCATCGCCTCGAAGGTGAACCTCTCATGGCCATCCCCGGGCTTCTTCTGATATGTCCATTGCCTCTTGTTGTTCTGGTTTTGCCCATACTGGGGCCCAGTGTTCTTCTGCCTCTGGATGCTGCCGGCAACTGGTTGATCCGGGTCCACCGCAGCAACATGGTACGATCCATACCGGGTGTCCGGACTGTCATCTCTTCTCTTGTTCCGGAAATCCTGGCGGTCATTCCGCCTGAAGGATCCAGCACCATCATTACCGTGATACCTTCTACTCGGCTCAACCGAGTTCAACAGAGGTTGTGTCGGATCTCCCAGTGCATACATGTCGGCTATCTTGATGGTCTCGGCCAAAGTGCATGGCATCTCCCTCTGTAATTTCTGCCAAAGCATGCTGCCATGCCTGCACCCTTGCGTGAACCAGGCAATGGCCTGGGACTCATTCACCCCATCACAGGTGTTCCTCAAAGTGATCCACCGAGCCAGCTACTCTCATCCAGTCTCCTCTTCTCTCTCCTTGCACATGGCGAGTTGTTGTGGACGGTTTGGCCTCCGGTATGTGCTGGTGAAGTTGCTGATGAAGGCCTCCGAGAAGTCCAGCCAGCAATCGATGCTATCTCTCGGCAAGTTATTCAGCCAGATCCTCGCTGGTCCCTCCAACATCTGAGGCACATATCTCACCGCCCAGCGGTGATTGCCACCAGCGATGTGCACAGCAGTGACGTAATCATTCAGCCAGTCTTCCGGCTTGGTGCTTCCGTCATAAGTTCTTGTCCCCCTAGCCAGCTAGAACTTGGCAACGGCTGGCTCCCTCATGATCTGGGGACTGAAACAAAGTGGTCCCGGAGGGCCTTGCCCTTCCATCTCCTCCGACAGATAGATCCTGTCGAGCTTGTATCCTGCATCATTCGGCGGCACCACTCGAGGCCCCAATAGGGCAGCGAGTACTCCTGCGTCCACCAGTTGCTCATATCTCGGGTAGTCGGCCTTCTCCATTGCCGAGTAGCCATCATCATGTCGGTCTCTATTCCCGGCACCAGGCTGCTGCTGAGCCGGGTTGGATGTCGGGTGCCGAGGTGGAAGATCTCCGTTGCGGTCGTTCCTGGCTCCTTGAACTCGGTTGGCGGCATGTCCACCTTGGCCGACATGTCCCTGTGCGGCCTGGTCTTGTACAGCTAACTGTTTTCCGGCACCAGACGGGTCATACACTTGCATCTGCTTGTTCTTCTCGGAATTCACACTCCTGGCTCACCCATCACCAACATGGGGTGAGGAGGCATGTCCACCGGATCTCCCATCATTGGAGTGGACCACCTGAGAAGCACCTGCCCCCGGATTCGCCTTCCGGAAAGCCTCATTTTTCCTAGCAGCTGTTCGGACAAGTTCATTAACCCGGTCTTGCTGCCTAGCACGAGCTTCGTCGTATAAGCTTGGCAACTCGGCAGCAGTTGCCTCTGCAGCTCTAAGGTTCTTGGCTGGAGAACTATACTTGGGTTTTCCAGTAGAATCGACACTAGCAGTTCTACTAGTAGCTCTACCATCTCTTGCCATATCGGCACCGAGATCATGACCTCAGTTCCGCATAGCATTTATGCAACTAGGATTTTCATCAACATGGGTAAAACCATGAGCTAGGTTATACTCACGGAGATCTCGTTCGAACTCCTCCCTAGCCTTGGACATCTCGACAGCATCCCTCAGCATGGCCTGCCGTTGCTCCTCCAGTTGCGCCTGCACTACTACCGGATCCGCATCGGCAGCCACTGGCACATTCAATTTCTCGATGACGTCTCGGAAGGCAGCCGGCCTTGGGGTCGAAGTGGAGGGATCCACGTAACCCGATTGATTCACGTCTCTCTCCAGTAGCTTGTGAGCCGTCCGAGTCGACTTGCCAGCAGTCTCGACGAAGTCGGCCGCGCTCTTTCCGGCTGCAAGAGCCGGACCGGTCATCATCACCTCCATGCTGCCCGCAAAGCGATCGATACGCTCTCCACAGACGGCGCAAGCAACAGGAGGATCCGCAGCAACGAGCACCCCCTCCGGGTACTCGCGGATGACCACGATGGAGACGTAGAGCAGATGCGCGCCGAAACTGATGATAGAGCCGCCTGCGGGCACAGGCCTGCCACCGAAATCATCCACATTGTCGGTGACGAAGTCGAGGGAGCCGAATTTGTGGACAAGGCCGTAGACCACGTGCTCGCCCGAACAAAGCAAAGATCCCGTCCGGATAGAAACCCTAGCCAGCGCTGCTGCTGGCCCCATGGTGGGCGCCAACTATCGTGGTGGTGTGAAGACAGATTCCGTGGGATGGCTTAAGGTTGGGGCCGATGGACACTGTGGGTATACGGGGAGGGATTGCACACCAAGATGGTGTGCTCACTACACTTCAAACACCAAGAACTACCCAAGTTCGGGGCCCTCGTGTGGAGGTAACACCCCTACTCCTGCCTGTTTGTCAATATATGTGTGTAACCGAGATATAGAATGGTTCCTCAAGCTCTCTGAGCTAGAGGAAGAAGAAGAATTCTGGCTATTCTCTAAGGAAAATGTCAACTGATTCTCTCTTGGGTCGTCCCTCGCGCAGGAGGGGTGTGGCCACCTTATATACTAGTGGCCACTAACAGGGCGTATAAGTTCGGAGGAGAACATTGTGTCGTAGCGCACGCTCGCTGATGCGGCACCGAAAGTCTTCTCCGTATCTGCTGCGGTGTCTTGTCCCCCTTGTCAGAGACAGGATGTGGCCTCCCCCATACCCTGCACTGTACCCATGTACGAGTATACATCATGTGCCTAGTAAGTTGAACCGCATGCGCGTACTCTCCTGCGATCTTCGAGATCTCAACTGCTCTATTGACCTTGCTCCGGGATGGATGATTCTTCGTGTACCCGGATTCTCCAAGTGCATCTCGGATAACCCGGGGGACACCAGTTTCAGCATGTCGCCCTTGATTCTTCTTACCGAGATAGATCCATCTCGATAACCAGCAACTCGGTACCAGTACGGATCTCGGTCAACAATATCTCGGTATCCAGTCCTTGGATACCATTTTATGGCAAGCTTGGCCCTACTCGGGGGTATCCCTCCGATAATTATTTTTTGTATTTTTGTGTTTTGGAAAGCAGAAACAAAATAAGAAAACAATGAAAGTGAAAGAAACAGAAACATGGATACACAAAAAACCGACAGAACCATGATATGTAAATGAGTGTGATGTCGGTATACCTCCCCCCAAGCTTAGGCTTTTGGCCTAAGTGGAGATTAATCACGGCGTGGGTAGAAACCCCATGCTAGTGGGTCGTCCCTAGCATGGTCGTAACCAGGCTCCCACGAACAAGAAGAAGCTGAAGGCCCATAATCATAACCAGGGTGTTGTACGAAAACCCCGTAGTGTCGGAGGGCTGGACAACATCATTTTCGTCCCCCTCTCCAACGTCCTCTACATGCTGGAAGTGCTCCTCAATGTATTCATCAAATTCACTCTCTGAAAGTGACCATCCTTCCCTGATATCAAAGTTAAGTACAAGAGGCGTAGGTAAATTGACTACTCTAACAGACTTAGTTACTCTCCATCCTGATTTCTTGAAAAAGGTTACTTCATAGGATAAGTTGTTCAAATTAGCTCAGGTAGAAACAAATTTACGTTTAATCGTGGAATTAAGATCAAGCCTCTTTGTGGGAAACTGAATGTATAAATGGTGCGGTACCACACCATGCAAAGCTAATAAACGAGAGGCAATGAGACCTCCACAAATTCCGCTCTTCTTGCGGTTAGAAGCAAGACGGAAAGCTATTAAAGCACCAAAATTATAGTACCTACTTTCAAAGCAGATGAGATAAAAGCTATATCATAAGAAGATAATTTATTTGCAGTCTTTCTAGCAAGAACACACTTGGCAATAAAATAGGAAAAATATCGAATAGATGGGAGTTGAATATTCCGAATTTTACCACTCTCATCTGTGAAGCTTCTCATTAGTGGCTTGGGCTGACCTCTTATCTTCTCACGTGATCCCCACTGCGGCACCTTAATAGCTGCACAAAAATCATCGAAGGGCAAGTTGACAGTTTTATTATAAATTTTGTAGTGAACCATGGGGTTAGACAAGGACCAGCTGAAACTAAAATCCTGCACCACATACATAGTTAATTTCGCGTATTGTCTAGGTTCACCATCAACAAAATGTTCCAACCCTGCATTAGAGACTAGAGTTTGAAAGTCTTGCAAAATCCCTGCAGCATGCATGAATTCATAGCACGGATAAATGGATGGGAATACTCCCTCTTCTCGGTGGACTTGCATGACCTCATGCACCTCCAATTCATGTTGTTCAAGTTGGTGTACATTATACTCCATTTCTGAAATTTTTAACAAGCATCATAAAAATTGATTTTGAAACAACTAGATGAATGAAACTACTATAGAGACTTGTAAGAGGGCTATACATGCATCAAAAGTAATTTATTTTCACATAAAACAAGCATACAAACTCACATAACCTGTCTTCTATAGTACCAAAATACTCAAGAAATACTCCACTAAACAAAATTCTACTTGGATAATCAGAGGAGTCACATACCGGACAGCAAATGCTCCAAATTTCAGCAGCAAAGATGGACTGATCAAGGAGATAGAAAAATCGCAAGGAAGAACAGCAAGAACACGGGTTTGAGCAATGGTTATGAGTTTGGTGGAGAGAGAGAGAGATGTTGGCAGGAAGGAGAGTAAGTGGAGGGCCAGGGGGCCCACACCATGTGCTGGCACGCCCAGGGGGTACCCGCACCACCAGGTGGTGTGGAGGCATGGTGGGTCCCCCTAGGTTGGCCTAGGTGCCTCTATGCCCTATTTTCAACGTAAAATTTTAATATAATTTTTCTGGAATTTTTAGAGAAACTTTATTTTCGGTTCATTTCCAGAATTTGATAAATGATTAAAAACCAGGAAAACGATCATGGAACGATGGAAAACAAATTCAAAACCAAAGCTACAGAAGTTCTAAGACACTAATATACAAATAACCAGAGGAAACGTAGGAAAACATAGTGAACACATAATTGGGGAAGGTGAAAACATGAGTAAACTAAAGTGACATGGTGAAAACATAATTGGGGAAGGTGAAAACATAGTGAAAACATTGTTTTCTTTATTCAAAATCACTTTGTTAACAAGGTTGATCAAGTCTTGTTGCCAAAAAAATTACATGAAGCAAAACTTTGCATTTCACTAAATGATTATGTTACCTCAACTCTTATAGGCATAGTCCCAATCATGACAATTTCATGTTCTTTCTATGGCATTGGAATGGGACAATAGAATTCTCCAATCTTGATGGTCTCAATATTTTGAATTGAGTTGAGACCATAATTCCTATCAATCTTCTTGGGAATATAAACTATGTGTTCTTTATCATTAACATTAAAAGTTACTTTTCCTTGATTGCAATCAATAACAGCCCTTGCAGTGTTAGGAAAAGGTATCCCAAGAATAATTGGCATATTATCATCTTCACGCATTTCCAACGCAACAAATTCAGTTGATATTAAACAATTAGTAGCCACTTGAACGGGAATATTCTCACATATACCAACAAGAATAGCAGTAGATTTGTCAGCCGTTTGCAAAGATATATCAGTTGGTATCAATTTTTCCAGAAGAAGTCTCTTATAAAGAGAGAAAGGCATAACACTAACTCCTGCTCCTAAATCGCATAAAGCAGTTCTAACATAATTATTTTTAATGGAACAAGGAATATTGGGTATACTAGGATCTCTAAGCTTCTTAGGAACCTTGCCATTGAAAGAGTAATTAGCAAGCATAGTGGAGATTTTCTCATTAGGAATATTCCTTTTGTTACAGACAATATCTTTCATATATTTCGAATAAGGAGGCAATTTAATAGCATCAGTTAAAGGAATTTGCAAAAACAAAGGTTTCATCCAATCACGGAACTTATTATAATGTTCGTCTTCCTTTGATTTGTGTTTCTTATTAGGAAAAGGCATTGATTTTTGTACCCAAGGTTCTCTCTCATTACCATGTTTATTAGCAATGAAATCCTTAGTGTACTTTGTATTTTTAGTTTGCTTTTCAGGTTCAACTTCAATCTCTTGTTTATCACAAGCATCACTCTTATCATTACCACTTTCAGTTTCCGCATCAGAGATAGATATACTATTAGGATCTTTAACAGGTTCAGGAGATTCTACAACAGTTTTATGTTTCTTCTTCTTTTTCTTAGAAGGAGTACTATTGTTTTTAGCTTGTTGAGAATCTTGTTCAATTCTTTTAGGATGTCCTTTAGGATACAAAGGATCCTCAGTAGAAACACCACTTCTAATTATTATTTCATAATCATGTTTTTCTCTATAAGCATTAACTAGCAAATCGTTTTGCACCTTAGTGAGTTGATCAATTTGAGTTTGAACAATGTGGAAATGTTTAACAAGCATTTTAACATCATTAGAGGTTCTCTCAATTATACCATGCAAATTATCAATAGCTCTAGAATTTTCCATTATATGATTCTGCATTCGCATATTAAAGTTACCTTGCTTAACAACATAATTATAAATTTTAGTTAAGCATTGATCGGGTGGTTTAGAATAGGGAATATCTATATTATCAAAATATTGAAGAGAGTGTACCTCAATTGTGGATGGGTGAGGAATTGGCGTACATAATTCTTCTATAGGTGGTAGATTCTTCACATCTTCAGGTTTAATACCCTTCTCTTTAAGAGATTTCTTGGCTTACCTCATAACTTCATCATTCAATTCAATAATTCCCCTCTTTTTTCGTGTTGGTGTTGGGGTCGGTTCAGGTATAGTCCATTCATCATGATTTTTGCTTATCTTGGCCAACAATTCCTCATCTTCTTCAGGAGTTCTTTTTCTGAAAACACAACCAGCACAAGTATCCATGTATGTCCTAGAGTTAATAGTTAGTCCATTATAAAATATATCTAGGAGTTCATTTTTAGCTAATTGATGTCAAGGCCTTGCTCTAAGTGAAGAACAAAATCTTGCCCAAGATTCAGGCATTTTCTCTCCTTCAATTTGCTTAAAGTTAAAGATTCTCTACAAAGCAGCATGTTGAGCACTAGCAGGAAAATATTTCCAAAAGAAAGCATTAACCAAACCAATAGGACTATCAATAGAGCCAGGTGATAAATTATTAAACCAAGTTTTACATTCATCTTTCAATGAGAAAGGATAAAATTTAGCAACAAAGTAACTGTGTTTCTTAATATCATCAGAAAATAAACTACTCAAAGATGAGAGCTCATTCATATGTCCTACATCACTTTCATTTTTAGTTCCACAAAAAGGTTCTCCCTCAACAATAGATATGTAAGATAAATCTAGAGAGAAATCATAATCATTATCTTTAATGTTTATGCGAGATGTAGCGAACTTAGCATGAGGAGGCGGTTTATATTTAACAGCACGTCTTGCAAGAAGACTCTTAATAGCACTTGCACTATTAGTAGCATGACATTTTTTTCAATAAAGTCATCATCAACTTCAATGTAAGTTTCCTCAAGATCATCACTAGGACTTTCTCTAAACTCAGGTGAACTAACAGGTGTACCAGTGTTTTCATTAGGAATTTCAGTATTTTCAGTTTGTTTAGATCTAGCAATTGTAGCATCTAGGAAAGGACCTAATGAACCACTCTCATCAAGCACAGTAGAAGAATCATCAAAATTATCAGAAGCATTTTCAGACTCAGCAGAAGTATCAGCATGTGTATATGGTGGTGTAAGAAGCTTACTCATTACAGACGGTGAATCAAGAGCAACAGAGGTGTTCAGAGTTGTACTTCTCCTTGTAGTGGATGGAAATATAGGAACTTTCCCATCACGAGTTTAAGCCATGATGAATAACTTGCAGCGGAGAATATCACATTCAAGTGAGCTTACAAATAAATGTATGCTCCACGACAACAGCGCCAGAAAATAGTCTTGATGGCCCACAGGTATAGGGGATCACAACAGTCTTCGAGTGAAGTAAAACCCAAATTTATTTATTCGACACAAGGGGAGTCAATGAATTTTTATAAGCCTTAACATATGAGTTGTCAGTTCAGCTGCACCTGGAAGTATACTTGCTCTCAACAGTTTAACAGTAGCAGCAGTTTTATAGCAGTAGCAGTAGAAAAATAACAGCAGGAATAAAATAAGGACAACAACAGTAATCGTTGTAGGCACCAGGATTAAAATATTGTAGGCATAGGGACGGTTGAATGGGCGTTGCATGGATAAGATAATTCATATAATAATTAAAACATGGGAAATTGCAGATAATTAATGATAAAGCATCCAAGTAGTAGGTAAACCATAGGCATGTGTTCCATATTTAGTCGTACGTGCTCGCAATGAGAAACTTGCACAATATCTTCTGTCTTACCATCCCGTTTGTAGTGGAGCCTCAAGGGAAACTACTGCTAATTAAGGTGATCCTTTTAATAAAGCACCGGAGCAAACCATTAACACTCTGTGAACACACGTGATCCTCACATCACAGCTATCCCCTCCGGTTATCCTGATTTCTGTCACTTTGGGGCCTCGCGTTCCGGATAATGATATGTGCAAAAAACTTGCAGTTATGATCAAAAACATAATTATCCTCATGAAACAATAACATGTGAGGAATAGGTGACCTTCTTCTTGTTCTTTTTGTACTTCTTCCTCGACTTAGCTACATAGCCAAGTCCCTCCTTTCCATTCTTGGATCTTTGAGGAACCACCTCATTGAGAGTCTTCTCACTTCCTACAAGATTAGTTGCACCACAAGAATTTCTAGGAAAAATACCAATGCTAGTAGATGAAGAGGACGTGACTTTCTTATTTGATTGTTGAGCTAGGAGATTGTCACGAGATTTGGTTAGCTTGTCATGAATTTCTTTAAGAGACGTGAACTCCTTTTCTAGTTTTTCATGACGAGCAGCAAATTCCTCGTGAGAAATTCCTAGCTTCAACGCTTCATTTTCAAGTGTTTTAACAAGAGAAATAGATTGTTCATTATCCTTCCTAAGCTTAGAGACACTCATAGCAAAACTCTCTTCAAGACTAGATAATTTTTCCTCAAGAGAGGCTCTAATGGAACGCTCATTTTCAAGAGCCTTTTGAAGCTCTTTATCATTGCAAGAGTGGCCTCCATGGATTTCCAAGGTCATGATAATTTCTTCCTTTTCATCTACAAGAGAGTTAACATCATCAATTTGCCGCAAAAGGGCATTCACTTTCTCCTTAGTCTCACCTTTGAGGCTAGCTAACCAAATGCCTAGTTCCTTTGCCTTACTATCCTCCTCACATGCATTTTCGACACAATCAAATAATGAAGGAGGGTTAGTGAAAATGGTTTTGGAGTTGGGAGAGCATACCTAAGTGGCTTTTGCCATAAGACATGTAGGTCGGATAGCCGCAATCTCATTGGGGGATTCAAATAGAGATACCGATGGAGATGAGGCGGTAGCTATGGCAACATGGGCTACACCTACCACTTCATCTTCTCCTTCATCTCCGGAGATATAGGTTTCCAACACCGCCCCTTCTTGAACGTAAAGATACCTTGGCACTCTTCTAGCGAAGTTCTTGTTTTGTGGAGCCTTGGCCTTGTTTTTGTGAACAAGCTTGCCCTCATTTTCTTCTCTTGTCTCAAAAGGGCATGCCTTCACGAAATGGTTTGCACTTCCAAAATTGTAGTATTTCCTTGGTCGCTCCCCATTCTTCTTGTAGTTCTTGTTTCGAGGAGGTCTTGGAGAGCCGGCCTTGTGAGCTTCCCATCTCTTCCAATATCCGTGCATGGCAAGGGCAATGCACTTGTGAGCACCGGTGTAAGTGTCCTCATAGTCTTCCTCATCATCATCCTCCTCTTCAACTTCTTCAACTCGAGCAATTGCCTTTGACTTCAGTGCAAGATTGGGTGACTTTCCCATTCCTCTAGTGCGAGCGAGAGCATCATCCGCACTCTTGTGCGATAGGGATATGGCGATGAACTCACTAAGAACACCAATGGAGTTGAGGGAATTGTAGTCCGCTCTTGTCCATATGCTAATGGAGAGGTTCTTCTCGAAGGGTGTAATTGCTTTGATGAATTCCTCTATATCCACTCATCGGAGATCTCTTCTTTTCCAAAGTCCCTCAATTGATTGGCAAGGGTGACAACTCTTCTATATAGCTCCTCGGGGGACTCATCCTCTTGCATAACAAATTTCTCGGACTTTTCAATGGCCACATCATACTTGGATGATTGGATGCTAGCATTCCCTTGAAACAAAGTGTCAAGCTTGTCCCAAGCTTCCTTGGCGGCCTTGCAACCACGAATGTGAGTGAGATGCTCCCTTGGAAGAGCCTTTTTAATGATGACAAGGGCGGTCTTGTTGAGTTGAGATTCCACATCCTCCCTAGGGGTCAAGTTTCTTGGGTCATGGGGATGGAACCCATGGACCACACTCCTCCACAAAGCGGTGCACGAGCCGGAAATATGTGACTCCATTTCAAACTTCCAAGAAGAGAATTCATTAGTGTTAAGCATGTGAGGAAGTCCAACATTAAGAATGTGTGGCATTGAAACTATTGGATGGATGGAGTCATAATTTTGAGGTGGTGGAACTTTTGAGTTGGGCCCCGAACCATTAGCCATTTGAGACTTGGAGCCTCCGGAATTCTCCTTTGTCTTAGCCTTTTGTGCGGCTTTCGCCTTGGCTTTGGCAATGTTATCTTCGATTTCGGTATCGTCCGGAATAGTTTCCTCTTCCAAACTTTCCTCATAGGAGACATGGGGATAATTCACGTGCCCCTTAGGTTTACCCATCATGTTCTCCAACATCCTCTTGATGGAGGAAACCTCCGAACCAAAACTAGAGCTAACCTTGGGCAATTGGGTTTGAATGGTTACAACCGTTGTCTCTAGGTTAGCTATAGTCTCGGCCATTTTGGAGAGCTCCTCCTTAGAAGATTAGGGATCATCTCTGTTGGCCATGATACTCTTAGGCGGTTAAGCCCGATATAAGAGTCGAGGCTCTGATACCAATTGAAAGTACACTATGGTCAACTAGAGGGGGGTGAATAGGTGACCTACAAATTTTAATCGTTTTTCACTTTTAGATGGGCTTTTAGCAAGTAGACAACTTGGTTATCTAGATGTGCAACTAGGTAGACACCCTATGTGATAAGAAACAAGTATGCAACGGAAGTGATATGCAAGGCACAAGATAACCACAAGTGTAAAACACGAAGACAAGGATATGTTTCCCATAGTTCCTTCTTAAAAAAAGTATGTCTATGTTGGAGAGGTGGTGAGCCACCTAGGCGCTCCTCAATAGCACGATTGTGCACACCTTGTTCTCATTGAGCTTCCCCGGTGAGGGAGATGCTCGTTTCCACTATGAGTTCAACTTGAAGGCGTTGACCAAACCTTTACAAGTGGTTGAGGCTACTCCACAAGTGAGATGGAGACTCTCAACGATCTGAAGCTTCTTGCTACAAGGTGGAAGCTACAAGCACTAGGGTTTCTCTAGGATGACAAGACAACCAAGATATTTACAAGATTCCAAGAGGTATGGTAGGGGAAAACGATTTATGGCTTGGTAGAAGTGTAGATCTAGGCCTCCTCCATCAGATCCTTGAAGGGCATCGAGTTTGGTTGGAGGAGGAGGGAGATCTAGGCGTTTTGAACTCTTGAACAATGGAGGAGAGAGAGGAATGGACGAACTAGCTGTCTAGAGGAAGAAGACAGCTATTTATAGCCTCCTCCTAAATCTAGTCGTTGTTGCCTTCCAGGGCCGGAATATTCCGGTATTAGTACCAGAAATTTCCGAGGTAGATGGGCCAGAAATTTGAAAAGTACGGGGGCGGATTATTAAATAATCCGGTGGCCGGAATATTCCGGCCAAATTTCCGCCCCCATATCTGAGAGCGGGCATCAGCGACTCGTCGAAATTCTGCTAAGGACTAGAGGCCGGACATTTTTCCCGGAATATTCCGGCCAAATTTCCGCCCCTGCATCTGAGAGCGGGCAGCAGCGACTCGTCCAAATTTCTGCTAAGGACCAGAGGCCGGAAATTTTCCCCGGAATATTCCGGGCAAATTTCTGCCCCTGCATCTGAGAGCGGGCAGTTGGATGCCAGGACTTCACCATCTGGAGCCTTGAGGAGGCCGGAATATTCCGGTGCTGAGGTCGGAATTTCCGCCCTATAACCACCGGAATTTCCAGGCTAGTAAACTGAATAATCCGGCTGCAGATATTTGCTCATCTCATAAAATCCTTTGTGAATCTTCTCGAAGATATTATTGTTGATCAAGATAGATATCATGAGGCCAGCTGTGAACACTTAAACCACAAGGTTAGTAGACATACCCGTGTTGTTATCATCACCAAAATCATTAGAGGAGACATGAGCTTTCACATGTCTTGGGTGTACTTGGCTTGAGAAATGAAAGTCCCACGAGCCAATTGCTTGATCTCAAAGCCAAGGAACAATTTAATCTCTCCCATCATGGACATCTCAAACCTGTCAGTCACAAGCTTTGAGAACTCGTTATAAAAATCTTGGTTAGTTGAGCCAAAGATAATATCGTCCACATAGAGTTGGCATATGAAAATCTCTCCCTTTACCCTCTTTGTGAAAAGTGTGGCATCGATCTTCCCAACTTCAAAACCACGGTCTTACAATAACTCTCTAAGGTTCTCATACCATGCACGTGCTACTTATTTAAGTCCATAGAGCGCCTTATCAAGCTTGTATACATGGTTAGGAAAGTTGAGGTTCTCGAACCCCGGAGGTTTCTTAACATATACCTCCTCTTTTAGTGGACCATTCAAGAAAGCACTTTTGACATCCATTTGTTGCAACTTGAAATTATTCGAAGATGCATATGCAAGAAGGATACGGATGGACTCAAGTCGAGCCACCGGAGCATAGGTCTCATCAAAGTCAATGCCCTTCCACTTGAGTGTAGCCTTGAGCCACCAATGTTGCCTTGTTCCTTATGATAATACCATTCTCATCTTGCTTGTTCTTGAATATCCACTTAGTGCCAATAACATTGTGGCAATCTTTCGGCTTCTCAACTAGCTTCCAAACTTTATTGCGCTCAAATTTATTGAGCTCATCATGCATAGCTTCAACCCAATCGGAGTCCTCGAGAGCTTCAAACACTTTCTTTGGTTCAACCATATATATGTGAGCTTGATGCTCACTAAAATGAGTCAATTGCCTTCTTATGGATCTTCTAGCTTGAACATCTTCTAACACTTTGTTGTCTTGAGCATCAATATGCTTCAAAGCTCTTCTTATCCTTCTAGCACGACGGGCTTCGATCTCCTCATTATTGCGAGGAGGAATCACTTGATCGTCTTGATCATTTGTGTCCCCGTCTTGACCAACTTGACCTAAGCAGTGGTAATTAAGACCCCCGGGGGAAAATAGGGATGTCTCCTACGTTACCCATAATATGTGGAAATATCGACGTAATTTCATAGAGTCATTCGATCTGAATGCTACATGAAGAACATAAGCCAGATGACGGAACGCGGAGACCTAGGATGTAGAAGATCATAACATGAGCGATTCAGCAGATTTGGATTCCTTTCCTATATATCCACTCATGTGGTACTTCATCATATGATTCATATAAGATCCATCTGTCTAGAGATCGTCATATACATCTAGAAAGCCGTATGCTTTGGAAGAAGCTTGTACAGTTTGGGAAGGGTTTTTTGAGAGAAAAGAAGAATCTACTGATCATCATCATCATCATCATAAATAACATCTTCAACACTAGCTTCAATTTGAGGAGAGGAGGATGAGGATGGTTGATCTTGGCCTTGACCTTGACTAGCTTGAATGATAGGAGTGGTTGCATCTTGCATAGTAACTTGGTCAATGAGAGGAGGGTCTTCAACATGTTCTTGGTTAGGTGCATCACTTGGCTCCTTGGCTTGTTCTTCTATTGTAGAGGAGGGCTCCACTTGAGTAGAGCATAGTCCTTCTCGAGTCGCTATAAGGTGTCTCTCAATGGGGCGGAAAAATCCCACATCCATCCTTCCTATGGCTTCTTGAGGAATTTCAAAATCGACATTAGAAACATGAAATTGTGCCACTTGGGAGCCATCATTTTCCTCGAAAACCACACTACAAGATTCTATGACAATCCGTGAGGCTTTGTTAAAGACTCTATAAGTGTGGGATTCGGCACCATAACCAACAAATATACCCTCAATAGTTTTGGATTAAAATTTAGACAACCAAACATCCTTGATCAAATATAAGAACTTACAACCGAATACACGAAAGTAGGAGACGTTAGGTTTGTTGCTGGTGAGGATCTCATATGGAGTCTTGTCCAAGCCCTTGAGGATGTAGAGGCGGTTGGAGGAGTGGCATGCGGTGGAAATGGCCTCGGCCCATAGATATTGGGGAGAAGAATACTCCGCCAACATTGTCCTTGACATATCCAATAGAGTTCTATTCTTCCGCTCGGCTACACCATTTTGTTGAGGGGTGTAGGTGGCGGAATATTGATGACAAATACCCTCATCACTAAGGAATTCATTCAAAGTGTAGTTCTTGAACTTGGAGCTATTATCACTCTTAATGTCCATGATTTGGACACTATGTTGACGTTACACTTGGTTGGTGAAGTCGATGATAGTTTGTTGGGTCTCACTCTTGCACTTGAAGAAATAAACCCAAGTGTATATTGAGTATTCATCGACAATCAACAAGCAATACTTCTTGCCACCAAGACTTGCCTCGGGAACGGCACCAAAGAGAACAACATGGAGAAGCTCCAAGATCCTCTTTGATGAGATAATAGTCTTGGCCTTGTGGGCGGCATCATGCATCTTTCCTTCAACACACGACCTACAAACGCGGTCTTTGGAAGGATGAGGCCACCTTTGTGAAGACTTTGCAAAGTTCTCATGTTGACATGGGATAAGCGGCAATGCCACAACCACCCCACGTCCGCCTTTCCGAAAATACAGATTGTTTGAGAGTTGGTAGACTTCGAAAAGTCCACCACGAACAACTCATTTTCAACATGTCCCACGTATGCAACGTTAAGAGTCTTGCTCCTCAAAAGGAGCCCAATATCAGGATCAAAGAAGACAGAGAAACCCATCTTCCCTAATGAACAAACTGAACGTAAATTGTAACCAAGGGATTCAACAAGCATGACGTCCACGATAGTGATATCAGGAGCAATCACAACCTTGCCAAACCCCGATACCTTAGACTTGGACTTGTCTCCATAAGTGATGGTTGCATCAATATCATTTGGGCGCAACTCCGTCACAAGTTCTTTGCTTCTAGTCATATGACTAGTGCATCCACTATCAATTATCCATTTAGACCCACCGGAAGCGTAGTCCTGCAAGAGATCATTGACTAGAGTTAGGACCCGAGGAGCGCCCCTTCATGTTAGCAACAAGGGTCTTTGGAACCCAAATGGTATAGTCAATGTAACCTTCAATGGGACCAACATATTTAGCTTGCACAACACCATATTAATCAACATATAAGAAATGGTGTGGATTGTTAGTTCCTGTAGAAATGCCACGAGTAGTGTTGTCCCTCATGACACCACCACTCGAAGCAACATTATTGGCTTGTGCGGGAGTGCTACGAGTAGTGTTGTCCCTAATGACAATACCACCCGAAGCAACATTGTTGGCCTTCTTCTTGTTCTTCTTATTGGCAACATAGCCAATACCTTGCTTGCCGACTTGTGGCCTAGGAGCACTCATTTGTGGTCTAGCAACAACCACTTGTGGGCTTGAGGCCGCCACCTCCTCAACTTGAGGGCTCTTGCCCTTGAGCCTTGCAAGCTCATCCTTCAACCTAGCATTTTCCTAATAATATTTGCATGATCACAAGAAGAAGTAGAGGTGCTAGAGTTGTTAAGTTGAATAAGGTGAGTTTGAAGTTGTTCATGTAACTCTTTGAGGGTAGAGTGATGACTCTCCAAAGCCTTGTGGGCCTTGGTGAGCTTTTCAAACTCCTCGGTTAGTTTATCATGACCAACCCCAAACTCGACCTTATCCTTTTTAGCCTTTTTATATTTAGCAATTGCAAGGTCACGTTCCTTAGTGATATTAGAAACAAGTTCATTATGTGACTCTTCAATAGATTCTAGTTCCTCTTCAAGAGAAACTCTACCATCATGCTCTTCCTCAAGAGTCATGGAGAGAGATGCTATCTCATACGCATCCCTTCTTTCAATCTCACCTTTCTTCTCAAGAGCTTCATGGGCCTCTCCCAATTGGCTCATGAGATGATCAAAGTACTTCTTGGTCTCCCCTTGCACGTTAGACATAAAACGTTCCAAAGAGAGAATTTCATCTTCTACTCTAAGACTAGCATGGTTTTCCAATTCATTTGGGGTCTTAGAGTTGGGAGAAGGTGATACCTCCGAGGCCTTAGCCATGAAGCACTTGGCATTTGAGTGAGGATGATTCTCATTGGGGGATTCAAAGAGATATTAAGATGATGGAATTGAAGCAATGGCAAGAGCGACCACTTCACTTGTGGTTTCTTCTTCTTCATCACTTTCGGAATCATACTCCTCTTGAGTCACTAGCACAAACATGGTGGGGGACTTCTTGTTGAAAGGTTTCTTCTTGAAGTGAGGTTTCTTGTAAGCAACCTTGGACTTGTCCTTGCAAATGAGCTTGCCACCATGGAGTTCTCTATTTTCATAGGGACTCCCCGCGATGAAATGGTGCTTATCTTGACAATTGAAGCAAGACCTCACTCTTTGAGTCCCTTCGTTGCCATAGCGAGACTTGGTCTTCTCCTCAACATATGCCTTGGCCTTGGATCTTCCAAAACTTTTGCACGGTAAGAGCAATGACATCTTTGAGCACGGGTTCATATTCTTGATCCTTCAATGGAGCCAAGTCCTCAAAGAAATCTTCTTCATACTCAACCTCTCTTGACACAGCCTTGGTTTGCACTTGATAGGAGCACACCTCTTGCATAACTTGAGTTGAGGTCAAAGAAGCAAAGTCATGTCTTCCTTGAATGCTCTTCAAGCCCGTGGGGTCTAAAGGCATGAAAGAAATCATGTACTTCCTCTTGATCCAAGCATCATCAATATACTTGGCACCGACGAATGCGGTGGAAAGAGTCTTGAGCCTTCAGTACATGTCTTTATGACTCTCACCATCATGCATATAGAACCATTTCGGCCTCATTGCTTAAGGCATCATACCTATTCCTTTGCATGCTCTCATTTCCTACAAACATGACGACAAGAGCGTCCCATGTTTCCTTGGCGGTGGAATATTGTTGAAGATGAGGCATGTGGTTAGGACCCACGGCTTGTTGAAGAATAGACAAGGCGGTGTAGTTGAGTTGAAAATCTACGGCTTCTCTTCTTGTCAAGTTCTTGGGGTCATGTGGCTTGTATCCGTCTCGAGTGACCCTCCAAAGTTCTATAGAAGAAGAGTTCAGGTGAGTTTCCATATAATATTGCCATTCACCAAAAGAGTGTGCATGTTTTTTAGGAGGATCTACTCTAGGAATTATATGAGGATGTGGGACGGGAAGGACGGGAGAATAGTGTACTTCGACGGAGTGGTATTCTCCTTTTCCCTCCTTACCCTTATCGTGGAGTCATTAGCAGAAACATCTTTAGATGGATCACCATTATCCCCTTTCTCGGCGCCCTCATCTTTGTCCGGAGGTGATAAAGTGGCGGTCTCCGATTCCTTGGCTTTCATGAATTGCAACATGAGTGTTCGCAATTCATCGATTTTGATCTCCATAGATGAGGTCAATGAATTTTTCAACTCATTGAGATCATCCATAGAGACATCCACCGCGGAACCGGCGACCTCCGTATCATCGATCATACTAAACTCTTAGGCGGTTAAGCCCGATAAAAGAGCCGAGGCTCTGATACCAATTGAACGGATAGTAAGGGCACCTAGAGGGGGGTGAATAGGTGCTACGACCAATTTTAATTTTTCTTCAATATTAGGCTTGACACAAAGGTAAATTCTCTAGATAATGCAACTATGGTGAATTTACCTATATGACAAGAACAAGCACAAACACAATACAAGCACAAGTAAAGGAGGAAGGGAACGAGGTAACCGATATGAAGCACACAGAGAGACGATGTATTCCCGAGTTCCTCCTTGTTACGGGAGTACGTATCGTTGGAGGGGTGTGAGCTCGCCACGAAGGCCTACTCAACGCCACAAAGGCCTTACCCTATTCTCCGATGAACCCCGCCACAAAGGCCTAGTCCACCTTCCAATATTGATCCCCTTTGAGGCGGGAATCGAATCCTTTACAAACAAGCTTGGGGAACACACCCACAACCAAATTGGGGGGCTCCCAACAATCACCAATCACCAACAAGTGTAGCAATGGAGTCTAGGTTCTCCACAAGGAAACCCTAAACTAGATGCCTCTAGAGAATGAGGGGGAAATGAAGATCGGCTCGATGGAGATGTAGATCGGGGTCTCCTCCTTCAATCCTCCAAGTATCAACGAGTTTGGGTGGAGGGATTGGGAGAAATCTAGCTTTTGGAGGCTCAATAAATGCTTGTCTTCAATGCTGGTTCGAGCAACCCTTTGGAGAAGAAGGGGATGGGATATTTATAGCCCCCTCCCCACAACTAGTCGTTTGACCCTTTTTACGCCTGGCGGTACTACTGCTGGGGTCAGCGGTACTACCGCTCGCTATCAACCAGAGCGGTACTAGAGAGGTCCCAGCTGATGGGCGCGGGCGGTACTACCGCGGAAGTACCGTGGTACTTTCAGCGGCGGTACTACCACGAGGCCCACCGGTATTACCGCTGGCCACGAATTCGAAATAACTCGAAGTGCCTGGCGGTAGTACTAGGCCACTACCGCTCTAGTACCATAAAGGTTACTGCGAGCAAAACTCCCCTGGCGGTACTTTGACCGGTACGGCCAGCGGTACTTTCGCTTACTGGAAGGAGCGGTACTACCGCTGGCGGTAGTTGTACTACTGTTGTGGGAAGTGTTGCTCCCCAATCAACTAAGTCCCAGCGGTACTACTGGACCAGTACCGCTGGAAACATAAGCCAATTTCATATTGGTGGTACTACCGCTCACTGGAAGGAGCGGTACTACCTCTGAACAGAGTTGATTTGGTGGCTTTGACATTTTGCACTCTTCCTTTTTGCGTCGACATGATATTTCCTGAAATAACTTAAACGCATTGTTAGAAACTTAATCATGTTGTTATCAACTCCAAAACACATGAGAGATCAAATGCAAATGCACTTTCAAAACGTAGATACGTTTTGGACGTATCACCCTCCTCCATTGTAGGCCATCGCCTCAACAGGAACCAGCGGCGCGGCTGCTCCTGATCGGTAAAACCCAAACCATAGGCCAGCGCTCCCAACTCGATAAGTTGAGTCACGATACCTATGGAACAAGCCCGTATGGCCTGATGGTTTTTTTTTTGCCGCCCGATATAGGCCCAAATCAATACGGTATGGCTGGCCCGTATGGCCTTTTGCCGAATACACGTATGTTTTCATATTTGAACGATCATCCGATCCGAAATCTTGGGGCATCCCCTTCAGCTCCGACGAAGACAGCCGGTCGTGATCACGAAGAGCACGACGATGAACCACCACTTGAACGACTCCAGAAGAAATGTAGATGGCAACAATGGCGGTGTCTTGTCAATTCTTTTTGAGAGACCAGCGTCCCCCAAAACCACCGGCGTCCTCGCAGTAGACGGCGGCGAAGTTCCCGCACCAACCAGAAAGGAAGTGGGAAGAAGGAGACAAACCTGAGATCATACCTTGCAACGTCATCTTGACACCCACAGACGTCTTCTACATCCGCCGTTTCTCCTCTCGAGCCGAGACCGCGAGCAGATCTCGCGTACCATCCTCCTCCGGCATGCGGCAGAGATACTCCAGAGACGGGGACGCAGATGGCTGCACGTCACTCTCATCCTCGTCGTCGGTGGCATCCTCTAGCGAGAGGCACCACCCTCCGCTAATTTCGCTCATCCCTTCCTACGTTATGTGTGGTAGCTCATCTCATGGGTCCCATATGTACAAGAAACTTGAAGGAATGCCGACATACAAAAATGACTAAGAAGCAGTGTTGAATAAACGAATAATTAATGGACGGTTCAATATATGAAAAACGCTTCAGCAACACCCACAACTATAATAACAACTACTCCCTCCGTTCACAAATAGATGACTTCTATTTGTCTAAATATGAATGTATATAGACATGTTTGTGTCCAAATACATTCATATTTGGACAAATGGAAGTCATCTATTTATGAACGGATGGAGTATACGATGAGCTAATTTGACAACTTTGAAGAGAAACCCTCAAGAAACATTGAAGACAATGTTGAAGACATCACTACATGAATAATTCAAAGCGCGGACATTTGCTTGATGCAAGAAACTCAACCGACAGTCTTGATGAACATATGCTATGCAACGATGAGCCAAAGATCAAATCGCAGACCCTACCATGATGCAAAGAATGATTCTGGCATACATGAAGAACCGCGCACAACAATGTTAAAGAGAGTACTGGGTGAAGACTAAATGATGCAGAAACTTTGTTGATGCAAGAAGCTTACACATGGTGTGCTTGAAGACTCAAGATGCAGATTCTATCTTAAAGCTCAAAGTGTATCCAGTGCACGTAAAGAAAGCTAACAAGGTTGAAGGCCATACCCATACTGTTATTTGTATAGCTTTGAATCTCATACGAAAATCGTACTATCAAGAGGAGTTAGATCTTGAATGATAAGCGAAACTTGTCCCATGCTCAAACATACTCATATTTCTAAAACAAGCTCCTATGGAAATCTCCTGTAGAATCAATATGTTTATCTAGCCAAAGATAATGTTTTAAATAGCGGGCTATCCCATATAGCGGCAACCTTTAAAAACAACTATAGCGGGGGTTTAGCGGGCTATAACGAGGATATAGCGGCAAACTGTTCATGGAATCATTTAGCGGCGACATGCTCAAACTGCTATAGCGTAGCTATAGCGATACTATAGCGGGTTATTTAAAACTATGCCTAAGACCCTAGCCTAAACACATGGTTGAAGTAGAACGAGCCTAGTACCTCATGTTATAGAAAATTGATCGATGAGTTAGAAGTTCACAGTCTTGCTTGAAGTTCTAGATGTCTGTTGTCTGCTCACAACATCATCAGGTTAGAGAAACCAGAATCAACTCGCTTTGATAGCTTGAGACACTGGATTGGAAGCAGAGGCCCTCTGCGACTAATCTTATATAAAAAAATCTCAATGTCTGCAATACCAAATCAATATCATTAAATCTCTCACGAAATAATGTTTTCATATTAAATTTAATGGATATTGTATTTTGAACTGTAGTTTTTCAATTGGAGTAATAAGTGAAACGCTGCTTGCAGGTACTACTATATCATCAGTCATCACTAGTTATAAATCCAGGAGCTAGCTAGCATCACCCGGGGTTCTCGTTAATTCGGTAGCTAGCTCGATCGCGCGGGATTGACCAATGGGGGACAGCCGTGGCAGCATCGCCTTCTTCGGGACCTACCGGCCGCCGGTGCCGCTGGACATTTTCTCTTGCCCAGCTGACCCGCCGCCGTCGTCGCCGGAGGACGAGCTGCATCTCACCGACGGCGTCTCCTACAACCAGAACGGCCGGGCCATCCCGGCGGCAGCGCTCAAAGAGCTCCTCGCCTTCCTGGGGAAGAAGAACCCCAAGCTCGCCGCCGAGTGCGGTGCTACGCCGGACGACGCCGACAAGGGCCGCGTCTCCGGCATCATCTTCGTCTCCGAGAGAGACAACGGCCTCGAGACGCTCCACGTGGCCCTGCTGCGGTCCGACGGCAAGGCAGCAGTAAAGGTGCTGCGCCTGGCCGACGTCTACGGCGCCGACACCTTCGGCGGCGCGCGTCTGGAGGACAGCGGCTGCGTCGCCGGCGGCTTCAAGGTCGGCGCCCGCGCCGTCGGCCACTCCCTCGTATACGTCTCCACCAAGGAGCCGGTGAAGAAACGCCGTACGCCCTGGACTGTCGTGTACAGGACCAACCTCGCCGACGGCAAGACCGAGCGCCTCACCCCACAAGGTAATCGATTACGTCGGGTTACGGGACTAACAAGGAGATAACTAAATCCATATATGCATTGCCGTTGCAGGTCAATATGATTTGAGCCCGGCGGTGTCGCCGTCGGGGAAGATGGTGGCGGTGGCCAACTTCCGGGGGAACAAGTGGACCGGCGAGATCGAGCGCCTTAACACCGAGTCACCGACATCGTCGTGATGAACGTGGACAAGACGGCGCAGGGCGGCCTGGGGCGCAAGGTCCTGATCAGGGACGGTGGGTGGCCGACGTGGGGCAGCGACGGCGTCCTCTTCTTCCACCGAGGGACCGAGACGAATCTCCTCGCCGCGACCGGAACCACACAGACGAAGTGGGGCGTGTACCGGTACGACATCGCCACCAAGGAGACCGTCCGGGTGACGCCGGAGTCCCTGGATGCCATGACTCCGGCCGCCATCAGCGAGACCAGGGTGGCCGTGGCAACCATCCGCGAGACGTCCCGGCAGGCGGTGATGAGCGTGCAGCGCGTGGACACGCAGTACCGCCACGTCGAGATTTTCGACGTCACCTCGCCGGACCGGCCGGTGCAGATCACCCGGACAACCAGGCCGAAAGCCGACCACTATAACCCTTTCGTGGTCGAGGGCGGGGGCCGCATCGGCTACCACCGCTGCAGAACCGAAGATCTTCTCGTGGTATTGACTTCAAAAATGTTAAACTTGCATATTTTTCAAGTTAATTTTTCACGGAAGTGAATTTATAGTATCTTAAATCGATTGTATATGATCAAACATGACATCACGTCCATGCAGAATAATGAGAATGGAGTTGTTGCCCCAATGAAGAGCTTCGACAAGATGCAGTCTCCTCACGCAAATGTGGGGCTGTTCAGGGTGTCTGGTGTGTTCCCAACCATTTCCAAGGACGGGTCCAAGCTCGCCTTCGTCGACAACGAGTTCAAGGCCGTGTGGCTTGCCGACAGCCAAGGCTTGCGCGTCGTGTATGAGGTATTTGTGTTGTGTCAAATGCACTTCGTATTATGCTAGTAATTTTCTTGTCAGTTCAAACTTGTCACCGAAATTTTTGATGTACTACATGGACTTGCAGAAGCGGGGTTCGAACAGCGTATTCTCGACGGCGTGGAACCAGAATCCGGACAAGGACACGCTGTACGTCTGCGTAGGACCATCCTTCTCGGCGGCCAAGCCGTTGGAGATCTACGCCATCTCCAACGCGTCCGGGCCATCGGCGAGCCGGAAGGTCCAGCGGCTCACCAACGGGGGCTTCAACAACGCCTTCCCGTCCAGCAACGCGCAGGGGGACAAGTTCGTGTTCCGGTCGACGAGGGACGGCGGGCGCGAGAAGTTCCACAAGAACCTCTACATCATGGAGGACGCGGAGGACGGGGAGTTCGGGCAGGGCACGGTGACGCGGCTCACCGACGGGCCCTGGACCGACACCCACTGCAACTGGTCGCCCAGGGGGGACTGGGTCGTCTTCTCCTCCACGCGCGAGATGCCCGCCACCGCGCCGCCCAAGGCCTTCCTGGACGCGGGCTTCTTCGCCGCGTACCTGGTGAAGGCCAGCGACCCCACGGTGGTGGTGCGCGTGGTGCAGAGCTCGGCCACCCTCGCCGGGCACGTGAACCACCCGGTGTTCAGCCCGGACATGAAGAGCATCGTCTTCACCTCCGACCTCGCCGCCGTCTCCAACGACCCCATCTCCATGCCCGTCTTCCTGCACTCCGTCAGGCCCTACGGCGACATCCTCTCCGTCGACCTCCGCGACACGGACGACGTCGCCAAGAACAAGGACATCCAGGAGTTCAACCGCATCACGCACAGCCGCTACGAGTACTCCACTCCCACCTGGACCAAGTTCGCCACCGACGACCCCAACGACCAGTGGAACATGCTCGCCGCCAAGGGCAGCGCCACCTTCAGGCCGGCGTGCCCCTACATGTACCCTGACGGAGGAGAGGGCTGGCACATGGCCGGACACCTCACCATCCCAAAGAGATGCTGCTAGTTCATTTCTAGCTACTTTGGGCTCGACTGCAAGTCCATCCAAGTATTTCTTTACTGCATCCTCTTTTGTGTGGTTTCATTCCGTCACTGAATAATTTGGACCTTAATTTCGCTGTTGAATAAAGTGTGCTCTGTGGTTTACATTATTCTTCATGCATCCCACTCCTCATTGTTAAGATGTAATAATCCAAGAATGGTAGAACATCAAATGATGTTTTATTACAACACAAACTAAGGCACATCCATTACTGAACTTCCATGGGACTCAAACATGAAGCCAGCAGCCAGCAGAAAACCTGACAAAGCACCAAACTCCTCTACTGGCAGTTCATCAACAGCATACAACAAATCCAAAGCAAACAGTGTACGTCTCGATCATACATGCTACCGATACAGCAACAACCATCCCGAAAACGGTGCACAACAAGTTCAACCCTTCTTAAAGATACTAGAAATAAAGGAAATTGTGCTTCTCATAGGCGGTGCAACACTAACAATCTCCATGAATCGGACAGCCACTAAACATGGTGCGTGGTGGATCTGGTCGTGCACATTTACTTGCCCTTGCCTGAATTGATGACTTTCACTGCGTTGTTCACGCCAGCAGTCTTCTCACTCGAGATCGCTCCACCCTGCGGAAGATCAAACTTCCGGCGGTTGAAGGACCTCTGCTGCCCCGGTGGCTGAGGGTCAACGATATCCAGCATCCCCTCCAGTTCTTCCAGCATAGATTTCTTTGCGGTCCTCACCATGTAGTCAGGTCCCTGGGTGGAGAGAGAATAAGATTACTGAAAGGTGACAGAATGCTAAGAACCAAGTCCTAAAAGACAATTATGCCAAGCAATATTAATTTTTCTGGTTACAGCATTTCGAGTTGGGAAAACAATGAGAGCTATAGAGAAAGTAGCTGATGGGTATGCATGGACATGAGAGAAACCAATTGAGCATAATTTTAGTTCTCTAACTATACCTGCATGAGCAAAGGCAGGATAACATGAAAATATTAAATATCACAGGAAAGGAGCGCATTCTCTTAATTTCTAATACTATGTTCTCCTCCGGTATACTTACTCAATAAACAACATGGCCTTAGAAATTTTCAGGGTATTATAGGTTCAGCTATCATAAGCTGAAACAAAAGCTTATATGCCCGGATATTTTTCAAAAATGATCGCCCCTGCATTATACTCCCTCCGTCTCAAATTAATTGTCGTGGATTTGACAAAATATGAATGTATCTAGACGTATTTTAGTGCATTGATACATCCATATTTTGACAAATCCAAGACGATTAATTCAGGACGGAGGGAGCAGTACACAAGTTTGGATCCAGGCACTTCTTGATGAACTGAAGACTCATTTAGCCATAAACCTCTCTTAAGTCCTACTGGGAGACATGGACTGCCGAATGTAAGAATACTATCACGCTTGGACTTGATGAATCATCGATGGTACCACTAAAAACTGAGAGGCACATAGATGCATATGCTCAATAGCATATTATAACCTTTTTAAGTGTGCAGTGTAGTTTTTTCAATGATAATGTATCGCTTTACCTTCAGATGTCAAAGCACTACTAGAAATCATGCTTATGTACACAATCCTAATACTCAACCCAACAATGCAACGACTGAATTTGAAATTCACAGCACAGGCATGGCAATTGGCAAAGAGGCCATGATGGAGCTCACCTCAAGTGCATCTACGGTGAGGAGCAGGACAATAATTTTCTCAGAGAACCTTTGGCGCTCCTCGTGGTCGTGCGTGATACGGCGCCTGTATGAGAGGTTATAGAACAGTGACCTCAGCTCCTTGAGCTTGGCCTTGGCCACAGCGAGATCACGCAGACAGCGAAGCACCTGGGAGCGGTGGGCGAGGTGCGCCCTGTAGTTCATCTGGATCAGCAATGCAGCATCCTGGGGTGACAGCTCCTTGGCCTTCCCCTTGCCATTGCCCATAGCAAAAGCCTTCATCGGAAAGGAAAAATGCTGGGTGGTCAGTGCAAATGCAATAATCCGTAGTATATTGCAAGGAAGCAGGATGGAGTTTTTGGCTGGCTGATATCATGGCAGAGCAGAGCGTGCAAGCAGTACTAACACACAGATCTAGCCAGTGGAAACCGCCACATGCTATAAATATTCGATCTTCCTGCCAAATCTAACTGAAAATCCCATATGGTGTTCAGATCGGGCCTGAAACCTAGCTCACCTTTCGGATGGCGTCGCATCCGGCGGTGTTGTCCTCTGGGATCTCCTCGATCCTGATGGATTTGGTCTTCTTCTTGTCCTCCTTGGCGGCACACTTGATCTTCTTCTCCTTCTTCTCGGGCTTGCGGTGGTAGCGCTCCTCCTCCTCGTCATCGTCGTCGCTGCCGCTGAAGTCCTCCTCCCAGGTGTATGCGTGCGACCATGGCTCGAGGGAACCCTTGCCCTTGATCTCGGTGCCCCACTTGGTCTTGGCCTTGCCGGCGGCCTTGGACTTGGTCTCCCACTTCCACTTGCGGTCGAACCCGTCCTCGTTTGGGGAGGCGAGCTCAGCCTCCCACTTGAGCACGCGGTCCCCGCTGCGCGGCTTCTCCTCGGCGGTCCACTTGACCTTGCGGCCGCCGGGGGAGTTGGCGGCGTAGGTGTACTTGCGGCGGGCGGGCTGGGGTGCGGCGGCGCGGGCGAGGGCGAGCTCGAGGGCGGCGACGCGGTCGGTGAGGTCGTGGATGAGGAAGGCGTGCGGGGAGGGCGGTGCGGGGAAGGGGGAGAAGAAGGGGTCGACGGGGTGGTGGGCCGGTGGGGGCGGGAGGAAGAGGTCGAGGTTGTCGAGGTCGTGGTGCGGGAAGGCGAAGGGGGAAGGGAGGAATGGGCAGGAGGAGGAGGAGGGGGGCGGCGGGGGGAAGGGGAAGAAGGGGTCGTCGAGGAGGCGGAGGAGGTGGCGGTGGGAGGAGCCCATGGCGGACGGTGGCGGCGACGGCGACGGCGATGTCACTGGTGTGCGTCCGTGCGCGGTGGCTGGGTGTTGGTGAAGGGAGCTGGTCCTGATCTGAGGAGAGTGACGGATGGATTAGTAGGACCGGGCCGCAAAGCACGCACGCACGACGTGTTCATTCACTGGCGTGCTGGCCCTTTCCCACTGAATTTTTCTCTTGCTTTCAACGACAGCGGCAGAGCTCACACACATGGACGCACGACGCCTGGATCTCTGCGACTTTTGGATGCTTGCGTTCTCTGCTCGCCCACTCTCACCTGTGGCTTGTCACGTGCTATGTGCTCGCACCTGTTCATTATGACTAGATGACCCGTTGCGCCCGCTTGGCGCAAATATCGAATTTATGCTATAATTTTATTACATAAGAGAAAAATTATTCACCGTCCGTAAGTTTAATGCAATTGTTTGTGTGTTGTTATGGATCATAAATTTGGAAATTCATTTTTGCTCCAGAGCTCCCTCCGTTTAAAAAAAAAATCAAAAATTATTAATTCTAGGGATAGTTATGATATAGCCTAGAAATATGCAAAATCACAACACGAAATTCTTTATATTAAGAGTTGCACAAAAATGACAAAATCTCACAAAATTTGGAGATTTGAAATGCTATATTTATAGATCTCCCCCGCCTCAAACTTCCCTACACCGCCGAGCTCAGGGTCCAACACACGCTAACCCAGCTCGACACACTTCACCCGCGCTCCAAGGGAGAAGGGGGGAGAGATGGACTTTTATCACTCATGGAGAACCGGTGTCATCAATCTGCAATTTTTGTTACAACTTCAAATGGACATAATGAAAGATGTGAGATTCAAGACGCTGTAGCAGCAAGTACCATAGCATTTTAGAATCTTGGTATGACAGAATGCATGTCTTGCCAGACATATTTGAAATGAATATATTAAGTTGTATTATACATCTACTTTCGTCGAACTTTGAGACATATTGAGTATATGTCAAGGTATTTGGTGCCATGTTATTCTAGGTTAATTGTATGTTGCACCTGTTGGTAATTTCAATATTTTGCATGTAATTTCCACATGTTCTCCATATTAGTAAGAATATGGTTAACATCCAGGAATATAAGCCAAACATAATTGTAATATCACAGTATGACCGAGACACACTGATTATCAAAAGCACTGAAATGATAAACCAAAAATAATGGCATAATGAGTTTTTTTCTTTCGAAAAGGGCAGCTAGCAATCCATTTAATCAACGGTTTGTTCAGTTCATACAATGGTCCTAATCGTTTCAGGGACACCATTAAACAAGCAGCATCTTGTATCTTCTTCAGAAGATCTAGCCAACACATGAGCTGCCACATTACATCATCTAATAACAAAAGAAAAAGGACATGATAAAAACTTTGAAACCCTACACTTTACATCATGAACTAAAGCATCGATCTGGGATCTATGAATTTCCAATCACTTCACTTTGTTGATGAGTTGCACAGTTAGAAGCCATAATCACCTTATGAAAGCTTGCCTCCCCTGCAAAATTTAGAGAATGGCACATGGAAATTGCCTCCGCAAGTTCAGGTGACTGAACATGCTAGGCATAGTGCCTGGACGCAGCAAGTACCTTCCCAAGGTGACTACACCATTCCAATTCCATGTGTTGTGTCCGAGAGAAGATCACTGCATCTGTATTTTATCATCACTGACCCTTCCGCTTGCAAAGACCACTTCTCGACTGATACTTTGTTCTTGCACTTAGTGGATCCAATCGGCCTGAAATTGTTAGAAATGATAAAATCAATATAAGCATTAATCTTCCCAGCCACACGGCCCACACAAAAATTATCATACTTTCACCATGATTAAACAACAATTGGGAGGGAAAAGTAATCACATGCTTGCAACTAAGCCTACCAACTAAGAGTTCATAGTATACAAACAAAAAACATATATACAGAGAATATTTAAGCCAAAGTTCATTTATAAAATTAGTCAAACAGACAAACTGGAACGGAAGAAAAATAAATTCAAGTTCGTACTGAATTGGTTACAGCCTATGTGCAATTGAGAACCATGGTTCTGAATTCTCTGAATTGGAAATCCTAGAGAAATTTATCTTTCATGCTCCACAATCATCTCTCCTCACTACATGAGATCTGTGTCTTCTCGTCAGCATTGTGTGCAACACTTGTAAGTAATCATAGCCTACAGCCCAAAACAACCCTGAAAATTTCAAGAAAACCAAAGGTAGATCACCCCATATGCAAACCAACGATAGAAAATAAGAAATAAATAGATAGAAGAAAGAACTGAAGAGAAAAGGAGAAGAAACAGAAATAATTTCACCAATGCGACCAAATGCTCCACAGCTTCCTCCGACAGCCAGGAGAGAAGAAGCAGAGGATATGGATATTTCTTTGGGTCTGTGAGACTATGACACATACAATCTTTCATGGGTTCATTAGATGACCCTTTCGGAGTTGTCACAAGAATATCAGGGGGCCTAGACAATGCAAGTTTCTGCAAGTAAGAGGAAAAATCAATTTGGTTGTGCCAACATACCATTCCGCAACTTGTACGGTCTTCAACTTGGATGTACAGAACTGAAGGAGAGATAATGCCTCGTTATAAACCTACAGAAAACAAACCATTAATAATGAAAATTGCATTAGTTCTTTTTAAGACAGATGGTACGAAGAGAACAACAACAAAAAAGGAGGGCCCAACCACCTTATCAATTTATCACATTAATATTTAATTGCAATCATGTAGTGAATCAAATACAGTTCTGTGTGGGGAAGAAAATAAGAAGGCCTCACATGTACCTTGGAAACCAGTGGCAAGTGAATGTGCGTATTTTTTACATAATTGCATACCCAATATGGTCCCTCCAATGCATATCGCATAGTTCTCATCTAAGATAGGACCCTAAATTTTAGGAGCATAAAAGATAACAAAAATAAGGTAAACAAAATTACCTTCTACAATTTCGAGCACTAAATTCTAACTGGATCTAGACCACTAAATTTCGAACACTAAAGCACAAAATATCCTCACCTTAGATAGTTATATGTTAAGTATTTTCCACGAGCAGATTCAGCTAAGCAAATTTTCAGGATTGTGTTGGATGCTCACCTGCAGACAACGACAACCTGCATCTAAAACAAATAAAACAGAACATTGGTACCTTCCAGCCATTATGAATAAGATGAAATCAGCCAATAAACCCAATGACTGCATCAGCGTTTTTCTGAAGTGAATTAGAAATAAATAAACTGAAACCAGTACGAGTGCAAGGTCCCGGATCCAACCGAAGAGCCAATCACAGCAGCACATGCAGGAAGAACATCCTAATATCACGGATCAAATCGAACAAAAGCAGAAATAAGAGGATATTAGCTTCTTTCCAAAAATCTGCTATATGCAAATTGATCAGAACTTGAGGCATTTTCCATCAGACCAAATCGTTACTACAAAAAATCTGTAAATCTTTTTCTCCCTTTTTTGGACGAACGTAAAATCTTTATACAATGAAGGCCTTGAACAAACAAACCTATCAACAAGAACATTTTTTGAAGGAAACATAATAGTAAATTACTCCGGTATTAGATGAGTACGCCAAGAATCTATCCGTAAAACAAATCAGCACCATTGTCCTGGCCAAGCTGAGCAGCCCTCTGACCTCATTGGTCCACGGGAGGGGATTGGATTCCTAGGGTTTTCATCCGATGCCGGGAGCGGGAGAGGAGGCGGCGGATTGGGGTAAAGGAGAGGGGGGGCTTACCCATGGAGACGCAGTCCGCCGGCGCCCTGGTCGCTTCGTCATCCTTTCTTGCCTCCTTGTCCGTTGTCGCCCTTGCTTGCCTCCTTTTCAGCCGGCGTCCTTGACGCCCTTGGTGGCCTCCCCATGGCGACGACTTGCTGTTCGTGGCCACCACCTGCAATCCCCTAATTGCTTCTCTGTGCTGAGGGCTCGCCGAGCGCGGCGTCGCAGCCGAGGAGCGCGAGAGTGGTGACGGGCTGACGGCGCTGGAAGCGGAGAAGAGGCACGTGAGGGGATAGGGGAGGAGAGCCTGGCGGCTAGGTTTCACCGCGAGGTGGAGTTCTTCTGCTACGCCGGACCATCGAACGGCTGGGGAGTGGCTGGGAGCAGAACGATGGACGGCCAAGGACGCGCCACGTGGCAGCAAGGCAGGAGCTCGGTGGGACGCAGGAGAAGGCTCACAATCCTTGAGCCTTTATAGAAGTAATTAGGAAAAGGAAAACGCTTCTAATCAGTCTATCGGCAACGTTGCGTTTCGGCCCCGGGTCGCGCGTCGTCAGATCTCCCGTCACCCAAGCGTGTAGCGCTTATTACCGTCCCGTTTGTAGCAAACGGCTGTTTCCCATTTTCGACACTGGGTGCTAAAGGCGACGAAGGCGACGCAGACGGCAACGAGGGGCGGCGGCGAAGGCGACGCCGTCGAGGCGGTTCGGTTGCGGCAGACGATTTACAGCGGCGCCGCGTTCCGGTGAGGTTCCGCACTCCTGTCCTCCCCTCTTAGCACGCCGTTCCCGCGATTTTGCAACCGTCCCATCTCGTTTTAGCTCGATTGTGTCGTCGTCTCTCATTGATTTGCGCCGCCGTCAGGCGAGTTCCCCTCCGATTCCTCCCACAGCTTTAGCACCTGTTGTATTGGGTTGATTCGTCACTGGACTTTTACCTCTGAACCCCTCTCTGCTTGCAGGCAAGGGTTTCTGACAGATAGGTGCTCGAGGTGTGTCTTCTACAGGCCAGATCTGCTCGTCTATTGCACTCAGTAATGGAGGTTAGATTATTTTCCAACTGCCCTCCTCCCCCGACCCTCTTACCTAGGGTTTTTTTTGCTTGTTGATGCCTGCATGTCTTAGGGGTAGCAACTCATCTGATTGTCTGATTCATTCAGTTAAGTTTTGTGTATCACTGATGTTTATGATGTAGCAAGTTTTGCAGACAACTACCAAGCAGTGTTAACTGCCACTACTTTTTTTTGCTGTTGTGAGGTTCTATGTAACATTTTGTTGTTGTTGTTGCTGCTGCTATGAGGTTCTATGGCAATGCATGTCACAATTGCGCTATAATTGTCCACATTTCAAACTTGTTTAAACATTTTTGTTGCTACCATTCTATTCATGATGTGTTAATTTACTACCATGGGTTTGCTTCTGTTGTACATTTTTTGTGTTTGCTTGTTTTTTTTTAATGGTTCGAGCTTTTGCTCAACAGGGGCAGTATTGGTGTACCAAGGACCGTTTTGCTGCGAAGCGGCTGCTAAAGTGTGCAAATGATCTAACCCCACGCAAGAGAGAAATTATTGAGAAGCATAGCGCATTTGGCTCGCTACTCAACATTTCACCTTTCAATATTCCTAATGAGCTCATCGACTTTATTGCCATGAACATTGTTTGCGAGCTTCGTGAAGTTCACTATGGAGCAAAACGGATTGTTTTCACAAGAGAGATTGTCAGGAAAGTGTTTGGTATATGGTCAAGAAACAAGCTAGTTGAGTTGCTGACGAAGAGCGTCCATTCAGAGATTAGAGAGTCATACAAAGGTGGGTTGTCGAGGCTCCCTATAAAAAATGCAGCAACGATGTTGAAGAAGCTTGATGACGGTGAAGAGGATGCTATAATCAGGATCTGGGACCTTTTGTGTTGGGCAACTGTTCTGAATCCAGACACGAACAACATGATGTGCTTAGAGTACATAGGGTGCATGAATGACCCAAAGAAGACCCATGAGTATGACTGGGAGGAGCACATTCTGGAGTTATTTATGCATTACATTCAGAAAATTCAGAAGAAGAAGGAGCAACCGCTTGTGCTTGACGGTGTTAATCATTAGAAGGGGAAGCAGCAATTGGAGTCTGAGGAACAAGTAGCAGTCGCACCTGGTCCATCGAAAAAGAAGAATATTAAGAACATGTTTGAATTCTGGATGTCTGACCCATTGCCTGTTCTAGCTGTAAGTTGTACCTCTTGTTTCAGCAATTTTTTCATTTTGTTTGTTGCCTTTTTTTATTTTGAATGTTTATTCCTTTTTTTCTAGTTGCAGCTTAATTTTGGTGTTGTTTGCACCTGTAGGTGGTGTACATGGACCATCTGCTGATTCCAAAGGATGAGCACGTTATAAACAATGAGATCCCTAGAGCTTGTTTTGTGACCAACGAAGACTTCAATTTCATAGTCAGGATTGATCGTGATAATAAAATACGGTTGAACAAGACTATCTTTGGGAGGCGTCATGTAAGTAAACTATATGGTTGTTTCTATGTGATTTTCGTTGTTTGCGTTACTCTGTCATGACGCAAAATTTAAACACACCCATGCATGTTTTTTGGTTGTGCAGTTCCTTCGCTTATCCCAAACAGTGTATGCGTCGGGTCATGTGAACAATTCAATCCATGAAGATATTGATATCAATCCGTCTGCATCGCTTAATGAATGGATTGTTTTCCCTAGCATCCAGGAATTGGAGGTTGGTAACTTTTTTATGTGCTTATGTAGTTCATTATGTCTGCTGATTTACCATTTTATATTTTCTACATAAGGTAATGCTTTGTCAGTATGCATTTTTAACTTTCTTGCAAGTTTCTTTTTTTTACAATTTGCTACAATAGGTTTCAATTTGTGCTGCTTTATTTAGTTTTTTTGCACCATTGGTTATTTTTGTGTTTATCTGTCAATTTGTATTTTTTACAATTCGCTACAATGGGTCTCAGTTTCTGATGCTTTAATGAGTTTGTTCTGCACCATTGGTTATTTTGTGTTGCTCTGGCAATGTTTATCACTATTTTTGTTTTTGCTTCATTACTGACCAATTGATGCTATTTTAGTTTATAATTGTTGCTTTTTTCACACTAATTCTTGCTTTCTGTTGAGCACGGGTACCATCTCGGTTCAAGAACCTATATGACAAGCATAGGGTCAATTTTGCTTCTAGTGTGGATGGTACACTCAGGAGTCTTGGTTTAAAGTTAAAATCGATGCAGTCGCAACAAATGGTTTTGTTGTTGAATGACGTTGAAGCTGCCTTGAAGGAAGATGATGGCCCGAGTATTGTTTTTTCAGCTGGGGTAGGACAAGACGGGCAAAGCAACATTGGTGATGACAAGGCTTCTTCGGAGTCTGATGAACTTGAATTTGAAGGTGAACCTAAAGCTGTGAATGTTATGGAGTGTGATTCGCATGCCTGCGAAGAAAATGTTGTTGAGGGTCATGCTGGTGCAGTTGAAATTGAACAGTCCAATGCTACGGAACTCAACGATGTGCCGCAACCAGCAATTTTTGTAGATTCTTCTCACACAGACATCGATGTTGATGATCAGGGGGCTGTGAATAGTTCATCCAGAGTTGATGTCGTTAGTACAGATACAGTTGATGTGGATAGTCCAGCCAGAGCTGCTGCGGTGAATACACTCATAGACGTTGTCGTTAGTCCACCCAGAGCTTCTGCGGATAGTACATTCATTCCTAGGACGGCTTCTCCTACACCTCAGAAGAATATACCAAAAGGTTAATAGGATGACTGACTGTCTTTAAATGTGTGGAGTCAAGACAATGAATTGACCCAAGCCCCTGACAAATCTGATATTGTGTGTGCAGACAAGGCGGAGACTACTGTTGCTATGAAAGGTGCAGACAAGGGTGCTCCCACATGTATGTTCTCTTTTTCCTTTTTTTTATTTTTTCTTTTTCATCATGGTTTTGTCTCCACTAGACAAAAACAGAATTGTATACATGATTTTCTGATGTTCTATTTGTGTACCTCCCACCCCAGACCCCGACACTCGTATCCCTACGACTGATGACTTATCTGTTGATGAAAACTTAGAGGAGATCCTTGACGCTGCAACACCTGAATATGAGGACACTCTAGGTTTGTGAACTTTTTTTGTCTCTCTCTGTGTGCATTTTGCTAGTGTTATCCTTTTTTATTGCTATCAAAGTGTTGTGGATTTGCTACTTTAGATAATTCTGCTTGCTACACATTTAATAAAATGTTCAAATAAATTGTTTACATGTGTTTTATTTGCTTCTTTTGTCCTTTTTTTGCTATTACAATGTTATGTGTTTGCTATTTTTTACCTATAAATGCTACTCAGTTTATAAATGCTACCAAAACATTTATCCTCCCACATTTTATCATTTTTATACTATTGTTCCTTTTTATTTCTCTTACAGTGTTGTAGTTTTGCTACTTTACCTAACCCTTCAAGCTACACTGTTTAATACATGCTCCCAAACAAATTTCCCCCACATTTTTCGCCCGATTGTTTGCTACCATGGTTTAATTATATACTCCCACATATTTTTGCTGCTATAGAGCACTTTTTTAACCTTCTTATTTGACTTTTTGTTTTCCTAGACAATGATGGTAGTTCAGGTGATGTAGATAAGGATGGTAGCACTGGTGTACTAACATTTCAAAGGAGGACTAGGTATAAGTGTAACATCCTAGATCTTTCAAAAAGATTAAACCAGCATGCACACATATCATTATGACATGATTACACAAAGGGGCATTTACAAATTTAAACAGCACAAAACAAAAACACTAATTGAATTTATCACCAAAAATAATACCTTTAATGACCCCATGCAAAATTTCCCTATAATAAAATTTATTTTGATTTTTCAAAATTACCAAAACATTTTAAATGTTGTAAACTTTGCAATCTATAAATTTTACAAAACTTTCTAAATGAGTTGACTCATTGACGAAGACATGGATCTTGGACCCTGCGGGTAAGGACACCCCATCTCAGGCCCAAGGTTAAGGCCCAAGAAGAGGAGCCCTTGGAGTGTTCCAGAAGGCCCACGTGAAGCCCACCCGCACTAGCTTGCGGGTTAAGTTAGGAAATATGTAACCGACCTAAGGTTAGAGATCGAGTCCTCTCCGGGTAGGGTTTGAGACCTGGCCACCTATATTAGGCCAGGAGAGCCACCAGTAGAGGACCAAGCAACACCGCAGCACCAAAACCTTGAGTTTGAGATCATACTCTCGACTCGAGCAATCACCATTGTAACCGATCTATTCGACTAATACAGATCGACAGAGGCAGGAGTAAGGGTTTTACCTCTACGAGGGCCCCGAACCTGGGTAAATCTCGCCCCCTGTCTAGCCGACGATTCCACCAGCGCTCATGAGTTCTCCTAGTCGAAACCCGATAGGTTCACCTAAGGGATTTGTAGAGTCAGAGATTCGACAATTGGCGCCGACCGTGGGGAAGACGGGCGCTGGATCACCGGCATCTTCGGCTTCATCGACAACCAACTCCCGTTGGAAACCATCGACTATGGCTCCGAACAATCCTATACGGATCGGATCTGTCGTGGTCACACCTCACTCGCCGGAATCACGCCCGGTATTCGAGGATCTGGAGAAGAGCGTCACCTTGACGTTCGGGAGCCTGAAATTCGTGACCAACAGGGACGGGATCCTCCACTTCTTGGATGAATCAGAAACTGAATCTGGAGCTGTCGACTCGCGCCGTCATCTGGAGAAAAGCGGCGAGTCCATCCGCTTCAACGCCAACGACTACCATACCCTCTCGACAGAGGAACCATCAAGAATTCAAAGGAACTTTCGATCTACGCCTAGGACGCACGAGCCTCTACTGGCTCAAGTCTGCATGGCAGGATCGGAACATGCCTCGGAAACGGAACATAGCGCAGCAGAGCGCAACATAATCGGCGTCTCACGGGAATCTTGGAACCGAGCGAAGGAGGCTATGCGAACGAGCAAGCCACCCGCAGCCGGGGCTTCACACGAAGACATGGTTGCCTACCACTATCACTTAGTGAGAGCAGCCACGACCATCAAAGACGCTCGGATAGATCTGGCCCGCTGAAGAAGAGCGGCGGATGAGTCGAGCCAAAGACGAGCCGGGCTGTCCATAACACCCTCGGTCGGAACCCGACCCGCGAGGAAGGGGCATGCATCTACATCCAGGAACAATGAATCCCTAGCCGGGACCAGCAGATCGATCACTCCTTCTCTCATGCGAGTCGATGACGACGGTAATGTCTACCCGCAAACTCCCGCTGCCGCGGTTCTAGCCACAGCAACTTACATGCAGATGAATCAACCGACGGAAAGTGACCCTCGGGCGGAGCAGTATAAGCAAGTACGCAAGGGACTAGGACTGGCAGCCGCAAGGCTCGCCGCCTATGACCGAAGGAAAGCCGCAGAGCAGCTGGAGAAGGAACAGGAGAAAGAGAAAGAGAAGGAAAGAGAAGCATCCCGCAAACATAGGAGCACTTCGCCAAGAAGGGACAGATCGCCACGTCGTGGCCGAGGAAAAGAAGCACGGCGCCGTGATGACAGTCGAAGCAGCAGCGAAGGAAGTCCGAGAGACAAAAGCTCGCGACATCACAGCAGCCGCTCGCGAAAGCGAAGCAAGGAGCCAAGGAAGGACGCCGACCGCGATCGGCCAGGACATGACGCACGATCGGACATCGCACAAAAAAAGGTAGATAAGGCAAGGGCTTCGCGATATCACGGGCGCTCTTCGTCCAGCTCATCGGATGATGAAACCTGCGGTGCGCTCTGCTTTGCCCGCAGCATCCGCGAAGCACCTTTACCCAGAAGATTCAAGCTCAGCACGGAAGTGACAAAGTACGACGGCTCACTCGAGCCTTCTCAATGGCTAAGCGATTACCTCACGGCAGTAAAATGCCAACGTGGGAACAAGAATACAGCTATGCAATATCTCAATTTGCATCTCGTTGGCGCGGCCCGCAGCTGGCTGGAAAGAAGACCAAGATCTTGTTACGCATCATGGGACGACTTGCACCGCGACTTTTGCAAAAATTTCCAGTCGACTTACAAGAGGCCGGCCACCATTGAAGAACTGCGAGCATGCAAGCAGAAAAGCGGTGAGTCTACCCGCGAATATATCCAGCGGTGGACCACGCTCAGGAACACTGCGGGAACCATCTCGGAAAAAGTGGCGATTGAGGCCTTTGCGAAAGGCGCCCGAAGAACTGCTTTCAGAGAAGAGCTAGGCAGGGTTGCACCCAAAAGTATTGGGGAGCTAATGATCATAGCCGAAAAGTGGGCTAACGGAGAAGACGCAGTGCGCAACGAGAGAGCATCATCACCTGCGCACGATGAAGACCGCCATGGCCGAAGGAAAAGGAGGAAATATTACGATCACGAGGATCGAGAGGAGCTGGTAGCGGCGGAATTCACACGAAGCCGCGACTCCGGTCGCCGTGGGAATCGCGAGTGGAGACCGAAAGCTGAAGAAAAATCACCCGAGGAAGACCTCGATGGATACTGCTCGCTACATCTATTTACAGATAAGCGCACGGGCAAAACTAAGGCAACACACCTTCTTAAGGATTGCCGAAAGTTTATTGATATCTCGGAAGCCCTCGCCAGAAAAAGATCCGCAGCCACTCAAAATTACCCACCGCTTCCAGGAGGAGGCCACCAAGGATTCCAGCCGCCACAACCCCTACCTCCACCAGCAAATCCAAACATGGCACTGGCTGCACTGCCAGCACCACCTGCACAAAACTCCGGGGCCAATGCATACCCGAATCCAGCAGGGCAACTCGCGATGATCCAGAAGGTATGTCCATCCCGCAGAGCTCAAAAGACTAACACAAGGCAGTTGTGCATGGCTGTGCAGACTCCGCCAACAAAGCCCGAGTACTTGAAGATGGCGGATCAACCAATCACATTTTCGATGAAAGACCACCCGACACGAGTCCATCGACCAGGACACGCCGCCCTCGTCATCCAAGCACAGATTGGCAACTACGACTTGGCCCGCGTATTCATGGATGGTGGCAGTGGCATCAACATTATTTACGCGGATACACTCCGCCGGATGAACAGGAATCTGGACGGCCTCGCGGAATCAGAGACATCCTTTCACGGGATAGTTCCGGGAAAGGCAATCCGTCCACTTGGCACAATCAACTTAGAAGTTGTGCTGGGCACTAAAAGCAACTACAGAAGAGAATTCCTCGACTTCGAAGTCGTCGACTGGCCTTCACAGTACCACGCCATTCTTGGTCAAACAGCGTTCGCCAGATTCATGGCAGTACCACACTACGCCTACCTGAAGCTCAAATTACCTGGAGAATATGGTGTGATCACAATCGATGGAGACTTTCAGAAATCCAACAAGCGCGACATTGAATTCAACGAGATCACAAAATCTTTCGGGATGCAAGAAGAACTTCAAGAGTTGGCAAAAACCACGGATCACTCCGTGATGCCCCTCACGAAGAAAAACGCGCTTGAGCTAGAGTTCAGCGCCAACAGTGATACCCGAAAGCATCAAGTGCACCCGACAGATTCTGCGAAGACAGCGATGGTCTCAACCACCCTCTCGCAAGCATAGGAAAGCGCGCTCGTCAAACTCCTCCGTGAGTACTGGGAAATTTTCGCCTGGCAGCCCTCAGATATGCCAGGAATACCCAGGGAGTTTGCCGAGCACTCACTCGAAGTCTTTCCAGATGCCAAACCCATCAAACAGACTACTCGACGATTTTCGGAACCCAAGCAGAAGGCGCTCGGAGAAGAAGTAAACAAGTTGCTAGCAGCAAATTTCATCAGGGAGATCAAGATATCCACCTGGTTAGCAAATCCAGTGATGGTACCCAAGAAAAACACGGACATCCTTCGAGTATGCATCGACTACACGTCGTTAAACAAGCATTGCCCCAAGGATAACTTCCCCCTCCCGCGAATCGACCAGATCGTGGATTCTACGGCAGGCTGTCAACGCCTCTCCTTCCTGGACGCCTATTCAGGCTACAATCAGATCCGGATGAAACGGGAGGACGAAGAAAAGACAGCATTTATCACGCCACACGGCGTATATTTCTACACGACAATGCCCTTCGGCCTCAAGAACGCAGGCGCAACATACCAGCGCTGCATGCAAAAATGCCTCGCCAAGCTCATTGGCAAGAACGTACAAGTGTACGTCGACGACATCGTCATCAAGACTCGAGTTGAGAACACACTCCTCGAAGACGTTAGAGAAACATTCGACGCCCTCAACGCATACAGGATCAAGCTCAACCCGACGAAATGTGTCTTCGGCGTCCCAGCAGGAAAACTTCTCGGGTACCTGGTATCCGCCAGAGGCATCGAAGCCAACCCAGAGAAAATACAAGCAATCTTGACTATGAAGGAGCCAACCAATCTACGCGGAGTCCAGCAGCTCGCAGGGTGACTAGCCGCTCTGAGCAGGTTCATCGCCCGATTGGGAGAACAAGCGCTACCCTTCTACAAGCTGTTGAAGAAGACGAACAAATTCGAGTGGACACCAGAAGCTAAACAAGCGTTTGCAGACTTGAAGCGATCATTGCAAAGCAGGCGTGTCCTTGCAACACCGCAAGAAAGGGAGCCACTCTACTTATACCTAGCCGCCACAAACCAGGTCATCAGCACAGCAATCGTAGTCGAACGACCTGAGGAGGGCAAGGCATACGGAGTCCAACAACCAATCTATTACATCAGTGAAGTGCTCTCGCCATGCAAGCAACGATATCCTCATTACCAGAAGCTCGCATATGGGTTTGTTCTTACAGCCCGAAAGCTCAAGCACTATTTCCAGGAACACGCCATCACAGTGGTTAATGATGCGTCACTCGGGACAATCATGAACAACCCTATGACATCCGGAAGAATAGCCAAATGGAGCATCGAGCTGGACGCTTGGGACATCACTTATGCAGGACGCAACGCAATCAAATCCCAGGTACTCGTGGAATTCTTAAGCGAGTGGACAGAGTTACAAACGCCCGGACCGCCTGAGTACACGAGCAACTGGATAATGTACTTTGACGGATCCAAAAGAAACGAAGGAGCAGGAGCTGGAATCGTCCTCATATCGCCTAGGGGAGATAAGATACAATACGTCCTACGATTGGACTTCCCACCCGATGATCCAGCATCGAACAATGACGCAGAATATGAAGCCTTGTTGCACGGGATGAAGATGGCAGTCGCTTGTGGAGCTACCCGATTAATGATCTACGGCGACTCCAATCTTATCGTACAGCAAACAATGAAGGAATGTGATGCAATTGCTGAAAACATGATCGCATATCGCGACATGTACAACTTACTCGAAGGAAGCTTCAAAGGATGCGAGCTGAAGCACATTGCGAGATCCAGCAACGAAGAAGCAGATAGACTGGCAAACATGGGTTCCACAAACACACCCATACCGCCAGGAATATATTTCGAAAGGATGATCAAGCGCTCAGTCAAAGTCAAAAAAGCTGCAGGGGCACCCACAGCACCAGAAACAGAGGTCAGCCCGCAAGTTGCCATCATCGAGCTTATTCATAACATTTCACGACAGGTTTTTCTGGTCGAGCCAGTCTGGACGCAGAAATACCTCGACTACCTGTCCTCCAAACAGCTCCCGGCCGATCCTCGCGAGGCTCGACAGATAATCAGGCGCAGTAAATCCTTTCGGGTAATCAACGGAGAATTATACAAGCAAAGCATCTCGGGTATACTTCAGCGCTACATCGCACCCGAAGATGGCAAAGAATTACTCCAGGACATCCACCAAGGAGACTGTCGGCATCACGCTAGTTGGAAAACAATCATGGGAAAAGCCTTCCGAGCAGGATTCTATTGGCTCACGGCAGCCGAGGATGCGAAGGAGCTAGTCGAACGATGCAACGCTTGACAGCGATTCGCACCAAGACCACACGCACCTGCTACGGAATTGCATATGATACCCATCGCCTGGCCTTTTGCACAGTGGGGGCTAGACATGGTAGGACCGCTACGCAAGTCCACGCCGGGTGGATATACACCCTTGCTGGTCGCAGTCAACAAGTTTACCAAATGGATTGAGGCCATGCCAGTAACTTCGGCTAGCGCCCAATGCGCCGTCAAGTTCCTCGATTCCATCGTATGCAGATTTGGGGTACCACACGATATCATTACAGATAATGGCACAAACTTCACGGCGAAGGAAACACAACAGTTCTGCGAGGAAAAGGGCATCAACTTCAAGTTTGCTTCAGTTGCCCACCCGCAAACGAACGGACAAGTCGAAAGATCCAACGGCTTAGTTTCAGCTGGCATCAAGAAACGTCTACTCGATCGTCTACAACCAGCAGCAGGACATTGGGACGAAGAGCTACCCTCCGTACTATGGAGCCTCCGCACAACTCCAAATCGATCCACAAACTACACGCCATTTTTCATGGTATACAGGGCAGAAGCGGTCCTTCCCGAGGATGTTAGGTTCAGCGCCCCAAGAGTCGTGGCTTACAGCGAAGAAACCTCTAACAGGGCACTCGCGGAAAATATGGATGCACTCGACGAGATGCGCGATATAGCGCTTGCAAGATCAGCAGTATATCAACAATCACTGCAAAACTATCACAGTCGCCGCATACGCCAAAGAGCATTCGCGGTTGGAGACCTAGTGCTGCGGCTCAAACAGAAGGAGGGACACAAGCTCGAGCCACCATGGGAAGGACCCTTCGTCATACACGAAGTTATTCCAGGCAGCGCCTACAGGCTGAAGAACCCATCGACTGGAGGAATCTATTCCAATCCTTGGAATATCGCACACCTCCGCAAATTTTATCCCTAGATTTACTTGTTCTCACAGCGAATAAGGCTATACTAGCCATTCTTGTAGCTCGAATACATGACTTCTCAGTCATCGCAATAAAATACATGGTTTCTCAACCATATTTACTCGGAGATTATTCATTCTTATATGCTAAATAGTTACAGGTACACACCCCATAAACACACGGGGGTTATGCCTACAACTAAGCATTCAAGGAAAATTTATACATACAGGGTCACACACCTTACAACAGTTTTTTACAAACTATACAGCATCACAGGATGTACACATCCAACAATTAATCATGACGATAAGCATTCTCAGTCGCCAACACTCTATCTACTTCCTCAGAGGTTAGTCGAATGATTTTCTCTGCTGCAGGACGAACAACATCATAGTGCGGAGAAATATCATCGATTGGACCATCTGGAAGCCTAGCTACGGAGTTAAAATTTATTTCAGGATGCCATATCCGGACAAAGGAGAGAGCCACCACCGCGCCGCAAGTCATCTGATTGCGCACACACTCGCGAATTTCTCCTTCCTGCCCGAACAACCTGAGAAGATGGCTCCAGTCTTCGGGGCCCCTTTCCAGCGGATAGAACGCGGCGTTCATCGCAATCAAGACCCCGTGAAAGGAACTCACGAGAACTTTTACCTGAGTGATACGGAACTTCAAAGTAGCCAGCACAAAGCCTCGACTACGATCAGACCAAAAGTTACTCGCATGAGGCTTAGAGCTGCCAGCTTCTTGAACAATGTGGTTTTCTACCCACTGTTTTTCCTCCCTATCATCCGGTTTAACAACTGAAGAGCAAAAATGCATGATTAGGCAAGGAAGCAAGACAAAGAAGATTCGGGGGCTGTATTACTTACACAGTAAGTCCCTAGCAACGGAAGCCAACTCATCCATCAGAAACTGCTCGCGTTCAGTCGCCAGTTTTTGCTTGGACTTCGCCACATCAGCTACCCCGCGCAACGCTTTCAGCTTGCGCTCATCATCAGCTACACGATCACGGAGACCCGCCAAAGTCCCAACAGTAGCAACAAGCGGATCAGGGGGGCAGCAGGTCCACTTGAAGGTTCTGCGACCACCCCAGATACCTGAAAAGCACAAAGAAGATTAAAGGAATAAGGTGCCCTACTCGAGATATATTTACCACCTATTCAACAGGTGCTCAGGGGTTACTCCCATCGGGAGCACACGAACAACCACGGGAAACATTTCAGCAAAAGCATTTCGATTAAAATATTGAAAAAACGGGAGCACATCCCAGGGTTCATTACAATCGGAGTTGCAAAGTACAAACGAACTAAACTAAGAAGCTACAGTGGTACTCCCACTCGCGGCAGTCGCCCCTCCCTTAAGTCGAGCAAACAGCTCAGATAGATTCCGAGCGAAGACGGCGGCTGGCTCGCCAAAACGACTGAGCCGTACCTTTTTTCCCGTGGAAGGATCGACTGGAAGATCCGAGTAGGCCTCCTCCAGGCCGCTAACTCCATGCGCCAGTGCGAACTGGATGGCTGTCTTCGCCCCAGATTCCGACTGAGCAACCGCGTAGGCATCCAGGAGATTGCTTTCCGAGAAGATTTTCAGCAGGTCACCTAGCGCGGGTGGAGATGAAGCATTGATGAGAAGGCGACCATGCAGCTGCGTCAACACTTGAGTAGCGTTGCCAACCAAGGAGCAAATTCCTTCGGCATGCCTCCTGAGCTGGGCGAGGGAGTCCGTCAGCGCGTCCACCCGCTGGATTCCTAGAATTTCCAGAGGAACACCCAGAAGACCTACAAAGAAAAAAAACGTCAAGAATCAAGACAGCAGAAGGCAAACTACAAACAAAAAATAACTTACCCGCAAAGCGCCCGGCAAGGGGACGGATAAAGTCGACGAGATCAGCATCCGCCTTGGTGCTGGCTGTCTCCAACTTCTTCAAAGCCTCTTGGGCACAAGCAAGCTTTCCCTCAAGATCAGCCGAAGACATGCGGGAGGATTCCAGATCTTGGCGAACGACCGCCAGCTCAGCCTCTAGAGCTATCGCCCGAGTAGAAGCATTGTCCTTCCCGGTCTTCGAGAACTCAAGTTGAGCTGCACGAAAACGTTTATCTAAATCGAAGAACTGATAGAAGGAATGCAAACAAAAAAAGGGGGGCTGAACTTACCTCGAAGAAGCTCGTTCTTAGAGGTGAGTCGACTACGGTCCGCTCGAAGGAACGCGCAGTCGGACTCAGCAAGAACAACACGACGGCCAATCGCCGCAAGAGAGTCGACAAGCGTCTGCAAGTAACATGAAAATGGAAGTGAGAGGAGTAAAAATTGAGCCTATACTCGATTGCAAACATTCGAGTATAGCCTCGGGGGCTACTCCCATCGGGAGCACTGCCGTGCACCCGATAAAACCAAGAAGAAGGAAAAAATAGACTTTGAGCCTGTAGCCGATCACATGCGATCGACTACAGCCTCGGGGGCTAATCCCATCGGGAGCACTGTCGTGCACCCGATAACAAATTAAAGGCAAGAAACAGAATTTACCTGGCCAGTAGCACGGGAGAGAGGATCTGCTGAGCTATCCGTCGCCTCTTTTGAAGCCGAAGCTCCGGCAGCAGAACTAGGAATTCCATGTTCCGTAGTCGCCACTTTGGGGGCTACGCTGGGCGAATTCTGGACAGCGCCAGCGGTAGGAATCTCATCCGCAGCTCCTGCTTTACTCTTCCTCTCGGGAGGAAGGGAAGAGGCGTACCTGCGAGGACTAATGGTTTGCAAGCTGCAACAAAGGACAAAGCGTCAAACATAGATGCAAAAGGAAGACGTTCGACTAAGAACAAGGACAAGGAAACTTACTCATCTTCGTCGTCCTCCTCATCCAGCATATCCGCATTCCATGCGGTCTGGATAACTGGGAATGAGGAAGAAGGGGCGCGCGCTTGCAGAGGAGTAGCGTTGATGGGCTCCTTCCCGGGCGACTCTTCCAAGGAGTTGTCCTTAGAAGTGGCCTCATCACCTTCTACCCGACGGCGTTTATAACGATCGCCACCCGAGTCTCCTGCGTCATCCGAAGAATCTTGGTCGAAGCTCGAAGAAGCGTCAGCGACACTGGTGTCGGCTAGGGCATCCAGGTTACTCGCTAATAACTCTGAGGCCTCCGCCCCAGATACAGGAGGGTAGCAGGTGGCCATGGATAAACTCTATGGAAGAAGACAGAAGAAAGCAAAGGAAAATTCAATCGACTGAAATTCAGAACAAGCAAGGAAATAAAGAAAATAAAAGAAGAGAAGAAAAATAAACTCACCGCGGCTGGCGGAGGCTTCGACGCGTCAAAGGCCGCGACTGTGCAATCGGGAAACTTCTCTCCCACCTTCAGGCTAGTGATAGTCGCGATCTTTTTCTCGAACTCGACGTTCGAAAGCTCCTCGCGACTCACTCGGCTAGGATCCTCAGAGCCTTGATACTCCCACATCGTGGAAGGCCTGAGCTGCAAAGGTTGGATCCTGCGCTTCAGAAAGGTACTCGCCAGGTGCAGCCCGTTGAGTACAACTCCAACAGCTTGATCACGGAGAGCTGTCACTCTTGCGAGTAGTGGCGCGACGACCTGGGTTTCTTCGGCTGACAACTTGTGCGCCCAGGACTTCCGTCTCTTCAAAACAGCGAACGGGTGGAATTCTACGATCCCACCCGAGCTGTTGTCGATGACGTAGAACCACTTTCTCCTCCAGCCCTGCGCGGAGTCGATGAAGTACATGCTGAAGTAGCTGGTCTCCGATCTCGCTTGGATCCCAAAGCCACCCATGCGTAGCGGCTCGCCGGGCTCGGAGTCTACCCGCGACTTCTCGCGGAAGATCCGGACTATGAAGAGGGCCTTCCAGAGCGTCCAATGTGGGCGAATGCCAAGGAAGCATTCGCAGAACACGATGAAGCACGATATGTGCTGCACCGCGTTCGGGGGAAGATCGTGAAGCTGTATGCCATAGACATACAGCAACCCGACAAGAAACGGATGGAGGGGAAAGGAAAGACCGCGAGACACGTGGTCTGCGAAGACCACGCGCTCGTTTGCTTGCGGATTGGGTACCTCTTCCTTCTTTCTGAGGCGCACCCGCTTCTCGGACTCCGCCGGCAGCAGCCCCTCCCGCTGCATCTCCTTGATGCTCTTCGCGGTGGTGTTAGGCGAACGCCAGTCGCCCGAGCGCGGCGCAGTTTGCACGGAAGCTTCCCCAGATGCGGAAATGGCAGCGCCACGTCTTTTGCCTCCCGCCATCGCTGCTGAGCACGAGCTTGGAGGAAGAAAGGAGATGAGCGCGAGGAAGAAGACGGATTGGAAGACGAAGGCGGAGAAAGTTTTACCGCACCGCAAATACCCGTACTTATACACGGAACAAATCGATGCTGGCCACTCGATGCGCCACGTGGCGCCCATCGCTGCCACCACGTGTGAAGATGAAACGAGGAGGCGGTGAGCGCTGTTTCGTGCCATGATCTTAACAGAAGATCGTGCGCATTTACTGCACGATTTCCGTAAAAATCGGGAGCGACGTCTCGTTTCCCGGTCAAAAAGCTGACTATGTGGGCCAGGCTCTCTGCTCTCACTCCGTCACGTCCCATCGGGAGGAGAAAAGTGCGCCATGACGTCATAGTGTGCATCATCAAATTGAAGAAAGCTCGAATGGAAAGTCCAAACACGAAAACAACTTCGTATGGACAATATTCCTTCGAATAGAAGCAACCTTTTCATGAAAAGATCATGAGGCAAGACTCCTTTAAAAACGAAGGAAAATACCCTACACACAAAAACTCTTTCGTATGGGCACAATCTTGGAGTAGAAAATTTTGGAGTAGTATTTAAATTGCCAAAACCACTCATAAACACCAATTAATTCATAGATTGAGTTCTACAATTCCAATTTTGTTAAATTTGTAGTCTCTGGATTCCTTAGAAATTGTAGAACATCATGGAACCAGACAAAACCAAAATTGTATTGTGCACACACTTTCTATTTCAAATTTGGTCAAATCAGTAATCTGTCCATAATTCAAATTCTAGAATGTATTTTTGAGTGAAACCAATTGGGTTGCCTTGGTATTAGTGTCCTCTATCCAGACACAACAAGGACCAATTTTTACAGAAACTTAAAAGTGTGATTAAAATTTAACGAGTCTAAAGATCTATTAATGGACTACTAAATTGTAATAATTAAATTAATGCATTGAAATAAATCTCAACCTGAGCCTTCTATCAACTAAATAAACCTTATATGATACCAAATACACCTCAACCCTACATCAACCATGCGTAAAACAAAACCTTGCATTCATGCATGCATACATGTTTATGATTGTATTGTTTGAGTGGTATGTTTATGTTAGTGTTGTTATTGCTTGTTTAGATTTTGGAGAAGATCAATACAACACATGTGATTGTTGTGCTTGTGCTGGTTGTTGTTATCAAGGAAAGTGATACTCATGTCCCACTTTTGTTTTACACCGCATTAGTGTTTTCAGTAGTATGCATCATAGGTGCTTTTATTATTTTCCAAGTATATGCTATGCTCAGAACACCTAGTAGTGTGTAGCCAACCCGAAACCCCTGCTATGTACTAGTTTAACAATACTAGAATGTTGTCACAACTATTGTTGTTACTTGTTGGGTTGTGATGTTTTGAAAATTGAAAATTAACAACCCAATGAAACACCTGGGTGGATTGAACCTTGCTTGGATTATGTTGAGTGGCTACTCAGGACCATGTTCATGGTGGTTTAGCCATGAATGTGGGGGTTATCACCTGAGAGTACAATTGTGGACCGCCACCCAGGAATAAAGAGATTTGTAGGTCTTCACTGTATAGTTAGCTTCCAGTGCAGCCTTGAGGTAATATGGGCTATGCCAAGATTAAGTAAGTTGTGGAGGTTCATCATGTTGTATGACATTGGGTGCTATAATTTTAGGAGCGTCAAGCCATGCTGGTATGGTTGAATCCCTCCTTCCAAAGATCTTGTCTCATTCTTCCCTCGAGGAGGATGAGTCTCAAGGTGAAAGTGCACAACCTCTGCAGAGTTTAAAACTAAGATCTTAGCCGTGTCCCGGCTATGGGCCAGTTGAGCAGCTAGACAGAGTTTGTGCCGAAGGATCTCCTCATCTTTTCTGAATGAAGTAAAATATGGTAGAAATCCCTTTACAGGGCACATGGTGGTTTAGCCATGGTGCCACAATCAAACTTCATGGTGGTTTAGCCATGATGATTTGTTCAACTTTATGGTGGTTTAGCCATGAAGGATTGTACAAATGTTTTCATTTGTTTAGAATGATTTATCAAATATAGGACAAAATTGGCTTTATGAAAATAGCCCAGAATCCACCAGCCAAATATCATGTAGCTAGTATTCCTCAAAACTGCCACCATACAAGTGTCACTTGCCAGTACATTGTTTGTACTGACTTCCTCCCCTGTGGGGGCTGCATATTCCAATGTGCTGGTCATTCGGATGATGAGTAACTGTTTAGGATCTCGAGCCTATATTCCAACATGTCTGCCTGTGCCACATGAAGAGAAGGAGGCTCATTGAAGATTTGTTTCCGTTGTGTTTACCTTGAACTCTATTATTTGAGGCTAGTCCATGTTGATTATGCCAATTGTAAGACTATTTTATTTCGTATCCAATGGATCATACGTTGTAGAATGATGCTATTGTTATGAATATTTAATTTTGTCATGTGTACGCTATCAGTGATCCCGGGAATAGCAGGTACACATGTATTCTACCTTTGTGAAAAGGTAGGGTGCTACAATAAGAGGGCAATGAAGGATGATGTTAAAGCTCCAGTGGCGAAAAAGATCAAGAAGCCCTCTCCAGATGTAGTCGCACTGTATGAAAAGTTTGTGCATCATTCTCGCAATCTCAAGTCTGACCATCAAAGGAAGACCCGTAATATCAAGGCTGATCGTCAAAAGAAAGCAAAAGATGACACGTGAGTCTTTTTTTCCCTGTTTCATAGTATCATATATGACATGATTTTGCTACTATCTACTCCTTTTTTTCTTTTTTTTTGCTCCTTTTGCAGATGGACAACATTGATTATGTTTCATGTCTTTTCCAGGCATCATTTCATTATAATTGGGCGGTATCACTGTGATTACAAGAGCTTCCACAATTCTCTAGGTCCCAGGAAGTGTCTTGACACTCAGGTCATGTGTTCTTGGTCTGAGAGTTTTAACAAGGAAGCAAAAAGAGAAGACGAAAAGGGCAAAGCTGCTCTAAAAAGATATGTTTTCTCTTGCTACACAACGGTTAGTTCTGTCTAAAACTTTTTGCTGCATGCATTAGCTGACAAATTCCCCCTACTATAACTTTGTTTTTTTTTTGTTTTTTTCTTTGCTTGCGTCATGAGTAGCAAAAGCTCATATTTGATCCAGATAAGTTTAACCCAGCTGAAGTTATGAGAGAGTTCAGAAGCAAGAATAAGGAGTTCAAGATCATGAAAAAAGACCTTGTGAGTTCTACCTTCCTCTTCTTACCATTTTCGCTACATTGTAACTATATCGGTATTAGTTTACGAATTTTGTCGTGCTAATTTGGTATTCTTTTTTTCCGCTAGATTAGCTACACTTCCCTGAAGTCAAGGACAACCACTGGATGGTATGCACTGTCAACTTGCTACACGACCAGTTCCATGTGTTTGATTCAATGAACCACAAGGATAAGGGATTTTTGGAGGAAGCAGCAAACAACTTGGTTAGTTGTTAGAACTGTCTCCAAGAAGGACATTTTTTTCCATCTTTCAATGTATATATATCTCACCGATTTCCAAATTTTTGCTATTGCAGTTTTATAACTTTGCGGAACTTTGCAAAGCTTCTGGAGTGTCAAACATAGATATGGACCTCTACACCCTTGTCACACCCGCCCACCTGCAGCAGAAGACGATGTAAGTTTTTTTTTGCTGCAATGAAAGTTTTAAAGTCATTGTGCACTTTCTCTCATTAGTTGGATGTTCCTCTTTTCCCTGGTTTTTGGCAGAAATGCTTCTGTACTTAATTGTATCTACTAATTTAGCCGTTTTTGTTTTGCTACAATAGCTTCAACTGTTTGCTACCACCATATATCCAGTTATTTTACTTTTTCGAAGTCGCTACTAACTATTTTTGCTAACTATGTGCATTTTTTTTTTTTGCAGATATGATTGTGGTTTCTTCACAATGTTGTTCATTGAGCACTTCGGCGCTAAAAGCATGACAAACTTTTGGAAGGATGATACTCCTAGATATCGCATGGTTGTCGCAGCTAAGCTCATCGAGGATAGAGAGCACACTGACAACATCGTGGACATCATGGAGGCTTGCCTGGAGTCTTAGGGGGGTAGCGGCTAGTAGTATGATGTAGCCTGGAGTGAAAATCACATTATGTAAATACGCAGTAGTCTCATCTAGTGTAAAGTTATGATGAAACAACCCACGTATGTTCTGTTTTTTCCTATGTTTTCGTGCTGGAACCTACGGATTCACGGATTGTGTCTATCGTCAAACAAAAAATTAAAGTATGAATGACAGACCTGACTATGTTTATATGACAATGAATGTGGTTGTTTTCTGCTAGGTTCAAATGAAATCAAATGAAATTACCTTTATGCAAACTTTTTCTGTTTGTGATTTTCTGGAACATTTTATTTTTGCTTCGGTTGATTACACAAAAATGTTGCATAACGTAAATTTTAATGCTGCAAAAGAGGTATCTTCTTGCTACAAAACCTTGTTTGATCCTGAAGAATGCTATTGAACCCCCAAGAACAGAACATTTTTTTGCTCACGCGGAGTAATTTAATTGCTCCAATACAAGAAATTCACTGCTACATACACAATAAATTGTTGCTACCATCATTTTTCCATAATCAAATAGATGATTTTATTTGATATAACTGAGTACATTTAAGTTGCTCCAATGCAAGAAAACAAGTTCTCCATAGAATAAAAATTTGCTATTAACTTCCCAGAATTGCTTATTTCCAACTCAAGGTATATAGGTACAAGTAATATAGTCGTTGTAATGTATTACAATTGAATATACGTACAAGTAACTTTGTTTCAAATCATTCTACCCTAATAAAACCAAAACCATGTACAAGCACTAGTAGAGAAGTGCCTTTCTATTGAACAGCATCTGTGGCACACCTAGAAGGCGTGCGCCATAGAAAAACAATTTTGTGGCGCATGGCCAGTGGTGCGCCACAGAAATTCCTAATTCTGTGGCGCATGGAAGAATGGTGCGCCACAGAAATTCTGTGGGGCCCATCCCAATCATTGAACTGGCTGTCAGAACAAACATTTTTATGGCGCAGACTCCCTGGTGCGCCACAGAATATGGCATTTCGGTGGCGCACTGCTGGGCTGCGCCACAGAAAATACACATTATGTGGCGCATGTATCTCCATGCGCCACAGAATGTGTATTTTCTGTGGCGCAACCCAGCAGTGCGCCACAGAACAGTGTGCAGGTTCGCCACAGAAAAGTTGCACTGTGCACATAAAGATGGTAGCCCCCCTCTCTCCCCACACTCATTTCATTACAAGTGGATGTTGCTCACTCGACCCCCTTCTCTCCACTCCAATTTTACACATTTAATTCTCCTTTTTTGGTAGGTTAACCTATTATTTTTTATGTATAATTGTTGGTGAAGTTTCTTGTTGTTGAGGGGAAGCCCTAACCTCCATCTATACTCCGGTCCCTCCCTCTCCTCGCTCTTTTCGCGTCTCGGTATCGAATCTACTAGGTGAGTATAGTTGGAGGTGCATGTCTCGTGTGGCCATCGATCGATGTGTATGGGTGCTTGTCATGCATGTGCAGGTGGACCGATTGTCGCGCGCGGGCGGCCATGGTGCATGGATGTTTGCCGAAATGTTGATTCACTTCCATTTCGACAAACTTTTGCACCCCATATGTCCTACTTATAGGAGAGGTCATGCCGAATTTTTCTGGCGACTATGCATGTTGTGGTTCTAATTTTCTGCTCTCTATGTGTGTGTGCAGGCAACCATGGTACTAGAATTGAGCTCTGCTCGAATTGCTAGATACAAGAAAGACGCAAAGGCGGACATGATTCGGTGCAACAGGCGGCAGATAAGATGTCTGTGTCGATCATGCAAACTCGTGCGCTGGATTGGCCCTGATTCTGGACAATTGGAGGATCACCTTCTCAGACGCGGTTTCTTTGATGACCACAACCACGTGGCACCACCGACAGAAAAAGGTGTGCATGAAGAAGAGGGCGAGCGAGGTGACGAAGGAAATGACGGTGGAGAAGATCATCATGAAGAAGGATATGTCGGCGGAGAAGATCGACATGATGATGAAGGCGTGAACACGGAGACCCCGCTAATTTCGGCCTTGCGGGACTCTCATGTTCAGGATCTGCTTCTTAAGGAGACGAGCAACGACATAGCTGCAGCTAGGGAGAAAGCCAAGCTGGCGCAAATGGAGATAGATGGGGCGACTCCGTTGTTTCCTGGGTGCCGTCCCGAGGATACGCGCTTGCATGTAACGCTTGCTGCTCTGAAGATGAAGACACAAAACAAATGGACTGACTCGAGCTTCAACAAGAACATGAAATTCTGGCACGATCGCCTTCCCGAGGGGAACACATTGCCAAGCAGTATCAACGAGGCTAAGAAAGTCGTTGCCCTCTTGACCTACCTCACGAAAAATTCCACGCCTGCATCAATGATTGTGTAATTTATCGTGGGGAGTACAAGGACACAACCACATGTCCGAAGTGCGGCCACGGACGATACAAGAGTGGAACCAACAACAAGAAAATTCCTCGAAAAGTGGTATGGTACTTTCCTATCACTCCCCGTCTTCAGCGGTACTACGTGGACCCTAAGGAAGCAAAGCTCATGCAATGGCACGCGGAAAGAGACAAGCCGGAAGAAGATCCGGAGAAGGGCTATATCATGACACATCCTGCAGACGATGCCCAGTGCGAAGCATTGGACATAGCTTTCCCGAGTTTTGGGGGCGACGCGAGGAACGTCGGGTTGGGTATGAGCACCGATGGACTCAATCCGTTCGGCAACCAGAGTAGCACACATAGCAGCTGGCCCGTGTTTGTATGGCCTTACAACCTACCCCCGTGGCTGTGCACCAAGCAAAAGTACATACACTTGAGTATTCTCATCCAGGGGCCGAAACAACCAAGTGTCGACATGCATTTGTATCTCGGGCTGCTGAAAGACGAGTTAGACACGTTGTGGAAGACGCCACCCCGTACGTGGGACGCCTACACTAGAGATTATTTCCATACGAGAGCCATGTTGCTCACGACGGTCACAGACTATCCTGGTTACGCATATGTATCTGCCCAGGTCGGCCACGGATTCTGCGGCTGCGTGAAGTGCATGGACCGGACCCCGCATCTCCAACTACCAAGGGATTCTGGGTCTTCGAAAACCGTGTACCCAGGGGCTCGAAGGTGGCTTCGCCTGGATCACCCATGGAGAAAACACGGTGAGTTGTTCAATGTAAAGACGAGCCCGATGGAGCCCCGCGCACGAGGAGCGGCGCAGAAATCGACGAGCTTCTGAAAAATTGGGATGAGTGCCCTTCGCCGGGAAAGAAGCAACCCAAGCCAGAGCCGCTGCTGGGTGTATGGAAAGCGAGGTCTGTTTTCCACGACTTGGAGTACTGGCCGGTCCTCCACACGCCTCATAGCCTCGATGTGATGCACATTACGAAGAACGTTACGGAATCTGCTTGGCACTATTTGCAATTCGGAAAAGTCCAAGGATGGGCCGAAAGCAAGATACGATCTGAAACATTTTGGCATTAGGAAAAATCTACAGGTCCCCGCCGATAGTGATGATAATGATGATGACGACGAGGATAAGACGGAAGGGACTCAACGTCCCCGCAAAAAGGCTAAGAAGAACACTGTGGTGCTTCCCGACGCCTGCTTCACATTGAGTCCGCCGGAGCTTGAGCAGTTTTTTAGGTGCCTCCTAGAAGTCAAAGTTCCTCACGGATACTCAAGGAGTATAAGCAGATATCTGGACTTAGCGAAGAAGAGGTTCACCGGGATGAAGTCTCACGATTGTCACGTGCTCATGACGCAGATACTTCCCGTTGCGATCCGAGGGATAATGGACGAGCACGTCCGTGATACGTTGTTTGGCCTTTGCAACTTTTTCGACGTTATCACCCGGAAGTTGATTGGCGTGAGGCAGCTCAAGATGCTACAGGATGAGATCGTGGTGATACTATGCGAGCTCGAGATTTACTTCCCGCCGGCATTCTGTGATATATGTGTCCATCTCCTTCTCCATGTCGCTGATGACATCAGGCATCTCCGCCCGACGTTCCTGCACTACATGATGCCGATGGAAAGGCAGAATGGTGTCCTGAAAGGATACGTTCGCAATAGGGTCCGTCCAGACGCAAGCATGGCCAAAGGATTTCTAACCAACGAGTGCATCTCTTTCTGCGACAATTACCTAAGCACCGAAGACGACCAGGATGTCGGTTTGTCCACCAGGACGCACCTCGGCAGGCTCACCGGAGTCGGTCACCGCGAGGGCTGCTGCGACGTCCATGTCGGCATTCAAAAACGACGCGACGACTTTGAAAGGGCTCACCCGGTCGCGCTACAACACTTAAAACTGATCGAGCCTTTCGTGGAAGAGCACAAAATCTTAATCAACCAGAATTATATCAAAATGGGAGGGCCGAGGAAGATGGGAGACGTAACCAAAGAGCACAACTCCGGCTTCACGCGTTGGTTCAAGCAAAGTCAACTGATTGAAGCACGGAGAAAAATGCCTTCTACGGAAGATGAAAAAATCATATACACCTTATCACAGGGCCCGGGGCAGAACGTAAGGACCTATCAGGGGTACGACATCTCCGGTTACAGATTCTCCACCGAGGAAAAGGACATGAGTAGCGAAAATCAAAACTCAGGAGTAACTATGCTATCATATGGCGATGACGAGACTAATGTCAAGGAAAGATACTTCGGAAAGATCGAGGAGATATGGGAGCTCAACTACTACGGAGAGATGGTGGTGCCAATGTTCCGTGTGAGATGGGCCAAGAATTTCAAGAAAGAAGGACGGTATTTCACCACAATGGTTATACCCGATGCCAAATCGAAGAACGCATCCGCGAAAAATGAGCCATGGGTACTCGCTAGCCAAGTTGACCAATGCTTCTTCATCACCGACCCGTCAAGGCCTAGCCGTGTTGTCGTGAGGAGGGGCAAGAGGAGCATTATCGGAATGGAAGGAGACGCCAACGAGGAAGACTTGGACAAGAACGGTGATCCAAAGATCGAGGAGAAGTTCGACAAGCACTTCGACATGCCTACTACTGGTAAAGTAAGAAGGAAGACATCCCTACCTACCCACGATTGTCCGTTCATGCGAAGAAATCTCAAGGTGGCCGGCATAAAGTATTCAGTCGCCAACAAAAAGGGAAAGAGACGCTAATTAAGCTAGATCGGAACTGATCGAGACAAATTAAGAAGACTTTTGTGTGTATATATGTGCATGTGTATGTGTATGTGAGACAAGCACTTCTTTCTATATATATGTGCATGTGTATGTGAGACAAGCACTTCTTTATATATGTGCATGTATGTATGTGAGACAAGCACTTCTTTCTTTAATTAATTGTAATTTAATGTTTTCTTTCTTTAATTATAATTAAATAAAATATTAAAAAAATGTGGGGCAACCATAGGATTCGAACCCATGGCACTAGGGTTATTTACTTCACAGCTAAACCAATGGGGCTAGTAATAGATATCTGTCACAATACATCGTTTGGTCTTTTTTTATTTATCTATCCACGCAATTCTGTGGCACACCATCTAAGGCATGCGCCACAGAAATGTAACACTTCTGTGGCGCACCGTCTGAGGCATGCACCATAGAAATATCTTCGAGCCAATGACATGTGGCCCCGCACACGTGGCCACAGAATACGCCCAAGAAATCATGTGGCGCACTCCTTAGACGATGCGCCATAGAATTCTAACAATTCTGTGGCGCACGGGCTCGTGGTGCGCCACAGAATATGCCTCTTAGCCAATGACATGTGGCCCCGCGCGCTAATCTTCCACACTTTGCCATTTTTGCAGTTCATCCCACCTAGTCCCCTCCTCTCTCACGCGACGACGAACACCTAGGTCTTCTTCTCCCTCGCGCTAGCTCGCCCGTGGAGGATCCCCTTCTTCTCCCTCGCGCTCGCCCGTGGAGGATCCGTGTGGAGGAGACCCTTGTGGAGGCTCCCTCGCGCTCGCCGCCGTTCATGACTAGCGTCGCCTAGCCCCCGTCCACGTGCCCCGGCCGTCCTCGATCGAGTTCGTCCACGCCCCGGCCATCCTTGAGCACCACAGGCCAGTACTCTCTCTCTCTCTCTCTCTCTCGCTTGGTCCCTGTGGCCTCTCGCCATCGTGTATGATGCTACACCTGTTCTTGCACGAAATGGAAGAAGAAAAGATTAAGAGTATGCGCGTACGTTACACCTGTTCTTGCCAATCAACTGAACTAAACTTCTAAAACCATTTGCCTTTTGGAAATTAATTATTTTCTATACTAGAAAAGGTCTGAAGATCAAACTTAAGTCTGATACATTTCCAAAGTTCTTGTACATGAAAAGTAAAACTGAACTGGCTTCTAAAATTGGGTTTATTTGATTTAAGTTAAAGAGGGCCAGAGGTTTCCCTTACCCCTTAACGGTCACCACTTGCATCCCTAATACTATAGTATCTACTATGCGTTCATGCCTAGCTAGTAGTCCTTGTCCAGATGTGAAACACGTTTCTTAGTTATGTTGGCCCTGCATAACAAATCAACTAAGCTCAATACTTTCCATCAATTCAGCTTCTTTCTTTATCTTTCATCTTCTTCACTTCTTTAATTTAAATTTGGAACCTAGAGTGTACAGGTTGCACCTAAATGATTTTTGGTACTACTACTAAAATGAGTCCATCATGCAGGAGCTTAAAATAAACTGTGCACATGTTGCAAAACAATGCATTTATGCGTTGAAGAGTATAAAATGGCCATAATACTGGTTGCAGTGGTTGAAGCATTGACCTAGATCTTCAGCAACATCCTATTATTAATTCTAACAAACATGTGTATATAGCCTCATATCCTAAACTCAATAACCCCCCTTTAAAAAAAATCAGTAACAAGTAAAATGCATACATATGGTTGGAGTTATCCCAGTAGTTAGACATAACTATTTTCAAAACAACAAAATTTTCTGTGTATTCTTGCTCATCTTCTGTGTATACTTTCAAGTGATTAGTTTGCAAGTTGATTAGTTTGCAAGTGATTAGTTTGCAAGTTGCAAACTCTGGGCAGATTTCTTCAAGTGATTAGTTTGCAAGTTGCAAACTCTGGGCAGATTTCTTCAAGTGATTAGTTTGCAAGTTGCAAACTCTGGGAAGATTTCTTTGTTCTGGGATTTTTGTGCAGGTTTTTCTTTTTGATATCCCAATGTTTCGCGGGGAAGTTGATTCATTTCCTTCTGAGCAAATTTCTGGCACTCCTAGACATAGGATAATTAGCAAAGGTCATGCCCAAATTTTCTATGAATGTTATACTTAGTAGTTTCATTTCTAAGTTCACAGAATCTTATAAATGGTTGAAGATTTATGGGTCTTAATACACATCATGTGTGATATAACCTCTCTTAGCAAGTGCAAAGTTTCCTTAAGGAAATATGGTAAAGTTGACAAAACGAGCTACTGATAATGTTTGTTATTGGGGTCTTCTACCTAAACCATCTCTAATTAACATGGAGTACAGCTGATGATTTTGCCAAATCAACTGTGACGAGAGGGTTATGGAAAATGTACCTTTTGTAATAGTGACTGAACTCTGTCAACAAATCTCGATGTGATTGCTTGTTCCATGGTAGGTGATGGTATGCCTCTAATTCTGACAAGATATTTGTAATTATTAAGCATTTGTTTTATGCACACTAGCTAGTACTGCCACTAGCAAGAAAAGACACCACCAGGTTTAATCTTTAGTTCCACCAAGTTGTGCTGGGCATCCCCATCATAGAAGAAGATAATCATGAGTTTAATTAGACCTGACTATTAGAGATTTTGAAGAAACACGAGTAAGTGGAGGAATCTAAAAAAAAGTCGTGAAGGTTGTAGTCTCTACTTCCCCTTTTCTCCCTTTCTAAACATAAGGTCGCTATCAATTACATATGACGATCTTTGATGATATCAGGAATGACTCAGCTGCTAGCAACCTAGGTGTCCCAAATTTAAACCACTCGCTCTTTGTAGGCCACACGCTGGGGACTTTTGAGACAGATTAAGTGAAAACAGAAGCTAATAGTACGTTGTGAGTACCTGGAAGTAACAGGCTAACCAATCATTGGAGAAGAACCAGAACCTATAAAAAAGGATAAATGTTAAATTGGACAATAGTATGAATGAACATTTGGTACTGCATAACTTTATATCAGTACCTGAAAATAACTCACCAATTCAGATTGAATAGTGGAAAACCTAACTGCAGCAGTTCAACGGCAGGAGTTGATTCTTCACTTTCAGAGATCAGATTTTGTATTCAAAACACCGAAACAAACAAATAACCTATAAAAAAAGTCTGGACAGCTGGAGGCGATCAGCCAACGAAGAGCCGAAGATAGCCATTAAGCGCCGGTGCTGCGATGCTCGGCACTGCCAGCAACAGTGCTTCGGCGTGCTTTGGGATCTCAAACGGCACGGCGGCCACGTCTTTACCATGTTTGCTGCTCATCATTTTTTTTTGGCAAAGAAGCAGATATCTGCAATTGATTAACATACTGTTATTTGGCAATGCCGGTAGCTTTACCTGTTACACGTGTATAAATCTGTTTATAAAGAACTAAAAGCAGAAATGTTTCTGATAATCCTAAAGATACCAGGCCACATACATCAATTTGGCATATCCAATGGGTCATTTTTCGCTAGGCCTTCCTTATGATGTTTCCATCTAGGGACCTGTTACAATTACCTTTCATTGTCAAAAGTAATAGTAGACATTGAATATGCTTTTTGCTTACTGAAAATGCAATGGGTCAGGTCAGGTAAGTTTCCTCCCTGTACGGCTTTTTGCTGGTTGGAAACTTGAACATTTCTTTTAAGCAAGTGCAATATGTTAGGTAGTGCTTTGTGAACAACACTTGCCATTTGCATAACCTGGTCCAAGTTTTTCGAAGGTGTGGACTTTTTTATCTTCTCTAGGAGGAGTTGTAAATATGTCATCCAAAGTCGAGTTCTTTAGCGTGCAAGGAAGGAAACCACAAAGTACTTAATTGAGTCATGTTTCATGTTTATCCTTAAGTATGCATTATACAGTTGATTTTGTTTTCTGAAAATGTCTTATTCGAATTTGAATGCTTTGTTTCGAGTACCTATTGCTATATTGCTGCAAGTTCTCCTAAGGTGTAATACAGTTTAGGATCATGCGAGGAATGAGGGATCAAAGGATATCGTGGCAATGATCTGTTGGTAAAGCATTACTGAACCATGTGTTGTCAATAAGAACCACTAGTACTTGTCAAAAAAAATTGTAATTTTTTTCATTTAATATCTCAAATGTAATATTTCTTCTGTATCAGAATCATTATAAATGAAAAAAATGTGATTTGTATCCAATTCAGTCCCCTTGTAAATTTTATTTCTTAAAATTTAATTGTGATAAGAGTTTCTGAAGAATGAAATTTAAATTGAATTTCAATTTAAATTGAATAATTTGAAATCCAACTCAAAAACTCAAATTTGAATCAAGTGATGTTAAGATAAGATAGGAAATCAGTAAGTAAACCTATAGCACCTAGGGTTAAATTTTGAATACTAAATAGAATAAAGGTGAAAACAATCCCCCTCCACCCAACATAAAGCTCACTTTGAGGATTTTGCTCCTCTCATCATTTGAATGTTATTACAGAAACATGTCGGGCACTTCCAAGCACGGGTCCATGCCCGAAGCCGGTGCCGAGGAACAGGGCTGGGATGCCCATGCTGCAACCGGCATTGAGGAAGAGGTCTGGGAGGCCGACAGTGGTGTTTATTGGGAGTACTTGGAGGAAGAGGGTGATGACAGCACCGATGGTGGCGACATTGACCGCACGGAGGCTGGTGGTAGCGGCGACGCCGCCCCGATGACCGATGAGAAGAAGAAGAAGGCTCGGGCGCCAAGGAAGGATCGTACGCCGCAAGTGCTCGCCAACGTCACTGATACAATCACCGAGGTCTCGCCAAGTGGCCTACCATTGGCGACTCGAGCGGTTGCCTCAGGGTACGGCATGCAATTAGGGTGCATCGTGCGGGAAAGCATGTTGATCAACACGACGGACCTTAGAAGCAGCGACAACGCGGCTTTGGTCGAAATCCTCCTTAAGAAGCTTCACCATCGATACATGTTCCCAGAGCCGTTCAACAAAAAGGTGGACTCTTTAGCCATCACGAAGATGAGCACCGCCTTGAGCAGCTGAAAATCCCGAGTGAAGAAGAAGATTGAGAAAGGTAAAAGCTGGGAGGAGATCAATCGCAAAGACCCGACGCTCGTGAAAGAAGATTTCGACATACTGAAGGCGTACATAAACACCAAGGAGTGTAAAAAATGGACAAAATGGGGGCAGGATATGCGGGACCAAAACATAGGGGTCCAACATTGCGGAAGTGGTGGTTACCGAGGAAAACAGCCCGTTTGGGAGAAGGAGGACCGCCATATGGAACGTCTCGGAAAAGATAACCCCTGGCACAAAATCACGGATATACAGGTTAGGAACTTTGTCCGGTCCCGGTACTTCTTAGACTGTAAGACGAGGGAATTCGTGACGAAAGACCAAGACGTGAAGGATTTCGAGAAACATTTGGTAAGGACACATATATCTCAAGTACATGTATATTGCATTGATCTAATAATTAGATAATGAAGCCAAATGGGCTCACCTTAATTTCCCTTTGTCCGAAGGAGGAGGAGTTGCGGAAATCTGGCCCGTCGTCCGAAGGGTCGACGGATCGGTGGGACACGCCTTTCAACAGGGCGACGAACGCATACAAGAAAAGGCCGTTGGATGCCCCGCCGATGTTAGCTGGCCGTATCTCCGGCTTTGGGCTAAACATGAAGGTAGCCGAGTACTACCCATCGGACGCCAAGTCGTCGAGAAAGCAGAGGAAGAAGGCAACGACTAAGGATAAAGAGGAGGTCGAGGAGCTGAAGAAGAAGATGGCGGTTCTAGAGAAGAAACTTGAGAGCGGAGAGGTGGACCCCGACACGCTAAATAAATTAGTGGATGAGAGGCTCAAGTAAGTCATCCCCGCTGGGCTGATGGAGGGGATAGCTGCTTGGAATGCGGGGGGTCAAATTGGACCGATCCAACTGCCCACCTTCGTCGGCAGCAACTCAAGCATGAACCAGCAAGTGCCGCCCGAAAACGTGACCCCCCAGACGCCGCTCCTTCTGGTCGCATCGGCGCCCCCTTCCGCAGCAATGCCGAAGAATGATGGGCCGGTCGCCGGCACTGTCGCCCTTGTCTCGACACCCGCCGAGCTCGATGCCATCACCAAGGTAACTAATGAGTTAGTCGTGATCTAACTACGCCTTTCATGATGACTGCCATCTCATGATGCCTAATATGTTGCCCAATAGGACGAACCTTACGTACTCCTGCATCGTGTGGTGCCCGGCGGAGAATTGGTGGATGTTGTTACCGGCACTATTATACAACCCAGGGAATGCAATATGGACCACTCTCAAATGGATGAGAACGTGATGAAGGTGAAGTTGGCCAATGTAGTGCCGGAGTATCGCGACGTCCTCCTCCCCTTTCAACCTCCAGGTTGTGAAGAGGAGGACAACTTGGTCCTTGGAGAGTGCACCACATGGGTGATGAAATGGCCGAAGAGCCAGATTCGTCTTGGGGGGGTCTTGTGATCAAGCGCAACATCGGCGCCACATCCCCTATGGCCCTGCCCAATAAGATCGTCCGGCCCACGAAGCAAAGAGCCCTCCAGACAGTACCCAAGGCCGTCGCCCCTCAGAAGGAAACGGTAGTCGTCGCCACCACCACCCAGAAGGAACCAGCGGTCGTTGCCACCACCACAAGGCACCAAGTGTTGTTGGGAAAAATGCCGCAACGACCGGCCAAAAGATCATCAAAGGCAGTTGTGCCTCAACCGCCGGCATCACAGCCGCCGTCTCCACCCAAGGACGTGGACATGGCACTTGCTATAGTCGGTGTCGATGACTATCATTACGATGACAATGTCGACATCGATGCCTACCTCAACACGGGCTGTAGCCAAGATAGGTACATGCCTGCTATGGATCGTGAGGATGAAGCCTTCCGCAGTCACAACGATCAACCTAGGTGTACTAAAATCACGCAGCGCCTGACCTTCCAGCAGGGTACAGTATTCAGCCCTGGCACACTCCATAAGACAGTTGTAGGGTCGCCCCGAGCACCCCCACCAGTGCCCCCAGCTCCCGCAGCAGATCAGGCCACCGCCAGCAAGAAGATTAGGAAGAGACCTGCTAAAAAGGGCCAGCCTAGTAAGATCTTGGCCGACGCCGTGGTACGACCCCGTAAGGATGGCTTGACCCGCTTGCATGAAGCTGGCCAACCGATACTGCGTCCGGACGAGATACACGGGGTAACTGGACCAATCTCACTTTGCAGAACATTATCGTGATGCTAGAGGGCCTCCTTCTTAAAGACGAGTGTCCAAATTACCCGGTGTTCATGGTCAAGGTGCCAGAGGGGCCGGACTTCGTCCATGAAGACCCCGCGGGACTGTTCTTCATAGCGTACGAGGATATCTTCAATCTATTTCACTCGAGACGGCTGGACTATAACTTGGTCCGCCTATACGCGCTCAATGCTCAGCTGCAGATCCAGCGAGAGTTACCCCCGTACGTTGTGGTAGCGGATCCCTACTACATGCGTGATAACCAGCTGGAGGAAGGATCAAGTACACGTACCAAGGCAGTGAAGTACCTCGAAAGCTTCATGTTGAGAAACAGTGAGAAGAGGGAAATTCTTTTGCCTGTCTTTCCCAAGTAAGTCCCGCGACCATCGTAGCTAATATTTTTTTTTCTAGATTTCATCCATTGCTTATCCTTGTTTCAATTGCATGTGTTGAGCAGGGACACATACTGCACACTCATCGTGCTTTTCCCAAAGTGGTCACTTGCATAGTACTTCGACTCGTCGAATACAACGAAGAGGAAAGGCTACACCAGAATAAGGTGAGTTCTCGATGAGGCTATCAATGGCTACGCCCGAAATGGAGGCACATTCGAAAAGGAATAAGAATGTATCAGGCCAGCTACTGGCAAATAAGGGTTCAAGCACGTGACCGAGTTCCCCTGCATCAAGCAGCCGGCTTGGAGCACAAAGGAGGCCTTCTATGCCCTCCATCACCTCAAAGGGATTGTCCGCGATGCAAATAATATGAATCAGCCTGGTAAACTCCGAGACCGGTCCAACAAAATAGCGGGGGAAATCTCACAGGAAGATCTTATGCAAGATTTTCATCGCATCAAAGTCAAGTTGTCGGAGATAATCATTGAAGATGTCAACAAAAAGGGGGGTACTTAAACAATCCCATAGGGTTATGCCAGAGGGATATCGAGGAACGCCTAGAGCGGCAGGTTGATTGTAGGACGTGGATGACGAAAGACTTATATAAGCCGTTTCCGACGCCTCTCACCTTGCTCCCGCCGCGGAAGAGGTCTCATTGATCCAGGTGTGCCTAGCTACTATTAGTTTGTTTAACAAAATTTGCTTAATTAGCTCTAAACTTAGGCCTAGCTTTATGCTTAGTTATCTTGAACTTCTGTGATATCGATGTTGTATATCTTTGATGTTTTATTTTTGTTTCCTTTGCTCTACTTTTTGTGAACATATATGTCTTAGCTGTTTTTGCATTACTTACTAATATTCCTTGTGTCTATCTATATAGATGACGTACTACGTGGTGTTCGAGGGTCGGGTTCCAGGAGTTTATGACGAGTGGAAGGATTGTAAAGCACAGGTGTACAAGTTCAGCGGCAACTGCTATAAAGGATACGAGACTAGACACGAGGCGGTTGCCAAGTGGAGGGACCACCAGTCGAAACAGAAGAACGATGAAGACCTCCATCGTGCTACCGCTCTTGCTCACCATCGCCGCCGTGCTTGTAGTCTATTTCATCTTAGCTTAGGCATTTGTAACTTGAAATCATCGAGTAACTATGTGGTGAAAATTGTTCGATAATGTTTGACTATAACTTTGAACCAAATTCGATACTTTGCACTATGTATCACTATTGTAATTAAGTAATGTGTGACTTATATCTTTGTCAATATAAGTAGTATGTTATATATTGTCAAATATCACTGCTGTGTATTCAAACTGTATAATTCATGTATAGTTCCTGTGTATTCAAACTGTATATACCAGAAACAAATTAAATTACGAAATACTACATTCCTTTCTATGGCGAACCTATAACACTTTCTGTGGCGCATCTCTTTCTGTGGCGCATCCCCTCTTGGTGCGCCACAGAATCAACTATTTATTCCGTGGCGCATGTTTTGGGTGCGCCATAGAATTCACCTTTCTGTGACGCATGTTTTGGGTGCGCCATAGAATTCACCTTTCTGTGGCACAGGTTGTGCGTGCGCCACATAATCAATTATTTCTGTGGCGCACGTGTGGAGTGCGCCACAGAAAATATTTTAATGGCGTGTATTCTGTGGCGCACCCCTGTGGCCCCGTGGTGCGCCACAGAATCAATATTTGGTGCGCCACATATGAGCCTATGTGTACTAGTGAAATATGTTTTCATCTTAACAATTTTTTCGTAGCAATTGCTTTGAAAACTGCAACATTGAACAGCTACAAACTTAGTTCAGCCCGAGCTGCCATCCATTCCTCCTCCATCTATTTAGCTACACAATCTTTCACTGCATGTCCCTCCTCATGACACCATGGGCATTTCATCACTCTCTTTTTCCTAGGTTGCCTGGTCTTCTTCACCGGTTTCTTATTTATTGCTTTTGCCTCATCAGGTTGCTTGCGTCTCTTCAAAGTTTCTGCATCGCGTAGTTCAACCAAAGTTTTCCGCCTCTGTTCTTTGATTGTTGGACGACTTTTAGGTTTAATCCTTTTAGGATTTTTCAGCGTTTGCCCGCCGGTAGCAAATTTCTCGCTGTCACCAACCATTGTTGGTTCATTTTGTTGTGTTCCACACATTTGGTTTTCATCCAATCCTGCATCCTCTTCGTCATCATCTTGAACCACAACATTTTGTGCTCTTAAGATTGCAGCAATTTTTTTGTTGGCCTCATACACCATTCTGGACACAACTTCATACGCTTCATCCACGAAGCATGCATCTGAGGCAGGCTCATTCATTTTCCTACACAGTGAGTTGTATTTTAGAGTGTTTGTTGGTGGGACACCAAATCTAAGTCTGTTGTCCCCGGGATCAGGTGCTGGTGTTGTTGCTACCAAAGACCATCGATACAACAAGTAACTATCTGATATTTACTGCACATTTAGGTGGACCATGACCCAGATGAAGTGTGGACATATCAGTCCACACATTTCAAACCCATTGCAGCCGCAGGAGTACAGTCCCTCCTCAAACTCAACTTGAACCCGGTATGTTTTCACTTCTAGGACAGGGTTTGGAACTAGATCAAAGACAATGCCTTCTACATCTGCCCATAGCGGATAGAACTTTGTCGATGCAGCAACAAGATTCTGGTACCTTTCAAATATTTCTGTTGTGTAGAATTCTTGGCCTTGTTTCTCAATTGCATAACTGCAACAAGTTATTTGCACCATTAGATGGAAATCAATGCTACACAAGTAGATTTTTGCTGCTACTTTAACTATTTTTTCATGCTACACATACACAACTGCAACATTTTCTGTTGCTACATTTTTATGACTTTTTTTATGCTACAGATTGGCTCTCAAACTTTCTACAGCAGATAGTTTATTATGCTTTTCAATTTGGAGCTTAGATTTTTATTTTGTTCGTTCATTGCACTAGTTGCTACAAACTAGCTTATAATTTCTTGGTGTGCTACAATGGTGGTGTTTTAATGCTTTTTTTCTTACCTGTCCCAAAGTGATTTCTTGATATCTCCATCGTGAACCCTGCATTATCCTCCCGATCAAGCATCAATGTCTTGCAAAGTTCATACTGTTGCACAAAGTTGTACACTGGGTCACCTAGCCTTATAAGTGTTTTGAAGTATGAATTGAGTCCTTCCAACCTGCCAGTTGTGCTCGTGAAAGGGAAGAATCTGTTCCTGAAATAAACAGGGGCACATCTTGTTCTAGACTTCCACATATTTTGTAGATGAGTGTTATCAGACATTGCAAACTCTTTCAGCATATGCTCCCAGCAATCCTCAAATTGCTTCACTGTGTGTATTCCATAAATGAACTCATAGAAAGCATCACTGGAAGGATTCCCTTCTGCCAAGTTTGTCCCCAACTTTTTTCTCGCAAGATACAGGACATGGAAGAGACAACACATGTGTATTGAGTTTGGGAAAATCTGAGAAAATTGCTTCTGCCATTGCCTGATTCTGGTCTATCATTATGTTATCCGGGTGCTGCTCATCCATTGCAAGCATCCATTGCTCGAACACCCACTTAAAAGTACTGATTTTCTCATCTGGGAGCAGAGCACAACCGAGCACAATTGTGTATGTGTGGTTATTGATACCGACAATGGGAGAAAAAGGCATATTGTATCTATTTGTACAGAAAGTTTGGTAAAAAACACACAATCTTTCTACTTATGATACAAAGATCTTGTTCGGCCATCCACCCAGAATAAGGCCCTGACAGCACCATCTTTGTCAACCTAGGTTGCATAGAAGAAATCGTTGTTTTCAGCTTGCCTTGTTTAAAGTACTCCAACATCATCTCCATGTCACGCAATGTAACCTCATTCCGTAGCATTGCCCGGATGTGTGAAATATCCCTTTTCACATATCCCAAGCACCTGGGGTCACCACTGTGCACACTACCAAGACATCCCATCAGTTGTGCTGTTGTAATGTTCTGGTTATGCAATGTTTGTATAAACTGGTAGTCCTCTTCCGGCACCTTCCTATGTGAACGGTAGAACCCGTGCCTTCCTACTTCTTTAACCATGGGGTGTGTGTGATCTTCTCTGAAAACTGTCACAGTCCAAGCTCCATTGCGCATGCCAACAATCATGTGATCTTTACAGTCGTGGCGAATTATCTTCATCTGTTGTCTTGTGTCCGACATGTCAACCTGCTCAGCTGCCTTCTTGCTACGAGACTTTTGTGCACTGTGGATGCTCATGTCATTACTTTCTTCAAATGGAGATTTGCTACCAGATTTGCTACCAGACTTTTTCTTCTCAGATGGAGGTCGGCTGGTGTGCACACACTCAAACACTCTTCTCAATATAGTGTCCGGAGGTGCATTTCTCGCCTAGCTATACTTTGTGTTGCCGATGTGTGTGTCGAAGCCCATTTTCATCACGTAGTCATTGTACACTTTTTGTGCTTCCTCAATATCATAAAAAAATCATCCTCACAAATGTCTCCACTTGCTCGCCAGCTTCCTCAACAACATTTGAAACAGTTCTACTATTTGCGCTACGTGGCCCATCAACGAGATCATTCGGAGTAGTGTCTTGATAGTTGAAGGGGATTTGATCCTCTCTTGCAGGGGTGTTATTAAGGTCAAAACCTTCCAATATGTTGTCAGCTACAAATCCATGCAAGTACAAATCATTTCAAACTTTTTTGTTCACATCTACTATAAATGTACAAAATATGTTTTGAGATATGTGCCAGCAAAAATTATTACCATGATGATGGTATCAATTTTCCCTTATTTCTTAACCAATAACTACTTGACGTGCTCTCACATGTTCAAAAGTTCTTGTTATTAACTATTATCGCTATGGGGTTTTTGCTACACAACTCAAGGAAGCATGTCAAAAATCTTCATGACACAAATGTGGTCATTTTATCTTAGCATACTTCAAAGAAATTTGCTACATGAAGACAACTATTTTTGTTATGATTCTACATAAGACACAACATTTGTCTGTTGGAGCAACCAACATGCCCATACGTAGCATCATATCTTTGTGCTCAAACAAAATTGAACAAATATCAGTGCAATCTCAGGATCAATAATTTGCTACAAATTATTACTAGCAACCATCACGGCATGTGTATACATCTATGGAGCAAAAAAAGAAGAAAAAGACAGAAAGGGGAAACACTCACGGAAGGAGACGTATCCTCAACCTCTGGATCTCCATCGAAGTAAGAAGGGGGGTTGCTGATGCGCTCACTCAGACGCGGAGCAAACCATGCTCCTAGGGCTCCGGCATGGATGATGGTACCCCGTCTCCACCGCCGGCACGCCGGATTCGTCCCCGAGCTAGAAGCTACTATGGAGGGCGGGGGGGAGGGGGGACGTGGTGAGGATGACTAGGAGGTGGGTACAGGATGGAGTTCCGGATGTGTTGGCCATGGCATGGCGGAGCAACGACGCCTGATGCATGCCGCGCCGCCGCGTCGATCGCCGCGCGCTGATCGCTTGCAGAGTTGACTTTAAATCCCTAGCAATGGTGCCATAAATTCTTGCTACAGAAAATATGGATGTTGCGTTGGGAACCCCAAGAGGAGGGTGTGATGAGTGTGGCGGTAAGAATTTCCCTTAGTTAAGAACCAAGGTTATCAATCCAGTAGGAGAAAGAGGATCTTCGGAAGGTTGATTCCACTGATGGTGGTGATGGCTCACTGGTGTCAGCAACAACGCGGAACCTGCACACAACACAACCAAAATACTTTGTCCCAATGGTATAGTGTGGAAAATAATGTATGCTTGCAGTAAGTAAAGAAAGTAGGAAATTGTAGTGGTTTGTTTAACAGTGTAGGAAAATGGACCGGGGTTCATAGGTTCACTAGTGGTGTCTCTCCATAAAAGATAGCATGTTGGGTGAACAAATTAAAGCTAGGCAATGGACAAATAAAGGTTGCACCGTAGTGCACATTCATGACATGAAGTCTACTATGATATTTAGTGCGGGCATTACAACAATATACATAGACTGTAATCCAACTGCATCTATGACTAATAATCCACCCTCAGGTTATCATCCGAACACCCTTAGGTATTAAGTTGCAAGCAACAGATAATCGCATTAAGAAATGTGTCTAATGTAAGCAATGATTGTACATGCAGGCACTCACACCGTTGTTTTCTCCCTAGTGGCAACAACACATCCTCCCCCGTCACGTTTCTGTCACTCGATCACAGGCGAAAAGGATGCATGAACCCACTATCAAGCATAAATACTCCCTCTTGGAGTCACTAGCAACTACTTGGCAGAGCAACCACTAGCAACGGAAAGCATGCAAGATCACAAATAACATATGCAATAAAGACTATAATCAACTTGGCATAAGTTCAATATTCATCGGATCCCAGCAAACACAGCACATAGAGTTACATAAGAACAATCTCGATCATGTTAGGCAGCTCACGAGATCTAAACATTGAGGCATAGGAGGAGAAGACAACCATCTAGCTACTGCTATGGACCCGTAGTCCAAGGATGAACTACTCACGCATCACTCCGGAGGCAGGCATGGTGATGAAGAGGCCTCCGACAGCGTGCCGGAGACAGCTTCAGAACCCCCCTGATCTAGGGTTGGCGACGACGGCGGCTGCAGAACTTTTCGGGGATATTTGATCATGTGTCTAGGGTTTTACATCCGGGGGGAATAAATAGGCAAAAGGGCAAAGGCGGTGGAGCCCTGGGGGCCCCACACCACCCCCTGGTGCGTCCATGGGGGGCGCGCCAACCCATGGTGTGTGCCCCCTGGTGCCCGTTTTCGACTCCTCTTCGGTCTTCTGGATGCTTCCGGAGAAAATAGGAACTTCGGGATTTGTGGGGTCCAATTCCGAGAATATTTCCAGAACAACTTTCCTAAAATAAAAAACAACATAAAACAGGGAACTGGCACTTGGCATCTTGTTAATAGGTTAGTCCCGGAAAACGTGTAAAAATGACATAAAGAAGGGAGAAAACATGTAGCAATTGGCATAATATTATCATTGAGCATCAGAAATTATAGATACGTTGGAGACGTATCAAGCATCCCCAAACGAGTAGGTAAACGATAAAAAATAATTTGTGAGGTGACATGCTACTAACATAAACTTGATAATAAAAATGTAAAAGTATAGCAAACATGATAAATAGAACTTTAATAATAAAGCATAGCAATCACTTTTCATCATGAGAAGTATTTCAAATAAAAGGTCATGAATCACAATGCAAAGAAAGATATATGTTTGTTTCAAGTATAAAGAAAGCATGGCAAAGTGATATTTCGCTAGTCCTTAAGAGTGGGGCAAAACATAAATGCCAGGACACCTTCAAAGTTCATGAGGAATACTAGAACAAATAATTTGATAAAAAGCAATAACACATCATGAATCAATTAATAATGTTTCTGGGACAAATGCACATAAAACTCAGAATGGCAAAAATGCTCTCTCAACTGTGCATAAAGTTAGAAGATGTAGACTCAACATAAAAGTAAAAGAAAGGCCCTTCGACGAGGGAAGCAGGGATCACTCATGTTATAGAGCTTTTTATTTTATTAAATAGAGGTATTAAAAGTTTGACACTCCCCACATCCATCTTTCACAAACCATGGCTAACCGAATCCTCGGGTGCCTGCCCACAATCACATACCATGGAGGAGTGTCTATATTTTGGGAGATGTATGCTAATGTCAACGAATGGTAAACAGAAAATACAGTACGTCACAAGACAACTGGATTCACAAGAGAGGCTCCCATATAAAGGATGCATCTGGGTAGAAGGTCATCCCTCTTTCTCTTTTGTTTACACAATTATGCTTTGACTGATAAATCAGGGGCAAAAATAGTGAAGAGATTTTGTGTGTATTAATTTGGGGCTGGGCACCCCGCTGCCAGCTCTTCTATCATTTGGATAAGCGGATTAAGCCACTAGTCTAGGGTGTGAAATCCAATCAACAAGTGAGATAAAGATTCTCTATTTACGTCCTCATGAGCAAAAACAGGAACATAAAGCATGAGTAATTTTGAAGGTTTTAAAGGTAACACATGAGAAATTTACTTGGAGTGGCAGTTAAATACCACATGTAGGTAGGTATGGTGGACACAATGGGAAAATTTTGGTTTTAGGGAGTTGGATGCACGAGTAGAGCTCATACTCAGTACAGGGGGAGGCTAGCAAGAAACTGGGAGCGACAAATCAAGAGAGCATAAGAGCCATAATCATGCATAGCGACATAAACATCATTAACTAAAGCATAAGAAGTATCACAAGTTCAAAAATGAAATGATAATAGAGGCTATTAGTGACTGGTTCATAGTCATAAACATGGTGTGAGCATGCGCCAAGTCAACCAAATAAAACATTCAAAGGAGAATACCATAAATTTATGCTTTAAGATGACAAGAACAACTCATGAATCTTTCAATGGAACCTGAAACACTCTCAGCTATTTGAGGCTAAACATTCTACTCAATAACCACAAGGCTCTAAAACTAAAATAACATCTAGCATGACACGAAAAAGTCCTAGCCACAGTCTATACAAGCTTCTACTTGCACCATTAAAAATTCTACTTTAAGCAGCAGTTTCTTCTCCCAACAAGCACCATACAAGATATGTTTTAACAAAAAATATTCTTCAAATGCTACAGCAAGCAAACATGAGAGTGATCACATAACACTACTAAAACTAACAGCTGTGATAAGATATGCATGAAAAACAGGAGCTAAATAAATGCAACAGCCAGACAAAGATTAAGAATACAAAGTATTCCCATGAAAAAGTGGAGCGTGTCACTCTCCAATAAGAGAATGCTGGGGTCCAACCAATATTATTGCAAAAATAAAATAAAAATAAACTGAAACAAAAAATAAAATACGCTCCAAATAAAGCACATAAGATGTGACCGAATAAAAATATAGTTTCACTAGAAGTGACCTGATAATTTGTCGATGAAGAAGGGGATGCCTTGGGCATCCCCAAGCTTAGACGCTTGAGTATTCTTGGAATTTGCTGGGATGTACCACCGAGGAATACCCAAGGTTAGGCTCTTCACTCTTCTTGATCACGTCATATCATCCTCATCTCTTGACCCTTGAAAACTTCCTTCACACCAAACTCCTCACAATCTTCATTAGCAACGTTAGTGCAATCGAAATAATAAATTCACATGTTTAAGTTTCAACACAAGACTAACACTCAAAAACACATTATCTACTATCACAACTTCTTTTAAAACTCTTTTTCTCAAAAGAACACCAAAAGAAAGAGACTAAGATGCAAATGCAATTATTGGCAGCAATCTGTCTAAACAGGACAGCAGGTAAAGATGCTTTTTTCGAAAATCTTATGTTGCTCAAATTAAAAAGTGGTCAACTAAGAAAAGTTACGTATATAGCCCAGGATTACGCACAAAAAACCTCAGGTCATTTTGAATTTTCTGCTAATTTATACGAATTAAACAATGGACAGCAGAAATCTGTTTCCTGCGCAGAAATCCGAAATATAGCCTCAACTTTCCACTAGAGTCTTTACTCGGCTCAACAAAAACACAAAAGTAAAGATATAGAGGGGTTGCTAAGGAAATAGAAAACACCCAGGTGCAAAGAAAACAAAAGAAAACAAAGGAAAACGGGTTGAAAACGGAGAAATAAAACGGGTTGTCTCCCGGTAGCGCTTTTCTTTAACGCCTTTCAGCTAGGCATAGAAAGCAACTCAAGTATTTTCAAGTTAAGAATAAACAACATCATAACTTTCTATAATAAAAGAGTCAAAAGGTATCTTCATACTCTTTCTAGGAAAGTGTTCCATACCTTTCTTCAGTGGGAATTGATATTTAATACTCCCCTCTTTCATATCAATAACATCACCAACAATCCTAAGAAAAGGTCTTCCCAAAACAATAGGACAAGAAGCATTGCATTCAATGTTCATAACAACAAAATCAACAGGGACAAGTTTATTGTTAACCATAATAAGAACATCGTCAATTCTACTAAAAGGTTTCTTCTTAGCATTATCAGCAAGATAAACATCCAAATAACAGTGTTCCAACGGTGGTAGATCAAGAGTATCATAAAGCTTTTTAGGCATAACAGAGATACTAGCACCAAGATCACAGAAAGCATTGCAATCAAAATCATTTAATTTTATCTTAATGATGGGCTCCCAACCATCATCTAGTTTCCTAGGGATAGATGTTTCAAGTTTCAGCTTTTCTTCTCTAACTTTCATGAGAGCATTGGTAATATGTTTAGTAAAGGCCATATTCATGGCACTAGCATTGGGACTTCTAGCAAGCATTTGTAGAAACATAATAACTTCAAAGATATTACAATCATCAAAATCAAAATTATTATCATCAAAAGTAATGGGACCATTATCTCCCACATCTCTAAAAATTTCAGCACTTTTATCAGAAGCAATTTCAGCAATTTGAGGCAATTTAGCACGTTTCACTGAAGGGGTGGAGACTTTGTTAACACCAACTACTTTACCATTGATAGTAGGAGGTTTACTAGCACTTGGAGCTTCAGTTTTACTAGTGGTGGTGATAGTGCATACTTTAACAATATTATTCTTTCTAGCCAATTCATCTTCTCTTTCCCACCTAGCACGTAATTCAGCCATCAACCTAACATTATCATCAATTCAAACTTGGATGGAATTCAAAGTTTTGCTTTCTTTAACATCATGTGGAAAAACCTTCAATTTTAGAAAATCAACATCAATAGCTAGGTTATCTACTTTAGAGGCAAGAACATCTATTTTACCAACTTTTCCTCAACAGATTTATTAAAAGCAGTTTGTGTGCTAATAAATTCTCTAAGCATGTTTTCAAGATCATAGGTAGAGCTTTTATTATTGTAGGAATTTCCATAAGAATTACCATAACCATTATTAGGAGGATAGGGCTTATAATTGTTTCCACCAAAATTATTTCTATAAGCATTGTTGTTAAAATTATTATTCCTAATAAAGTTCACATCAACATGCTCTTCTTGAGCAACCAAAGATGCTAAAGGAACATTATTTTGATCAACTTGAGCTTTAACATTAACAAGCATAGACATAATAGCATAAAGCCTTTCACTCAAAGAGGAGGTTTCCTCAACAGAATTTACCTTCTTACCTTGTGGATATCTCTCAGTGTGCCACTCTGAATAATTTATCATCATATCATCAAGAAGCTTTGTTTCATTGCCCAAAGTGATGGACATAAAGGTACCTCCAGCAGCTGAATCCAGTAGGTTCCTTGATGAGAAATTCAGTCCTCCATAAAAGGTTTGTATAATCATCCAAGTAGTCAGTCCATAAGTGGGACAATTCTTCACCATAGTTTTCATTATTTCCCAAGCTTTAGCAACATGTTCATTATCAAATTGTTTAAAATTCATTATGTCACTTCTCAGGGATATAATCTTAGCAGGAGGATAATATTTTCCAATGAAAGCATCTTTACACTTAGTCCATGAATCAATACTATTTCTAGGCATAGATAGCAACCATTCTTTAGCTCTTCCTCTCAAAGAGAAAGGAAATAATTTCAGTTTAATTATATCTCCATCCACATCTTTATATTTTTGCATCTCACATAGTTCAACAAAATTATTAAGGTGGCAGCAACATCACCAGTACTAACACTAGAAAATTGCTCTTTCATAACAAGATTTAATAAAGCAGGTTTAATTTCATAGAAAGCAGCAGTAGGAGCAGGTGGAGCAATAGGTGTGCAAATAAAATCATTGTTATTTGTGCTAGTGAAGTCACACAACTTAGTATTCTCAGAGGAACTCATTTTAGAAAAATAAAATCAAGCAAATAAATAACAGCTATGAAGTAAACCATTTTTTTTGTGTTTTTGATATAAAGAAGCAAAACAAGACAAAAATAAAAACAAGACAATAAACAAAATAAAGAGGTTGAGACTGAGAGACCCCCCTTGCCAGAAGACTTCTTTCTCCCTGGCAACGGCGCCAGAAATTCTTGATCGCTTGCAGATTGACTTTAAATCCCTAGCAATGGTGCCAGAAATTCTTGCTACAAAAACTATGGATGTTGCGTTGGGAACCCCAAGAGTAGGGTGTGATGAGTGCAGCGGTAAGAATTTCTCTCAGTTAAGAACCAAGGGTATCAATTGTAACATCCCCGATTTTTGGAAAATGCAAAAATCACAAAAATTTGAAACTTTTTGTTTTCTATTAAAGCAAGACACCCAAAAGCAAATAAAACTCAAAACACAAAGGTCATATTAATTGTTTTACAATGATTAATCCAACTTTTGCCTCTGTTTTCAAAGCCCTAAGAATTGTTTTCACCATCTTTAATAATTTAATTAAATTTGAAAATAGTTTTGTGACCACATTAATGTCTTATCAAACCCTAATAGTATAAGATAGTTTCACTACACACATGTTTTCCTAAGGGTTGTTTTCAACTTCTACCTAATAAAAATATTGGAGACAAAAAAAACTATTTCACTTTTCAACTAATGATCCAGTACCAAAATGGTTTTCACAATTTTTCAAATAGTTAAGTACCAAATTATTCACTTTAATTGTTTTCTATTTTAAAAATGGCATGAGTTGCTACTAGGGTTACCCCTATTTTTAAATGTAAAATTATGGAAAATAAGTTTTAATATCTTTCACAAATAAGTTTACAACATGTAGTATGTCACTGAAGTTTAATTTGACAAACATTTATATTTTATATTTTTCTAAATTAGAAATCACATAAAGTTACTATTAAGGAATTATTCAAAATTCCAATTTCAAAAATATAAATATGTTGAAAAGTTTATAAAAATGACTAGGGTTGAAAGATATTAATATTTCAAGATTTTAGAAATTTATTTGGTATCAATTGAACAATTAAAACAGAAGTTATTAAGATTTGAATTAAACAGCAAAAATATAAAAAGAAAAAGGAAAAAAAAGAAAACAGCACAAAAAAAAGAGGAAAGAGAAGCAGGCCAGCAGCGCCCAGCCCAAATCCCCTACACCACCTCTCTCTCGCACACGCGCAGCACACAGAGGCCCAGGCCCAGCAGCAGCAGCAGCCCGCGGCCTCCCTCTCTCTCTTCTCTGTCCGACAGGCGGGTCCCATGGTGACATCAGCGATGACGCAGTCGTCATCAACCTCCTGCCAAAACTAAACGCGTCCGTTTCAAGCTGAAATTTTCTCGCGTTGATTGTGGGTGTTTAAGGCCATAACTCTTGCCCCTCCTCGGTCCTATATGTAACCCCCGAGACCTCCCTCCTTTACCCTATCCTCTTTCTCTCAATGGCGCCCTAAGACCACCGCAATTCCTCATTGGAGCCACCACAGCCGCCACCGCTCCTCCTCGTTTCCGGCCAGGTGAGCCCAAGCGGGAACTCGAGACCCCCTCTCCCTGGACCCCCGTAACATTGCGCACCCCCTCACCCCTCTGTTTCCTTTTTATCGCGAGAGAATCCCCCGCTCCGTTGTTTTTAGAGCTCGCCGGAGCCGAGCCTCTCCTTCCGCACCGCGCCGTCGACAGAGGCGACGGGAGACGACGGAAGCCACGCCATCGAGCTCGCCGTGTCGCGCCAAGACTCCTCGTCGCCCCTCCGCAAGCAGGAGGTCACCATAGCGCTGTCGCCGATGAAACTCTGGCAACCCACGCCCCCGCATCGCCATCTCCGACGGGAAATCTCCGGTAAGGCCCCTCCCTTCTCTCAGCCGTTAGATCCACTCGACGGATGCGATTAGATCTGAGCCGAAGGGGTACGCTGTCGTTGGATCTAGATCCAACGCTCCAGATTTAATAAAACTTGCACAGTCAGCGTAGCCCAGTCAGTAGCCACGTAGCACACACTCAACACCTGTAGCTAATCATCGCCCACCACGTGGCTAGCCTTTAATTCAAAATTTCCCCGCTGGATTTATTTAGCAGTTTTGTAGAAAAGTCCCTGAATATTAGATCTATCATATCTTTTTATCCATAAGGCCAAATTTAGCAATCTCGGACTTTTTGAAAAGACCTTGACATTTAGAAACTTTTGGCACTGGCCAAATTAAAATTTGACAAACTTAAATTTGTTCAAATTCAAATATGCTTGTTTGATGAAATTTGGCATAATTCAAATTCTATAAATCCAAAATATGTAAATAAAATATATTTGGAAACCTTAGGATATGTACTTTCATATCCTCTGTCCCAAAATAAAAATTGAACACATTAAAATTGAATTTAGAATTAATTGGTACATTTGATTATTTTTGACATAGATTTAATTCTATAAATAAATTCAATATAGTTCCTTTTGCAAAATTGTTCCATTTAGTAACCTTGAACCAGAGACATCATTTCCCAACCTTTTTGTACACCTTGGACCATGACCATGTGTTTTTGACCAAAAACCCAACATAATGATTCATCCATCTTTGCCATATCATAGAATTTGTTTTCAACTGTTATTATTTGATTTTATGGATATTTGGATCCAAGACCAAGTCCTTAGAATGTGTCAATAACATATAGTACCAAGTAGTGAACTTTAGTTTTCTATCTACTTCTCCACTCCCCCACTCTTGCTTCAAGAAATCATCAAGTTAGCAAAATGGAGATCAAGACTCAAGCACAAGAAGAAAACTTCATTTTCAACTTGGTGGCAACATGAGGAACTACAAGGAAGATCAATGAAGAAGTTTTGAAGTAAATACTTGGACTTCACACCTAGAAGAAACTAAAGGAAGTACAAGTGTGAAGAAATCCAGAAGAAAACATCTCCCTCTATCTTTCTATCTTCTTCTTATTTCTTTTCAAATTTGACTTAGTGGTATTTGTGCCCATACCACCTTGGACCAGCTATTGAGAAACCCATGAAGAATCAACCAACACCAAGAGAAGAATCCATCCAAGGAACAAGACTACAATAGAAGAATGAATATGATCTTCAAGAAGACAAGCATGTGAAGACTTGGAGCCATCCACCCAAGTTGAAGAATAACAAGTTGTTTTTGTCCAACCATTGACCCAAATAGAAAATCCCAAGACTTTATCTTGTTTTCTCTTTTGTTATGAAGCTAGTTGAACCTAGACCTACCCTAGACCAAAATGGAAAGATTAACTTAGAGTACTCATATGTTTTGATTGAAAACAACTAAGTGTTACACTTTATTATGTGATACTTTAGTTGGATTAGTGATATCACCTTAGTGAACTCTTGGAACTTCCTCGACAAGTATGGTTAAAACAAAGTTAGTCTTCTACAGACTCAACCTAGTTCATTCCAAGTAAAACCTTGGAAACTCCCTTGAATGTATTGAACCATTAGAGAATAAATCTTTCAAAACTCCAACCTAGACCTTGTCCTAGCAAACTAAGTTAAACCCCTTATGTTATTGCTTTGTATGATTTGTTCACTTGTATGATTGTTTGGTAGAATGTTTGTTTATTTTGTTATTGTGTTTTCAATGAATAGATTGTATGGAGAGCAACGGTCTTTTGTGAAGAGAGTGTGAATTCTTCACCAACTTCAACAAGGAAAGTAACACATCATTCAACTACCCATTATTTTCTATATGCATTAGTTGATTTTGAGTAGTATGCATGATAGGAAATTTTACCAAGTTATATTATGCTATGCTATTATCCTAGTAGTGTGTTGCCATCCATTTACCGTATCGTTATATCCTTAGAACTTGATAGATGTTATGCAAGGTTACAAATTGTTTTTACTTGATGTTGTGGGAAAATTCTAAATAACAACTTCAATGAACCACCTGGGTGGATTGGTATTGCGGGGCGGTTGATAGTTGAGTGTCTCCCCGAGGGGAGTTCACTTGAAGGAATGCCACCCAGGAACAAAGTGATTATGATATTCCCCAAGTTTAGATTGCTTCCAGTGCAGCCTTTAGTCATATGGGCTCTGTCTTGATTAATTAAGTTGCGAGGGTTCAGCCTGGGCTCGACAAGCAGATGTAGCATAATTATAGGTGGAACGGGTCTTGCCATTAGGTTGAATTCTTGCTTCTGAAAGATCTCGTCTGAATCTTCTCCTTTCCTTAATGCACTCAGAGTGTACAGGATGTTTGGGCTGATTTGAGTCTGAAGGTGAAAGTGCACAAACTCTTCAGAGTCAACAAACTAAGATCTTAGCCGTGTCCCCGGTTATGGACAACTATGAACAGCTGGACAAGGACGGAAGAATCACATCCCCATTTTCAATAAGTAAAATTTTGACCAAGTGAACAGTAGTAGTGGTGCTTGGATTTCAGTCGAATGATGCCACCCTTTGAAAAGAAAAGTTTGTTTTACAAAAGAGATAGGAGAAAAATTGGCTTTATGAAAACTTAGCCAAAACTCCACTCAGCCAAATAAGCATGTAGTATTAGTCTTGCCATTTATATCCACAATAGTGTTACTTGCCAATACATTAAATTGTATTGACTCCCTTGTGGCTGCATATTCCATATTGCAGATATTTCTGAAGACGAGTGAGGATTTCGTTTAGGATCTCGAGACTATCGCCAACATGTTTTGCCTGTGGCACATGAAGAAGATGGGCTCAATGTTGTACTAAGTTTTCCGTTGTATTTCTTTGTTTTCTGCTAGTCTTCTAAGACTATGCAAGTTTTAATATTATTTTTAAAGACTGGATCATGCGATGTAATAGAATTTGATACATTTGCATGATATTTCATTTTGTGTTGTAGTGCTAGCAATTGATCCAGGGACTAGCACAATAACACAGATGTTCTTGCATTATTTAAATGTGGGAACGCTACAAAATGGGATCAGAGCATTGTGTTGCTTGTAGAATTTGAGACCATAAGTTTGGAAAAGACCATAGTATTGAAAAATTTACTATGTTCAAACTTTCTAGAAACAAAACAATCATCTTAATTCTTCTCATATCATCTCATCTATTATTCACCTTCAAAAATTTCTAGATGACCTACCTCTTCAATACCATCAAGACAGGAATGTTGATGACCATACCAAGAAGTGCAAGAAGTATTTTCACCACCTGAAGACCTACACTTAAGATTTTGGAAGAAACTTGAAGAAAAACATAGACTTCACAACAATCAAGAACACCTCAAGACATGGAGAGAAGAATTTGAAGAACTCAAGAAGACATAGATAGACCACCAATCTAGTTACTTTGTTAGAACAACGTTAACGTGTTAGTATATTGATCATACTAGTGAGTGTGGTATGAAAATATTAGTTTGTTTTCTAAAAACCTTGTTGTTTGGTGTGATGATTGTAATGATTTATGTTTGTTATGTGTTGTTTGCAAGATGAGTTTCCTTGATCTGTTGTGTTGGGTAGAAATTTCTTTAGTCTCTTTCTAGTCTCTGCTCATTCATGCTAAACCAACCAAAACCCATACCAATTTACCAACCATGTTGGGCTACCATATGAAGTGCAACAACAAACCTTTCACCCAAGAATGTCATGACTAGTTCTCTATAGATACACAAGCCATACAATTGAGGAATGTCACAGATTTCAAGATCCTTTTGTGTGAAGAAACAATCACATCCATGATCAACGCCAACTACATCATAAGGAGCAGCAAGCCAATCAACAAGTGAAGAAAGACAAGTGAACCCCAAGTTGCATGAGCTATGAAGATTTCAAAGCCAACTACACCAAGAGAAGAAATAATGAAGAAAACACAACTATCCAGTTTGTGTTACATAGGAGTTTTACGCAACCCACTAGTTGAGAAATGATAGTTTAGCTCAAGTTTGTCTTACAGACTGGAAACTTTCTGTTTGACAAGTGAGGTGACCTAGTGTTATTAAACAGGATTCATCAATCTAAGTACAAGTTAATGACTGAGTGCAACATGAATTGGACCCCATGGTGACTACTCACATTATTTACTTTTGCTATGAGGAATGTTAAATCTGAGTGACATACCTATTAGAGAGACGATGATGTTAAACCTGAACCATAGAATGGTATAATACAATAATGACCCTATGTTAGTGTTGCTGAAAACGTACTATTTTCGGTGAGGATCAAGCAAACTCGGAGGTATCAAACAAATGGAAGATTTTGCCTGCCATGAGAGTTTCGTTAGAGATATCGTGGTGTTTGCCTTCAAGGATGACAACAACAAGATGGAAGATTTCCAAGGACATCAAAAGACCAAGTTGAGAGTGACCCAAGGACTTTTGATTGACCCAAAGAGTGACCCCTCAGTGTCAAATGTAGTTCAACATACCTATGTTGGTCTACAGCTCTACTGCGAAGGAAAATTCTACTCAAGACAATCTCAAATCAATCTACACTCCAATCCAAATGAAAATAGACTACTCACAAAAGTTTCTTTTAAGGGTGGTAGCCTACCCAGTTGTTCGTGAACCCAGTCACCCAGACCTACCTTTCTTTCTAACCTTCCCAAATCTCGGGACGAGATTTCTTTTAAGGGTGGTAGTCTGTAACATCCCCGATTTTTGGAAAATGCAAAAATCACAAAAATTTGAAACTTTTTGTTTTCTATTAAAGCAAGACACCCAAAAGCAAATAAAACTCAAAACACAAAGGTCATATTAATTGTTTTACAATGATTAATCCAATTTTTGCCTCTGTTTTCAAAGCCCTAAGAATTGTTTTCACCATCTTTAATAATTTAATTAAATTTGAAAATAGTTTTGTGACCACATTAATGTCTTATCAAACCCTAATAGTATAAGATAGTTTCACTACACACATGTTTTCCTAAGGGTTGTTTTCAACTTCTACCTAATAAAAATATTGGAGACAAAAAAAAACTATTTCACTTTTCAACTAATGATCCAGTACCAAAATGGTTTTCACAATTTTTCAAATAGTTAAGTACCAAATTATTCACTTTAATTGTTTTCTATTTTAAAAATGGCATGAGTTGCTACTAGGGTTACCCCTATTTTTAAATGTAAAATTATGGAAAATAAGTTGTAATAACTTTCACAAATAAGTTTACAACATGTAGTATGTCACTAAAGTTTAATTTGACAAACATTTATATTTTATATTTTTTTAAATTAGAAATCACATAAAGTTACTATTAAGGAATTATTCAAAATTCCAATTTCAAAAATATAAATATGTTTAAAAGTTTATAAAAATGACTAGGGTTGAAAGATATTAATATATCAAGATTTTAGAAATTTATTTGGTATCAATTGAATAATTAAAACAGAAGTTATTAAGATTTGAATTAAACAAGAAAAATATAAAAAGAAAAAGGAAAAAAGAAAACAGCACAAAAAAGAGGAAAGAGAAGCAGGCCAGCAGCGCCCAGCCCAAATCCCCTACCCCACCTCTCTCTCGCACACGCGCAGCACACAGAGGCCCAGGCCCAGCAGCAGCAGCCCGCGGCCTCCCTCTCTCTCTTCTCTGTCCGACAGGCGGGTCCCATGGTGACATCAGCGATGACGCAGTCGTCATCAACCTCCTGCCAAAACTAAACGCGTCCGTTTCAAGCCGAAATTTTCTCGCGTTGATTGTGGGTGTTTAAGGCCATAACTCTTGCCCCTCCTCGGACCTATATGTAGCCCCCGAGACCTCCCTCCTTTACCCTCTCCTGTTTCTCTCAATGGCGCCCTAAGACCACCGCAATTCCTTATCGGAGCCACCACAGCCGCCACCGCTCCTCCTCGTTTCCGGCCAGGTGAGCCCAAGCGGGAACTCGAGACCCCCTCTCCCTGGACCCCCGTAACATTGCGCACCCCCTCACCCCTCTGTTTCCTTTTTATCGCGAGAGAATCCCCCGCGCCGTTGTTTTTAGAGCTCGCCGGAGCCGAGCCTCTCCTCCCAAACCGCGCCGTCGACAGAGGCGACGGGAGATGACGGCAGCCACGTCATCGAGCTCGCCGTGTCGCGCCAAGACTCCACGTCGCCCCTCCGCAAGCAGGAGGTCACCGTAGCGTTGTCGCCGATGAAACTCCGGCAACCCACGCCCCCGCATCGCCATATCCGACGGGAAATCTCCGGTAAGGCCCCTCCCTTCTCTCAGCCGTTAGATCCACTCGACGGATGCGATTAGATCTGAGCCGAAGGGGTACGCTGTCGTTGGATCTAGATCCAACGCTCCAGATTTAATAAAACCTGCACAGTCAACGTAGCCCAGTTAGCAGCCACGTAGCGCACAGTCAGCACCTGTAGCTAATCATCGCACACCACGTGGCTAGCCCTTAATTCAAATTTTCCCCGCTGGATTTATTTAGCAGTTTTGCAGAAAAGTCCATGAATATTAGATCTATCATATCTTTTTATCCATAAGGCCAAATTTAGCAATCTCAGACTTTTTGAAAAGCCCTTGACATTTAGAAACTTTTGGCACTGGCCAAATTAAAATTTGACAAACTTAAATTTGTTCAAATTCAAATATGCTTGTTTGATGAAATTTGGAATTTAGAATTAATTGGTACATTTTATTATTTTTGACATAGATTTAATTCTATAAATAAATTCAATATAGTTCCTTTTGCAAAATTGTTCCATTTAGTAACCTTGAACCGGAGACATCATTTCCCAACCTTTTTGGACACCTTGGACCATGACCATGTGTTTTTGACCAAAAACCCAACATAGTGATTCATCCATCTTTGCCATATCATAGAATTTGTTTTCAACTGTTATTCTTTGATTTTATGGATATTTGGAGCCAAGACCAAGTCCTTAGAATGTGTCAATAACATATAGTACCAAGTAGTGAACTTTAGTTTTCTATCTACTTCTCCACTCCCCCATTCTTGCTTCAAGAAATCATCAAGTTAGCAAAATGGAGATCAAGACTCAAGCACAAGAAGAAAACTTCATTTTCAACTTGGTAGCAACATGAGGAGCTACAAGGAAGATCAATGAAGAAGTTTTGAAGTAAATACTTGGACTTCACACCTAGAAGAAACTAAAGGAAGTACAAGTGTGAAGAAATCCAGAAGAAAACATCTCCCTCTATCTTTCTATCTTCTTCTTATTTCTTTTCAAATTTGACTTAGTGGTATTTGTGCCCATCCCACCTTGGACCAACTATTGAGAAACCCATGAAGAATCAACCAACACCAAGAGAAGAATCCATCCAAGGAACAAGACTGAAATAGAAGCATGAAGATGATCTTCAAGAAGACAAGCATGTGAAGACTTGGAGCCATCCACCCAAGTTGAAGAATAACGAGTTGTTTTTGTCCAACCATTGACCCAAATAGAAAATCCCAAGACTTTATCTTGTTTTATCTTTTGTTAAGAAGCTAGTTGAACCTAGACATACCCTAAACCAAAATGGAAAGATTAACTTAGAGTACTCATATGTTTTGATTGAAAACAACTAAGTGTTACACTTTATGATGTGATACTTTAGTTGGAATAGTGAGATCACCTTAGTGAACTCTTGGAACTTCCTCGACAAGTATGGTTAAAACAAAGTTAGTCTTCTACAGACTCAACCTAGTTCATTCCAAGTAAAACCTTGGAAACTCCCTTGAATGTATTGAACCATTAGAGAATAAATCTTTCAAAACTCCAACCTAGACCTTGTCCTAGCAAACTAAGTTAAACCCCTTATGTTATTGCTTTGTATGATTTCTTCACTTGTATGATTGTTTGGTAGAATGTTTGTTTATTTTGTTATTGTGTTTTTAATGAATAGATTGTACGGAGAGCAACAATCTTTTGTGAAGAGAGTGTGAATTCTTCACCAACTTCAACAAGGCAAGTAACACATCATTCCACTACCCATTATTTTCTATATGCATTAGTTGATTTTGAGTAGTATGCATGATAGGAAATTTTACCAAGTTATATTATGCTATGCTATTATCCTAGTAGTGTGTAGCCATCCATTTACCTTATCATTATATCCTTAGAACTTGATAGATGTTATGCAAGGTTACAAACTGTTTTGACTTGATGTTGTGGGAAAATTCTAAATAACAACTTCAATGAACCACCTGGGTGGATTGGTATTGCGGGGCTGTTGATAGTTGAGTGTCTCCCCGAGGGGAGTTCACTTGAAGGAATGCCACTCAGGAACAAAGTGATTATGATGTTCCCCAAGTTTAGATTGCTTCCAGTGCAGCCTTTAGTCATATGGGCTCTGTCTTGATTGATTAAGTTGCGAGGGTTCAACCTGGGCTTGATAAGCAGATGTAGCATAATTATAGGTGGAACGGGTCTTGCCATTAGGTTGAATTCTTGCTTCTGAAAGATCTCGTCTCAATCTTCTCCTTTCCTTAATGCACTCGGAGTGTATAGGATGTTTGGGCTGATTTGAGTCTGAAGGTGAAAGTGCACAAACTCTTCAGAGTCAACAAACTAAGATCTTAGCCGTGTCCCCGGTTATGGACAACTATGAGCAGCTGGAAAAGGAAGGACGGAAGAATCACATCACCATTTTCAATAAGTAAATTTTTGACCAAGTGAACAGTAGTAGTGGTGCTTGGATTTCAGTCCAATGATGCCACCCTTTTAAAAGAAAAGTTTGTTTTACAAAAGAGATTGGAGAAAAACTGGCTTTATGCAAACTTAGCCAAAACTCCACTCAGCCAAATAAGCATGTAGTATTAGTCTTGTCATTTATATCCACCATAGTGTTACTTGCCAATACATTAAATTGTATTGACTCCCTTGTGGCTGCATATTCCATATTGCAGATATTTCTGAAGACGAGTGAGGATTTCGTTTAGGATCTCGAGACTATCGCCAACATGTTTTGCCTGTGGCACGTGAAGAAGATGGGCAAAATGTTGTACTAAGTTTTCCGTTGTATTTCTTTGTATTCTGCTAGTCTTCTAAGACTATGCAAGTTTTAATATTATTTTGTAAAGACTGGATCATGCGATGTAATAGAATTTGATACATTTGCATGATATTTCATTTTGTGCTGTAGCGCTAGCAATTGATCCAGGGACTAACACAATAACACAGATGTTCTTGCATTATTTAAATGTGGGAACGCTACATCAATCCAGTAGGAGAAAGAGGATCTTCGTAAGGTTGATGCCACTGACGGTGGTGATGGCTCACCGGTGTCAGCAACAACGCGGAACCTGCACACAACACAACCAAAATACTTTGTCCCAACAGTACAGCGAGGTTGTCAATCTCATCGGTCTTGCTGAAAACAAACATTAGATGTATAGTGTGGAAAATAATGTATGCTTGCAGTAAGTAAAGAAAACAGGAAATTATAGTGCTATGTTTAACAGTGTAGGAAAATGGACCGGGTTTCATAGGTTCACTAGTGTTGTCTCTCCATAAAAGATAGCGTGCTGGGTGAACAAATTACACCTAGGAAATTGACAAATAAAGGTTGCAACGCAGTACACATTTATGACATGAAGACTACTATGATATTTAGTGCGGGCATTACAACAATATACATACACCGTAATCCAACTGCATCTATGACTAATAATCCACCCTCAGGTTATCATCCGAACCCCCTTAGGTATTAAGTTGCAAGCAACATATAATCGCGTTAAGCAATGTGTGTAATGTAAGCAATGATTGTACACGCGGGCACTCACACCGCTGTTTTCTCCCTAGTGGCAACAACACATCCTCCCCCGTCACGTTTATGTCACTCGAGCACAGGCGAAAAGGAGGCATGAACCCACTATCAAGCATAAATACTCTCTCTTGGAGTCACTAGCAACTACTTGGCCAGAGCAACCAGTAGCAATGGAAAGCATGCAAGATCACAAATAACATATGCAATAAAGACTATAATCAACTTGGCATAAGTTCAATATTCATCAGATCCCAGCAAACACAACACATAGAGTTACATAAGAACAATCTCGATCATGTTAGGAAGCTCACGAGATATAAACATTGAGGCATAGGAGGAGAAGACAACCATCTAGCTACTGCTATGGACCCGTAGTCCAAGGATGAACTACTCACGCATCACTCCGGAGGCAGACATGGTGATGAAGAGGCCTTCGGTGATGATCTCCTCTCTGGCAGGGTGCCGGAGACAGCTTCAGAACCCCTTGATCTAGGGTTGACGACGACTGTGGCTGCGGAACATTTCGGGGATATTTGATCAGGTGTGTAGGGTTTTCCATCCAGGGGGTTTAAATAGGCGAAAGGGCAAAGGCGGTGGAGCCATAGGGGCCCCACACCACCCCCTAGCACGGCCAAGGGGGCGCGCGCCACCCCATGGTGTGGGCCCCATGGTTCCCGTCTTCGACTCCTCTTCGGTCTTCTGGATGCTTCCGGGGAAAATAGGAACTTCGGGATTTATGGGGTCCAATTCTGAGAATATTTCCTGAACAATTTTTCTGAAATAAAAAACAGCAGAAAACACGGATCTGGCACTTTGTATCTTGTTAATAGGTTATTCTCGGAAAACGTGTAAAAATGACATAAAGAAGTGGGAAAACATGTAGCAATTGGCATAATATTATCACGGAGCATCAGAAATTATAGATACATTGGAGATGTATCACACGCGTCGCCTTAGGGGATCACGAGGAGCTGCCCGATCTGTTGATGTCCAGATTTGCTGCGGTTCATTTGCTTTTTGCTCCGTGTAGCAAAACCAGGAAGAGATAAGCTGGTTCTGATCGTGCGGACCAAAAACGCTTCATAGCACGGCTACAGATCCGGGGGATCGAGTGGTTTCATCCCCGAGGGGACGCTCAGCGGGCTGGCAAACCCCGGGAGGCTGCGCTTCTCGCAACCTCCGGGAGGAGCGTCGTTCGGATTGAACGTCATCGTTGCTGCCATGTAGCACCGTAACTGGTCCACGTTATTACCATGTCCTCTTTAGCACTCCTCCCGTTTTCGTTCCTCAACCCATTTCTTCCTGGTAGTAACGGACAAAGCGAGGGAGGCGTTCAGGGAGGTGACGCTTAGATCCAGCATTCGCCAGTTTCTGCTACGCCTAGCTCCGGCGACCCTCTCCGTGGCGCTCCGGTGAGGCGATTCGCAACCCTATCTCCTCCACATCTTGTTCGATTGTGTTGTTTTTTCTACTGAAACCATCTCGTTGCTTGTGCATGTCACGGAGAGTTGGTGCGGTGGTCGATCTGCTACACCCTGGACCGGCGGCCGCTTCGTCGCGCTTCGGTGAGCTTCCTCGCCACCCTTACCTCCCACCATCCCTTTTTTGGAGAAATTATTGGTAGGTTTTTTGCTACCGACTCCTCTTTCTCCTTGTGCGGGCCAGGTGAGATTGCTGTCATGGCAACTGCGTCGGTCACCTCGTCATTGATGGACGCTCTTCGTAGATCTACGGATATTAGTTACTCGTTGTCACGCTCTCTCCCTTCCTCCCTATTCCCCCTTCTCGTATGTGCCTAGGCTTACTGCAGCATGGCATTTTTTCTTCAGACTAGATCATGTAGGTGCGCGGTGTCGCACCCGTCTATTTGGACACGGGATTTTTAGTTGCACAAAATAAATGAGTGCAATCAATTTATATGGAATTGGTTTGTGGATGATGTGAAAGTTAACTTCTATGGAGTTGCACATGTATGTTAACATTGCAAGGCCATTGTTAAATTGTGGAAATATACATCGCAACTTCATACTATATAACATTGAGCATGCATGCATAAATAAAATGCAATCCTTATTAGTGTTCTAGCCGACTAATTCTAGTTTAAATTTTGAAGAAAATACATACATTTCATAAAATCGTCAAATAGAAGCATGCGTGAATGCAATACTAAAGCATAATTATGTCAAGGCTCCACAATATTGATGATATATGACCCTACTCAGGTAATTGTAAAGAACAAATATCTAATGTAGGGTGACCAAATTTATCATTTGAAAAGATCACCAATTTGAATACATGCTACCTTTTCCCTTCAGGTATTGGAAGGTGGACTTGTGCTCTTGTTCACCTATAGTAAATACGGTCGTTTGCACCATCAAGTTTGAATATAGGTTAGCTCTTTACTTCAGATATTAGTAGGAAATACAATTGGTTGAGACCCATGTACAAAAATCACAGTAAGATCTAGAAAAAAGTTATAGATGCAGTTTTTACAAAATATTGCATATTATTACCAAGGAATCAGCATATAGGACTAAATTTTTTTTATGAAACAAAATATGAAAATTCAGTAATTCAATATACATGGAGAAATGATAATGCACTATAATGAGAATTTGTCTTGTAACATGACTTTTCTTCTACCCGGTGCCTGTTATTTTGTTTTAATCATACAACACTTCGAATGGAGGCAAATGGTCCATACATAGGCTGTAAATTTTTAGTTAGGAGAAAAATACTTAATGGTATAGTGAGAGAAACTGGTGGTTATTTTGTTGTGGATACTTTTAGCATAATGTATCGATAGAGTAATAGTTTCTGGGAAAAACCAAGCATGGACTATCATTCATTAGTCAATGTTGCTCCCGAACAATTCTATGATCATGGATTAAGGTTATATGTGAGACTTAGGAATGGGAATATTCGAGGATAGGTTGTCATTTTATCTGTAGTTGCTGAATTCACATAGTTAAGCTGCAACCTGAGCATACTAAAAGTAACAAATGCAAGAGGTGAAATTTGCTTTGGGTTTCCATCAAGAATGGCACATGACCTCCAAGTATTTACTGAAATCTTTATTACCACAATGAGGAGCAAGGGAGATTGACAAAACTTATTAAAAATACCTTGAAGATTAACCCACATCAAGAGTTTTAGTCTCAACACGGAAACCATCAAAGTGGAAACATGGGGGTACTTTTGTTGATGTATATATGAGGTTCTCTTACCTTCCATCACCAAGTCGCAGTCCTTCTACCCGTACAACATATGAACCCTGTAAATCGTATCCGTACGAGACAGGGCCCTCCACACAGCTACTTTATTTTTGCATTGCCAACTACTTTAAAAGGTGAATACCAGATAAACAAAACAAATGTTATACGCTCTAGTATACATCTTGAGAGAACTGCAGTCATGCAGACCACCCTAACTTGCTCTTCTCCACTCCTTACATGACATAATTGGGTCAAGAGCGGTGCTCATAGATGTAGATGCACATAAACAAAGTTCTTCTTGATTAGACATTAGGGATCTAGCCAAATTGTAAGGATTTCTTGCATGAATTCAACACAGCATGCAATTGACTTATTGATGACCCACAACTGTAGGGGATCAGAACAGTCTTCGAGGGAAGTAAAACCCAAATTTATTGATTTGACACAAGGGGAGTCAAAGAATATTTATAAGCCTTAACAACTGAGTTGTCAATTCAGCTGCACCTGAAAGTATACTTGCTCGCAAAAATTTATCAGTGGTAACAGTTTTATAGCAGCAGTAGTAGCAAAATAAGAGCAGAAATAAAATAGTAACAGTAGTAGCAATCGCGGGAAACAACAGGATGAAAACACCGTAGGGAGAGGGAATGGATGAACGGGCGTTGCATGGATAACATAGGTCATGTAATAATCTAAACATGGACATTGCAGATAATAATAAATAAGCATCCAAGTTCTAGGATAACCATAGGCATGTGTTTCAATATAGTCATACGTGCTCGCAATGAGAAACTTGCACAACATCTTTTGTCCTACCAGCCCGTGGCAGCGGGGCCTCTAGAGAAACTACTGGTAATTAAGGTGCTCCTTTTAATATAGCACCGGAGCAAAGTATTAACACTCCGTGAACACACGTGATTCTCACATCACAACCATCCCCTCCGGTTGTCCCAATTTCTGTCACTTTGGGGCCTCAGTTTCCGGAAAATGACATGTGTAAACAACTTGCAAATATGATCGAGAAACATAATTATACTCATGAAAAAATAACATGTTTAGATCTGAGATCATGGCACTCGGGCCCTAGTGACAAGAATTAAGCATAAAAAAGTTGCAACAACGGTAGAAAACACAAACAATGGATACTAGGCACTATGCCCTAACAATCTGGTATTATTACATGATCGATCTCATCCAATCCCTTCCATCCCTCTCAGCCTAAAGTGGTGTTTACTCACACATGGACGGGGGAATCATGAATGGTTGATGGAGAAGAGGTTGCGGTGTCGATGGCGATGATCTCCTTCGAATCCCCGTCCCGGCAGGGCGCCAGAACACGAACTTCTGATCCCCGAATTGGGTTTCGAGGCTGCGGCGGCTCTCTGTTGTGTTTCCGTGGAATATGATGAACCCCCTCGAGTTTTAAGTTTACGGGGTATATGTAGTCGAAAGGGGATCCTGAGGGGTGGAGGTGGCCCCCACACCACCCGGCGGCACAGCCTAGGGGGAGCGTCCAGGGGTGGTCTGGGGCCCTCCTCGCCCCCCTCCAGGTGTCCTTCTCGCTCCCGGGTCCTCTGGTGATATAAGCTCAATGGGGTCTTTTCTGGGCAATTTTCCGAAAGTTGATTTTTCTGCACAAAAATGAGACACCAAGGTAATTTTGATGAAAACAACGTTAGTCCGTGTTAGTGGTATCCAAAACTCACAAGTTCAGAGGAAAACAATAAGAAAAGTGTTCGGAAAAGGAGATACGTTTTGGACGTATCAACTGCCCCCAAACTTAGCTTTTTTCTTGTCCTCAAGGAATTCAGTGACAACTGAGTGCGATAAAAGACTTTTACGAACATATTTGTTTCATATGATCTAAATATACTCACTATAAGATCAAGTACAGAGGCAATTCATAATAAGATGTATGCAGGATAAAAGTCACCTAGTAGTTATGAAAACCATGAAGAGATGCCAATAAACTAATAATAAACAACATGAAGTATATCAATCTGCAGGATTGCAATGCTCATAATAGGGTATGATAAAGTGTACTCGCTTTCCCTTAATAATGGAGCAAAACATGAATGCTAGGGCACCCCTGAAGTTCAAATGAAGACTAGAACTAAAGATATCAAAGATACAAGCATCAAAGATACACCACAATTAACCGTGTTTTGGGACAAGCACATTACACTAAGAATGAAGACCATGCTCTCAAGAAGGTGCAAAAAGTGAGAAGGTGAAGACTCAACATAAAAAATAAAAGAAAGGCCCTTCGCAGAGGGAAGCAGGGATTAACTCATGTGCTAGAGCTTTTTATTTTATTAAACAGAGGTACTGAAAACATTTTAAGAGAGGTAAATAGACAATATAGTACGTCACAAGCCAACTAGACTTCACAAGAGCGGCTCCCATAGAAGAACGCATCTGGGTAGAAGGTCATCCCTCTTTCTCTTTTGTTTACACAATTATGCTTTGACTGATAAATCAGGGGCAAAAATAGTGAAGAGAATTTGTTGTATTAATTTGGGGCTGAGCACCCCGTTGTCGGCTCTTCTATCATTTGGATAAGTGGATGAAGCCACTAGTCCAGGGTGTGAAATCCAATCAACAATTGAGATAAATATTCTCTATTTACGTCCTCATGAGCTAAAACAGGGGCAGAAAACAGAAATAATTTTTCGAAGGTTGTAAAGGTAGCACATGAGAAATTTACTTGGAGTGGCAGTTAAATACCACATATATGTAGGTATGGTGGACACATTTGTCAAACTTTGGTTTTGGGGAGTTGGATGTACGAGTAGAGCTCATACTCGGTACAGGTGAAGGCTAGCAATAGACGGGGAGCGACAATCAAGAGAGTAACAACTGTCATAATCATGCTTGCGACAAAACAAAATTAACAGGGGCATAAAAGTGATACAAATACTCTGACGCAAAATAAATCGTCGAGGCTAAATTGACCTTTTGTTTTCAGTCATATGCATGTGTGAGCATGTGCCAAGTCGATTCAAGCGAAACAAATAGAGGGAGATACCAGAATGCCATATCCTTCTATGAATAAAACAATGCAAGAAAACATTCATACGACATGCTATCTTATATTAATAAGTTGGAACTAAACACGTGAGAGCATGAACTACTAAGCATCAATTAAATAACATACACCTTACACGAACGAACTACGCATGTTCACATGGATGAGTATATGTACAAAAATAAAACAAATAGAGTTCATACCAACCTCTCACCACAACTTGAATTGTCGTCAATCGTCATTATTGCTCTTCACTTGTGGCTTGAATAATATAGAATGATAACCAAGCTCCAATGGAGACACAGAAGTCCGGTGAACTCTGCAACAAACTTTACAAAACCAAAGAAGAACAACAAATATTTTGGGGTTTTTGAATTAAAACAAGAACAGAAAGAAACAAGAAAACAAACGAAAATATTTTTGGATTTTTGAATATTAAACCAGAACGAGAAGGGAAAGAAAACCAACAAAAGAAACTAAAGAAGCAAACAAAGAGAAAAAAAATTGGTCCTTTTGTGTTTTGGAAAGCAAGAACAAAACAATTAAAACAAAAGGAAGCAAAACAAGTGAAAACATACGAAAACAAACGAACAAAACAAAAACATGGATATACGAAGAACCGACAAAAACATGATATATAGATGAGTGTGATGTCAGTATACCTACCCCCAAGCTTAGGCTTTTGGCCTAAGTAGATATCATACCCAAGGGGACCATGAGGTGGTGCCCCCGTAGTATGCTGAGGAGGAGCCCTCCTCCTGATATGTGCTCGAGGATGCGCCGGTGTATGATGCGCGTGATACACACGTTCGTTGGGAGACCCCAAGAGGAAGGTATGAAGAGCACAATAGCAAGTTTCCCCCAGAAAGAAACCAAGGTTGAATCGACCAGTAGGAGGAAGGAGTAACTTCATAAGGTGAAGCAGCTGAGATGGCAGGGCGCACTACCGGTTCAGAAGCAACGTGGAGCCTGCACAACACAATCAAATCACTTTGCCCCCAACGAAGTAGTGAGGTTGTCAATCTCACCGGTTTTGCTGAAAACAAAGAGGTTAAACGTATGGTGTGGAAAACAGTAGGAAAACTGTATGAGAGCAGTATGAGAGAAGTATGAAAGCAGTATGAGGAAAAGGGAACGGGGTCCACAGTTCACTAGTGGTGTCTCTCCGTGAAAGATAAATAACATGTGTGGTGAACAAATTACAGCTGGGCAATTGACAGAAATGAAGACTGCACCGTAGTGCATCTGTAAGACATAAAGATTACTATGTGATTCATGCGGGCATTACAACAAAATACATAGACCGTTATCCAACTGCATCTATGACTAAAAATCCAGCCTTCGAATATCATCTGAACAAACGTTGGGTATTAAGTTGCAAGCAACAGATAATCGCACTAAGAAAAGTGTGTAATGTAAACAATAACATCATCCTTAGACAAAGCATTGTTGTTTTCTCCCTAATGGAAACATCACATCCTCCATCGTCACGTTTCTGTCACTCGAGCACATATGAAAAGGAGGCATGAACCCACTATCGAGCATAAATACTCCCTCTTGGAGTTACTAGCATGTACTTGGCCAGAGCATATACTAACAACGGAGAGCATGCAAGATCATAAATAACATATGCATGATGATAACATGATAGATTGATAATCAGAAGACATAGCATTCAACATTCATACGATCCCAACAAACACAACATGTAGCATTACATAAAGATGATCTTGATCATGATAGGAAGCTCACAAGATCTAAACATGAGGTACAAAGTGGAGAGAACAACCATCTAGCTACTGCTATGGACCCATATTCCAGGGATGAACTACTGCATCACTTCGGAGGAGGGCATGATGGTGTAGACCCCTCCGGTGATGATTTCCCCCTCCGGCAGGGTGCCGGGGAGAGCTCCAGAACCCTCCCGATCTTGGGATTATGATGACGGCGGCCTCGGGTGTTTCTCAGGTAAAAGTGGTATCTCCTAAGGGTTTATGTCTCGGGGGGATTATATAGGCGAAAGGGCAGAGGCGGTGGAGGCTCAGGGGCCCCACACCACCACCTCGCGCGGCCAAGGGGGGCGTGCCACCCTATGGTGTGGGCCCCCCTCCGGGTCTCTTCGGGACTCCGTGGAACCTCTAGGATTTCTAAGACTTCCGGGCTTTGAATTTTCCAATTCCGAGAATATTTCCAGAACAACTTTTCTGAAACTAAAAACAACAGAAAATAGGGAACTGAATCCGTGGCATCTTTTCAATAGGTTAGTCCGGAAAATCGATAAAAATGACATAAAGTTTATAGAAAACATGTGGGAAACAATAACAAAACAACATGGAATATCAAAAATTAAGGATACGTTTATGACGTATCAGTGTACTGCGTGGTGTTGTCCTCAGAAGGCGCGTCTCGCCTTGCCTGCTGCCTGTGGAACTCCATCAAGCTCATCTGCTCCTCTATCCCTCCCTTGGGGTGAAACCATGGCGCCCTGTCAACTTTGAACAAAGCAGGTTGCGACAAAACAACTTCTCGCTCATCTCCGTCAATAATAAAGCTTTATATACTAAATGATCAGCTATAGAGTTAGCCGTGATAAATGATGACCCTTCATGGCAACAAGGTTAAGTTTATAAGGAGCAATTAATTCATCATCAGGAGCAACAGAAAGGCCTGGAGCAATTGCTATGTGTGTAGCAATAATGCCCCCATAAATGGGTCCCTTAGCAGCAAGGCGGCGAGCAATGAGAGAACCAAGGTTATACTTCTTGCTACGATTAAGTGCAGCATCAATAAAAGCAAGGTGATAGCTAGAAATGTTACTAGTGTTCTCCCTACCAAGGATACTAGTAGCAAGATAATAAGTGAAATATCTAAGGGCAGGAAGTTGGATGTTTCTTATCTTCCCGCGCTAGGGTGGGCGGCCATCATCGTTGGTGATTTCTCGATAGAGAGCCATGAGATCAGCGGGTCTCTCCTGAATCCTGCATGTTGTCCCGGAAGCGTTGATACCTATAATGTTACAAAAAGTCTCCAAGGGTAAAGAAAAAGAACTACCATATATCTAAAAGCAACAGTGGGGTCATATTGTGATTTTTGAAATTTAAAGCAATCAACAAAAGTTTTTTTGAGAGTAGCAAACTGGAGACTTTCATCCTCAATGTAGTTGGTTAAACCAACGCTCTCAATAAGCAGCAAGAAGTCATCCATTAGACCCGCACTTCTAAAAAATGTAAAACATGGGAAGCTAGAAGGATTAGAAATTCCATCACCTCCCGCATCGTCGATGTTCGGTGCAATAAGGTCTTCGTTATGATATGGCCTCACTAAGGTGGATGAACATGAGGGCCTTGTTCTTCTACGAGCATAACTCCTAAATATTTCTCCAAAGTTATGGCTGTCCATTTCTGAAATTTTTCAACAATCATCACAAAAATTGATTTTAAGCAACTACAAGGTGACAACTACCATAGAGACTTATAGGAGAGCTAAACATGCATCAAAACTATATTATTTCAACTTAAATCAAGCATGCAAACTCACATAAGTTGTCACCTACAGTACCAAAATATTCAATAAATATTCCACCAAACAAAATTCTACTTGGATAATCGGAGGAGTCACATACCGGAGAGCAAATGCACCAAATTTCACCAAAAATGGTGGGTTGAGCAAAGAGATCGAAACATCTCAAGGAAGAACAGCAAGAACTAGGGTTCTATGAAATGTTTTGAGTTTGTGGGGTGAGAAAGGAATCTTTGGCAGGGAGAAAGTTAGTGGAGGGCCAGGGCGTCCCACACCATGTGCTGGCGCCAACAGGGGCAGGGCGCCCCCCCTATGGTGTGCATGACTGGTGGGTCCTCTAGGGACTCCCAGGTGGCTCTGCCTCATTTTTTACGTAATTTTTTTTTCTGGAATTTTTCGAGAAACTTTATTTTTGAGGTATTTCCAGAATTTAATAATTAATAAAAACCCATAAAAACAAATGTGAAAAGGTGGAAAACAAAACCAAAACCACCATAACTATAGAGGTTCTATGACACTCCAATGGAAAAATAACCAAAGAAAACAAAGGTGGAAGTGGTGAAAACAAAATTATGGGTGGTGAAAACATGCATGAACACAGTAATCAGCGTGAAAACATGAGGAAAACATGACTATGGATGATGGAAAACATGATTGTACTAAAGTAGCAAGGTGATAACAGAAGTAAACATGGTGAAAACATAATGGGGAAGGTGAAAACATAGTGAGAACATTGTCCTCTTCATTCAAAATCATTTTGTTAACAAGGGCGATCAAGTCTTGTTACCAGAACAATTTTATATGAAGCAAAACTCTGCATATCACTAAATAATTATGTTACCTCAACCTTGATATACATAGTCCCAATCATAATAATTGCATATTCTTTTGGTGCTATTGGAATGGGACAATAAAATTCTCCAATCTTGATGGTCTCAATATTTTCAGTTGAATTGAAACCATATCTTCTATCAATCTTCTTGGGAAAATAAACAGTATGCTCTTTATCATTAACATTAAAAGTTACTTTTCCTTGATTGCAATCAATAACAGCCCCTGTAGCATTAAGAAAAGGTCTCCCAAGAAAAGGTCTCCCAAAAATAAACAATATGCTCTTTATCAGGCATTTCCAACACAACAAAGGCAGTTAATATCAAACAACTAGTAGCAACTTGAACATGAACATTCTCACATATACCAATGGGAATAGAAGTAGATTTATCGGCCATTTGCAAAGATATATCAGTAGGTATCAATTTTTCAAGAGAGAGTCTCTTAAAAATAGAGAAAGGCATAACACTAACTCCAGCTCCCAAGTCACATAAAGCAGTTCTAACATAATTATTTTTAATAGAACAAGGGATAGTAGGAATACCAGGATCTCCAAGCTTCTTTTGAACCTTGCCATTGAAAGAGTAATTATCAAGCATAGTGGAAATTTCCTCATTAGGAATTTTCTTTTTGTTAGAGACAATATGTTTCATATATTTAGAATAAGGAGGCAGTTTACTAGCATCAGTCAAAGGGATTTGGAAAAACAGAGGTTTCATCCATTCACAAAACTTGTTTTAATGTTCTTCTTCCTTTGATTTGTGTTTCTTATTAGGAAAAGGCATTGGTTTTTGTACCCAAGGCTCTCTTTCATTACCGTGTTTATTAGCAATGAAATACTCCTTAGTATACTTCACAATTTTAGTTTGCTTTTCAGGTTCAGCTACAGTTTCTTGTTTATCATAAGCATCACTTTTATCATTATCACTTTCAGTTTCAGCATCAGAAATAGATATACTATTAGGATCTTTAGCAGGTTTAGGAGATTCTACAACAGTTTTATGTCTCTTCTACTTTTTCTTAGAAGGAGAACTATTGTTTTCAGGTTGCTGAGAATCTTGTTCAATTCTTTTAGGATGTCCTTCAGGATACAAGGGATCCTGAGTAGAAACACCACTTCTAGTAATTATTTCACAAACATGTTTTTCTCTAGAAGCATTAGCTAGCATATATTTTTGCACTTTAGTGAGTTGATCAATTTGAGTTTGAACCATATGAAAATGTTTAACGAGCATTTTAACATCATTAGAGGTTCTCTCAATAATACCATGCAAATTATCAATAGCTCTAGAGTTTTCCATAAGATGGTTTTGCACTCTCATATTAAAGTTGTCTTCCTTAACAACATCATTATCAAATTCATCTAAACATTGATCAGGTGGTTTAGAGTAGTGAATATCTCTATTATCAAAGTATTGGAGAGACTGTACCTCTACTATTGATGGATGAGGAATAGGATTACATAATTCTTCTATAGGAGGTAAATTCTTCACATCTTCAGATTTAATACCCCTCTCTTTAAGACATTTCTTGTCTTCCTTCATCACTTCATCATTTAATTCAATCATCCTTCTCTTCTTGGTTGTTGGTATTGGTGTTGGCTCCGGTGTAGGTGTAGGCTCGGGTATATTCCAATCATCATTATTTTTGGCTATTTTAGCCATTAATTCCTCAGCTTCTTTTGGAGTTCTTTTCCTGAAAACACAACCATCACAACAATCCAGGTATGTCCTAGATTCAATAGTTAGTCAATTATAAAATATATCTAGGAGCTTATTTTTAGGTAATGGATATCCAGGGCTAGCTCTTATCAAACAACAAAACCTTGTCCAGGATTCAGGCATTTTCTCTCCTTCAATTTGCTCAAAGTTAAAGATGTCTTGCACAGCAGTATGTTGGGCACTAGCAGGAAAATATTTTTGAAAGAAAGCATTAACCAAATCCATAGGATTAGTAATAGATCCAGGTGACAGATTGTTAAACCAAGTTTTAGCTTCATCTTTCAACAATAAAGGGAAGATCTTGGTAAAAAAATAAGTACGCAACTTGGTATCATCAAAAAATAAACTACTCAAAGATGAAAGCTCATTCATGTGTTCCATAGCACTTTTACTTTCAGTTCCACAAAAAGTTTCCTTATCAACAACAGATATGTAAGATAAATCTAGAGAGAAATCATAATCCTTGTCTCTAATGTGTATGGGAGATGTGGCAAACTTAGCATCAAGAGAAGATTTATATTTCACAGCATGTCTTGCAAGAAGACTCTTAAAAGCACTTGCATCGGTAGTAGCCCGAGCTTCTTCAATAAAGTCATCATTAAGTTCAATATAGGTTTCATCAAGATCATCAATAGACTCAGGTGAATTAACAGGTGTACCAATATTTTCATCAAGAATTTCAGCATTTTCAATTTGTTTGGATTTAGCAATTGTAGCATCTAGGAAAGGACCTAGTGAACCAGTATCACAACCACAATAGAAGCATAATCAAAAGTATCAAAAGAATTTTCAGACTAAGCAAAAGTAATAGTACGTGTAGCATGTGGTGGTGTAAGCAGCTTACTCATAACAGACGACGAATCAAGAGCAACAAAGGTGTTCAGAGTTGTACCTCTCCCTGTAGTGGATGGTAATCTAGGAACTTTTCCATCACGAGTCTTGCCCATGATGAAAGGCTTGCAGCGAACAATATCACAGTCGAGTGAGAAAATAAATAAATCTATGCTCCCTGGCAACGACACCAGAAAATAGTCTTGATGGCCCACAAATATAGGGGATCGCAACAGTCTTCGAGGGAAGTAAAGCCCAAATTTATTGATTCGACACAAGGGGAGCCAAAGAATATTTATAAGACTTAACAACTGAGTTGTCAATTCAGATTTACCTAAAAGTAGACTTGCTCGCAACAATTTATCGATGGTAACAGTTTTATAGCAGAAGTAGTAGCAAAATAACAGCAGGAATAAAATAGTAACAGCAGTAGCAATCGCGAGAAACAACATGATGAAAATACTGTAGGCAGAGGGAATGGACGAACGGGCGTTGCATGGATAACATAGGTAATGTAATAATCTAAACATGGGCATTGCAGATAATAATAAATAATCATCCAAGTTCTAGGCTAACAATAGGCATGTGTTCCAATATAGTCATACGTTCTCGCACTGAGAAACTTGCACAACATCTTTTGTCCTACCAGCCCGTGGCAGCGGGGCCTTTAGGGAAACTACTGGTAATTAAGGTGGTCCTTTTAATAAAGCACCGGAGCAAAGCATTAACACTCCATGAACACACGTGATCCTCACACCACAACCATCCCGTCCGGTTGTCCTAAATTTTGTCACTTTGGGGCCTCGGGTTCCAGGACAATGACATGTGTAAACAACTTGCAGATATGATCAAGAAACATAATTATACTCATAAAACAATAACATGTTCAGATCTGAGATCATGGCACTCGGGCCCTAGCGACAAGCATTAAGCATAACAAGTTGCAACAACGGTAGAAAACACTAACGATGGATACTAGGCAATATGCCCTAACAATCTGGCATTATTACATGATCGATCTCATCCAATCCCTTCCATCCCTCTAAACCGACAACGGTGTTTACTCACACATGGACGGTGGAATCATGGATGGTTGATGGAGAAGAGGTGGCGTTGTCGAAGGCGATGATCTCCTTCGAATCCCCGTTCTGACAGGGCACCAAAACAGGAACTTCTGATCCCCGAAGCGGGTTTCGAGGTGGCGGCGACGCTCTGTTGTGTTTATGTGGAATATGACGAACCCCCTCGCATTTTAGGTTTACGGGGCATATGTAGTCGAAAGGGGAGCCCGAGGGGGTAGAGGTGGCCCCCACACCACCTGGCGGCGCGGCCTAGGGGGGCGCGCCCAGGGGTGGGCTGGGCCCCTCCTGGCCCCCCTCCAAGTGTCCTTCTGGCTCTCGGGGTCCTCTGGTGATATAAGCTCAATGGGGTCTTTTCTGGGCAATTTCCCGAAAGTTGATTTTTCTGCACAAAAACGAGACACCAAGGTAATTCTTCTGAAAACAGCGTTAGTCCGTGTTAGTGGTATCCAGAACTCACAAGTTTAGAGGAAAACAATAAGAAAAGTGTTCAGAAAAGGAGATATGTTTTGGACGTATCACTTATACATAATGACTTGCCTAGGGTGTAGGGTTGCATAACAGAGCATCCAATTGACTTATATAGAATGACTTGAACAGAACAGAGCAGAAATTTAACGGGACGGAGTTCTTACATAACTCGATAATGATAGGGAGGTCAACCGCTACCGATGATGGTGGTCATCGATCTGCTTCAAACTGCGTGTTAGTAGAGATTTCCCTAACATATTGGCCAATATAAGGATCCAACACTCTACTTTCAGCATCTGCAAGAGAATATCAGCGATAAGGAGTCTGAATTCCGCCGTCCGGCAAACTGTTGCGTGATACGTCATAAACGTATCTATAATTTCTGACGTTCCATGTTGTTTTCATGCCATATGCTACATGTTTTCCTTGCACTTTATCTCATTTTTATAGATTTTAAGGACTAACCTATTGACAAGATGCCACAGAGTTATTCCCTGTTTTCCGTTGTTTTTAGTTTCAGAAAAGTTGTTTTGGAAATATTCTCGGAATTGGAAAATGCGAAGACCGAAAGTCTTAGAATTCCCAAAGGTTTTACGGAGTCCAGAAGAGGCCCGGAGGGAGGCCACAGGGGGGCACACCATAGGGCGGCGCGCCCCCTGGCCGCGCCGGGGGTGGTGTGAGCCCCTCGGGCATCCACCGCCATCGCCCATTCGCCTATTTATTCCCCCCGATATGTCAACCGTAAATTTATACCACTTCGTCCGGAGAAACACCCGAGGCCGCCGTCATCGTCAACCCGAGATCGGGAGGGTTCTGGAGCTCTCCCCGGCACCCTTCCGGGAGGGGAATTCATCACCGGAGGGGTCTACACCACCATGCCCGCCTCTGTAGTGATGCGTGAGTAGTTCATCCTTGGACTACGGTTCCATAGAAGTAGCTAGATGGTTGTGCTCTCCACCTTATGCCTCATGTTTAGATCTGGTGAGCTATCTCACATGATCGAGATCATCTATTTGTAATGCTACATGTTGTGTTCATTGGGATCCGATGATTATTGAATGCTATGTCTTTTGATTATCAATCTATCATGTTATCTTCATGTGTATGTTATTTATGATCTTTCCTTCTCTCTGTTGTTAGTAGATGCTCTGGCCAAGTAGATGCTAGTGAATCCAGGGGGAGTATTTATGCTCGATAATGGGTCATGCCTCCTTTGCATCCGTGCTCGAGTGACAGAAACGTGACGGACGGAGGATGTACTTTTGCCATTAGAGAGAAAACAACGATGTTTACTTCGTTTACATTGTTTACATGACACACTTTGCTTACTGCGATAATCTGTTGCTTGCAACTTAATACCCAACATTTGTTCAGATGATATTCGGAGGGTGGATTATTAGTCATAGATGCAGTTGGATGACGATCTATGTATTTTGTTGTCATGCCCGCATGAATCTCACAGTAATCTCTATGTCATGCATGTTCTTTATGTGTCAATTGCCCAGCTGTAATTTCTTCACCACGCATGTTAGCTATCTTTTATGGAGAGACACCTCTAGTGAACTGTGGACCCCGGTCCATTTCTCATACTGATAATACACACACTGCTTCCACTGTTTTCATACTGCTGCTCCTGTTTTCATACTGTTCTCATATTTTTTTCCACACCATACATTTAACCTCTTTGTTATCAGCAAAACCGGTGAGATTGACAACCTCGCTACTTCGTTGGGGAAAAGTGAATTGTTTGTGTTGTGTAGGTTCCACGTTGTTGTTGAACCGGTAGTGCGCCCTGCCATCTCAGCCGCATCAACCTTCTGAAGTTACTCCTTCCTCCTACTGGTCGATTCAACCTTGGTTTTTTCTGAGGGAAAACTTGCTGCTGCACTCTTGATACCTTCCTCTTGGGGTCTCCCAACGAACGTGTGTTCACACGCATCAAGCATATTTTCTGGCGCCGTTGCCGGGGAGGAAGAGAATTTTTGCAAGGGGAGTCTCTCATATCCAATCATTTTTGTACTTTGTTATTGTTTTGCTTGTTACTTGCTTTATCATGCTTGCTACCAATGTTTAATGTCTTTGAAACTAGATCTTATTGGAAGGGTAGGTTCACGGATGAACAACAAAAATATTATAAGGAAAACACCGCTTGTCACAAAAAGGGATACACTTATGGGAGAAAATTAATAAATTGCATGACTATGTTAAAAACTTGTGCTCTACTTATAATGTTACTTATTGCTTTGATCAATCTTGTTGCTGTAGGAGGTATAAACACCTCTCTTTTCAATGTGAGTATAATGATCATGTTACCATATCTTCTTATTTTAAGGGAAATTATGACTTTGATGATGTGGAACAAATTGAGGAATTTATTGCTTGGAAGGGTGCATTTAAAATTGCCTATTTGCTTGAAAGTATTGATGACGCACCTTATAAATATGAGATTTATGATATACTTGAATATTTCTTTGATAATTAAAAGGATTGTAATTACTATATACTTCAGTATCTTAATCAATTCTCTCCCCCAAAGGGAGAGACTAATGCTTTGTAGGAACCTATGGAAGAAGAAACTGCTGAATCTGGAAGCTCATTGGATGAAAAGGAGGAGGAGAGTGATGATCAAGAGGAGGAAGAATGGAGCTACCCATGTCTACCTCCCAATGAGAGTAACTCTTTAACTCATACATTATTTTATGAAAGTGATGATCCTATTGATTCTTTTGAAATATCCCTTTTTGATGAAGTTGATACTTGCTATACTTGTGACCTTGATACTACTATGAATGAAACTTGTGAGAATGATATTGCTACTGCTATTTATGATAATACTTGCTACCTTGATAAGTCCTATGATAATCCTCTATTTAATCCAACTATTGATATGCATGATAATGATGAAGTTTGTTTAGAAAATTTAAATGATAATGCTCTAGATGGTGGTCCTATGTTACTTGATGTTATAAATTGTAATGCTGCTAAAAATAGGATTTCTATAATGTTTCCTATACCTTTTATGACTGATCAATCATCTTGCTTTTCTATTGCTAAAAGTGGGAAAAAGAAGAGCTGATTTTAAATTTAGATCCCACTGTTTTTGAGCTTGGTATAAATTGTGTGTTGTTAGACCATGACAAACATGCTTTATGTGATAATTATGTTGTTGAGGTTGTTCATTATGCTGCTGGAAATTATTATGAGAGAGAAAAATATGATTGTAGGAATTTTCATGCCACTAAAACACCTCTATTTTTGTTGAAAGTTTTGAAATTGCTCTTGTTCTACCTTCCCATGATCCCTACTTTTAGCTTCTTTGATTTATTTCTTCACAAGATTCCTATGCATAGGAAGTGGGTTATACTTAAATTTGTTTCTTTTTACTTTCTTCTTGATGCTCTCTTTTTCTTAATTCACATTTCTTATGTGAGCATCTTCTTCACTTGAAAACATGTGAATCCACTTTTCCGGGCCTAGCTAAAAGGCGTTAAAGAAAAGCACTTCCTGGGAGATAGCCCATGGTTTTATTTTTTGCTTTGTTTTTATATGTTTTCTTTGAGTCAAGGGGTTGTATACTTCTGTAGCAACTCCTTTGTATCTTTATTTTCATGTTTTAGTTGTGCCACGTAAAGTTTCTGACGAAAGTTGGAGTTGGTTTTGAATTTCTGCGCAGGAAACAGATTTCTGCTGTGCACCATAAACAATCGTATAAAATCCAGAAATGTCAGAATGATCTAAAATGTTTTGTCCTTATTACTCAACTAATTCCGCAACTTTTTCGTTCTTTAATTTTTTCGATCTGAGCAACATAAGTGCCCCGAAAAAATTCGTCTTCACAGATTGTTCGGGTTTTGGAAGATTCTGCCATTTTTCTTGCATTTGCTCTTTTACGATGTCAAGTGGATTTCTTTGCTTCACGAAACATCAGTGGTTGTACCTAATGTTTAAAAGTATCAATATCACTTGTTCCCATGCAGAACCCATGATTTTTTTTGTTTCACTAACCCTCTAATGCGAATTACTCTTTGAGTGTGGTGTGAAGGAAGTTTTCAAGGGTCAAGAGAAGAGTGTGATATGATGTGATCAAGAAGAGTGCAAAGGCAAAGCTTCGGGATGCCCCCGTGGTTCATCCCAGAATATTTTAAGAATACTCAAGCATCTAAGCTTGGGGATGCCTTGGGAATCTCCTTCTCCATCAACAATTTATCAGGTCACTTCTAGTGAAACTATATTTTTATTCGGTCACATCATGTGAAGTTTACTTGGAGCGTCTATTTGTCTTTCTTTTGTTTTCATTTCTTTTCTTTTGTTTTTCTTGCTGAAATAATATAGTTGCACCCTAGTATTCTTTGTGTTGGATAGAGACATGCTCCTCTTTTTTGTTTGAATACTTGTTATGCTCGTATTCTTAGTTTTTCTTCTAGTTGCTGCAAAATTCTTGTTTAGCTCCTATTTTTCTTGCATCTATTATTCAGAGCTATTAGTTTTAGTAGAGTTGTGTTAGTACTCTCTTGTTTCATTGTTGTATCTCATGGAGAGTTTTTTTTTATTATGAAATGCTTGGTGTTGGAAAGCAGTAGTACAGTTTCCGTGCTTATAAAGGTGCAAATAGAACCTTGTATAGACTGTGGCTAGACTTTTTCATGTCATGCTAGATGTTGTTTTAATTTTAAATCCTAGTGGTTATTTTTGTAGCATGATCTGTCTCAAATATCTGAGAGTGTTTAATGTGCCTTAGAAAGAATCATGAGTTGTTCTTGTCATTTTGAAGCATAATTTCGTGGTGTTCTCCTTTGAATGTTTTATTTGGTTGACTTGGCACATTCTCACACCATGTTTATGAATATGAACCAGTCACTTATATCCTCTATTATAATTTAGTTTTTGAACTTGTAGTACCACTTATGCTTTGATTAATGATGTTTTTGTCGCTATGCATGATTCTGGCCATGATTGCTCTCTTGATTTGTCGCTCCCAGTCTTTTGCTAGCCTCCATGTGTACTAAGTATGAGATCTACTCGTGCATCCAACTCCCAAAAACCAAACTTTGCCAAATGTTTCCACCATACCTACCTACATGTGGTATTTAACTGCCACTCCAAAGTAAATTGCTCATGTGTTACCTTTAAAACCTTCAAAATTACTCCTATTTTGTGCTCTTATTTTAGATCATGAGGACGTAAATAGAGAATCTTTATCTCACTTGTTGATTGGACTTTCACACCCTGGAATAGTGGCTACATCCGCTTATCCAATTGATAGAAGAGCTGGCAGCGGGGTGCCCAGACCCAAAGTAATACAGCAAATTATCTTCACTATTTTGCCCCCGATTTATCAGTCAAAGCAAAATTGTGTAAACAAAAGAGAAATAGGGATGACCTTATACCCAGATGCGTCCTTCTATGGGAGCCGCTCTTGTGAAGTCTAGTTGGCTTGTGACGTACTGTATTTTCTGTTTACTATTCGTTGACATAAGCATACACCTCTCTAAAAATGTTTTCAATACCTCTGGTTGACAAAATAAAAGCTCTAACACATGAGTGATCCCTGCTTCCCTCTACGAAGGGCCTTTCTTGTACTTTTATGTTGAGTATCCATCTTCTATCTTTATGCACACTTGAGAGAGCATGGTTGCCATTCTGAGTTTAATGTGCATTTGTCCCAGAAACATTATTAATTGATTCATGATGTGTTATTCTTTGTTCTCTAATTATTTGTTCTAGTATTCCTCATGAACTTTGAAGGTGTCCTCGCATTTATGTTTTTCCCCACTCTTAAGGAAAAGCGAAATATCACTTTGCCATGTTATCTCTATGCTTGAAACAAACGTATATCTTTCGAGTGCATTATTATTCATGATCTTTTGTCTGTGTTACTTCTCATGATGCAACGTGATTGCTATGCTTTATTGTTAGAATTTTATTTATCATGCTTGTGTTTAAGTTCTATGATCTAAGATATGCTTATGCTTTTACAATTTAGATGATCAAGTTCATGTTGGTAGCATGGCACCTTAGAAATTATGTGTTTTTATCGTTTACCTACTCGAGGACGAGTAGGAACTAAGCTTGGGGATGTTGATACGTCATACACGTATCTATAATTTCTAATGTTCCATGTTGTTTTCATGCCATATGCTACATGTTTTCCTTACGCTTTATGTCATTTTTATCGATTTTCCGGACTAACCTATTGACAAGATTCCACAGAGCCAGCTCCCTGTTTTCTGTTGTTTTTAGTTTTAGAAAAGTTGTTCTGGAAATATTCTCGGAATTGGAAAATTCGAAGCCTGGAAGTCTTAGAATCCCCGAAGGTTCCAATGAGTCCCGGAGGGGGGCCACAGGGGGGCCACACCATAGGGCGGCACCCTCTAGCCGCGCCAGGGGGTGGTGTGGGCCCCTCGGGTATCCACCACCATTGCCCTTTCACCTACTTATTCCCCCCGATACGTCAACCCTAAAAAGATACCACTTCATCCCAAGAAACACCTGAGGCCGCCGTCATCGTCAACCTGAGATCGGGAGGGTTTTGGAGCTCTCCCCGGCACCCTTCCGGGAGGGGAATTCATCACCGGAGGGGTCTAAACCACCATGCCCGCCTCCGTAGTGATGCTTCAGTAGTTAATCCTTGGACTACGGGTCCATAGCAGTAGCTAGATGGTTTTACTCTCCACCTTATGCCTCATGTTTAGATCTCGTGAGCTATGTCACATGATCGAGATCATCTATTTGTAATGCTACATGTTGTGTTTGCTGGGATCCGATGATTATTGAATGCTATGTCTGTTGATTATCAATCTATCATGTTATCTTCATGTGTATGTTATTTATGATCTTGCATGCTCTCTGTTGTTAGTAGATGCTCTGGCCAAGTAGATTCTAGTGACTCCAAGAGGGAGTATTTATGGTCGATAGCGGGTTCATGCCTCCTTTGCATCTGTGCTCGAGTGACAGAAACGTGACAGATGGAGGATGTGTTGTTGCCATTAGGGAGAAAACAACGATGTTTACTTTGTTTACATTGTTTACATTACACACTTTGCTTACTGCTTTAATCCGTTACTTGCAACTTAATACCCAACGTTTGTTCGTATGGTATTCGGAGGGTGGATTATTAGTCATAGATGCAGTTGGATGACGATCTATGTATTTTGTTGTAATGCCTCCATGAATCTCATAGTAATATTTATGTCATGCATGTTCTTTATCTTTCAATTGCCCAACGGTAATTTTTCCACCATGCATGTTAGCTATCTTTTATGTAGAGACACCTCTAGTGAACTGTGGACCTCGGTCCATTTCCTCATACTGATAATACACACACTGCTTCCACTGTTTTCACACTGCTGCTCCTGTTTTCATATTGTTCCCATTTGTTTCCACACCATACATTTAACCTCTTTGTTATCAGCAAAACTGGTGAGATTGACAACCTCACTGCTTCGTTGGGGGAGAGTGAATTTTTTGTGTTCTGTAGGTTCCACGTTGCTGCTGAACCGGTAGTGCGCCCTGCCATCTCAGCTGCATCAAACTTTTGAAGTTACTTCTTCCTCCTATTGGTCGATTCAACCTTGGTTTCTTTTTAAGGGAAAACTTGCTGCTGCACTCTGCATACCTTCCTCTTGGGGTCTCCCAACGAACGTGACTTCACACACATCATTGCGTACTTGCGTCGGAGATGACTCCACCGCCCGAGGTCAAGGCTCTGCGGTGGTGGTGCCGGTCGAGGTCGATTTTCTGGGGAGTGGAGTCCTGGTCGGCGGCGACGGTGGTGGCGGGAGCACACCATGATTTGCACAGGACCTTCTACTCGCCTGGTGCATTGCCCCTAAATTCCACTTTTCGAGTGTTTTCTTCTCTCGATCTGAATTTCAAAATGATGTCGCTTCGGTTGGTCGGGTAGGCATCTAGTAGATGGGATTTAGTGATCTTCGGGGCCCAATTCACCACAGTGCGTCAATTTTACCCCTAGAGTAGCATCACTAGGCATATTTTAGCCCATTGTGAACCTGATGCAAATCAAGAGTTGAAACTGTTCAGAGAGCCTGATCCGATGGCTAGAACTGCATAGTTCGTGAGAGAGCTCATGTTTGGATCGGTTTTAATACCTCTAATTGCTCTGACCAGATAGGAAATGTTTAGGAGCACTCTATTTTCTTTGTTGTCTTCATTCCATGCCTGCTTGTCAATTGTGTTCATATGTAGGTGAAATCTGGTTAGGGTTTTGAGTGGTAACCATTGATGTAGCATATTGGGCATGAGCTTATGTAATGTCCAGAGGCAATTCATAGAAATTTTGTTTGTTGCTTTAATATGTACATTGTGCTAGTTTAGATGTTTAAGTTTTGATAGCATATTTTTTGTTTTCTGTTATTTTTTGATTGGTAAGCTTTGTTTTCAGAATTTTTATAGTTTGCTCAACTGTTATTTTTTTCTTGTTTTGCTTCATTATATGTTTTTTTTCTTTATTAGTTTATACAAGGTTTTGTTTCCTTAGAAGTTATAAATCTGCCAGCTTCGTTTATTATTATTTTTTATTTTTGAATTGTTATTTTCTTCTTAGCAGGGAAAGTATTGGTGTTCGAAGGACCATTTTGCTCCGAAGCAGTTACACAGGTGTGATAAAGAACTATCACCCGAGAAGAGAAAAGTGATTGAGAAGCACAACGCATTCAGATTGCTCCTGAACATTTCACCCTTCATTGTGCCAAATGAGCTCATTGATTTCATTGATGTCCACACAATCTGTGAGCTCCGTGAATTCAACTATCGTGGCAAAAAGTTCCTGTTCACCAAGGACATGGTCAAGAAGGTGTTTGACATCATCTCAGGGGACAAGCCAGTAAAGTTACTGACAAAGAGCTCTCAGTCCGTTCTTCGTGATGCTTACAAAGGTGATTTTGCCAGGCTCCCCATAGGGAAGGCAACAAAGAGGCTGAAGGCCCTTGACGATGATGATGAGGTCTCTAGCATGAGGACTTGGGACCTTCTCTGTTGGGAAATTGTCCTTTACCGGGCACAAACAACATGATGTGTTTGGAATATCTAGGGTGCATGGATGATCCAAAGAAGACGCATGAGTATGATTGGGACCAACACATTTTGGATCTTGTAATGCTCTACATCAAGAAAATCCAGATCAGGAAGCAGCAGCCCTTGGTGTCAAAAGTGTGCACTGTGCAGCAAGGACATGCGCTGCTAGATCAGGAAGTTGAGGGTGGAAAAACTAAGAAGATCAGCAAAAAGAATGAGTTTGAGTTCTGAATTTCTGGACCTCTGTCCCTCACTGCTGTAAGTTTTCTTCGTTGCACTTCTTTGTGTTTTTTCTCCTTTTTGGTTAAACTTGCATCTTTGGGTGTCTTACATGCTATCTTGTGTTGCTCATTGATATGTCATAAACGTATCCTTAGTTTCTGATGTTCCATGTTGTTTTCATGCTATATGCTACATGTTTCCTTTATACTTTCTGCCCTTTTTATCGATTTTCTGGGACTAACCTATTGACAAGATGCCACAAAGCCATTTTATGTTTTCTGCCGTTTTTAGTTTCAGAAAATTTGTTCTGGAAATATTTTCTCAATTGGAAAATTCAAAGCCCAGAAGTCTTAGAATTCCCGTAGGGTCCACAGAGTCCCGAAGAGACCTGGAGGGGGGGCATAGGGTGGCGCGGGTCCCCCTGGCCGCGCCACCAGGTGGTGTGGGCCTCCTGGCCACCCCCCCGGCATCGCCCTTTCGCCTATATATGCCCCCTGATGCATAAACCCTAAATAAATTGGCCTTTTCCACCAAAAACATCCGTAGCTCCGCCGCCACCGCCGACATGTTTCGGGCGACAAAAATATATGTTCCGGCACCCTGCCGGACGGGGAAGTGCCCCCGGAGCAATCTCCATCAACTCCACCGCCATATTCATCGCCGTTGCTATCTCCCATGATGAGGAGGGAGTAGTTCTCCCCCGGGGATGAGGGCTCTACCGGTAGCTATGTGTTTCATCTCTCTCTCCCATGGTGTGATCTTTATGTGATCGTGAGCTTTGTAATCTAGTTGAATTAGTAGATGTTACTCTTCATATGTTATGCTACTCGAGTGGTTTTGTTATGAGATCTCCGTAAACACTTTGATCACGGTGTAAAGGTGATAGTGTGTGCACCGTGTGGTTTAGCATGATATTTATATCTTGTGTTGGATGACCCTATGAAATTGTGGTGTTTGTCTAGTACATTCTAGGGTGCTCATAGTGACAGCGTGGGGTTAACAAGACATGGGAATGCGACTTTGAGGAGTGCTTTTTGCAGCCCTACGCAATGCATTAGTGTTTGTTATTCAACCGGAGAGTGGTTCGGGGTAGCATGGTGTCATGGGAAAGTCACGGCAGATGTTACCGGAGGTAACTTAGGTTGCGGTAAATCGACTCTGGTGTTTGGGAGAGGGTTTAGCTCAGATCGTACACAAGATTTATCCTGGTTCAGCCTCTCCATTGGAGATGATAGCTTACTTCCAGCTAGGATCATATTGATTGGCGATCTAGAGGCTCAGACTGCAATGTCGCCGAGACTCTAATCTAGGGTTACAAGTACTTACTCTCGTATAACTAGAATAACTCGAATCCCCTTTCTACGCCATAAGGGCCGGTTTATATAAGACCCGACTTCCTGGCTTTCCTTACAAGATACATCTAGAGCCCTACTCGGGGTCTACATGTAACCCTAAATTACTCTCTGTGACGTCCAAGTCTTGGACTCCATGGTTTGCACCGCCTTTCGAGCCTTCTAGAGTCTCCCTTTCCACAAGCCGAGTTACCAATACGACTGCTGGCCCATCAGTGACACTCGGCCCATTATCATATTACAAGGTCTCGCGTAAACTTCCTCTGCATGGGCCTGTCGGGTTATTATCCCCCCAACAATGGTGAAGAGAGATATTTACGCATTCAATTATTTTATCATTGTTGAGAGTGTTTACTAGTGAAAGTAGGATCCCTATGCCTTGTTACTAAGCATTGAATCACCATTTACATTCAGTTCTGCTACATGTTTGCTTGCTGCCATTTTTATTGCAGATTTCTATTATCACTTATAAACATCCATATTACTTGTATTTTGCTCTCTCTTCGCCGAACTAGTGCACCTATACAACTGACAATTGCATTAGGTGTGTTGGGGACACAAGAGACTTCTTGTATCGTAATTGCAAGGTTGCTTGAGAGGGATATCTTTGACCTCTTCCTCCCTGAGTTCGATAAACCTTGGGTGATCCACTTAAGGGAAACTTGTTGATGTTCTAGAAACCTCTGCACTTGGAGGCCCAACACTGTATACAAGAATAGAAGCGTTCGTAGACATCAAGCTCTTTTCTGGGGCCGTTGCTGGGGAGGTAAGGTAAAAGGTTCTCACATCCTTTGTGAGTGCTCGAAGTTATTTCCTTTAGATTCTGCAATTATATCTTTTTGTTTCTTGTTTTTATTTTCACTAGTTAGGCTTATTTTTACTCATTGCTTGTTTTTATTTTTACTAGTTAGTCTTAATGGAAAACAACAAAAATATGAGAGAGCTTTATTTGCATGCCAGTACAATGTTATTAGCATTAATTATTTGGATACCATTATTTCCAATACTATGTAAAAGTTTAATCTTGGGGAAGATAGTTTTGATGAATATGAAATTTTTAGTTCCCCAAGTCTTGAGGAGGAAATTTTCTTTGATGATACTTTGGCTCCAAAATATGATGATTACAATGACGAATATGTTATTTTCAGCCCACCTACTATTGAGGAGAAAATTAACCATGATTACAATATGCCTCCTATATTTGATAATTATGGTGATGAGAATGATAATGATAGCTATTTTGTTGAATTTGCTCCCACTACTATTAATGAGAATGACTATGCTTATGTGGAGAGTATTAATTATTTTATGCATGTGGCTCATGATAAGATTGTTTTATGTGATAGTTATATTGTAAATTTCATTCATGACGATACTGAAAGTTATTATGAGACAGGGAAACACTGTCTTATGCATCTCAAAAATATCAAGTTTCCCCTCTTTATGTTGAAAATTTTGACGTTGCACTTATTTTATCTTCCTATGCTTGTTGCTTTGTGCTTTCATGACTTGTTTTTCCACAAGATGCTTTTTCATAGTAAGTGGGTTAGACTTAAATTTGTTTTATGTTTGCTTCTTGATGCTCTCTTTTTCTTCAATTAATATTTCGCATGTGAGCATCTTCTGAAATTATCATGCCAAGCTAAAAAGCTCTAAAGAAAAGCACTTCTTGGGAGATAACCCATGGTTTTATTTTATTTTTTGCTTTGTTTTTCTCTGTTTTCTTTGAGTCAAGGGTTGTATACTTTTGTAGAAACTCCTTTGTATCTTTATTTTCATGTTTTAGTTGTGCCAAGTAAAGTTTCTGACGAGAGTTGGAGTTGGTTTTCGGATTTCTGCGCAGGAAACAGGTTTATGCTGTCCACCGTAAAAAAGCGTATAAATCATAGAAAATCAGAATTATCTAAAATTTCTTGTGCTTATTCCTAGGCTAATTCCGAACCTTTTTTGTTCTTTAATTTTTTCGATCTGAGAAACGTAAGTGCCTCAAAAAACCGTCTTTACAAACTGTTCTGGTTTTGACAGATCCTGCCATTTTTCTTGCGTTTGCTCTTTTGCGATGTCAAGTGGATTTCTTTGCTTCACGAAACATCAATGTCTGTAGATAATGTTTAAAAGTATCAATAGCACTTATGTCATACAGAACCAATGGATTTTTAATTGTTTCACTAACCCTGTAATGCGAATTAATGTTTGAGTGTGGTGTGAAGGAAGTTTTCAAGGGTCAAGAGAAGAGGTGATATATGTGATCAAGAAGAGTGCATAGTCAAAGATTGGGGATGCCCCCGTGGTTCATCCAAGCATATTTTTAGAAGACTCAAGCATCTAAGCTTGGGGATTCCCAAGGCATCCCCTTCTTCATCAACTTTCTATCAGGTAACTTCTCGTGAAGCTATATTTTTATTCGGTCACATCATATGAAGTTTACTCGAAGCGTCTGTTTTTTTTTCTTTTGTTTTCCTTTCTGAAATAATATAGTTGGACCCTAGCATTCCTTGTCTGGGAGAGATACATGCTCCGTTTTCATTGCTTAGAGCACTCTAGTTTTCATTCTTATTGTTCTATGAGTGTTCACCTTTTGCTAGTACCGCGTTTAGCTCATGTTTTTCGTGCATCTCTTATTCAGAGCTGTTAGTTTTAGCAGAGTTGTGCTAGTACTCTCTTGTTTCATTGCTATATCTCTTGGAGAGTTTTTGTTGTTTGGTAGAAAATGCTACGTGTGACAGATGGTATAACGAAAAAAACTTGCATATTCTTGTAGATCATTAAACTGGTTCACTTGATTATTTGCGGTTGTTTTGAGATATTAATTTGCTTAATGGTAAACTTGCTGGTTTAGTAGAGTAAAAATAATAATTAATGGTTGGTATAGAAGCTTTAAATTGTGCCACACTCAAATAACCAGTTGATAGGATAATGGTATATGACTTCCTTTGCTGACAGTAATCGTAATGGCTTTTTGTTACGCGCTACGGTTGGGGTAGCTAACAGTGACTTGTCACTGCCACAGGCCCTCTTGGAGTGATTTTCACTATGCCTTATGATATCATGATTTTATTTGTAATCTTTTAACTTGTGAGTTCTATGTTGCAGTTTTCTCGCACTTCCACCATCCATATTTGCTAGCCTCTTCGGTACTGTGCACTGCTCATTCTTACATTGAGAGTTGGTGCAAACTTCGCTAGTGCATCCAAACCCCGTGGGAGAACTTCGTTCTTCTACACATAAGCCAAAATTTATCTTCCTCAAAACAACCACCATACCTACCTACCATGGCATTTCCATTGCCATTCCGAGATATATTGCCATTCCGAGATATATTGCCATACACCATCCATCATCATCATGTTACTTGTCATGTTTCATTATTGTTTTGCATATTGCTACACTGGCAGGAGCATTTAGTTTGATACATCAGAGATATTTCAATTTGAGTTTTGAGTACTAAAAGTGTGTTGATTCATTGTAAAATAGAGGGCTGCCCCTACCAGTGAGGTTATATATCAAAAAAATAAAAAAAAGAGAGAAAGCCCAATAAAAAAGAAAAAAAAGAAAAAAGAGAGGCATGATAAGTCCATTTTACATCACCGTTTTATATTGTTATTTCTTGTTATTCATCAATATATTTCATGGTATGATGCATCCCTTATGTTATTTTATCTTATTTTGCATGTTTCATAATTTTTGGAGAATAAACACCGGGACCGGAATTCTGATGGAAAAAGCACCGTCGAGATACCCTATTAGAGAAGTTGAAGAAGAGGGGGGGACACCGGAGGTATCTTAGAAGTTCAGAAGAGGGAGCCAGCCACGAGGAGAGACGGAGGGGGCCACCAAGGGCCCACACCATGGGGTGGTGCGCGCCCCCCCCCCCTTGGTCGCGCCGCCACATGGTGTGGCCACCCTTGCCCACGTCTGGTGGAGATCTTTCGCGTACTTGAACCCCAGGGAACCCTAAGCCACATACCATCATCGGAGAATTATTCCGCCGCCGCATCGGGGGCGGAAAACACCCGAGAGAGAAAAGCTCTCTCGCAGGGAGAAATCTGCCAGGGAAATTCTTCTCCGGAGAGGGGAAATCACCGCCATCGTAACCGCCATCACTCCGGGCATCATCAAGATCGTCATCATCATCATCATCACCACCAGAACCATTACCCTCATCCTCCACCATCATCCCTCTGTAACAATTAGAGGCCTCTATCGTTATTTTACATTAGATCTCTCTCCCGGTGTGGATTACTTGTTAGTAGTCGATGCTTGTGAGATTTATCGGTGTTAGGACTTTATGAACAGATTGTTATCATCCATTATATCACCTCTGATTATGATCCATATGATGTCTTGTGTGTAGTTCTTTTAGTTCTTGAGGACATGGGAGAAGTCATGCTGTTAGTAGTGAAGTTATATTGAAGTAATATCTCGTGGTTCGGTATTTAAGTTGTGGTGCTATTCTTCTAGTGGTGTCATGTGAACGTCGACTACATGATACTTCACCTTTATGGGCCTAGGAGGATGCATTGTGTATTTGGCTACTAATTGTGGGGTTGCCGGAGTGACAGAAACCTAAACGCCCGTTAGGAAACCAATGTACGAGGGAGCGTAGAATCCCAGAGTTTTAAGGTTGTGGTTAGATTTATCTTAATTACTTTCTTGTATTTGCGGATGCTTACGAGGGGTATAATCACAAGTATGTATTAGTCCTAGTTGGGCGGTGCATTACCATAGGTTCACTCACACAACATTTCACGAACCAAATGATATTAATCAATCGTAACGAAGCGAAAGCACTTGACGAAATTCCCATGTGTTCTCGACAACGTTTGGTAGTCATAAGTAACATAACCAGCTTGTCCTTTGCTCTCAAAAGGATTGCGCCACTCGCTGCATTATTATTTACTGCACTTTATTTACTCGTACTTTATTTATCTGCTATATCCAAAACAACCCAAAACCCGTTTGCTAGTGTTTACTGTGAATCCTCTATCCAACCTGCTTGTCAACACCTTCTGCTCCTTGTTGGGTTCGACACTCTTATTTATCGAAAGTACTATGATACACCCCTATACTTGTGGGTCATCAAGACTATTTTGTGGCGCCGTTGTCGGGGAGTGAAGCGCTATTGGGTAGTGGAATTGGTAAGAGAAACTTTTACTGTGAGTGTTGTTTCTATTTCTGTCTGCCGTTTTATTTCATTATGGATAATACTTTTGGTTCTCTGTTTAGGGGTACTTCTACCATTGCTACTAGGGTAGTTGGCAACCCGTCTTCTGCTGAATTAGATCCTTATATAATACCTATGAAAATTGTTGTACGTGTTATGGATAACTGCTATTACAGTGATTGAACTGTCCATCCCGGTGATCATTTTCTCTTTATACATGAATTATGCGAGTTATTTAGGTGTGCAGGTATTATAATGGATCAAGTTTAAAGGAAATTACTTTCCTTACCGCTGAAAGGAAGAGCCACTGAATGGTTCAAATTACTAAAGAATGGTGATTCTATTGGATGGGAGGAAATTGTTCCTCTCTTTTATTCTAAATTCTATCCTCCTAGTGAGATTCATAAAGACCGGAATCAAATCTATAATTTCTGTCCTCATGAGGGAGAGAGTATTGCCCAAGCGTGGGGGAGAATGAAGTTATTAATGCTTAAATGTCCCGTTCATGAACTCCCGAGAAATATTGTTATCAATAATTTTTATGCAAGGCTTTCTCTTCATGATAAGGATTTATTGGATGCTTTTTTGTTCTGGATCATTCACACGTATGAAGGAAGAAGCTAAATGGGATCTTCTTAACCGTATTCAAGAAAAAACTGAAGGGTGGGATAACGACAATGGTAGAAAGTCAGGTATAAATTATGAATATGAACACATTAAATCGTTTATTGGAACCGATGATTTCTCTGATGTTAGTGTTGTTTGTGGTCTTGATTCTCAAATCTTTGCAAACTGTCTTAAAGCTTTTGCCTCCTATCTTGATATTCCTAAAAATAATTATCACAAGTACCATGCACCTTATAAAAATATTGTTCCTGCTAGTAATATAGAAGTGCATGTTGTTAATCCTGCTGTTCCTGAGCCATATGTTGAAAAAATGTCTTTCCCTGCTAAGGTAAAAAAACACTCTATGGTGGCTACTGTGGTTAATAAGAGTAATAAGAAATCTATTGAACCTGCTGTAGCAATAGTGAAAGATCTTGTTTGTGGAAATGTGGAGGATGAACATATTGTCTTTTGTGAGGATGCTTCTGATATTGTTTCCCATCCTCATAGACCTAAGAAAACTAGTGGTCCTGTGCTTTCTGTTAAGATTGGTGATCATTGCTATTATGGTTTGTGTGATATTGGTGCTAGTTCTAGTGCTATATCTTATGAGCTTTATAGAGAAATTATGCATGAAATTGGTTCTTGTGAGCTTGAAGATATTGATGTGGTTATTCAGCTTGCTAATAGAGAAACTGTCTTTCCGATTGGTATTGTTAGAGATGTGGAAGTTTTGTGTGGTAAGACTAAATATCCCACTGATTTTCCAGTACTTGGTAAGGCTGCTAGTAAGACTTGTCCTATTATTTTGGTATACCTTTCTTGAATACTTGTTCTGCTATTGTAGATTGTAAAAGAGAGAACATTTTGACTAAATTTTATGGAAAATCTTATGAGTTCAATTTTTCCAAATTTGCTAGAGCACCTTATGAATCTAAATTTCCTGGTGAGAATTTTAAACTTGAAAAACTTGCTTCTATTTCTCTTGATCCTAACAATGCTTTACAGCAATATATGGAGGACCATGAGAGTGATTTCTTTATGGAAGAGAGAAATGATATTGACGATATTCTTCTTCATCAACTGGTGATACTGAAACATAATTTACTTGTGGAAGACTTGGGTACAACAATACCACCCAAGGAGGATCCTGTCTTTGATTTAAAACCTCTGCTTGATGATCTTAAATATGCTTTTCTTGATGATAAGAAAATAAATCTTGTTATTGTTAGTGTTAAACTTTCAGGTGAAGAAGAGGAAAGATTATTGGGAATTTTGAATAAACACCATGGAGCTATTGGATATACTCTTGATGATTTGAAGGGAATTTCTCCTACTATATGACAGCATGCCATTAATATTGAACCTGATGCAAAGCCAGTGGTTGAACATCAACGCCGCTTAATTCCTAAGATGAAGGAAGTGGTAAGGAACGACGTATTAAAACTTCTTGATGATGGTATTATTTTTCCTATTGCTGATAGTAGATGGGTGAGCCATGTGCATTGTGTCCCTAAGAAGAGAGGAATGACTGTTGTTCCTAATGAAAACAATGAGCTCATTCCGCAAACAGTAGTAGTTGGTTATAGAATGTGTATTGATTTTAGAAAGGTTAATAAAGTTACTAAGAAAGATCATTATCCTTTGCCCTTTATTGATCAAATGCTAGAGAGGTTGTCTAAGAAAACTCATTTTTGCTTTCTTGATGGTTATTCTGGGTTTTCTCAAATTGCTGTTAGGAAGCAATATTAAGAGAAAACAACCTTTACTTCTCCTTGTGGTACTTATGCTTATAGACGTATGCCTTTTGGTTTGTGTAATGCTCTTGCTACTTTTCAAAGATGCATGTCTGCTATTTTTCATGGTTTTTGTGAAGAAATTGTGGAAGTATTCATGGACGATTTCTCCGTCTATGGAACTTCTTTTGATAATTGTTTGCACAACCTTGATAAAGTTTTACAAAGATGTGAGTAAACTAATCTTGTTCTTAATTGGGAGAAATGCCACTTTATGGTTAATGAAGGAATTGTTCTTGGACATAAAATTTCTGAAAGAGGTATTAAAGTTCATAGATCTAAAGTGGAAGCCATAGAGAAAATGACCTATCCTAGGGATGTTAAAGGTATTCGTAGTGTTCTTGGTCATGCTGGTTTTTATAGGAGGTTTATTAAAGATTTCTCTAAAATACCAAACCCTCTTACTAATCTTCTTCAAAATGTTGTACCATTTGTTTTTGGTTATGATTGTAAGGAAGCTTTTGAGACTTTAAAGAAGGCTTTAACTACTGCTCCTATTGTTCAACCACTTGATTGGAATTTACCTTTTGAAATTATGTGTGATGCTAGTGATTTTGCTGTAGGTGTTGTTCTTGGACAACGCATAGATAAGAAGTTGAATGTTATTCATTATGCTAGTAAGACTCTTGATGCTGCTCAAAAGAATTATGATACTACTGAAAAAGAGTTCTTAGTTGTAGTTTTTGCATGGGATAAGTTTAGGCCTTATATTGTTGATTCAAAGGTTACTATTCATACTGATCATGCTGCTATTAGATACCTTATGGAAAAGAAAGATGCTAAGCCTAGGCTTATTGGACGGGTGTTGCTTTTACATGAGTTTGATTTGCATATTGTGGATAGGAAGGGTGCTGAAAATCATGTTGCTAATAACTTTTCTAGATTGGAAAACATTACTTTTGATCCTATTCCTGTTAATGATAGTTTTCCAAATGAACAGTTGGCTGCAATAAAGGTAAAATCCCAATATAGTCCATGGTATGCTGATATGCTAACTTTATTGTTTCAAAGTATTTGCCTCCAACATTTACATCTCAACAAAGAAGAAAACTCTTCTATGATCTGAGGCATTATTTTTGGGATGACCCACATTTAGATAAAGAAGGAGTAGATGGTATTATGAGAAGATGTGTACGAAATCATGAACAACGTGAAATATTGAAGAAGTTCCATAGTAGTGCTTATGGAGGACATCACGCTGGAGATAGAACCGCACAAAAGGTTCTACAATCATGTTTCTATTGGCCTACCCTCTTTAAAGATGCACGTAAATTTATTTTATCTTCTGATGAATGTCAAAGAGTAGGTAATATTTCTAGACGTAATGAAATTCCTATGAGTTATTCTCTTGTTATTGAACCTTTTGATTGTTGGGGATTTGACTTTATGGGTCCTTTTCCTCCTTTGAATGGTATACTCATATTCTTGTTGTTGTTGATTATGTTACTAAGTGGGTAGAAGCTATACCTACTAAAAGTGTTGATGGTGAGACCTCTATAAAATGCTTAAAGATGTTATTTTCCCTAGGTTTGGTGTGCCTAGATATCTTATGACTGATGGAGGTTCTCATTTTATTCATGGTGGTTTTAGAAAGTCCCTTGATAAATATGATGTTAATCATAGAATTGCCTCAACTTATCATCCTCAAACTAGTGGGCAAGTAGAATTATCAAATAGAGAAATTAAATCTATCTTGCAAAACATTGTTTATAAATCTAGGAAGAATTGGTCAGATAAGTTGAATCATGCTATATGAGCTTATAGAACTGCTTATAAAAATCCTATGGGTATGTCTCCCTATAAAATGGTTTATGGAAAAGCTTGTCTGTAACATCCCTGGTTTTTGGAAAGTTCAAAAATCACTAAAATTTGAAACTTTTTGTTTTCATGTTATGCAAGACACCAAAACCCAAATGAGATGCAAGAAACAAAAGAAAACAATGCATATTTCAAATAAATTGAAATTACCAATCCAATTATACCTCTATTCCATAAACCCTAAAACCCTCTCAAATGAATTTTCTCAGATAAAGAAAACCATTTTACCTTCAACAAACTTTATTACCTAAAATGTTTCAATTAAAATATTACTTTGAAAATAGTTTATGGAAACAAAAATAAAAAGATTTATAACCCTTAATAAAATTCTAAGCCTCAAAAATAATTGGTGAGAATAAAATATTTTAATAATAACTTTAGTTGTTATTCCAAGTTTTAAACATAAAGTTGTGAAAATAAAATGCATTGCTTTGAAAATAACATAAAAGAGGACTTAGAAAACAATATTATGACTTGTGGGATTTTCCAAATTTTATTAAGCCACTTTTGTATTCATTTCATTTTTTTCTATTTTAAAAATAGCATTAAGTTACTATTAATAAATCCTTCATATCCTGAAATTATTAAATATAAAAATGGTTTAAAAATGACTTCCAAAAATAGTATTTGACATGTAACATGTCTCTGAAATTCTATTTAGACAATAACATCAATTTATTATTTTCTAAATTTTAAAATGGTATTAAGTACTATTAGTGAGTTAATTATATTTTCAAAACATAAAAGAGATGAAAACACTTTGAAATGGTTTTGGAAAATATTATTTGATCTTTATAAGGCCACTAAAATTTTATTTGACAAATAATTATATTTTATAAATTAAAAATCACATTAAGCTACTATTAAGAAATTATTCAAATTTCCAAAATTCAAAAAATAAAATATGTTGAATTGTTTTCAAAAATGGTACTGTTGGAAAGTATTTGAAATTTCAAGAATTTAGAAATTTGTTTGAGACTAATTGGAGTTTTAAATTAAAAGATACTAAAGGAAAGAGAAAACAGGAAAAAAAAAGAGGATGACGTCATGCTGACGTCACCCATCTTCAACCTTCAGTTTCCTCTCCCGAATCTGAAACTGCCGAATTCAAATCTCTTGATTACGCGAGAATTAAGCGCCCATTTGATGCACCGAGAGAGGCCCTTAAATCCCGTCTGCACCCTCTTCATTTCCCCCTTGGACACCCAGCCCGAGACCTCCCGAGGAGGAAGATATTGCTCGCCGGAGTTGCACACTGCCGCCACCGTCCTCTCCTGTTTCCGACGACACCAAGGAAAGGAACCTCCCCCTCTTCGGTCCCCTCCTCTCTCACTTCTCTTGCGCGTCTCCTTATACCCCTGTTTGATTCTTTCGAGCAGCGGAGCACCACCCCCGGCGAGAACTGAAGCAACCGCGACGCCGACCACGTCGCGCTGCGCATCCGGGAAGAAACAGAGGGCACCGTGGCCACCAAGCTCTCTGCCTCGTCAAGAAACTTAAATTTGTTCAAATTCAAATATGCTTGTTTGATGAAATTTGGCATAATTCAAATTCTACAAATCCAAAAATTGCAAATAAAATATATTTGGAAACCTTAGAATGTATACTTTCATACCCTCTGTCCCAAAATAATTTTTGGTCAAATTAAAATTGAATTTAGAATTAAGTTGTCTATCTGAGTATTTTTGACATAGATTAATTTCTATAAATATTTTCAGTATAGTTCCTTTTGCAAAATTGCTCCATTTGGTAACCTTGAACCATATAATTTATGCCCAACCATTTTGGACACCCTTGGACCATGACCATGTGTTTTGACCAAAAACCCAACATAGTGATACATCCATTTTCACCATGTCTTAGAAATTGTTTTCATCATCTATTCCTTGATGTTATGACTATTTGGATCCAAGACCAAGTCCCTATTATGTAAACCATATAAGAGACCAAGTAGTGAACCTCAAACACTAGTAATATAGTGTTCTATCTACTCCTCCATCCCCATATTCTTGCTTCAAGAATCCAACAAGTTAGCAAATGGAAAACAAGACTCAAGAAATAGAAGGTTCTTCACTTTCAACCTGGTGGAAACATGAAGAGCTACAAGGAAGATCAATGAAGAAGTTTTTAAGAGAAGACTTAGAATCCACAACAATCTGAAGCATACTCCATCAAGTGCAAGTACATGAATAAATGAAGAAGAGGACTCACCTCTCCCATTCTATCCTCTTGTCTCATTTCTCCTCTATTTTGACTTAGTGATATTTTAACATTTGTTAAATAAAACACTTAGTTGTGAACACTGTCGTGGGATAATCACGGCAGATGTTACCTGGGGTAACTGATCCTGGGGCAAGACGACACAGGCGTTTGGGAGAGGGTTTAGCTCAGAGGGAAACATGGTGCAATTCGATCTGGCAGCCGGCAATCAAAGTCGCCGAGTCTCCGATCTTGATATAATAACTCAACTCTGGGATTACACTCGATGCTCGATATCACACGATATTGCTAGGGTTCTTAGATCTCTATCTAAAACTAGACCTGGGAGTCGGTTTATAAAGCACCCGTACCCCCGGCTTATTCCCCAAGGCGCACCCTGGTTCCTACCCGGATACGGCACACAAACCCTAACTTCCCTTTACAACAACCCACAACCCGGGTCACCGGGCCTACAAACTTGGGCCTTCACAGGTTTCCTTATCCTTAGCCGGATCCTGCGCAGTGTCCTTTGGGCCGGGTTATTCCTTGGTGTATGGCCTACCGGGTTATCGTCCCCCCGTCAGTAGTCCCCAGAATAGCCTGGGCTTCATGGATCCTACTTGAAGCGCTTGCTATTCCCTGCAAAGATATCAAACATACGGGCATATAGAGGCCGGGTTAAGATGTTTTGATATTCAGCCAGGCCTCACTCCACGGTGGCCATATAATAACCCGGGTTTTTCCTCCGAACACTTTGACTCAAATTTCCAGGTCCAAATCATAATAAAAATCCCAGGATCCCATGCTCGATAATCAATCCTGATATCCCGGGGTTAACCTCCTTTTTTCTTTTATCCAGATGCCCTGCTCAATAGTTGGCGCGTATCTCGCAAAATCCACGTGAACAACCGTCACCCCATGATTTCCGGCTTCTGGCCATCGGGATAAGCTCACCCTTACTCTATAAATAACACTCAGAGGGTAACCCTAAATTCGTCACCACGCCACAACTTCCCATTTCTTTCCTTACTCCTCGCTTCCTCGCAGCACCGCCGCCAGGGGCTCGCGCACATCATCAAAGCGAAACTGCTTCCAGCTGTGCTCGCCCTCAAGCCGTCCCGCGCCGCCGCCAAGTTCCGCCATCACACCTTCATTCCTCTCGCCAAGAATCGTGAAGGGGCATTCGAGCCACGCCGCCCAACACCGTCGCTTCCAAACCTCAATCTCTTCAGTAAGCCTCTTATATCTGCCTAACTTATCCTTGCAATTTTTCCAATTTCAACCAGGATCGAATCTAGGTCAACCCGCGAACCACTCTTCTGATTACATCAAATTAGATCGATTCGACATCCACCAACTCTTTTAACCGCCTGCTATATGGTCGCAACTCATCCTCTACCAATATTAACCATCAAAACTCCTGTAGGATCGCTCGCAAACTTTCCCATCTAGATCCGTTCCTCCTCGATTTTCCGCTCTCTGCATTAACACCCAGAAAATCCTCTTTTTCCAGCTACTTTACTTGCAATAGATACATGGGCAACCACCCATCGACCCCAAATGCCTTTCCATACGTAAGTGACCTATAATTTCCACAGTTGCATTCAACACCCGGATACTTTATAATTTCCGCTCCATAGCATGATACCCGGATAATTCTCAGCTTCATACTTTCTTGACACCTTACACTCGGATACTTCAACACTCCCGGGTCTTATTTCATACGCCTATTTTCTTTTACTTTGCAGGTTGATCCCATGGCTCCCAAACGACAAGGAAAACAACCGACTCAGGCGAGAAATACCCAAACCATATCCGCCAACTGGGGACGTTCCACAACTACGAAAGCCAAGTTGGAGGAGCTAGCCGAATTAGGAACTCTCCCTTCTCAGAAGGACATTCACTGGAGGGCGCCAGGCAACGAGACCCGGCCCACACCCACAGACAGCGAGGTAATCTGCTTCGTAGAGCACGTGACCCGGGGATTCCGTCCTCCGGGTCACCCTTTCTTTAGGGAGGTCTTAGATCACTATGGACTCTGAATGTTCGACATAGGGCCTAACTCTATGTTGAACATCACCCACTTCATCGTTCTCTCTGAGTCGTACTTGTGCATGCCGCCGAGTTTAACTCTCTTCGTTGAGTTATTCCAATGCAAGCCATGCCGCGAAAGCGGCGACGGAGCGCTCCTAATCTGTGGCGGGGTATCCATCCAGCGCCGCAGGAATTCTCTGATGCCAGCCCTCAACCTACACTCCCACGTCAAACACTGGCAACTGTCCTTCTTTTATTGCCGCGACACTTCCCCTGACAGTGAAAAGAAGCTGCCGGGTTACTCAGAGACTCCCCTCGAGCCCTCCGAGTCTTTCAGTGCCTTTGCATCAGATTCGGACAGGGAGACAATCCTTCCCTTGCTAACCAAGATAGCCATTCTCTCAGCCCAAGGCCTCCTCGGGCTCAATTTAATAAAAACATGGGTTGATTTTCGGATCCAACCCAACTCCGTTCGCACCAAACTGATGTGCGAGTACTCGGGGCACACCACAGATACGCTCCGATACTCCACCAAAAGCTTTGCAGCCGGCGATACTAACAAGACCATCAAGGGCTTCTTAACGGAGAAGCTGGAGGTGATAAAGGGCATCACCGGGTTACCCCCGTTTACTCGGGACAACCCGGCTCCAGCGGTAATACCTGATATCCATAACTTACTTCCGTATCTTGACTCGATACAGCTTCCAACCCTTAGTCTCATTCCTTTGTCTTAGGCTGATGACCCTTTCTGGAGAGTTGAACCCTTCCCCCCTTCCAGGGACCCGGAAGACGAGGACGAGCCGGCCGATGGTAGTGAAGGTATTTGCACAGGATCTGTATATTTTTACTTGTATTACTTCCCTTTCGTTTATCTTTTCTCCAACTAACACACACCCGATTCGCAGGACTGGAGGACGAAGGTGAGGCCAACGAGGATGACCCGGAGGCAACTGAATCAGACCAAGAAGCAACAGTCGGAGCCAAAAGGAAAACCAGAGGAGCCGTGTCCAAGGTTCCTTTTTCCTCGTTATCCTCTGAACCTTACTCCTTTGACGCCATGCGACGACTTAACCATCAATTATCAAATTCGTCGTGCTTGAAGGACTCCTCCCCAGCCAAACGCAGAGTAACTCGGAGCTCCCCGGGTGAAGATCCCCTTAACCCGGGCATCTCTATTTCCTCGGTTCCTCGTGGCGGCGCTCCTCCGCCTCGTCCTTCCGACTCTCCTCAACGCCACCCTTCTCCTAACCATCCACGTGCCGGGCAATTCCGGGTCCCGTTGGTAGTTCCCGTGGCGACCTCATCTGCTTCTAGCGGCGAGCTCCCGCCTGATTATACCGTGAACGCCGGGTAAGTTTACGCTACATGATTTCCTTTTATGCTTAACAAGTTTCCACTCAAGCCACCATCATCACTAATAACCGCTTTTTCTCATCTTTCTTTTAGCGCTCAAGCCGTCGTCAGTGACCCGGAAAATATAGAAGCAGATAACCATCAGGCGGAGAAACCGACTGACCATGCGGACGCCGCGACTGGTAATGATACAACGAATAACCAGGAACAAGGCCCTCTGAACAACCCACTTCCCCGAGCTGCCGGATCTCCTTCCTCATCGGAACCAGTGGACGAGGAGATCGAAGTTCTAGATACAAGGATGAGTTCTCCCAACCCGGCCACCCAAACTGTCCGGGTCTCAACTCCAAGGGCGGGGAGAGCCCCCCACCAAACGACCAAGCTGTCGGCTCTTCCGGTGCTCGATCCGAGGAACTGACCTTTACCCAGATGCTAGAAACCCTTCGCACTTTAAGGTCTAATGAAGAGAACATCTTGGGAGCTTTGATAGCCAAACACGAGGTAAATCCGACTAATATTGCTTATACCTTTATCCAGTCCCCAAGTTCCGAGTGAATTGATTCATAATTTACTTGGGACTTTATTATACAAGCGACTGATAACTTATTCCTCTACCCAACTGATCCTTTGTTTGCATGCATGCAGGCTTTCGTAACTCAATCCGAGGAAAAACTGGCGGGCGCCACCAAGCTCATCGAAAAGGAGGTAGCTTTACGTGAGGCGGCCGAGGCCGAGTCTAGGAGGAATAAGTTGATAATGAGAAAATATAGGAAAAGGGCTCACCGAGCAGAAGATGACCTAACAAGCCTTTCCGTCCAAATATCGGACACATATCGTGCTTTACTTGGTACGTTTCCTCCTCCGATTTATCTTTTTGATAGATAGCAACAGTTTCCCGACTTATGTCTCCATTTCCTCAGGCCCGGACGAAACCATGCCGGAAGAGGATGACATAGCCAAGCTGAAAACCATGAATAGCGCTATCCGGCGACTATGTGCCGGAACCAGATGGATCCTTGATGAGTTGCGGTGGCCGGGCAGAGGACATGTTGATCTGAAGAGGCTGCTGGACGCCTTATCCACTGTTCCCGAGTGGATTCGGCACTGGAAGCGCTCGTCTTGCCAGGTTGGAGTGACCCGGGGGCTTGCACTTGCCAAAGCTTATCTCCCCAAGCTCGAGCTAGCGAGGATTATGGGCGGCTTCCCAGAGTTCAAGCTTGACGGATCCAAGTTTTCGGTAAAGGATTTTCAGGCCGTCCAGAAGGAGGTCCGTTACCCGGCCAGCGTAATTGCTGATGAACTGGACGTTAATATACTTGTTCCAGCATATGATTCTGCCGGTAAAGTAATTAAGTCGGATCTTCCTGAGCCGTATGACATGCTGGCTCGGTGGAAAGAGGAAGCTGCTGCGATAAGGGCGGAGGCTGCCAAGAAGCAAGCTGAAGCCGGCTCTGCTCCTGCTACCTCAACACCAGTCGCTCCGCCCCCTGCAGGGGCTGGTACTGCTGACCCGGGTGCTGCTGCTACCACCAATGATGGCAAGGGTAAGGCCAAGATGAACGCCGAGTGATATATGGTTTCTAATGCCTCTTCTTAAGCGCCAGTCGGTCAACATACTTTGTGAAACAGTTTTATTTTGGGTGGTGCACCTATGCACCTTTGATATTTTTTCACCAGGATTTTTGTAATGCACGCTAAGGCCTTGATATACTCGATGCCTGTTCCGGCCTTTTTAAGTTTATCCATTATCAAGCTCATCTGTTCTCGATATCTGGTTTTATTTATTGTTCCTTTTGTGAAAACTCAATTTCCGGGTTTCATGGGTATTGACAAGCGGATTTTGCTTCGAAGTCCCCAAGTCCCCAAGACTCGGATATTTGGGTTTTTGCAATTATACAAGTAAGCCACTTTTTCTCTTTTCAAGATTTCAAGCCACCGAGCCCGGATCGCCGAGTCTAGGACACTTGATCTTGAAAAGGGAACAAACTGCCTACTGCTAATTTCACAAAGATCCCTGAGTTGTTTCACATAGGTTTTGAAGTTATGCTTAACTAGTCATCAACCCGTGCGTCCGTACGGGCTAGTCATTTTGCAAACAATCATCATTTAACCTTTGCTTTGTAATATTGGGTTTTGTATTCACTTACTGAATTTCCTACCACCCTTACATATCAAGTTTAGGTATAGATATTTAACTATTTTCACTTATAGAGTATATCATTGTACATATATTGAATGTAGATTAGTCTTTAATTCGGATTTCCAAACATTTAATTGTTTTTATTTTTTTCCTTTCAAATATTTAATTATATTATATTTCAGGTGCATCACTGCATAGTTCATATTCACTCATTTTAATTTTTAATCCTGGATTTTCAATAAAAATAAAATATAGATTTGAATTGTACAAATGGAAATACCAAGAAATATACAAATAAACTTGGATGAGGTAAAATATGGACCCAATTATGGCCGATAGATATGGAAACATTTTTCATTTGTTTGTTGCAAAATGTTACTGCCCCAAAAGAGCAGTTAAGACAGCCAGTATGGGCGATAGCTTTTCAATATATATGCAACATGGAGATACACATCTTCATTTATTTTGGAACAAAAGCACACTCCTTTTCAACACGTCCAAGCCACATTTTTTTTTAATATTACCAGTTCGTCTCAATGCCTACCGGTTCGAGCGAGGGCCTGACCTGTCATTGGGTATAAGGTGAACCTTTGTAGCATATAGCATGGAGCAGGGTCAACATCATGAAGAACTCGTATCTTCTGTGTAATGTGTATGCCATAATTAGAGCAACAAAAAATATTACTTACGTACACGTAGGGCTTCAGCTGCTTCATAAGATGCCTCGACCGCCATGGAGTCAAGAGCCATGTGGCATTGCACCATGAGGCTTAACTCTTGAATCTTTGCTAAATGCAAACTTGACAAAGGGGAAAACCAACTTGAATTCATAATTTGGAGGATGATAATAAAGAGTGACATTAGTAGCAGAAAAGTCAGAATAAGTCCTGGATTTAGTCTAAACAACACCATTCGACACATGACTATGGGAAGTGAATTCTAACAAAAAAATGTGGACATGAGTAAAACCTACTGTAGATGATATCAAGTGTGCCTCCGCTTGCCGCCGGACGCCATGTTACGCTGCCATCAGTTACACGCTGCCGGCCGCTATCCATCCTCGCCTCCTTGTTGTTTTTAATAGTGAACTGATCTAGGGGGTACCGGGAAGCTCGGAGGACTCCTGTTTGATGGACGACTACAACAAAAGTCATATTTGGATCAACCTGCAAGTAGGACATCTTCTCCAATATACATTAGCCATCGTGAAATTTTATTTTCTTATAAAAATATATAAAAAAGTAAGATTGCAGCATGGTCGAAATTACTACTTGAGAATCTAAAAAATAGAGCTGGAAAATATTCAATGTTTAGAAAAAAAAATTTATAAGAAAGAAGTTAGTACGGACCATGAACTGAATATATGAATTATTTTTCACCAGTTCCAACTTCATGCCCGCAATACCTCTATCATCACCAGCCGCCGTTGATACCGATATCAACTAAAGAAAATTGACATGGTATCTAAGATGAAATTAGATTCCATCGCTCATGACTTCAAGAGTAAATAAACTACGGGAATAAATAAGAGAATTATCCTATACCGTCCAGAAATATGCCGTTGAAGTTATCGGGCTTGGGGATCCGTGGGGAGATTACTAAATAGGAGAGATAAACATAGGAGAGACGATGGAGGGCAATCATCGGCACCAATACCTGGTTTCCTAGTTGGATACTTGGATCGGCAATATCGTCCGGCCACTGCTACCCGGTTTCCGTGCACACTCAAACTCATCACCACTGGAATCTCCACGCGTATGCAGATGTAAGGGCTGAGAGCTGAGTAGAATAAAAAAAATACTTTCCTTTATATGCCGGAAGTTTAATCTGTTCAATTTCGCAAGTCGGTGGAAAAAAGAACATGTAAACTTAGAACTTCAGATGGTTACGTCTCGTGGATTGTTTTGGTTCTCCATGCATGTACGGTACTGGTTTGCTAGTCACGTGTCCCACACGGCTGATGCAAACGGTAAATTGTATCTAATATCCCAACTACTTCTTAATATATTTAATTCCAAGAGTCCAGATGATAACGGTGTCGTTACTTTTTTTTATGCATGATCGCATCACATGTACATGTACGACTTATGTCAAGTGTCGTGTCAGATTACTTATTATGGTCTACGTAACTTTTTTCAAACGGTTGATCCTAACCATAAATCTAACATCTAACGGCTTAATTAATCTTGATGATGTGGATTAACGTGGAGGCTTTAACGGTGCCTCCAATTAGTAAATATAAGATAGTCGTTGAGTTTCCAGCTATTCAGCCTTGTACTCTGCATAACTTGTGGTTTAGATGACCCTTTTGACTATCTTGTACTGTAAGCCGGCTTTCGCGTGGATACCATGTTGTTACATCCATACGAAGACGTAGCCAGCCAATCCCCGTCGGGTTTCATGACTAACTGCCATCGTAAGCGAACAAATCATGCCACTTTAATGCGAGTCACATCGAGCTTAAGTAAGAATAGCCAAGAAATTTGGACTTCTTTGTCCGGTTATAAGATTGTAGCCGTACTCGTTTGCAAGTAATCGGCCCTTATAACTCATAGGCATCATGGCCGGGTCTTTGAGTTTGTAACTGTGCTATTCAAGCGACCAGCCCCCAAGACCTAGATATACGCATCGTACTGAGAGTACATAACCTGATAACAACCATCTCTTTTCTTGATAACCATCTCTTTACTTGATATGAAAAATCTAGGTCAGCAAGCCGCCTCATTAAAAACCCGTCCAGTCCCCAAAGGTACCCTGGATAGGAAAAGAGTACGTCTGAAAACCTGCTGCCTATTACATCGTGCAATTCCACTTGCCAATATAGTCTTTACTAAGTATAATATGGACGTAGCTGAGCCACGTTCCATGGTCTATCTCTTTCTTGCATAGATGAAGTGGTGTGTGCGGTGTCGTTGACTGTAGCCGACTCTTCCCTTGCATCTATCAAGTAATATGATCCGTTATGCAGATTCCGGCTTATGATAAATGGTCCTTCCCATGGTGGTGATAATTTGTGTTTTCCTTCGCTTGACTGTACCAGGCGCAGAACCAAGTCTCCTTCCTGGAATACCCGGGTTTTCATGCGCCGGCTATGATACCTCCGTAGATCTTGCTGATATATGGCTGATCTTTCCAGTGCTTGTTCTCTTTGCTCTTCTAACATATCTACGGCGTCCTGCCGGGTTTTTTCGTTCTCTATTTCGACGTAAGCTGATACTCGCGGTGAATCGTGAATAATGTCACTCGGTAACACTGCTTCCGCACCGTAGACCATGAAGAAGGGTGTCATCTGAGTTGGTCTGTTAGGTGTAGTGTTGATACCCCAAACCACAGAAGGAAGTTCTTCGACCCATGCACCAGCAGCCCTGACACAGGGAACTCGCAATCGTGGTTTTAATCCGCGAAGCAATTCTTGGTTTGCCCTCTCCACTTGTCCATTGGCCTGCGGATGAGCCACCGATGCAACATCGAGCCGGATTCCATTGTTGCCACAGAACTTCTCCATCTCACCAAGGGACATGTTGGTTCCATTGTCGGTAATTATGCTGTGGGGATACCCGAACCGGTAGATAATCCTTTTCAGGAACTTGACTGCTGTAGCTGCTTCGCAATTAGTAACTGGCATAACCTCAACCCACTTGGTAAACTTATCAATAGCCACCAAAAGATGTGTCTTCTTGCACGGTGACATATGAAAGGGGCCAACCATGTCCATACCCCAGACAGCAAACGGCCAAGTTAACGGGATAGTCCGCAACTCCATAGCCGGCACATGGGTTTGGCGAGCGTACCTTTGACATCCGTCACACCTTGCTACCAATCGTCCCGCATCCGCTAGGGCCGTGAGACAGAAAAACCCGTGTCGATAAGCTTTAGCCACAAGAGACCTTGTGGACGCATGATGTCCACAGTCGCCTTCATGGATTTCCTTGAGAATCTGTCTGCCTTCTTCCGGCGCTACGCAGCGCAAAAAGACTCCTGATGCGCTTCTCTTGTACAATTCCCCATTGATGATAGAATATCCCTTTGCTCGCCTCAAAATTTGCCTTGCTAATACCTCCTGTTGTGGTAACTCGCCTCGTGACAGGTAGGCCAAAAACGGTTCTGTCCACTCGGGAATAGTGCGTACAGTGGCCACGAATCCTGAATCCGGGTTTTGATTTGCCAATTCCTCCTCTGACTCGATTTTAACTGATGGTCGCCATAATTCGTCCAGGAAAACGTTAGGCGGAACCGGCTCTCTGCGCGAGCCGAGTCTGGCGAGGGCGTCGGCTGCCTCATTCTTTCTTCTGTCTATATGCTCCACCTCATACCCGGAAAAACATCCTGCAACCCTATCAACTTCCCTGCGGTATGCTGCCATAGTTGCGTCCTTTCTATCCCACGTTCCTGACACCTGCTGTACCACAAGGTCCGAATCTCCGAAGCATCGTATCCTCTTGATGTTCATCTCTTTGGCTACCTTTAAGCCATGCAATAGGGCCTCATACTCGGCCACGTTGTTGGAACAGTCGAAGTGAATTTGTAGTACGTAACTCAATTTGTCTCCTTTGGGTGATGTTAGCACCACCCCAGCTCCTGATCCCTCGTACTGCTTTGATCCATCGAAGTGCATGATCCATGACTCGGAATTTGGAACCGTTGTAGTCATGCCTGTATGTGTCCAGTCGTTAACGAAATCGATTAAAGCTTGAGATTTGATTGCTGACCTGGGTTCGTAGTTGATGTGATAATCCCCCATCTCTATCGCCCATTTGGCTATTCTTCCCGTCGCGTCCGAGTTTCTGATGATATCCGACATTGGTATTGAACTAACCACTGTTATGGGATGTTCTTGGAAATACGGCTTCAGCTTCCGGCTGGCCATAAAGACCCCGAACACCAACTTTTGCCAATGTGGATAGCGCTGCTTTGCTTCTGATAATACCTCGCTGACGTAATAAACCGGCCTCTGAACCGGGTATCCTTTCCCATCCTCTTGGCGTTCCACAACAACTACTGCGCTGACGGCTCAGGGGCTAGCTGCCACATATAGTAACATAGGCTCTTTAGGACCCGGCGCCGCTAGTACTGGTGCTTCAGATAACTGCTTCTTTAGTGCCTCAAATGCCTCGTCCGCCTCTTTATCCCACACGAACTTATCTGATTTCCGCAAGAGCCGGTACAAGGGTATTGCTTTTTCTCCGAGTCTGGATATGAATCGGCTCAAGGCTGCTACGCAGCCCGTGAGCTTTTGAACATGCTTCAAATTTTCCGGTTTTTTCAGACTCTGGATGGCCTTGATTTTATCCGGGTTTGCCTCGATTCCTCTCTCGGAAACTATGAAGCCGAGTAATTTCCCAGCTGGAACTCCAAACACGCACTTTGTCGGGTTAAGCTTCATCTGGTACCTCCTCAAGTTTTTGAACGTCTCCTTTAGATCATCGATAAATGTCTCCGCCTTCCTGGTCTTGATGACCACATCATCCACATAGGCATGGACGTTACGTCCGATTTGGTCCTTGAAGCACTTTTGAATACACCGTTGGTAAGTTGCGCCAGCGTTCTTCAACCCAAACGTCATAGTTTTATAACAAAAGGCCCCAAAAGGGGTTATGAATGATGTTTTCTCCCAATCTTCCCTTTTGAGCTTAATCTGATGATACCCGGAATATGCGTCCAGGAAGCATAACAGATCGCTTCCAGCTACTGCGTCTATAATCTGATCTATCCTTGGTAGCGCGAACGGATCCTTTGGGCAATGTTTGTTGAGACTCGTAAAATCAATGCACATCCTCCACTCATTGGTTTTTTTCATCACTAGAACCGGGTTAGCCAACCAATCCGGGTGAAATACTTCCATGATAAAGCCGGCTGCCAATAGCCGAGCGATCTCTTCGCCTATAGCCTTCCTTCTTTCCTCATTCATTTTCCTCAAACCTTGCTTCACGGGCCTGGACTTGGGATCCACATGCAAACTGTGCTCAGCCAGTTCTGTAGGGATACCCGGCATGTCGCTAGGTGTCCAGGCAAACACATCTGCATTCGAACGAATAAACTCCACGAGCGCTTCCTCCTGCTCTTTTCCCAAGTTAGACCCTATGGTAAACTGTTTAGTGGAATCCCCTTCGACAAAATCTATCTTCTTGGTGTCTTGCGCTGCCTTGAATTTTGCTCTCTCATCCTCGGTATTCGGCTTTTTCAAGGTTGTTCTATCGTCCGGATTTACTTGAGACCGGTAATATTCGAGTTCTTCCTTTCTGCATGCTTGCTCGGCCATAACCGAATCTCCTTCGTCGCACTCGGCCGCTATATCCCGGTTCCCATGTATAGTGATGGTCCGTTTAGGACCCGGGATTTTCAGCTGCAAGTACACGTAGCACGGCCTAGCCATGAATTGGGCGTAAGCCGGCCTCCCAAACAGCGCGTGGTAAGGACTGCGCAATTTGACCACCTCGAACGTGAGCCACTCAACTCGATAATTATCCGTCGATTCTCCAAAAGCAACTTCCAAGGTGATCCTTCCCTCGGGGCTCGCCGAGTGACCTGGCACGATCCCATGAAAGATTGTCGAACTTTTTTGTAACTGAGACTCTTTGAGACTCATCCGTAAGAAGGTTTCCCAATAAAGGATGTTGATGCTGCTTCCACCGTCCATCAGGACCCTCTTCAATTCGTAACCATTAACCTGTGGAGAAACCACCAATGCCAAGACTCCTGGACGCTCTACTTTCTCCGGATGGTCTTTTCTACTCCACGTTACCTCTTGTTCCGCCCATCTGAGATATCCCGGCGCGGCCAACGAAACCGAGTTTGCCGCTTGCTTTAATGTCTCCTTGTTCCTGCTGGAAGTTCCTGTAGTATGCACATGATATTGTCCTCTTAAATTAGTCGTTCGTACCGTGCCGATGAAGATGTTGATCCGGCCGATCGTTACGACGGATCCGGTTTCGAGGTGATCCGACTCCGGCCCCCAGCCGGAATCGTCCACCATCTTTTCTCCTTCGTGGTCGATGCAGATTTCGCCGATGACAAGATTCTCCATGCCCTTCCGAGCTTCTCCCGTGATGTAAACACCTTTGGACGCAGGCCCCACGGTGGGCGCCAACTGTCGTGGGATAATCACGGCAGATGTTACCTGGGGTAACTGATCCTGGGGCAAGACGACACAGGCATTTGGGAGAGGGTTTAGCTCAGAGGGAAACATGGTGCAATTCGATCTGGCAGCCGACAATCAAAGTCGCCGAGTCTCCGATCTTGATATAATAACTCAACTCTGGGATTACACTCGATGCTCGATATCACACGATATTGCTAGGGTTCTTAGATCTCTATCTAAAACTAGACCTGGGAGTCGGTTTATAAAGCACCCGTACCCCCGGCTTATTCCCCAAGGCGCACCCTGGTTCCTACCCGGATACGGCACACAAACCCTAACTTCCCTTTACAACAACCCACAACCCGGGTCACCGGGCCTACAAACTTGGGCCTTCACAGGTTTCCTTATCCTTAGCCGGATCCTGCGCAGTGTCCTTTGGGCCGGGTTATTCCTTGGTGTATGGCCTACCGGGTTATCGTCCCCCCGTCAACACCACTTGGAAAACAACTAGTGAGAAAAACATGAAGACTATCAAGACCAAGAGAAGCACCACACCAAGGAAGGAAACAACTTAGATGGCATGATGATGATCTTCAAGAAGGCAATCACATGAGGTCTACAAGCAATCCATACAAGTTGAAGAATAACAAGTTATTTTTGTCCAACCATTGACCCAAATGGAAAACCAAGACTGAGTAATATTTTCCCTTTGATGATGAAGTTAGTAGACCTACCCTAACCACAATGGAAAATACTAACATAGTCACTCAAATATTTTTGAAGGTGAATATGACCAAGTGTTTACATGTATTACTTTAGTTGAAGAAGTAATATGTTTATTCTTAGTGAACTCTTGGAACTTCCTCGACAAGTATGGTTATAATAAAGTTAGATCACATCAAACTCAACCTAGTCCTTCCCAAGTAAACCATTGGAATTTCCTTAACAAGTATGAGACCATTAGAGAATGAATCTTTCAACTCAAACCTAGACCTTGTCCTAGCCCACTAGGTTAAACTCCTTTGGCTATGTTATTGCTTTGTATGATCTCTTCACTTGTATGTTTGCTTAATAGTATGTTTGTTTATTGTGTTTTCAATGAGTAGATTGTACGGAGAGCAACGATCCTTTGTGAAGAGAGTGTAATATCTTCACCAACTTCAACAAGGCAAGTAACACATCATCAACTACCCATTATTTTCCTATATGCATTAGTTGATTTTTGAGTAGTATGCATTGATAGGGAATTTTACCAAGTTATATTATGCTATGCTATTATCCTAGTAGTGTGTAGCCATCTCTTTTATCCTTGTTATTTATAGCCTTAGAACTTGATAAATGCTATGCAAATGTGACAAATGATTTTACTTGATGTTGTGGAAAAATTCTAAGTAACAACTTCAATGAACCACCTGGGTGGATTTGGTTGTTTGGCTGATGAGAGTTGAGTGTCTCCCCGAGGGGTTGTTCACTTGAGGAATGCCACCCTGGAACAAAGTGATTATGATGTTCCCCAAGTTTAGATTGCTTCCAGTGCAGCCTTTAGTCATATGGGCTCTGTCTTGATCAACTAAGTTGTGAGGGTTCAGCCCGGGCTTGACAAGCAGATGTAGCATAATTATAGGTGGAACGGGTCTTGCCATTGGGTTGGATTCTTGCTTCTGAAAGATCTCGTCTCGATTCTTCTCCTTTCCTTAATGCACTCAGGGTGTATAGGATGTTTGGGTTGAGTTGGGTCTGAAGGTGAAAGTGCACAAGCTCTGCAGAGTCAACAAACTAAGATCTTAGCCGTGTCCCCGGTTATGGACAACTATGAGCAGCTGGACAAGGAAGGACGGAAGAATCACATCACCATTTTCAATAATTAAAATTTTGACCAAGTGATCAGTAATTGTGGTGCTTGGATATTAATCCAATGTTGCCACCCTTTGAAAAGAAAAGTTTGTTTTACAAAAGTGATAGGAGAAAACTGGCTTTATGCAAACTTAGCCAAAACTCCACTCAGCCAAATAAGCATGTAGTATAAGTCTTGCCATTTATATCCACCATAGTGTTACTTGCCAATACATTAAATTGTATTGACTCCCTTGTGGCTGCATATTCCATATTGCAGATGTTTCAAAAGACGAGTGAGGATTTCGTTTAGGATCTCGAGACTATCGCCAACATGTTTTGCCGGTGGCACATGAAGAAGATGGGCTCAATGTTGTACTATGGTTTCTGCTGTAATTCTTTGTTTTCTGCTAGTCTTCTAAGACTATGCAAGTTGTAATACTATTTTGTAAAGACTGGATCATGCGATGTAATAGAATTTGATGCATTTGCATGGTATTTCATTTTGTACTGTGGTGCTAGCAGTTGATCCAGGGACTAGCACACTAACACATGTATTTCACTTTTGCTAAAAAGTGGGATGCTACATTGTCACTTGCCTTTGGAATTAGAACACAAAGCTTATTGGGCAGTGAAAGAATTAAATAAAGATAAACTTGCTGGTAAGAAAAGAATGCTTGATTTGAATCATTTAGATGAATGGAGATGTGAAGCTTATGAAAATGCCAAGCTCTTTAAAGAGAAAGTTAAAAAATGGCATGATAAAAGAATCCTTAAAAGAGAGTTTCAAGTTGGTGAGAAAGTTCTATTGTATTGGTCTCGTCTTAGATTTTTTGCAGGAAAATTACTCTCACGATGGGAAGGACCTTATATTTTTGAAGAAGTGTATCGTTCGGGTGCAATCAAATTGCTTCCCTCAAAGATAACACTACACAAGTGGTAAATGGACAAAGACTCAAACATTATATTTCTGGGATTCCTATGATGAAGATGTTGATGTTATTGAAGTAATGACTCCGAAGAAGTTCATTAGGGGGGAGATTCCAGAATCTGGAGAGCCTGTTTTGGAATTGGTAACAATTCTGTTAAGAAAAAGTTTGTGAAATACCTTTTCATGTATAAATTATCAGTTTTTGGGAAATATAAAAAATACCAAGCCGAAGAGGAGTTGGAGAAGGTTCCCGGAGGCACCACACCATGAGGGGGAGCGGGCCCACCCTTGGCCGCGCCACCTTATGGTATGGGCACCTCGTAGCCCCTCTCCAACTCGTTTTCGACCTGGACTTTCCTTTCGTTATGCATATTTTTTCTATATAACCCCCCGGACCTCCCGAGGTTCGTATATCATTTTCTCGTTGTGTTTCTGTTTCGAGTTGTTTCTGCCAAGATCTGTTTTCAGTTTTAGAAGCATCATGGTCTCCACCAACAACAACAAGGGGAAGGGACCGAAGTAAGATGATCACCAAGACCGTTGTCCGGAGGAGGAGATCGAGAGTGGAGCTGAAGGATATGTAGAAGAAAACCCACGAGTGCATCCACGCGCCACCATTGCAAGCATTGGAGTAGTTGCAAAACCTCGCAAGCAAACGACGAGGATGAGCACCGGAGGGAAGGCCCCACGTCATTACTTAGCTTCAACGACACCCCTTTCAGGCATAAAGAAACCTTTCCGTACTTTAATTCATGAGTATCAATCTAGGAGGGTACCCGAAGCAGATTTGCCTTGTTGCCGGGATATGGATCATTCTAACCGTGCAGATGAAGGAATCTCTCAACCTAAGGAAGATTGGGGGGAAATCTTGGTGGCTGGGATTCACAGTCTGGCAGGCATGCAAACCGTATTGATCACAATACGGAGGTGATGTGTATGCTTATGTTCGTAATTGAAGACCGGAAGAAATAAACTGATAAGCTCATCGAGAAGGATTCACCACCACCACCAAAGAATTGATTCGTCATTGGTATTGGAATCCCCTTGGCTTGTTCTAAGCTTGGGAGAGTGTCGCGGTATCACCTTTATCTTTCGCCCTTTTTACCTTTTAGTAGAGTCACTTCATGAGTAGAGGAAATATCATATAGGATGGTTTGTAGTATGGAAGGGTTGCTACTTAGTTGGTGATGCTTGCAGAGTTGATTAAGTCGTTGGAAACCCCAAGAGGAGGGTGTGATGAGCAAGCGGCAAGAATTTCCCTCGGTTAAGAACCAAAGTTATCAATCCAGTAGAAGGAAGAGGATCTCAGGAAGGTTGATGCCACTTACGGTGGTGCTGGCGCTTCACCGGTGTCAGCAACAACGTGGAACCTGCACACAACACAACCAAAATACTTTGTCCCAATGGTACAGTGAGGTTGTCAATCTCACCGGTCTTGCTAAAAACAAAGATTAGACGTATAGTGTGGAAAATGATGTATGGTTGCAGTAAGTAAAGAAAGCAGGAAATAGTTGTGGTTTGTTTAACAGTCTGGAAAATGGACCGGGGTTCATAGGTTCACTAGTGGTGTCTCTCCATAAAAGATAGCATGCTGGGTGAACAAATTACAGCTGGGAAATTGCCAAATAGAGGTTGCACCGTAGTGCACATATATGACATGAAAACTACTATGATATTTAGTGCATGCATTACAACAATATACATAGACCGGCATCCATCTACATCTATGACTAATAATCCACCCTCAAGTTATCATCCGAACCCCCTTAGGTATTAAGTTGCAAGCAACAAATAATTGCATTAAACAAAGTGTGTAATGTAAGCAATGATTATGCACGCAAGCACTCTCACCGCTGTTTTCTCCCTAATGGCAACAACACATCCCCCCTTCACGTTTCTGTCACTAGAGCAAGGTGGTGGGGAGGCATGAACTCACTATCGAGCATAAATACTCCCTCTTGGAGTCACTAGCAACTACTTGGCTAGAGAAACCACTAGCAACGGAAAGCATGCAAGATCACAAATAGCATACGCAAATAAAGACTATAATCAACTTGGCATAAGTTCAATATTCATCGGATCCCAGCAAACATAACATATAGAATTACATATTGCCTCACGAAGAGTATCTCAAATAAAGGATCATGAATAATAATTCAAAGAAAGGTAGATGTTTGTTTTAGGTATAGAGAAAGCATGGAAAAGTGATATTTTGCTAGTCCTTAAGAGTGGGGCAAAACATAAATGCCAGGACACCTTCAAAGTTCATGAGGAAGACTAGAAAAAATAATTTAAGAACACATAATATCACATTATGAAGTAATTATTGATGCTTATGGGACAAATGCATATAGAACTCAGAATGGCAAAAATGCTCTCTCAACTGTGCATAAAGTTAGAAGATGGAGACTCAACATAAGAGTAAAAGAAAGGCCCTTCGCAGAGGGAAGCAGGGATCACTCATGTGCTAGAGCTTTTATTTTATTAAACAGAGGTATTAAAAGTTTGACACTGAGTGTCTATATTTTGGGAGATGTATGCTAATGTCAACGAATGGTAAACAGAAAATACAGTACGTCATAAGCCAACTGGATTCACAAGAGCGGCTCCCATGGTGAAGGACGCAACTGGTGTAGAAGGTCATCCCTCTTTCTCTTTTGTTTACACAATTATGCTTTGACTAATAAATCAGGGGCAAAAATAGTGAAGAGAATTTGTTTGCATTAATTTGGGGCTGGGCACCCCGCTGCCAGCTCTTTTATCATTTGGATAAGCGGATGAAGACACTAGTCCAGGGTGTGAAATCCAATCAACAAGTGAGATAAACTCTATTTACGTCCTCATGAGCAAAAACAGGAACATAAAACAGGAGCAATTTTGAAGGTTTTAAAGGTAACACATGAGCAATTTACTTGGAGTGGCAGTTAAATACCACATATAGGTAGGTATGGTGTACACAATGGGAAAAACTTTGGTTTAAGGGAGTTTGGATGCACGAGTAGATCTCATACTCAGTACAAGTGGAGGCTAGCAAAAGACTGGGAGCGACAAATCAAGAGAGCATAGGAGCCATAATCATGCATAGCGACATAAGCATCATTAATTAAAACATAAGCAGTATCACAAGTTCAAAAACTAAGTGGTCATGGAGGCTATTCGTGAATGTTTTGTAGTCATAAACATGGTGTGAGCATGCGCCAAGTCAACCAAATAAAACATTCGAAAGAGAATACCATATATTGATGCTTTACTATGACAAGAACAACTCATGAATCTTTCAATACATATTAAACACTCTCAGCTATTTGAGGCTAATCATGCTACTCAATAACCACAAGGCTATAAAACTAAAATAACATTTACATGGCATGAAAAAGTTCTACCCACAGTCTATACAAGCTTCTACTAGTACTGTTATAAATTCTACTTCAAGCAACAGTTTCTTTCTCCCAACAAGCACCATACAAAACATGCTTTAAAAAAATACTATTTATGATACAACAGGCAAACATGAGAGTAATCACATAACACTACTAAAACTAACAGCTCTAGTAAGAGATGCATGCAAAATAGGAGCTAAATAAATGCAGCAGCTAGACAGAGATTAAGAATACAAAGTATTCTCATGAAAAAGCGGAGTGTGTCACTCTCCAATAAAAGAATGCTGGGGTCCAACCAAGATTATTGAAAAAGTAAAAACAAACTGAAATAAAGACAAAAACAAAAGACCCTCCAAGTAAAGCACATATGATGCGACCGAATAAAAATATAGTTTCACTAGAAGTGACCTAATAATTTGTTGATGAAGAAGGGGATGCCTTGGGCATCCCCAAGCTTAGACGCTTGAGTATTCTTGGAATTTGCTGGGATGTACCACCGGGGCATCCCCAAGCTTAGGCTTTTCACTCTTCTTGGTCACATCATATCATCCTCTTCTCTTGACCCTTGAAAACTTCCTTCACACCAAAATTCTCACAGTCTTCATTAGCAAAGTTAGTGCAATTGAAATAATAAATTCACATGGTTAAGTTTAAACACAAGTCTAACACTTAAAAACACATTAGCTACTGTAACAACTTCTTTTAAATCTCTTTTTCTCAAAATAACACCAATAGAAAGAGATTAAGATGCAAATGCGATAAATGGCAGTAATCTGTCAAAACAGAACAGCAGGTAAAGATCGATTTTTTCAAAAATCTTATGTTGTCAAATCAAAAAGTGGTCAACTAAGAAAATTTGCGTATATAACTCAGGACTAATAACAAAAAAACTCAGGTCATTTTGAATTTTCTGTGATTTTTTACGGAATTAAAAGTGGACAGCAGAAATCTGTTTCCTACGCAGAAATCCGAAAGATAGCCTCAGCTTTCCATTAGAGGCTTTACTTGGATCAACAAAAACTCAAAAGAAAAGATACATCAGAGTTGCTAAGGAAATAGATAACACCCAGTTGCAAAGCACACCAAAGAAAACAAAGGAAAACGGGTTCAAAACGGCGAAATAACGGGTTGTCTCCCAGTAGCGCTTTTCTTTAACGCCTTTCAGCTAGGCATAAAAGGGCAACTCAAGTATTTTGAAGTGAAGAAGCATCCTCTAAAACTTCCTCTAAACCATTATTTGCAGCAATAGGCACTCTAGATGTTTTTGAAGATTCAACATGAAGGTCACTCTTAGTCTCATTAATTGTTTTAGCAATTTTTAGCACATATTGAGATTTGGGTTTAGCCATCTTAGGAGCATACATGAATTTTTGCTCCTTTCCCACAAAGGCTTTCTCCTTATTGAAATTAAGAGATGAAAAGGTTGAGCTTAAAGTTCCCAAAGCATCCTCTAGTTTACCAATCCTAAGACTTTGATTATCATGAGTGTTGCTAGCTTCTAGAGCAGTGATTCTTTTATCAATAGTAATTATTAATTCATTAACTTTGCTAGGATTATCAAGGAAGATTGATAAGTTCATTTCCAAAGAGTTTAGTTTATCAATAATATCCTCCAAAGTGATCTCAGTTTTAACAGTTGTAATGGGGGGTGCTCCTACTAAACTTTCAATCAAATTGCAGGCTTCCAAAGCAGGAGTTCCTAAAAAATTCCACCCATAATAGTATCTAACACATGCCTATACCATCCAGAAATACCAATATAAAAATTTCTCAGGAGTATCAAGGTAGAATATTTTTTTGTGGACCTCTTATGAGAATCATTTATTCTATACCAAGCATCTTTTAAACTTTCTCCCCTTGTTGCCTAAAGGAACGAACCTCTACTTCAGGAATACTCATTTTAGCAAAATAAAAGCAAGCAAATAAATAACAACTATGAAGTAAACTAATTTTTTTTGTTTTTTATAAAGAGAAGTGATGTCTACGCACGCTTCTACTTGTAGACAGTGTTGGGCCTCCAAGTGCATAGGTTTGTAGAACAACAACAAGTTTTCCTTAAGTGGATCACCCAAGGTTTATCGAACTCAGGGAATTAGAGGTCAAAGATATCCCTCTCAATCAACCCTGCAATTAAGATACAAGAAGTCTCTTGTGTCTCCAACACACCCAATATACTTCTCAGGTATATAGGTGCACTAGTTCGGCGAAGAGATAGTAAAATGCAAGTAATATGGATGATAATAAGTGATAATAGCAATCTGAAATAAAAATGGCAACAAGCAAACATGTAGCAGAACAGGCGGAAAACGGTGTTTCAATTCTTGGAAATAAGGCCTAGGGATCCTAGTTTCACTAGTGGACACTCTCAACAATGAAAACATAATTGAATCCATAAATATCATTTCTTCACTATGCTACTCAGAACCACTCTCCGGTCGAATAACAAACACCGATCATTGTATAGGGCTGTAACATCACTCCTCGTAGTAAGCACTTTCCCAACCAAGTAACCCCCATGCTATCACCATGGGACCCAGATGGTTCCACGCAAACACCACAATTTCATAGGGTTATCCAACACAAAATATAAATATAATGCTAAACCACACGGCGCACACACTGTCACCTTTACACCGTGATCAAAGTGTTTACGAAGATTTCATAACAAAAACCACTTGAGTAGCATAATTAATGAAGAATAATATCTATGAATTCAACTAGATTACAAAGCTCACGATCACATATAGATCGCACCATGGGAGAGAGTGATGAAACACATAGGTACCGGTAGAGCCCTCAGTCCCGAGGGAGAACTACTCCCTCCTCATCATAGGAGACAGCAACAACGATGGAGATGGCGGTGGAGTCGATGGAGATGGCTTCCGGGGGCACTTCCTCGTCCCGGCAGGGTGCCAGAACAGAGATCTTTCCCCCGAAACTTGTCGGCGGCGGCGGCGGAGCTACAGATGTATTTTGTGGAAAAAGGTCGATTCTTTTAGGGTTTATGCCTCGGGGAGTATATATGGGCGAAAGGGTGATGCCGGGGGTGGCCAGGGGGTGCACACCCCTAGGTGGCGCGGCCTGGGGGGACCCGCGCCACCCATGGTGTGGTCACCCCGTGGCCCCTCTCCGGGGCTCTTCGGGACTTCTGAATGCTTCCGAGACTTCTAAGACTTCTGGTTTTCGAATCGTCCAATTCCAAGAATATTTCCGGAACAACTTTTCTGAAACTAAAAACAACAGAAAACAGGGAACTGGCACTTGGCATCTTGTTAATAGGTTAGTCCCGGAAAATCGATAAAAATGACATAAAGAAGGGAGAAAACATGTAGCAATTGGCATAATATCAACATGGAACATCAGAAATTATAGATACGTTGGAGACGTATCAAGCATCCCCAAGCTTAGTTCCTACTCGTCCTCAAGTAGGTAAACGATAAAACAAAATAATTTCTGAGGAGACATGCTACCACACAATCTTGATCATAATATGTAAAGTAGAGCATGTAAACTAGGATCAAATAAACTAAAGCTGCGATCTATATTTGATATCAACGAGTAATGCATAAACAAAGAAGAAATAAGAAAAACTTTTAATGAATCAATACTAAAAGACTATCAACCGTGCAAAGTTTATTAGAGATGATTTAAGCTTTCAAGAACAACAATATCATGCACGTCAAATGATCTTCACACCCCTGTTAGGATCAAGTCAAGCTTTCCACACGATGCAATGCTTGAATCTTAAACTATTTGCGCACTAAAAACAAGCAAGTGTTCTGCTTTGGTCCCTGACACCGGGATGTTATGGATAAGATAACATTATGGGGGGTTTGGAAGGTCAATGGAAGAAAAGCTCACAAAGCTGAAAGTGGTCATTAGACAAGAAAAAGTCTTACAACTGAAGTTATGCAAGGAGTAGGGATTGCCACACAACGGATGCACATAGAACTATAAGTGTATGAAATCTCTCCAATGGAACTAGCGGGGGTGCATCCAACTTGCTTTCTCACGAAGACCTAGAGCTCATTTGAGGAGGCTCATCATTGGAACATACAAGCCAAGTTCTATAATGTAAGTTCCCCACATAGTTATGAATAATAATAATATGAAAACTCTCTCCAAATTGAAGTATTGGTGTTAAACATGAAGCACAAGTGTGGTATAAAGGATAGTGATGCACCCCCTCTCTCTTTATTCTCTCTTTGGCCCTTTTTCTTTTTTTTCTTTTTTTTCTTTTTTTTAATTTATATGTCCTCACCGGTAGGGGCAACATCCTATATTACAATGAATCATCACACTTTTAGTACTCATAACTCATAATGGAATATCTCCGATGTATCCAACTACATGCTCCTTCCAGTGTAGAAGTATGCATAAATAACCAAGAAGCTCATCATCAAGTAACATAATGGAGGTGGATGTTGTGCAGCAATATATCTCGGAATGGCTATGGAAATGCCATGATAGGTAGGTATGGTGGCTGTTTTGAGGAAGAATATATGGGCTTATGTGTAGGAGAAAAAAGTCCTCCCACGGGATCTGGATGCACTGCGAAGTTTGCACCAACTCTCAATGTGAGAAAGGGCAATGCACAATACCGAAGAGGCTAGCAAATATGGATGGTGGAAGTGCCAGGAACCGCAACATAGACTCACAAGTTAAAAGATTGCAACAAGCAAATCATCTTACAAGGCAAAGTGCAAATCACTCAAAGAGGGTCCGTGGCAGTGACAAGTCACTATTAGCTACCCCGACCGTAGCGCGTAACAAAAGGCCGATCGGAAATGTATCACTCGTAGCAATCATATACCATTGTTTCTATCAGCTGGTAATTTAAGTGTGGCACAGTTTCAAGTTTCTTAGACCAACCATTAAAAGTTTATACTTACTAGTCCTTCCAGTTTATCCATTAAGCAAATTAATATCTCAAAACAACATCAATGATTCAAGTGAAGCAGTTTAGTGATCTACAAGACCATGCAATTTTTTCCACTATACCAACTACCACATAAGAATTTCTATTCCCAACCAAGCGCATATAAAACATGCTTTAACAAAAACTCTCTAGATGCTACAGAAAGCAAACATGAGAGTACTCGCAAAACACTACTAAAACTAATAGCTCTGAATAATACATGCATGAAAACAAAGGCTAAACGCAGTACTAGCAAAAAGTGAACACTCACAAAACAATAAGAATGAAAACTAGAGTGTTCTAAGCAATGAAAACGCAGCGTGTCTCTCTCCAATAAAAGAATGCTGGGGTCCAACCAAGATTATTGAAAAAATAAAAACAAACTGAAAGCAAAAGAAAAATCAAACTGAAAACAAAAATAAAAGACGCTCCAAGCAAAGCACATAAGATGCGACCGAATAAAAATATAGTTTCACTAGAAGTGACCTGATAATTTGTTGATGAAGAAGGGGATGCCTTGGGAATCCCCAAGCTTAGACGCTTGAGTATTCTTGGAATTAGCTTGGATGTACCACCGGGGCATCCCCAAGCTTAGGCTTTTCACTCTTCTTGATCACATCATATCATCCTCTTCTCTTGACCCTTGAAAACTTCCTTCACATCAAAATTCTCACAATCTTCATTAGCAACGTTAGTGCAATTGAAATAATAAATTCACATGGTTCAGTTTCAACATAAGTCTAACACTCAAAAAAACATTAACTTCTGTCACAACTTATTTCAAAACTCTTTTTCTCAAAAGAACACCAAAAGAAAGAGAATAAGATGCAAATGCGATAAATGACAGAAATCTGTCAAAACAGAACAGCGGTTAAAGATCGACTTTTTCAAAAATCTTCTGATGCTCAAATAAAAAAGTGGTGTTCTAAGAAAAGTTGCGTACATAACTCAGGATTAATCACAAAAATTCTCAGGGAATTTTGAATTTTTTGTGATTTTTAACGGGATTAACAGTGGACAGCAGAAATCTGTTTCCTGCGCAGAAATCCGAAATATAGGCTCAACTTTCCACTAGAGGCTTTACTTGCCTCAACAAAAACTCAAAATAAAAGATACAAAGGGCTTGCTAAGGAAGTAGACAACACCCAGGTGCAAAGCACACAAAAGAAAACAAAGTAAAACGGGTTGAAAACAGAGAAATAAAACGGGTTGTCTCCTAGAAGCGCTTTGCTTTAAAGCCTTTTAGCTAGGCGCAATGATTTTTAAAAGATGCTCACATAAGAATAAGAGTTGAAGCACAATAATAGAGCATCAAGAATAAAATATAAAACACATTTAAGTCTAACCCACTTCTTATGGAAAATAATCTTGTAGAAAACAAGTCAACGAAGCACAAAGTGACTAGCATAGGAACACAAAATAAGTGTAACATCAAAAAACTCAACATAGAGAGGGGAAACTTAATATTGTTGAGATGCATAAAACCATGTTTCCCTCTCTCATAATAACTTTCAGTAGCATTATGGATATAATTAACAATATAACTATCACAAAAAACATTCTTATCATGAGCCACATGCATAAAATAATTAATACTCTCCACATAAGCAAAGTCATTCTCATTAGTAGTAGTGGGAGCAAATTCAACAAAATAGCTATCATTGTTATTATCATCACCATAATCATTAAATATAGGAGGCATATTGTAATCATAATTAATATTTTCCTCTATTGTAGGTGGACTGAAAATATCACATTCATCATTGTAAACAGGTGGAACTAGAATACCACAATCATTATAATCATCATATATTGTAGGCAAAGTATCATCAAAGAAAATTTCCTCCTCAAAACTTGGGGGACTAAAAATATCATATTCATCAAAACTAGCTTCCCCAAGCTTAGAATTTTCCATAGCATTAGAAATAATAGTGTTCAAAGCATTCATACTAATACCATTGCTATTAGCATGCAAATAAAGTTCCATAGGTATTTTAATTTTCTCTTCAAACACTTCATGTCCTAACTCAAGATAAAGATTATAAAGTTCTCTCATATTTTTGTTGTTTTCCATTAAGCCTAACTAGTGAAAACAAGAAATAAAAAGATATAATTGCAGAATCTAAAGGAAATAACTTCGAGCACTCACACCCGAGGATGTGAGTACCTTTTACCTTACCTCCCCGGCAACGGCGCCAGAAAAGAGCTTGATTTCTACGCACGCTTCTATTCTTGTAGACAGTGTTGGGCCTCCAAGTGCAGAGGTTTGTAGAACAGCAGCAAGTTTCCCTTAAGTGGATCACCCAAGGTTTATCGAACTCAGGGAGGTAGAGGTCAAAGATATCCCTCTCAAGCGACCCTGCAATTAAGATACAAGAAGTCTCTTGTGTCCCCAACACACCCAATATACTTGTCAGGTATATAGGTGCACTAGTTCAGCGAAGAGATAGTAAAATTCAAGTAATATGGATGATAATAAGTGATAATAGCAATCTGAAATAAAAATGGCAGCAAGCAAACATGTAGCAGAACAGGCGGAAAACGGTGTTTCAATGCTTGGAAATAAGGCCTAGGGCTCCTACTTTCCCTAGTGGACACTCTCAACAATGAAAACATAATTGAATGCATAAATATCATTTCTTCACTATGCTACTCCGAAACAATCTCCGGTCGAATAACAAACACCAATCATTGCGTAGGGCTGTAACAACACTCCTCATAGTAAGCACTTTCCCAACCAAGTAACCCCCATGCTATCACCATGGGACCCAGATGGTTCCACACAAACACCACAATTTCATAGGGTTGTCCAACACAAAATATAAATATAATGCTAAACCACACGACGCACACTGTCACCTTTACACCATGATCAAAGTGTTTACGGAGATCTCATAACAAAAACCACTTGAGTAGCATAATAGATTAAGAATAATATCTATGAATTCAACTAGATTACAAAGCTCACGATCACATATAGATCACACCATGGGAGAGAGATGAAACACATAGCTACCGGTAGAGCCCTCAACCCCGGGGGAGAACTACTCCCTCCTCATCATAGGAGACAACAACGGCGATGGAGATGGCGGTGGAGTCGATGGAGATGGCTTCCGGGGGCACTTCCCCGTTCCGGCAGGGTGCCAGAACAGAGATCTGTCCCCCGAAACTTGTTGTCGACGGCGGCGGAGCTACATATGTATTTTGTGGAAAAAGTCGATTCTTTTAGGGTTTATGCCTCGGGGAGTATATATGGGCGAAAGGGCGATGCCGGGGGGTGGCCAGGGGGCGTACACCCCTAGGTGGCGCGGCCAGGGGGACCCGCGCCACCCTGTGGCCCCCCTCTGGGCTCTTCGGGACTTCTGGATGCTTCCGGGACTTCTAAGACTTCTGGTTTTTGAATCGTCGAATTCCGAGAATATTTCCAGAACAACTTTTCTGAAACAAAAAACAGCAGAAAACAGGGAACTGGCACTTGGCATCTTGTTAATAGGTTAGTCCCGAAAATCGATAAAAATGACATAAAGAAGGGAGAAAACATGTAGCAATTGGCATAATATCAAAATGGAACATCAGAAATTATAGATACGTTGGAGACTCAAGAAGAAAAACAAGACAGAAATAAAAACAAGACAATAAACAAAATAAAGAGGTTGAGAGTGAGAGACTCCCCTTGCCAGAAGACTTCTTCCTCCTCGGCAACGGCGCCCGAAATTTCCTTGATGCTTGCAGAGTTGATTAAGTTGTTGGAAACCCCAAGAACAGGGTGTGATGAGCAAGTGGCAAGAATTCCCCTCAGTTAAGAACCAAGGTTATCAATCCAGTAGGAGGAAGAGGATCTGAGGAAGGTTTATGCCACTGATGGTGGTGCTGGCGCTTCACCGGTGTCAGCAACAACGTGGAACCTGCACACAACACAACCAAAATACTTTGTCCCAACGGTACAACGAGGTTGTCAATCTCACTGGTCTTGCTGAAAACAAAGATTAGACGTATAGTGTGGAAAATTATGTATGCTTGCAGTAAGTAAAGAAAGCAGGAAATAGTTGTGGTTTGTTTAACAGTGTGGAAAATGGACCGAGGTTCATAGGTTCACTAGTGGTGTCTCTCCATAAAATATAGCATGCTGAGTGAACAAATTACAGCTGGGCAATTGACAAATAGAGGTTGCACCGTAGTGCACATATATGACACGAAGACTACTATGGTATTTAGTGCGGACATTGCAACAATATACATAGACCGACATCCATCTGCATCTATGACTAATAATCCACCCTCAAGTTATCATCCGAACCCCCTTAGGTATTAAGTTGCAAGCAAGAGATAATTGCATTAAACAAAGTGTGTAATGTAAGCAATGATTATGCACACGGGCACTCTCACTGTTGTTTTCTCCCTAATGGCAACAACACATCCCCCCTTCACGTTTCTGTCACTCGAGCAAGGTGGTGAGGAGGCATGAACCCACTATCGAGCATAAATACTCCCTCTTTGAGTCACTAGCAACTACTTGGCCAGAGCAACCACTAGCAACGGAAAGCATGCAAGATCACAAATATCATATGCAAATAAAGACTATAATCAACTTGGCATAAGTTCAATATTCATCGGATCCCAGCAAACACATCATATAGAATTACATAAGATCAATCTCGGTCATGATAGGCAGCTCATGAGATCTAAACATGGATGAATACGAGGAGAACACAACCATCTAGCTACAGCTACGAACCCGTAGTCCAAGGATGAACTACTCACGCATCACTCCGGAGGCAGGCATGATGATGTAGAAGCCTCCGGTGATGATCTCCTCTCCGGCAGGGTGCCGGAAATAGCTTCAGAACCCCCTGATCTAGGGTTGACGGTGACGGCGGCTGCGGAGCTTTTTAGGGATTTTTATCAGGTGCCTAGGGTTTTCCATCCGGGGGTTAAATAGGCGAAAGGGCAAAGGCGGTGAAGCTCCAGGGGCCCCACACCCATAGGTGGCGCGGGCAGGGGGACCCGCGCCACCCTATGGTGCGCCCCCCCTAGTGCCCGTCTTCGACTCCTCTTCAGTGTTCTGGATGCTTCCGGGGAAAATAGGCACTTTGGGCTTTGTGGGGTCCAATTCCGAGAATGTTTCCAGAACAACTTTTCTGAAACCAAAAATAGCAGAAAACAGGGAACTGTCACTTGGAATCTTGTTAATAGGTTAGTCCCGGAAAACATATAAAAATGCTATAAATAAGGGAGAAAACAAGTAGCAACTGACATAATGTGATCATGGAGCATCAAAAATTATAGATACGTTGGAGACGTATCAGTTGGTTATCGTTGTATCCCTTGGTTTGAGTTGTTGTAATGAAATATTAATGAAAAGTTTCATCATCTACTTGTTTCACTTTATTTTAGTATGCAAATTTTGTTAAGTGATTGATCTCATTATTAGTATTGGTATCAATTCTGGAGTTTCTAGATAATCTAGTTGGTTTTGGCATACTTAGCATTGGTAAGTAGCAACAATTCGTTGAGACTTAAGTAGAAAAGAGGGAGTTGCATGTAGATATATTATTCCATGATCTTTCTTTCTTGTTAGCTCATAAGATTAATATTCTCAAATAAGTTTGTTTGCACCTTCAAGGAAGATTGCATGATTGGCTTTATCATATATGTTTTTGTTTGTTTTGCTTCAATTCTTATGCTTGCTACCTAACCTTGCTAGCCAAAAACCTGTACTGAGAGGGAATGCTTCTCGTGCATCCAAACCTTGAGCCCAAAACCTTGCCATTTGTGTCCACCATACCTACCTATATGTGGTATTTCACCGCCACTCCAAGTAAATTGCTTGTGTGCTACCTTTAAAACCTTCAAAATTTACACCTGTTTTGTGCTCCTGTTTTAGCTCATGAGGACGCAAATAGAGAATCTTTATCTCACTTGTTTATTGGATTTCAAACCCTGGACTAGTGGCTTCATCCGCTTATCCAAATGCTAGAAGAGCCGGCAGCGGGGTTCCCGGCCCCAAATAATAATACAAATTCTCTTCACTCTTTTTGCCCATGATTTATCAGTCAAAGCAGAATTGTGTAAACAAAAGAGAAAGAGCGATGACCTTCTATACCAGTTGCGTCCTTCTATGGGAGCCTCTCTTGTGAAGTCTAGTTGTCTTGTGACGTACTATGTTTTCTATTTGCCATACTCCTCCACGGTTTGTGATTGTTGGCAGGCACCCGAGGATTCGGTTAGCCATGGTTTGTGCAGGAAAGGTTGGGAGGAGTGTCAACCATTTTATACCTCTGTTTTACATAATAAAAGCTCTAGCACATGAGTGGTCAATGCTTCCCTCTGGGAAGGACCTACCTTTTACATTTATGTTGAGTCAGTAAACCTACTTCTTTCTGTCTAAGCAAGCATTTGAGTTGTTGTGATTCATCCAGCTACATGTTGATTTACTCAATCATGTTCCTTATTCTTGCTTGTTTCTGCAAATGCTTTTATCTGCTTGAATACCACTTTGAAAGTTACCAATGTTTGCAAAGAGACCGTTATAATTGAGCACGATAAACTCTGTAATATAGCTCTAGTATAAAAGACTCTGATCGAAAGATAAGTACACTGTTAATTGTTCTCTCACCAAGAACGAAGTTTTCCTTCACCAATCGTGATTTACTTTTTACACCTTTATTGTTACTTTACTTGTTTCAAGTTTGATTATATGAGAGGAAGTTGCTCTCTAAAATGACTTGTTCTTTGTAGATGTGATGCCTCTTGTCCGTATTTTATTTTATCGACACCTCACTCCATAAACATGTGGTCATGTTTACTGAGTTCAGTTTCGCTTGGGGACAAGCGAGGTCTAAGCTTGGGGGTAGTTGATACGTCCATTTTGCATCACCGTTTTATATTGTTATTTTCTGTTATTCATCAATATATTTCATGTTATGATGCATCCCTTATGTTATTTTATCTTATTTTGCATGTTTCATATTTTTTGGAGAATAAACACCGGGACCAGAATTATGATGGAAAAAGCACCGTCGAGATACCCTATTTCAGAAGATCAGAAGAAGAGGGGGACACCGGAGGTATCTTAGAAGTTCAGAAGAGGGAGCCAATCACGAGGAGAGCAGGAGGGGGGCCACCAGGGGCCCACACCATGGGGTGGCGCACCCTCCCCCTTGGTCGTGCCGCCACATGGTGTGGCCACCCTGGCCCACCTATGGTGGAGATCTTTCGCGTACTTGACCCCCAGGGAACCCTAAGCCCCATACCATCATCAAAGAATTATTTCGCCGCCGCCTCGGGGGCGGACAACACCCGAGAGAGAAAAGCTCTCTCGCAGGGAGAAATCTGCCGGGGAAATTCCTCTCCATAGAGGGTAAATCACCGCCATCGTCACCGTAATCACTCCGGTCATCATCAAGATCGTCTTCATCATCATCACCACCACTAGCACCATCACCCACATCCTCCACCGTCGTCCCGCTGTAATAATTAGGGGCCTCTATCATTGTTTTACATTAGATCTCTCTCCTGGTGTGGATTACTTGTTAGTAGTTGATGCTTGTGAGATTTATCGGTGTTAGCACTTTATGACCATATTGTTATCATCCATTATATAACATCTGATTATGATCCATATGATTTCTTGTGAGAAGTTCGTTTAGTTCTTGAGGACATGGGAGAAGTCATGATGTTAGTAGTGAAGTTATATTGAAGTAATATCTCATGGTTCGGTATTTAAGTTGTGGTGCTATTCTTCTAGTGGTGTCATGTGAACATCGACTACATGATACTTCACCTTTATGGGCCTAGGAGGATGCATTGTGTATTTTGCTACTAATTGTGGGGTTGCCGGAGTGACAGAAACCTAAACCCCCGTTAGGAAACCGATGCACGAGGGAGCATAGAATCCCGGAGTTTTAAGGTTGTGGTTAGATTTATCTTAATTAATTTCTTGTATTTGCGGATGCTTATGAGGGGTATAATCACAAGTATGTATTAGTCCTAGTTGGGCGGTGCATTAGCATAGGTTCACTCATACAACACTTCACGAACCAATGGATATTAATCAACCGTAACAAAGCAAAAGCACTTGACGAAATTCCCATGTGTCCTCAAGAACGTTTGGTAGTCATAAGTAACACAACTGGCTTGTCCTTTGCTCTCAAAAGGATTGGGTCACTCGCTGCAATATTATTTACTGCACTTTATTTACTCGCACTTTATTTATCTGCTATATCCAAAACAACCAAAAACCTGTTTGCTAGTGTTTATAGTGAATCCTCTACCAACCTGCTTGGCAACACCTTTTGCTCCTCGTTGGGTTCGACACTCTTATTTATCGAAAGTACTACGACACACCCCCTATATTTGTGGGTCATCAAGGCAAAAGAGAGAAAATAAAGAGAGAGGGGGCAACACTACTATCATTTATTCCACACTTGTTCTTTGTTTAACATCATTACTTCAGTTTGGAGAGAGTTTTCATATTATGACTTGCATAACTATGTGGGGAACTTACATTATAGAACTTGGCTTGTATATTCCAATGATGAGCCTCCTCAAAAGAGCTCTAGGTCTTCGTGAGCAAGCAGGTTGGATGCACCCCCACTAGTTCCATTGGAGAGCTTTCATACGCTTATAGCTCTATGTGCATCCGTTGTGTGGCAATCACTACTCCTTGCATAACTTCGATTATACGACTTCCTCTTGTCTAATGATCACTTTCAGTTGTGTGAGACTTTCTTCCATTTACCATCCAAATCCCCCATAATGTTCTTTTAGCCATAACATCCTGGTGTTAGGAACCAGTACAGAATGCTTGCTTGTTTTGAGTGCACAATTATTTGAATCATTTTCCTATGTGCTTATTGTTACTTGACTTGATCCTAACAGGAGTTGTTGTGAGAATTTGATGCCTTGGATGATTATATTGTTGTTCTTGAAGCTTAAATCATCTTTAATATACTTTGCACAGTGGATTGTATTTTAGTATTGATTCATTTAAAGGTTTTACTTTGTTATTCCTAATGGTTTATACATTACTTTTTGATGACAACTATAAACCACAACCTTTATTCATTTGATCCTAGTTTACATGCTTTACATTACTATGGTGATCAAGTTTATGTTGGTAGCATGTCACCTCAGAAATTATTTGTTTTGTAGTTTACCTACTGAGGACGAGTAGGAACTAAGCTTGGGGATGTTGATACGTCATAAACGTATCCTTAATTTCTGATGTTCTAGATTGTTTTGATGCTATATGCTACATGTTTCCTTTATACTTTATGCCCTTTTATCGATTTTCTGGGACTAACCTATTGACAAGATGCCACAGAGCCAGTTCCTGTTTTCTGCTGTTTTCAGTTTCAGAAAAGTTGTTCTGGAAATATTCTCGGAATTGGAAAATTCGAAGCCCAAAAGTCTTAGAATTCCCGGAGGGTCCACTGAGTCCCGAAGAGACCCAGAAGGGGGGGACACAGGGTGGCCACACCATAGGGTGGCGTGGGTCCCCCTGGCCGCGCCACCAGGTGGTGTGGGCCCCCTGGCTACCCCCCCGGCATTTCCCTTTCGCCTAGATATGCCCCCCGATGCATAAACCCTAAATGAGTCGACCTTGTCCACCAAAAACATCCGTAGCTCCGCCGCCGCCACCAACAAGTTTCGGGGGACAGGAATATCTGTTCCGGCACCCTGCCGGACGGGGAATTGCCCGTGGAGAAATCTCCATCGACTCCACCGCCATCTTCATCGCCGTTGCTGTCTCCCATGATGAGGAGGGAGTAGTTCTCTCCCGGGGCTGAGGGCTCTACCGTTAGCTATGTGTTTCATCTCTCTCTCCCATGGTGTGATCTTTATGTTATCGTGAGCTTTGTAATCCAGTTGAATTAGTAGATGTTACTCTTCATCTGTTATGCTACTCGAGTGGTTTTATTATCAGATCTCCGTAAACACTTTGATCACGGTGTAAAGGTGACAGTGTGTGCACCGTGTGGTTTAGCATGATATTTATATCTTGTGTTGGATGACCCTATGAAATTGTGGTGTTTGTCTAGTACCTTCTAGGGCGCTCATAGTGACAACGTGGGGTTAACTAGACATGGGAATGCGACTTTGAGGAGTGCTTTTTGCAGCCCTACGCAATGAATTGATGTTTGTTATTCAACCGGAGAGTGATTCGGAGTAGCATAGCGAAGAGAGATATTTATGCATTCAATTATTTTATCATTGTTGAGAGTGTTCACTAGTGAAAGTATGATCCCTAGGCCTTGTTTCTAAGCATTGAATCACCGTTTACATTCAGTTCTACTACATGTTTGCTTGCTGCCATTTTTATTTCAGATTGCTATTATCACTTATAAACATCCATACTACTTGTATTTTACCCCCTCTTCGCCGAACTAGTGCACCTATACAAATGACAATTGTATTAGATGTGTTGGGGACACAAGAGACTTCTTGTATCGTAATTGCAGGGTTGCATGAGAGGGACATCTTTGACCTCTTTCTCCCTGAGTTTGATAAACCTTGGGTGATCCACTTAAGGGAAACTTGCTGCTGTTCTACAAACCTCTGCACTTGGAGGCCCAACACAGTCTACAGGAATAGAAGCGTGCGTAGAATTTTGCTACAATACTAGTGTTTCTGTGCTTCTTTTTAACTTATTGTTTTCTCAGGCATAATTTTTTTGATTTTTCTCTAGGAGTCAGTTCTGATGTTCCAATATGTATGCTTTTTTTTTACAATTTATTCATGTGTTTACCCATAGGTTCCACCTCGGTTCAAGAATTTCTATGACAAGCACACGGTTTGCTTTGCTATGGCTGTTGATTCTACTCTCAAGACCCTCAGTCCAGGGCTGAAATCGATGCAGTCTTATCACATGTATTTCATGTTGAACTTTGTGGATGCTGCAATGAGGGAAACCGATGACCCAAGCGTTGTGTTCCCCACCTATACAACATGTGACAACCAGAGTAACATGGCTAACGACACCACCGCTCCTGAATTTGATGACGATGAGGAACATGAAGAAAATGAAGATAAGACTGGCGATGGGGTAGCAAAAAATGGCACAGGGGCTGATGATGACAACAGTTTATCCGATACTCCCATCCCAGAATGCAAGCACTGGCACTAACACTGAATGGCCTCAAGCAACAGTCCTCATTGCTACATCATGCACAAGTGCTAATGTTATTGATAAGGATGATGCCAATAGTCCTGTCAGACTTGTGGTGCCTTCACCCGCATGCAGACGTGAAATACCAACAGGTTATTGGGACGATATTCCAAAATTCAATTTATGCAGCCAAGACTGTGATTTTAGTCGTGTTGAAGCTATCCCAGCAAAGATTCCTGAACCTGTTGTGATGTGTGAAGAAAAGGAGGTCACTGTTCGAAACATGCCAAGTGCAGAGTTACGGGCGTCTCAATGTATGCTCTCTATTATCCTTAATCCTTTTTCTTCTACAGTTTTAGTTTGTGTTATATGTTTTTATCTTATTCTCTATGTGCTCATTAATGCTCTATACCTCTTTCCACGATCAAAGCTTTGTCCGGTGAAGAAACAAATGGCATACCTGATGCATCAACACCGGATAACACCACATGTGTGCAAAAACCCTATTTTTTGTATGCATTTTCTTTGCCAACACAACATATTTTTCTAGCTTTTGCTGAATAAGTACAAATTTTTGTATGCTAATTTTGAATAACAATTTTTTGCTACGAGTCTGTTACTACGTCGACACCTCCCCTAATGGGGCTTCATCCATGTTTTGATCATTTTTGCTCCAATTAATATTTTTCTTTGTTGCTTAGTTTGGCTTATAGCTGTAGCTACAATAATGTTTCTATTTTTGCTTCTCATCCTTGTTTTATTTTTTATAGACAATGTTGTTGTTGTTATGGATGAGAAGGCTATGACTGGTGTAAATACATTTGGAAGGAGGACTAGGGCCAAGAGGGCTAGAACGGAAGATCTGGAATTTGCACCTGCGAAACGGATTAAGGTCTCTCAAGATGTGATGCTCACGTACGCAAAGTTTATTGCTCACCGCCGGAGGATCAAGACTGATCGCGCAAAGAAGAAGGAAGATAGCATGTGCGCATTTTGCCACCAATCTCCTTTTTGCTGTTTTTTGTTTACTGCTCACTTGTTCCTGCATTTTTTTGCTTAGTCAGTTTTATTTGCAGTAGTTATCTCTGAAGCTACAATAACCTTATACAATTGTTGTGATATGTCAAAATAATTGCTTCATACTAACTTGTACTGTCTTTTTTGTTTATTGCAGCCCGTTCATCCTAATAGGCCATATCCATTGTGAATACAAGTCTTTCTATACATCCCCCAGTGTCCGAGGTAATGTTGGCACTAAGGTTATGGGTGTGTGGACTGAGGATTTCAACAAGACCTCAAAGAAAGCATTTGAGAAAAAACAAAGGAGCTTCAAAGAAGTATGCTTTTTCCTGTTACTTTTCGGTGAGTTTGCAACATTTTTTTCTGGATGTGTATACCTTGGTTCCACTTTCCTTTCTAACCCATGTTTTTATCTTCTCAACTAAAAGGGGAAGCTCATTGTGGACCCAGATGAGTTTGATCTAGATGCTATCATGAGGGAGTTCAAGAGTGAAAATGCTGAGTATGAGCTTCTAAGGAAAGACCATGTGAATACATTATCTTCCATTTCATAGCATTTTTACTGTCTTACAGAACATCACTTTGGAAACTAATATCTTTTGTTGCTGCAAACGTAGCTCGATTTTCCTGTTGTCTACCAAAACCACTGGATTGTGTGCACTGCGAACTTGCTCCACACCCAGTTCCACATTTTCCATTCTATGGTGTCCTCGAAGAAAAATACAACTCTTGAGAAATCTGCCAAAAACCTAGTAGTTTGCTACACTTCTCTCCCAACTAGGGTTGTTTCCTTTTACTTCCTCTTGTATCTTTTGTTTTTGCTAAACAAGTTTTTTGGTGTTTTTATGTAGTTTGTGAACTTTAAGACCTTAACACAAGCTTCTATAATATGCAACATTGACTGAGATCGCTACTTGCCAAAAACACTCGATCATCCACAACAGAAGACACTGTAAATACTTTTCGACCTAATTTTCACATTTTTGCTGCAATTTTATTTTTTAGTTGTTCATAACTGTTTTTCTTTTTCTTTGCTACTACTCACCTCATCCTCAAATTTTGCTTCAGCTATGCGGGATGTTCTCAATGATGTTCATGAAGCATTCCAACGCGAAGGTCATGCGGCCCTTTGACAAGGAGAACATCCTAGCTCTCTGCATGTGTGTCGCAACAAGTCTCATCAAGAGCAGGGAGAATGAAGGAAACATCATGGACATAATGGAAGCTGACTTGGAAGTTTAGATATGAATTTCTTTCGTGTTTTCATGTTTGTCCAGTTCAATGTAACATGAAGTTTGCATAAACCGTGATGTGCACTCGTTTTGTGTTTTGCGAAGTGTTTAACGGACCCCGATGAAACAATGTAATCTGAATGATGTCTCTAAATCTAGTCTATTATGACAACTATGGTATGTTATATGGTGTTTTTCTACTGTGTATCAAAGTGGTTTGCTGCATATTGCAATTTTGTTTGCTCATGTTGAGTATTTTTCTTGCTACATAGATTATATAATTTTGCTACACAACCTTCGAGAGTCGGGTTATTTTCACTGGTTTTGGGCCCTTTGGTCTACCCACCTGAGCAAGGTCAAAAGTCAGTTCTGTCACCCAGCGCACCGATGCACTGACTCATCTTCCTCCATCTCCATGCCAAACGGCGTTTCGTTCATTCCATATTGCCCAACATCCACATAAGATAACATTTGCATCTTTCTTGGTTACTCGTGCTCCCTCAATCAGGTCCATGGCCCAAGTCGTCGGATGTAAGAGCATCTCCAGCCGTTCGCTCCCCCAGGGCCGTTTTTCAGCGCTAAATAGCGCCTTCTGGGGGTGCCCGACGCTATTTTTTGCCCTGGGAGCGTCACTTCCCAGCCGTGCCCCTCAGCCCAACCAGGCAAAATTCGGAAAAAAATATGAAAATGACGAAATTCAACAAAATTCGAGACACATTCGGTCAAACATAGGCGATTCAATAAGTTTTGGACAAATATAGGTGGCTACATAGGCGATTTAAACAAAGAAAATAAACTAGTTGATGCCAAGGAGCTGGTAGAAGTCGGTGTAGTTGTCGTCGTCGCTCGGCGGCCCATTCTTCGGGGCGGCGTAACTGCAGCTCGCCCCTGGGTCGCCGCCACTGAACTTCTTGGGCGACGACGCCACCTCCCTGTCGCTGTCGTCGAGCAAGATGATGCTCCACTCGTCGTCTGCGCGGCGCAGCTAGGCGGCCTCCTGCTGGGCGCGCTGCTCGACGATCTCCTTCAGGGCGCGCCGCTACCGTGCCATCTCCTCGGCCAAGTACCGTGTCTTGGACGCGACGATCACGGAGTCGATATCGTCGATGGCCATGGCGACGCGTTCTTCCCTCCAGGTTGCCGACTTCTTCTGACTGGTGACGGGCTCCTTCTTCGGCCTGACGAGGCGAAGATGACCGCGAGGAGGCGACGGTGCGTGACCGCCCTCGTTGATGACGAGGCTGCCGACGCGGGTGCACCGACGGAGAGGCGTCTCCTCTCTCTCGGGCTTGACGAGGGAGAGGGAACTCCTCGTCGCCGAGCCCGACGAACGGGATAGGGGAGTCATTGGCGCCGAGCCCGACGATCGGGAGGCCGTCCCCGCTGAGGACGACGAGGACCCGGCGGTCATGCCTCTTGGCATCCACGATGCTCCTTGACGCCGAGAAAGAGACGGCCGAGGCCACTCAAGCGGCGGGGTGTTGCCTGCCTGGATGTGGGCGAGGACGGCGAGGAGTGTCCGCCCGACGGAGTTCATGCGTCCCCCACGATAGGCACGCCGTTCGTGGAGGCTAGGCGCTGCTCGCGGCGTTGGTGCAGGTACACCGACCAGACGTAGTGGTTGTCCGGCGCCCAACGGGGGTCCAGCTGGGCGTCGAGAGGCATGGCGACGCAGATCTCTGCGATCTCCACCATGCGGTCCGCGCCAGTCGGAATCAGCGCCACGAGGACACCTCCGACGCTCATACTCCAGGCGCCTGGCACGCGGACCTCGGGCGGCGTGGGGTAGTCGGCTGACTGGAGAAGGCGAGCTTCCTAGTCGTGCAAATGGCGCCGGCCAAAGCCATTTGCCGCCGCACCGTCTCCGGGGAAGCGCTCATCCATGGATTCCGGGGAGAGGAGACAACGGAAAGAGAGGACTATGCGGGATTGTGGCGAGCGGCGGCGACGAAGTGGCGGGGCATTTATACCGGCCGAGCGCACGGGAGAGGTGTAGACGCGTGGGCGGGAAGCTCGACGGTGAAGTGCCATTACGCGCCGCGTGGACGATTGGACGGCTCGGCCAGTCTGAAAGGCTTCCGATGCGCATTGAACAACGCGGGAATGAGGGGATGAGGACAAGATAGCCCGTGGCTCGCTGACTTGACAGGCCCGCGGGCGAGGGAAACAATTTTCGCGCCATTTTCTTTCATCCGGTGCCCCCAACTGCGCCCCGGCGCGCTGGATTTGACCTGAATTCGCCGAACGATAATTAAGCCTAATCCGACGCTGTTTAGGCTCATGGGACGACTGGGCGGGAAATGACGATCCGGAGTAAAAAAAAGTCGCCCTAGGGGATCCGGGGGCGTCTGGAGATGCGGTTTTGCCCCATGGGAAAGCCTATGTCACGCCTCGTCACTGACAGGCGGGACCCAGCTTCAGTGGCGATACCGTCTGACCAGTTTTACGAACCAACCAGCCGCCACTAACCGCCCTCTCTCGCGCGCGACCAACCAATCCCCTCCTTAAACCCTAGCCTCGCCGCCGCCGCCGCCGCGACGCCATGGAGACCCTGAAGCGCAAGGAGCCAGACGCCCCCGCCGCCGAAGTGGACTCCCCTCTCAAGGCCCCGCACGACGACGCGGGACTGCCGCCCGCCCCGGCCGCCTCCGAACGCGTCGCCTGCGTGCACGACGTCTCCTACCCCGAAGGCTACGACGCTTCCACCTCCGGCTTGCGCATCGTCGCCGGCGGCGGCGAAGGCGCCGTGCCGGCCAAGACCTTCCCGTTCCCGCTCGACCCTTTCCAGTCCGAGGCCATCCGTTGCCTCGACAACGGCGAGTCCGTTATGGTAAATGATTACAGCATCTTCCCGTGCTAATTACGCTGCCCTTGGCTTAGTTACTCCATAAATTCCACTGTAAAAGCTGGTGTTTTACTTGCTCTGCCTGCTGTATTGAGCAATTTGTCTTGCTGATAAAGTTACCACAATTTAGCTGTCTGCCTTTCATGCGTATTTACCAGGTTTCAGCTCACACGTCAGCAGGAAAGACAGTGGTTGCTCTGTACGCGATAGCGATGTCCCTGCGTAATCAGCAGCGGGTCATCTACACCTCTCCGATCAAGGCGCTCAGCAACCAGAAGTACAGAGAATTCAAGGAAGAGTTCTCTGATGTCGGTCTCATGACTGGGGATGTCACGATTGAGCCAAATGCATCTTGCTTGGTACTATTCTGATTGTCAGATTCATTCGGATTTACTCTTTGTATGCATCTATGTTATGTTTGGTACTTAGAGTGTGCTTGGAAATGTAGGTCATGACCACGGAGATTTGGCGCAGCATGCAGTACAAGGGGTCCGAGGTCATGAGAGAGGTCGCTTGGGTTATCTTCGATGAGGTGCATTACATGCGTGACAGGGAGAGAGGAGTGGTGTGGGAGGAGAGTATTGTGATGGCTCCCAAGAACTCGCGGTTTGTGTTCCTCTCGGCAACTGTACCTAATGCCAAGGAGTTTGCTGACTGGGTAGCTAAGGTTTGTCTGCAGTTACCTCCCTTCTTCTGTTGTTTCCTTGCCTTTGATAGTTCATAAGAAATCATAAGAAAGTTTGCCGCTCAATAAGTTAAAGGGATATGCACATAAGTGTCACTACGTCAATGCACATTAATATCTATTTTCTGGATGGCATTTCATGTCATACATGTTCAAGCATTCATCTATAACTTCAATATATGTGCATTCTGCGTAATGAAGGACGGTTATGTTCCTCAGGTACATAAGCAACCTTGTCATATAGTATACACCGACTATCGGCCTACACCTCTCCAGCACTATGTATTTCCTGCTGGAGGTGATGGCTTGTACCTGGTAGTTGATGAGAATGGCAAGTTCAGAGAGGACAGTTTTCAGAAATCTCTGAATGTCCTTGCACCTGCTAGTGGCGGTGATAAGAAGAGGGAAAACGGGAAGCGACAAAAGGGCGTCACGGCAGGCAAACCTCATGAGGAAAGCGACATATTCAAGATGGTGAAAATGATCATTCAGCGTCAATATGACCCTGTTATTCTTTTCAGCTTTAGCAAAAAAGAATGTGAATTTCTCGCTATGCAGGTGAGTTCTTTTCTAGGCTGGTAGTCCATGAATGAAATATTCTGTGGCTCAAGGAAGTAAATTTCCTAGTAAATTTTGATGATTCCGCTTATTTTCTAGATGGCCAGAATGGACTTGAATGGGGATGATGAGAAAGTGAACATTGAAACCATTTTTTGGAGTGCCATGGACTTGCTTTCAGATGATGATAAAAAACTTCCCCAAGTTTCAAATATGCTTCCCTTACTGAAACGCGGCATTGGCGTGCATCATTCTGGTCTGTTGCCCATATTAAAGGAAGTGATTGAGATACTTTTCCAAGAGGGCCTCATCAAGGTTAGCAAATCTTACTGGTCTTATGGGCTTTCTGGGCTCCCGCTATTCCTTGCTTCAAAATTAGTGTGTTGTTGAAATTGTGGTAGTGTACCAATACTCAGCCTGGTCGCATGTTACCTTGTCTTTGGATGAATAACATTATACACACATACTATAATTTTCCTTGTTTGAAGATAAAACTCTGTGCCTTAGGAGGTGAGGTCATAGTTGTTGGTTTTAACACCATATGATTAGATGAGGAATTAGGCCTTTAGGATAGTTTCTGTTGAATTGAAACTTTGTATTACACAGTATTTTTTTTCTTGAATCTGCAATGCAAAATGCTTGTTCATATGTTTTCGTAACCCTAGGCTTCTATTAACAATAACACCTGTAAAATTTGAATTGAAAGAAAGTGAGAAGTCTAAATTGTGGCAAGTCCTTACTGTCATTATTTTCTGATATAAACTGATGATTTGGAACTATTTTTTTATTCGAAATGTAAAGTGTAATATTGGGTTTTGTGACTTCTGATTTCTTGCTGACACTGAAATCTGGTGTTGTAGTGTCTGTTTGCCACAGAAACATTCAGTATTGGATTGAACATGCCTGCAAAGACTGTCGTGTTCACCAATGTACGGAAATTTGACGGAGATCGATTCAGATGGCTGTCAAGTGGAGAGTACATCCAGATGAGTGGCCGTGCTGGTCGTCGAGGTATTGATCAGCGTGGTATCTGCATATTGATGGTAGATGAGAAAATGGAACCCTCGACCGCCAAAATGATGCTGAAAGGAGGTGCTGATAGTTTGAACAGGTCTGTATCATGTATTTGGTGTTACTTGCTCCTAATCTATCTACAGAACAATAAGATACATACATCCGAACTGAATATTGTGAATGTAAAGACCATTTAGACCAGGATTGAGACTGGGATTGGCCTTCCCAGTCTGATGAGTCACTTGGTTTACACTATGCTTAAAATGGTTGGCGGCGATATCTATGGTGATAACTAAACAATGCCGTCCATGCATGCTATGCCTGTTCCTTGCATCTTGGAATCTCGAGTTAGCATTGTTAAGTTCTCATTTACCGCTTCTATATTCTTTATGTTACTTTCAGTTGCTTAAGTGCACAATTTTCTTCTATGTTGTTGGCTCTCATATTATTATTTTCTTGATTAGCGCCTTTCATTTGAGCTACAACATGTTGTTAAATCAAATGCGCTCTGAGGATGGTGATCCAGAAAAGCTTCTTCGGCACTCCTTCTACCAATTTCAAGCAGATCGAGCTCTCCCCGATCTTGAGGTTTGGAAATGAATTTGTCTATGTGTCTTTTCTTTGAAGAACTTTTAGCCTTTGCTGGCTGCCTCTTGTCTGTTCATTCGTGATCCTTTTAGCTGATACTTGAAAACATATCTGGTAGTTTTGTGCATACATGCATGTTCTTTGAATCTCATTTTTTCTTTTGTAAGTTTGTTGTATATAGAAAAGGAATATTTGTTAGGTTCTTCCTACTGTTTCCATTCCATGAAATTAAAAAAAGAAAGAAGAGTGTAAAAGTTCCGTCCTGCCACAACATTGTGTTTTTTACTTGCTTTTGCCCAATGTATGATATGGTTGCATAATTGCAGTAACACTTCTGTTGTAAGTGTGTCCCGATGTCACTAGCCAGCCTGCATATACCACTTAGTATAGCAGTTTTTGTTGGTAAACTGGCTATTATCAGTTAGCACTTACCTTAACAGTGCCTTTTGGTTGCCCTCAGAAAGAACTTCTACCAACAAAATACCCCTGCTACTAAAGCATTATATCCAGGAAGGAACTTATCCTGGCATTCCTATGTATTCTGTGCAGAGGCAAGTGGGGGAACTGGAAAAAGAGAGAAGTTCCATGGTTATTGAAGATGAGGAGAGCTTGAAGGATTATTATGATCTATTGCAGCAGTACAAAACTTTGAAGAGAGATGTCCGTGATATTGTACTTTCGCCAAAATATGTTCTGCCTTTCTTGCAATCTGGAAGGCTTGTTCGTGTTCAATACAGTACAGATGAGCAACCCACCTTCTCTATTGACGAGAATGTTACATGGGGAATTATAATAAACTTTGAAAAGGTGAAAACCTATGATGAAGGTACATATACTCTTGGCTATTTTTTCTCTTTTGTGCATGGGTTTTGCTCAAGTTGTTTGGCAGTGGAATTCCATAATAGATGCCATGGTTGAAACACTTTAGATGGATCTGCGACTGAACATTAGTCTCAAGCAGAAGCAGTTAATTCATGAATAACTGCAATGAAATTTTAATACATTATGATTAGTTGGTCATACATATTTTTTCTATGGCCTTTACACTCATATATCAATGGGCTTTACTTTACCGTGACTGATATTGTTACAGTTGGCATTATTGTCTAGTCTCCAACTCTTGGGTATGCACTGGCCTGCAGCCAAGTGCCTCTTCATAGTTCACACAAGTAAAGACATGCTTGTCTCAAGTAAGATGGACTGGATGAAACCATGTCTCTTCGGAGTTCGCTTGATCCAAATCTAAATATATTATTTACCTGTTTAAGCCTATCTATGAGAGCATAAGTTTGGTTGTTTTAGATGAACTGTAAAGACTACCATCTTGTTTTTGTTCCTACTTTGTCTTGTTTTAATTCCTGAAGTTAGGTTACCATTGTGATTCTAACGCTGACGTTAGAGGTCATTACTTGACAACATCTAAGAGGGAGGAATACTGGAAGCTGTTTGTAGTTTTCTCTGATGACTTCTGTTTTTTGTTCTTACAGACAGGAGGCCCGAGGATAATGATTATACTGTTGATATCCTCACCCGATGTTCTGTAAGTAAGGACATGAGTGGAAAGAAAACCATGAAGATTATTGCTCTCAAAGCCCGTGGAGAACCGGTTGTTATTTCATTGCCGCTTTCTCAGGTTGTCCACTTTTCCCATTTCACCAGTTAACATGTCATATTCTAACCGTTTATCACATTTCGAAGTTGTTGGTTTTCTTTCTTTTATCCTAAATTGAACTGAATGGACAGATCGATGGACTAAGCAGTGTTCGGATGTACATACCTAAGGACCTTTTACCTGTAGAAGCTCGAGAAAACACCTTGAGGAAAGTTGAAGAAGTGCTTTCAAGGTTTGCTAAAGATGGGGTTCCTCTATTGGATCCAGAAGAAGACATGGAAGTAAGAAAATCTAGTGCACATCATATTGTGAGGTTTCCTCTTGTTTTGTCCTAATAACTTTTTTCCTTTTAGGTAAAATCAAGCTCCTACCGGAAAGCTGCCAGAAGAATCGAAGCTCTCGAGAGCTTATTTGAGAAGCATGACATACGTAGTGCTCCCCATATCCAACAGAAGCTGAAGGTGTTTCATGCCAAGCAAGAAATATCAGCCAAAGTGAAGTCCATAAAGAAAACAATGCGGGCTTCGACGGCTCTAGCCTTCAAGGATGAACTCAAGGCCCGAAAACGAGTTCTTCGTAGGTTGGGGTAATGCATCCTTTGACACCCAAAATGATGTTTGTCTTTGGAGTGCCCGCTCCTTAGAAACTTGCTAAATGAAATTTCTTGCTATAGAATATTTAGTGAACTAGGCAACATAATATTCTTATGGTTGTCACAAAAATCCTTAGCCGTTCTGCGCTGCAGATGTTGGATTCTTAGGAAGTATTTCTTGCGGAAATATAATCAGGAGAGCAAATTTACGATATTTCTGCCTGGGGTCCTAACGAAAACAAAGACATGGCACAGTTATTTGCTAAATTGGATGATCATTGACTTGTTACTTTAAATTCTAATGACAACCTCATTGTTTGAAAATTATAGGTGTACATCGTTGGTAATCATAGGAAATCACAGTTTGGTTGTATTGTGATCATATGAAGGGTCATGTAAATTGTCTCTTGTGTAATTTTAAATAATTCGTATGTTAGGTCATTTCCAACTTGCTGTGTTGCATACATTCTTATCAGGGTACCTCGTTTCTTTCAGATACATCACCAGGGAGGATGTTGTGGAAGTAAAGGGCAAAGTGGCATGTGAGATAAGCTCAGCTGATGAACTGACATTGACTGAGCTTATGTTCAGTGGTACGTTGAAGGATGCTACTGTAGAGCAGATGGTGGCTCTGCTTTCTTGCTTTGTTTGGCAGGAAAAGCTTCAGGATGCGCCAAAGCCAAGGGAGGAGCTCGACCTGCTCTTCTACCAGCTGCAAGAGACGGCCCGGAGGGTTGCGAACCTCCAGCTTGAATGCAAGGTACCTAGTTTACTAGTAAACGACCATCTGAATTGTTGATGCTATAGAATTGCAGCCTAATGCTGAAACCTGTTTGCTATTCTGGCCTAATGCCAATGACAGATCGAGATCGACGTGGAATCTTTCGTGAACTCCTTCCGTCCTGATGTGATGGAAGCCGTGTACTCGTGGGCCAGAGGGTCTAAGTTCCACCAGATCATGGAGATGACCCAGGTGTTTGAAGGCAGTCTGATCAGGGCCATCAGGCGGCTGGAGGAGGTCCTGCAGCAGCTGATCCTGGCATCCAAGTCGATTGGTGAGACCCAGCTCGAAGCAAAACTCGAGGAAGCGGTCAGCAAGATCAAGAGGGATATCGTGTTTGCGGCATCCTTGTATTTGTAAACACCTCTTATTCGCACCATGCGTGCATGGTTTGGTTTCGTCGGAAGAGCTCCAGCAACCGTAGAAGGTTATCTATCACCTGTTTTCTTGAGCGGTGTTGTTGAGCGACATGGCGGAGCTGCCTTGCCTGGTGTTCTGTCACAGGGAGCGGCATGTCCTCGCCATGTCGGATAAAATTTTGTCACTTTGTAGGATGTAGAACTAAGTCCTGACTAAATCGACTAGAGTTGGCCAAGGACGCCAATTGTACCCCATTGATATTTTCCCATGTAACACAGAAACTATAGATGTACTAGGAGTACTTGATATATCTTGTTGTAAGAGTAGTCATCTTGTTCGTGGAGATTATGATTGCCCGATAGATCTTTAATGGTATACCTCAACTTCACTCCGATGCCTTATTTTTTTCTTTTTTGAGCTGCGCCCGGATGATTGCCTTTTTTAAAAAAATTCTCGGATGCCTGCTTGTGACGAGCCATCTGCTCTCAAAGTTTAATATCTGTCACATCAAATTTAGTATATACTCAAACTAGTACTGTAAGTAGATATATTTTTAAACGAGTTTGGTGTTATATAAGCGGATACATCGTTTTCTAGGCTTGAATAAACATTTGACCTATGACAAAACTATTTGGAATGAAAGCAGTACTAGTGTTTTTGTAAGGAAAGAAAGGTCACCATGCATGACTGATGGTACAAAATATCACTAGTTTTTCATGTGCCTAGCTGCCATGAGATCGTCGACGAGACGGCACAAATCACGGTGCGAGGAGCCTCCTTCCGCCATGGCAGCGTGAGACTCCGCGGCGAGGTCCGTCACCCTCTTCCTGGCCGCGTCCCCTGGCCCTCCGGGGCACATGAACGTCGTCAGCGCCCGTGCAACATCCTCGGCCGGGACTAGCTCGTGTTCCTCGAACCTCGTGCTTCGTAGGCCGGCGCCATGCGGCCACAGCCGCTCCCCTATGCCTAGGACTTCCGTTACCAGCCTCTCTGTGATGAACTGCTCGAACACCATCGGCCACGTCAGCACCGGCACGCCCGCCGCCACCGTCTCCAGGACGGAGTTCCATCCGCAGTGCGTCACGAACGCGCCCACGGCCGGGTGAGCCAGTATCGCCGTCTGCGGGGCCCAGGATTTGACGAGCAAGCCGTGGTCTCCGACACGCTCCGCCCACCCCTCAGGCGCAGACCACCCCCCTCCGCGCCCTCAGCACCCACAGGAACGGCTTCCCCGACGCCTCCAGCCCGAGCGCAAGCTCGTCCAGCTGGACGTTGGAGACGTGGGCCAAGCTTCCGAAGCACAGGTACACCACCGACCGGCTTGGCTTGGAGTCGAGCCATTCGATGCATGCACGGCGAGTAGACGCCGGCCGGTCGCGATGATGGTGAACGCGGCGGCGCCAGAGAGAGAGAGGCCCTAGGAAGTAGGCGCGTGAACATCTCGCAGTACTGCCGCTCCAGGTCCGACGAGGTGTTGAAGGCGAGGCCGAAGCAGTCTCGCGTCGGGGTAAAAACGTGTTGATCCTCGTGCCGGCATCTTGCAGCAGGCTCATCCGCAGGAACTCCGGCAGCTCGGTCATGGGTATCCGTACGCGAGGGACGGGGAACCGAGGGACCGTGACGGCGCCGGCGTCTTCGTCACCGTGGTCCCTGATGTGGCGCATGGCGAGGATCGAGAATGCGCCGATGGCGCTGAAGACGACGCAGGGCACGCCGAGCTCATCGGCGATGCCGGTGTTCCAGACGAAGTGCACGTCGGTGACGATGGCGTCCGGGGACTGCGCCCTGATGAGCGCCTCCTGCGCGGGGCGCATCAGGGTGCTGCTCATGGCAGCCATGTCGATGCGCGACGACTCGGCGGGCGTGGCGGCCTTGCTGGGGTTCTGGACGCCCACCGGGAGGCCGTCCACGGCCGGGAACGGATACGTCGCTATCTCGACGCCTTCTGTGATACTAGTGTTATTACGCTCGTGCCGACGTCTCTCCAGCAAGGACTGGACGATCGAGACGTTCGCCGGCGTGACGGCCACGGTCGCTTCGACGCTGCCGTCGAGCCTAGCGCCGGCGAGGCGGATGGCAAGGTCGGTGAAGGGCTCGATGTGGCTGGTGGCGAAGAAGGGGATGAGCAGGACGCGCAGCTTCTTGCTGCAGCTGGCCATTGTTGCTCCGACGTATGAGCGGAAGACTAGCTTAGCTTGTGTTGCGAATAGATCGATGTAGGACTTGCGTGTAGAGTACGGGGTGGTCACCTAGGCGATCGATGAACTACAATTTCAAATGCGGGGCGTACGCGGTTGGTATGTGATCCAATCTGCTCACTGCCAATTGGGTTTTGTTAATTCAGCTGACCGAGCACGATATGATTGATCATGCAACCCACAGCATCGTCACTTTGTCCTGCACAGTGTTGACTAATTTTTAGAAACTAGGCAGCACATGCCCTACTTTAAATTAATAAAGCAACCAGTTTGTTCGAACACATGATCCATACACCAACAGCATGCTGAGTCACACAGCTTCACCAGAAAATAAAACAGGGGCCGGCCTCTCCAAAACAGACCGGGAACCATCTAGAGCTATGTCGCAGGAAGCAGCGCGTGGAAGATGCTCTTAAGACCTGTCGACATCTGAAAGAGCGCGTGTTGACTAATCTCGAAACAAAATAAAGGAGTATTGTCGGTGGCACGGTTTGGGTAACCGGGCGACAAATCCAGTTACCGCAAATCCCGAGAACCCTCGGTAAACAGCCTTACCGGCCGGTAACAAAAAAAATCAGGTTATTTTGAAAATTTAGAATTTAAACGCCAAAAACATAGATAAATAGTGCATGTCTGATGCTTGTGACAAAAGAGAATGACTGCCAGTGGTTGTGCCCGCGCATTCGTTGTTTGTTGTCGCGAATTTGAAGTACCAAGGTAGGGTTTTTATTTTTGAGTTAATACTTGGTGTATAAAAATCATAATGGATAATAATCTGAAAATATTGCTCAACGAAGCTCAAACTCGATACCTGACAGAAGTATACAAGACCACAGCAAGGCCATACCACTACGTTGCAGGCAATGTCGCGTATAGTTGAGTTCTAAGTCTAGTTAACCGTTTATATGGAATTTTAATTTTTGTTTCTTTTGAAAATTTCGGTCGGTAAATATCTGGTATTTCTTGGTAATCTTGGTAACCGGGAATCCCAAGGCCCCTGGGTAAAATTTTGCAGTCCGGTTGCCAAAACCTTGGTTGGTGACGCAGGTTTTCACTTTCCAAACATCGCCGGAACTTACCGTCTCGATTTAGTGTTATGGTGCTTCCTCCGTTTTCTTTTACTTTGCGTTATGTGTTTAGTCAAAGTCAAACTTTACTAAGTTTGACAAAAAATATCAACATCCATAATACCAAATACATATAATATGAAAATATACTTTTTGAAGATTCTTATATTATTGAGTTTATATTGTAGATGCTGATTTTTTTTCTCAATATTTGGTCAAACTTAGTAAAGTTTGACTTTGATTAAACCCAAAACGTAAAGTAAATAAAAATGGAGGGAGTACTTTTATGTCCCCCTCTCCATTTGGATATAATTTGTTTACAATACGACATGCTATCTCCCACGCTGCCGCTCTCGTTGCATGCTCAGAACCACCCAAAGCTCCAATCCATCGCACGAGGGTCTAAACATCTCTCGTGTATTCGTTGGCGCTGCGCCCTAAAGCAGCCTTCATGTGTTCGGACGATCGTCTTCTTGCTGCCCACGCTCGTCAACGTTCCCTTCTACATCGTCTTGTCGGATGCCCCCCGTATCCACTTGGACCGCTGATATGTGTATCATGTATCTATAATTTTTGATTTTTGCATACTTGTTTTATATCATTGCTACATGTTTCTACTACCTTTTAAAATCATTTTAGAGCATCTTTTCGGACTAAACTATTAACAAGATACCAAGTGACAGCTCCTTTTTTCTCTGTTTTTAATTTTCAAAAAAGTTATTCTGCAAAATGTTATTGTGAGGTAAAACGATGACCTCTAGGGTCAATCGGTGCTTGATTATATAGGTGGAAAAGCCCCACCGTGGCCCGTACATGTTTGAGTAGGATTTGGAGTACTAGTTGGAGTAGGACTCAGATAGAACACGTATTACAATTCTAATAGCCCCCCTTAATCTAAACTAGAAGGAACGGCAAGGTTTAGATTACGCATAAATTCGCGAAGACGTGATGTAGTCAGGTTCTTCGTGAAACCATCTGCAATTTGGTCCTTGTTGGAAATAAAACGAATATCAAGAAGTTTGCTAGCAACTCGTTCACGAACAAAGTGATAATCTATCTCAATATGCTTCGTTATTGCATGAAACACATGGTTGGCAGAAACATATGTAGCTCCAAGATTATCATTCCATAGAATTGGCTTTTGAGTAAGTGATAGACCAAGCTGATGAAGTAGAGCTTCAACCCAAATGACCTCAGCTGTGGCATTGGCTAGTGCTTTGTACTCTGCCTCTATACTGGAACGAGAAACAGTAGCTTGTTTTCTCGCACTCCAAGATATTAAATTTGGACCAATAAAAATAGCAAAGCCTCCAGTAGAGCGCCTATCATCAAGGCAACCAGCCCAGTCTGCATCTGAAAAGGCGCTAAGAAGAGTAGATTGAGATTTCTGGATATGAAGACCAACATGCAGAGTACCTTATATATAACGAAGAATTCGTTTTGCAGCTGTCCAATGAGAGGTGGTAGGAGCATGAAGATATTGGCAGACTTTATTCACGGAGAAAGCAATATCAGGACGTGTTAATGTCAAATATTGAAGAGCACCAACGACACTTCGATAGTTTGTACCGTCTTTAGGTCCAAGCAATGTTCCATCATTTAATGATAGTTTCTCATCAATAGAAAATGGAGTAGGAGCAGTAGTGCATTTCAGCATGCCAACCCGAGCAAGTAAGTCCATGGCATATTTTCTTGTGTAAGAAGAAGTCAATCAGATTGGTTTTTGACTTCAATACCCAAAAAGTAATGTAAGGTGCCAAGATCTTTGAGAGCAAAGATTTTATGAAGCTCACAAAGAAGATTAGGCATAGCTTGATCTTATGACTCAATAAGGATGATATCATCAACATATATAAGCATGAACATGATTATTCCTTCCTTGTTGTAGAGGAAAAGAGATCTATCAGCCTTGGATGGAACAAAACCAAATTGTTGAAGTGTGGAACTTAATCGAGAATACCATGCACGGGGAGCTTGTTTCAAACCATAAAGGGCTTTGTCAAGTTTGCACACAAACATAGATTGCTGAGGATGTTCAAAATCAGGTGGTTGTTTCATATAAACCTCTTCTTCCAGAACACCATGAAGAAACGAGTTCTTGACATCTAGCTGCCGGAGACTCCATCCTCGTGAGACAAAGATAGAAAGAACAATACGAATAGTGGCTGCTTTGACAACCGAACTAAAAGTATCCTCATAATCCAGTCCATACCTCTGTTTGAATCCTATTGCAACAAGTCTAGATTTGTATCTCTCCACAGTACCATCTGAATTTTTCTTGATCCTGTAAACCCATTTGCAATCAACAATATTCTGATGTGGCCTAGGAGGAACAAGATGCCACATCTTGTTCTTCATAAGAGCTTGATATTCATCTTCCATAGCCCCCCTCCAATTTGGGTCATTAAGAGCATCAGATAGATTAAGGGGCTCACCTATAGATCTGAGCAAACACCAACGGACAGTTCCATCTTTGAATTCTCGGGGATTTGTGATACCTTTTTGCAACCGTGTACGATTTGTTGGTGCAGGAATTACAGGCAGAGCTACATGGCGCACATAAGATCTCGCGCTTGGAGGAGGATCAGGCTGAGTGGACATAGACGATCCGACGGGATTGTGTGACCCCTGCTGTGTTGAACCAGGGGATGTAGAAGATCCCGGAGGGCTATCGGGACCCGAGACTATCGGTGACATGGCACGCGGAGACGGGCCGGCGTGCGCGTGGTGCTGGTGCGCGGACTGCGATGAAGACAAGGTCGGGGACCCAGTGGGGGATAGCAGAGATGTGGCGGCAGGGGAGTGGGCAGAGGACCCCGAGAGAGAATCTGGCTCTTGATCTGAGGCAGATCCGTCCAGAAAATCCGCACCGGGATCAGAGATGTCCCCTGATGCTGATTGGCCACCATTTGAGCTTGTTTCTTCATCATTTTGAGTAGGTTTTTTGGCCGAATTTTCAGAATTTTGTGCTTCATCTGATGTTACCTGTGGAATAGTAAGAGCACGTACTACAAATTGCATATGATCATTAGTATGCACACCCTCACTAGTAGACGAAGTGTTTTATGATGAAGAGAATAAAAGATATTCTTCATGAAGTCTTTTTCCAGCATTAGGATAAAGGGAGGCAAATGGAAAAATAGCTTCATCAAAGACAACATCCCTAGAAATATAGAAACGTCCTTTAGATGTATCAAGACATTTAACTCCTTTGTGACGGGGGCTATAGCCTAAAAAGACACACATTTTGGAACGAAAGGCAAGCTTGCGTTTGTTGTAGGAACGAAGATTGGGCAGCAGGCACAACCAAACACACGAAGAGTATTATAATTGGGTGTGATATTGAGAAGCTTTTTGGTTGGTGTAGAAAAATGAAGGACTTTGGAAGGAAGCATGTTAATGAGATATGTGGCGGTAAGAAAAGTTTCATCCCAAAATTTTAATGGCATGGATGCATCGGCAAGCAAAGAGAGACCAACTTCAACTATATGACGGTGTTTACGCTCAACAGAGCCATTTTGTTGGTGAGCATGAGGATATGATACATGGTGGGTGATACCCACTTTTGAAAAAAGGCATTGAGTTTTTCATATTCGCCACCCCAATCAGTTTTCATGGTGATTACTTTTCGATTAAATTTGCGTTTAACAAGTTGCTGGAAATTAAGAAATACTTGAAACACACCTGATCGCTTTTTGAGCAAATAAATCCAAATAAATTTACTAAAATCATCGATAAAACTTACATAATATAAGTGTTTGCCAACAGAAGGGGGTGCAGGATCCCATACATCAGAAAAGACTTGCTCCAAAGAAACAGTAGAAGCACTAGTGGATATTGGATAGGGTAACTTATGACTTTTGGCTTGTTGACATGGGTCGCATATGTAAAGATTTATTTCAGGAGTGGAATAAAGCTTATTTTTCCTAACAACTTGTTGAACAATAAAAGACGAAGGATGCCCTAGACGACAATGCCATGTAGAGGAAGAAGGCTTGACAGTGATGAAGGCGTGCTTGCGAGACCCACCAGAAACTGGAACAAGGGGATAGAGACCACCATGACAGGGACCTCTAAACATGATTTCATTCGTTTCCCGATCCTTAATCAAGTAAAAAGAGGGATGAAATTCAATAAAGGCATTGTTATCAAGGGAAATTTTATGTGCGGAAAGAAGATTTTTAGATGCATTAGGGACATGCAATATATTGCGAAGGTGGATATTACTATGAGGCGTGTGCAAACCCGAATGACCAACGTGAGCAATTTGCATACCTTTTCCACTAGCAGTGTGGATACAATCACAACCATGGTAGTTGTCACGAGTTGTAAGCTTGTTTAGATCCCCAGTGATGTGGTTTGCAGCCCCGTGTCCATATACCAATTTGTATCAACTCCATAGGCACCCTTCTCATCAATCGTATCATCATCATCATCATCACGATCCGAATAACACCACCAACATTCATTGGCAAGATGCCCTTCTTTATTGCATATTTGGCAGAAGATTCCTTCCTGCCATGGAGAGGGTGTACGACCACGGCCACGACCACGGTACTGATCTTGACGTCCACACTGATCATAGCGGCCATCACGACCGTTCCTGTCATAACGATCATCTCGGCCACCACCATCACGAACGTTTCTGTCATAATTCTTATTGTAATGATCTCAGTGGCCACCATAATACTGATTTCCACCCCCACGGTTTCGATCATAGTGGTCATAACGGCCACCATACTACTGTCCACCGCCACGGTTGGGACGACCACGAGTGGCAGCATTGGCTAAGGAGGTGAAACTGCCTGTGTTCTGCTCGGAGGCGGACACCATTTGCTGACGGATATCATAAGCCTCAAGATGTGAACACATGTCATGAAGGGAGGTGGAGGGCACAACATTGATAGAGGATACAAGGGCGTTGTACTCACTGTCGAGGCCGTTTAGAATGTAGTCAGAAGTTCATCGTCATCAACGTGCTTGCCAGCAGCAGCGAGCTCGGAGGCGAAGCCTTTCATCTTAGCAATGTATTGGGCGGCGGTGAGATCTTCCTTCTTTGTGTTTGTGAGGGCGCCAAGGAGGGTGGTCACCCGTGCCTTGGACTGGGTGGAGTGCATTGCGAGGAGCGCACCCCATACCTTAGCAGCATGCTCAAGCCCAAAGACTTGAGCGAGGACGTCCTCGGACAAAGAGTTCACCAGATAAGTGACGGCGAGTTGGTCTCTTGTAATCCAGGCATCATACTCTGGATTTGGGATGGTTACTTTCTTCTTGTTGTCATCTTCAGCCTCCACGTTTTCAGGCGGCGCTCGACCGGTGCCCTCAAGGAGCCCCATGACGCGAGCGACGCGGAGGGCAGGTAGAATCTGCGCCTTCTAGTAGAGGAAATTTCCCCGAGTCAGTTTTGTGGCCGGCGGAGCACCAAGGATGGGTGCCGGGGTCGTCGAGGTCAACGACATTGTTTCTTCTTCTTCGGGAGGGAAGGGAGGGTCTTTGGGATCAACTGTCGACGGATCGGTTGAAGATATCAGCAGACAAGATCAAGGTCTTGGGTCTTTGACGATTGCTTGTAGAAGATCGATTTTTACGGGCGACTAGACAGGAAGAAGTCGGCTCTGATTACCATGTTATTGTGAGGCAAAACGATGACCTCTAGGGTCGATCGGTGCTTGATTATATAGGTGGAAAAGCCCCACCGTGGCACGTACATGTTTGAGTAGGACTTGGAGTACTAGTTGGGGTAGGACTCGGATAGAACACGTATTACAATTCTAATACAAAAGACCACAAAATTTTAGGAGATCAGTTTTTATCCGAACTAAAGACGGAGTCCAAATGGGAGTCACCGGCAAGCACTAGGGAGAGGGACGACCCCCTTGGCGCAGGCCTAGGTCGGGCCGCACCCCCTGGTTGCCTACAGCCTCCGGGGCTTCCCCATGTCACGTCTTTGCTTAATTAGTGCTTCTTGAACTAAACCCAAGGGACATGCATTATTTTCCACGAAACGTCTACAGAGCCGCCACCATCTCAAAACCCTAAATCCGGGTTCCTAGAGTCCTGTTCTAGCATCCCTAGAGGGGTGAAATCTTCACCGAAGGCTTTTTCATCTCCATGATTGCCTCTGAGGTGATGTGTGAGTAGTTCATCATTGGACTATAAGTTCATAACAATAGCTAGATGGTTGTCTCTTCTTATTGTGCTACCATGCCATCGTCTTATGAGCCGCCTAACATCACTAGTAGAAAACTGAGTATTACAGACTGTTACTAGAGGCGGTTTTACTCTTGAAAAAAAAGAACGGGCTTGGAAATGCTATCCCTCAGCCGGTTTTTCTATAAAAACCGCCTCCACAAAAAACACCCGGCTCCAATAAAACACAATCTGCGGCGAGCGAAAATAAAACCTGCCACCCAGAATCCCAAAGGAAATTGCTAAATATAACCGACCCTGGTGTTCACATAATCGCAGACGTATTTTTTTTTACAGATGGCCTCTGCAATATCGTGCGTCGGTCTGCAAAACCACCTGGCTCATACCTGCATATTTTTAGAAATTGTTTTTTTCTAAAACGTTGAGCGATGGTCCTGGGTTTGAACGCAATATCTCCGGAGCTACACCCTGTCGTTCATAAGATGCAAATTACCGGGCCGTCCAACTTTCTTCGGAGGTTCCGTGGAAGATGTAAAAACTGAAAACGGCTTGCAAACGTGACATGCACACGATGTCGAGAACTGGAATGCAGTTGTAACCGCGTGATTTTGAAGTCGTGAGCGTGAATGCAGCTCATAATTTCGGAATTTGTACCGGACGGAATGATCCAATAAATCCAATTCCCGGCTGCTTAGTTCCCTTCATCGATCTCTTCCAACCCTCTTCTTCCTCGCGCATACATACTCCCCGCCACTCGCACTACTAGCCATGAGCAACGGTTCTAGCGGAGAAGATTTCCTGCATACCTCCGATCATTCGATTGGGTCACTGCCAAGCTCTATTTCGTCAGAGGACCCTCATTGGTTATATTTCCATGAGGGAACGCCGCCGTCGCCGACACTGCCATCCGAGAGTGGATCGGAGGATGAGGAGGCGGAGGTGGTGGTGGTGGAGGAGGGCATTTCCGTCGAGGAGCCTGTGGCCCATATCGCTACCGCGGAGGTTGTGGCCCACGTTCCCTCCGCGGACACCCGTTCCCGCCATGGAGGAGGCCGTGGCACCCGTCGCCTCAGAGGAGTTCGTGGGCATTGACGTCGACGCTGCTAAGGGCGTCGAGCAGGGCGTGGGCCACGTCGCTGCCGCGGAGGAGGTCCTTGGCCCCGTAGACCCCGCCATGGGCGCCAAGGAGAAGGGCAAGGCTGTCGTCTGTGCCAACTCCTCGAGTGAGGCCTCCGCCGCCTACGGGAAGGCGACAACCCTCTGCAAGCTACGCCGCGAAGACGGTGGCGCTGAGGAGGCTTCCGACAACAAGATATCAGGATCAGAGTAGGATCAAATAGTAGCTAGATAGTATCAATCATATTTTTCAATGTTGATCTTAAATAATCAATGAAAATCGATCTCCGAGCATTTATTTTTGTAAATTGTATATTTATATTGTTATTGTAGTTGTCCTAAATCATCATCAATCGACAAACAACAAACTACAGATATATTATCACCATGATAAGAAGGAGAATGGTCACCATTAAGCACGAAATGTCTCGTTAACAAACTTATATTTAAGTTCCTAGCTAGAAAAGTCTTCTAAGAATACATACATTATAGAACAAGTCTGGTACATATGTAAATTAACAAAATACAATTTTCTGAAGTAATAATAAAAGACAACTGAGTACTACGCCTTCGACATTTATCAGTGCTTCAGAACCTGAACTGGTACTTGCGGCCAGCCTTCTCGAAGATAAGCCTGATGTACAATGGCTTCACGTCTATCCTGATGGCGAAGATATCATCACGGGCAATGTGCGCGAATGTGCAGAATTCGTGCCAGTTCTCAGTGAACCCGATGTTCGAATATTTTATTAGATATGTTCCGATAACTTGGATGATTCTCAAGCATAGACGGGAATAGGCCCTCTGTGGCACTTTATACCCTTGCACTGCGCCAATGTTGACAACCTGATCAAATTCACACATGAACAACACATAAGTAAACATTAAGTGATATCATGTTGATAATTCGTGAATAAAATGATTACCAGTTTCTGCAAATCTAGAGCATTTTCTATGCGGCGCACGAAGAACCGAGGGATCTAAAAGAACTCGTCAACATCCAATGGCCTAAATTCCTCCTTGTATATAGCAAAATTTATCACATTCATTTGTTAAGCAGTGATGTCATATGGGTTGTCCAAGAGGGATTTTTCTAAGGCATACTTCGCACAATTTGGAGCCTCCAAAAAATCTGATCAGAGAGACAAATCAAAATCTTGAAAAATATAAATTACTCAATGTGTAGGACAGCGTACCAGGCGGCTAAACAAATGGTCCGGGGCATGGTATGCATCTATCACTTGCACATCAAACCGACCATCCTCATTTCATCATATGTTAACCTTGTTTTCATGTAGAAGTAGTACTCAAATCCGCAGCCACATATAGCACACACACATCCATCGCCGATGAGGGTCAGCTAGCATGGTCTGTATACGATCACTGAAACAACATGACACATTCTGCATTTCATAAAACAGAAGAGCATATAAGAACAGAAGTATGTCTTTATCGAAAAAAAGAACACAAGTTTCACATTCAACAGGATATTATAGTCAGTGCCGACAAATTTTTGGTAACTGTGCGGTTTGGTAATCTTGACAGTGAAGGACATTGGTGTACGGCGATGGATTCTACCAAATATGGTGCCGATAGGCTGATAGCACACACGGAATTTATATTCAGTCATTTCCTATTTAGAACCATACACATGCAGGCAAAAAGTAGTACAAATTTTAATCCAGACAGTTGGGGCATTGTTAATGGAAGATGACATCTAGATAATGCAGGAATTTGAAATCGAACTATGTGTCCGTACAGACTAAACCGGGAGTCGGACGTTCTGCTTCCGGCGGGGAATAAACTCAGGGCTTTTGACTCATCGACGAGCGCCGAAGAAATGTTGCGTGGCGACATCAAATGCTTGCAGAGTTGACGGTCTCCCTCCTATGCTTATCCTCCCTTGTCGTCGGACACGGCGACGACGATGAGAATCCTCCACACTCCTCTGCTACTCTGTTTCTGTGGTTTTTTCTGAGCCTGTACCGGGTACTTGTTTGACCTGCTTGAAAGGGGGGGGGGGAAAGAGGTAAAATGGTGTTCGACAGTGCGCTTTGGGAATTTTGGTTTGCATGTTTAATTCGACGGGACGGGCTCTGACGCTCTGCGACGTGTCGTCGATGGCACAGCCTCAATTTGTCATCGCGATAGGGACAAGTCGTTGCGAGAGCAATCGATGGCGTAGCCCCAGTTTACGAGACTATGATGCTGGCGCGTGCTGCCGTGTGGCCCTCTACTAGAAGGAATCCAAGAAGATTTTATTTCATTCCGGATATGCATAAAGTGAACGAAAAAGAGAAAGTCCTACTAAACAGCCATAATGTACGATAACACAAGAGGATCATATATATAGTGCTTACAAACAAACTTGATCACATGAAATATAGCCATATATATGTACAAACTTAACTAAAAACACTGAAACCTAGTTAAGACCGGGCTGCATCATCATGAGTCCCACTTCCAGCGCTTGTTTAATGGTAGAGCTTGCTGCTCCCTGGTTCAGGTACGACAACTAGTGCAGAAAATTTCGTCGGCGCTGGCTCGAGGTGACGTTGCCCTTTATTGACTACCATGATCCTGCGGACAACTTGTATGCGACATAAGCATCTCTAGCTGCGTACTCGATGTTAACAAGGCTAAGTGGCTTCTGCGATCATAATTTGTGCCTCTTCTCTAGGAATTCCTTTTCATGTCTTTGTACTTGGGGTGGATTAGTTCTGCAGCGAGGTGAGCCATTCCGGTCCTTTCTTTGTCGAACTGTAATAAATCTTCGATATCCACGTGGAACTGTGGTGTAACTGAAGCTTCCCAGGCTTTGTACATTAGTCTCATGTCATTCCGGATGTCAACGCTAGCAAAACTTGTACTGCTTTTAGTAAGAAAATCGATTAGACGCTGGCAATCCTTCACACAACTGCAGTAATCAGTTTATAAAGTGAGATCAGGATCACATTGAGAGTCAAATTGAACTTGTAAGTGCACTACTGGTATGAATTTGTAGGATTAAGAGAAGGTCAAATCGAATTTGTAAATTGCACTAGTATAAAGTTCTATGATTGATCGAACTTGTAAATTAATGCACTATATATGTACCAATTTGTACAATTCTTCCTATATGTAGCTAATTTAGGGATGAATCCAATCTCATTAATTTTGCATTTCAACCTCGTTACCCTAATGCTATATATATAGGACGAATTCGAGTGGAAAAATATCTTGGCAACTAGAATAAAAGAGCGTGGTTGCGCATCATCAGTTGGACGATGGTGATGTATTTCTCGCCGTCGGTGTACTCGAAGTCAAGGCCCATGAACTTTTCCTTTATGATGGCGAGCCATCCCTCGAACTTCTGGATGTTGCGGTGTACTTCTTCCACGTCGTCGGTGTACACGAACTGAAGATCTACCGCTTTACGGGCTGGTACGGGAAGGCGGTGCGTAATGGGTGCTTCTTTGTGAGTCATGGCGATGGCCGGAAAGGGGGAAGAGAACAGAGAAACCACCAGAAAACCTAGCAGTGTGGGGGTGAGGTGTGCGCGGTAGAACCGTGGAGAAGTAACCTGGGGCCATAATTTTAACTGTCCCAAGTGCAGATCGTGGGGGCAAAATGTAACTTGTTCATGTTTATGAAAATGTTTTTTTCTTAATTTTAGTATGCAAATCCGTCAATATGTGCAGAGGAATACCCCAGCAGGAGAAGGGTCCGATTTGGGGTTGTGCCGCCCCTCGGCTCCATTTGGAGGGTACAATGCTATGTGGACAATCCTATTGATGTGAAACAAATTTTAGTGGGTTATGCAACCACGCAAGGCTTGGTTTTTTTGAAACAAAGTGTCACATTATGTCATAGGAGCACGGAAAGTGTCACATTTTTGTGCGCAAACTTAATTTGAATAGTTTTACAGAAAGTATTGTTTTATCTGGAATGTCCGTAGTTCTCTGGAACTCCAGCAAAATTTCTGCCCGAGCAAAAACTACGCGTACTCGTGTTTTCTGAGCGTAACTGGCACATCGAAATTGTGCACTTATTTCCTACTACACCCATGGTAATATATAACAAGAGTATAGCCACACGCAAAGGGTGGAGGGGTGGTTCCCGATACTCTGTCGCACAATTTCGAGGGAAACCCTGATTCTGCTGTCTACATGATTCTGCTGTCTACATGGACAACTTTGAGGGGGTGAGGACATAAAGAAATTTTCTCTTTGCCGTGTTAAGCTTTGTCGTATACATTGTCATGAAAAACTAAAATTTGTCCCAAGTTGTCATAATCCCCTCCCGTTGCTTTGATCGGGTGCTGCACGTGGCCAGGGGAGAACGGGAGGGGATCACACCTCGTACGTACGTCCAAATGTCGAAAACTATGCCACACGCTAACGTTTTGTGTTTCATTTTATAGCACAAAATCCTAAACGACCGAACATAAATTTTCGTGTTTTTTTGGGTGGAGGGTGCTGGGCTCCGATGCACGAGGATGAACCCCCTGCCTCTTCTCCGTGGCCCCCCGCAACGTCCACCCGGCCTAGACCCGTGTCTAGATATTGATAATTTATTTGTTTACGTTAAATAGTTGTGTTGTATGAACATGAAGCGTAGGTGAACCCATATTTTCTTACGTAAACTCTATTTTGAATAATTTTGGGAGTACAAAACGTATGTTTTGGTCCGGAATGTCCGGATATCTGTGGAACTCCAGTAAATTTTTGCCCCAACCAAAACTATATGTACTCATGTTTTCTGGCCGGAACTGGCCCATCGAAGTTGTGCACTAATTTCCTAGTATACCCATGATCATATAACAAAAGTACAACCACACGGAAGGGGGGGGGGGTGTGGTACCCGAAAATCGGTCGCATGATTTAGAGGGAAACCCTAGATGATTTTAGGCTCGTCCTCTAGCCAGCTTTGAGGGGTCGGCCATAACGAAAATTTATCTTTGCGGTGTTAAGTTTTCCCGTATGAATGATCATGGCAAAAAATTTGGTCCCATGCCGTCGTAATTCCCTCCTTTGCTACTTCGACCGGGCAACGCCAGGGTATGGGGGGGGGGGGGGGGGGCCCTTCAGCAACGAAATGTCTGAAAGTATGTCACAAACAAGGTTTTGTGTTTCATCTTATAGAACGACATCCTACATGGATGAATCACAAATGTGGCTGCTGTTTTTCCTTGTGGGCAGGTGTAGTGGGCCTGTTTTTGGGTGCAGAGGGGAGAGGGGCGGCCACGACGAACCCTACCCCGTGTCCCCGATCCGCCTGCCCCCATGACTGACTTTGTGTGTGTGTGTGGGGGGGGGGGATTATAACAGCGAAAATACCTTTGTTTGTGTTCAACAGTCAATACTTTTGAATAGGAATAAATTGATATTAATTATATGTAAAACAATTATATATAAATAGACTAATTATCGGTCAAAGCAAACAAAATACGCCTCCTTTTGCAGAACTAATCCCGTGCACACATATTTTTGAGTCCACAAAAACTGTTTCCACAGATTGAATGTCTTAGGAAAATACCTTTGTTTGAGGTAGTATGTCTTAGGACAGGAATCTCCCGTGCACACATATTTTCGAGTCCACAAAAAATGTTTCCACAGATTGAATGCCGAATAGTTCTCCCCCACCCACCCACCTAAAGAAGACACATCAACTCCGGAGTAACCTCCTATTTTATGCCCATCCTGTTTGGGATGCCACATAGAAGATTTATCATTCATAGATCTCTCTCATTGTACAATCACACTGACAAGCCCCCTCACCGCCGAAACACACACCAGCCGCCATCTCCCCTACATGTCCACATCGTAAACCATACCCGCTGCCAACACCGGAGCCGAGAAGATGCGGAAGACAAGGCACGACGCAGGCTCGAGCAGTCGCAATATCCGGAGAAGCGTGAACTCGGACATGTCATCTGAATGGGCTGCTTCCGGTATCCCCGCGCCGCCAAAATGCCACCCGCCGAGGCGGTGTCACCTCGACTTGTACGATGTCCCCGTGCCGCCGCTGCCGAAGGGTGTCACCCACGCACTTGCCATCGCTGAACGTAGGGCGCGTTTTCCCACGGCGCTACAGGCGCCATATTGGCGCCGTCTATTCAACTGCGAACACGAGGACATGCGCTGCTCCTCCCAAAATGGCCGAATGCCTCGGTGGAACTTGTCAGCGCGACACCGTATATGGGACCAAGTTGCCGCCGTCGTGGCTTCAGGAGCAACACCCGCTCCTGATCAAGTTGCAGTGCCCGAGCCCGAGGAAGAATGGGAGTGCTTCAATCAAATGATGCACGCGTCACTTGAACCCGCTGTCAAGTAGGATCCGGTGCAGAGAGGGAGGGCCTGGAAGAGGCACGCGTCGCTTGAGCTCGCTGTCAAGTCGGAGCCCCAGGGCTCCGAAACCTCAAACTACGTCGATTGGTACGATATCGATAAGGAAACGGATGAGATGGAGGAGATCCAGCAGCTCCCGCCGCCATCGCATCCTCAGGACGAGCCTGGCGATGATCCGTTTTGGCCAGACACCCAGGCCGCCTTGCGTAGGTCTGTGAAGGTCGTCGACTAGACGAACAAAGATCACCCATAGTTTGATCTAAGTTATGATCGAAAGTTTGTAATTTTCTACTCATAATCCAGCTAAGTGCTCGATTGATCAATCAAAGGACTCGCCTTTACTATGGTATATGTTCAAGTTTAGTTAAATTTATAATATAGTATATGTTAATAACTAAGCATATTTAAGTTTAACGTGGCGTTTGTTATATTCCATGTTTCCAATCTGCACGAAAATTGGTTTAATCCACATGACCGTGTAGGCGTGGATCGTTCGAGTTTTTGGTCAGACGGTCCAACATTTTTTTGCGGGGGAATTTCATTCCCGGCCATTTTTGAATCACAATTCGTATCCCCCTCGAATTAATTCTATAGTCACACTTTTTTAATTTCTATTCTGACCTCATCCATCTCCACCGACAACCTCCTCCACCCCTCCCCACAGCCGCAGCGCAGCCCCCACGCCCGAGCGCCAGAGCTTCGGCGTGCTCTGCCCCTACCCCCAGCCTGCTCATCCTCCTCCCAGCTCTCTCTGCATCTGACCTCGTGCCCCACCACCCCCTTTTACCCCCAGCACTCCAAACCCCCCCACGCCATATTTTGTCTCCTCTCCATGAATGGACACACTCCCCATCTGCCCCTGGCCGTCGTCCCTTATCCTCACCGAGAAATGGTACGTGGATTTTTCGCACTACATATGTGGGGCTCGATTTGTAATGTATTTTAACGTGTTATTATTTTATGCTCGATGCCGACTGTGCCTCAACACTGAAGGCCAGTGCAGAATGAAGAACAGAAGAACCCCGTTTTTGTTGCTAACCATGCATGTGGGGTTCCGAGATTACATGGTATGTGCGTTTATTATATCATTCATGGTCTTATTAATTGGAATAATATGTCTTTAAAGGAATGCATTAATTACAAGTAATTTTGTGAATGTACCTATTGTCTTAATTTGTTCATGTCCCTATATCATAAAAAAGTCATTATTGTTTTTTTAGACAACTTTGCCTCTGTGGATCACATGGCGTATGTACAAAGAATTTTTTATGCAGTTTTTTGTAAACGTGTATGTCCCTTGATATTGCAGCATTGTTCAAGAATATATAGTTCAGCACACGTGCACTGTACTTACTTTTAGTTCAAGTTTATACGATAAACAATGCTGGCATGAAAATTTGGGGTAGTATGTTCCTCGCTATGTCAGGGAACAGTTTAATGAAATGACTCCGGGTGGTGAGTTCAACGTTGTGACTCAAGATGACTTTCTATATGAACTTGATTGTAACAATGATAACAGGTGAAGAGTGGGACGACCTTATCGAGCACTATTGTTTGAACTACGACGATAAGATAGTGCTGAATTTGAATGGTGACCATGAAATTTTCAGGGCTACTATATTTGGCGCCAACAATAAAATGAAGATTATGGTCGATGAGTCAGGTCATACTAATATTAAAATGTAGCGCCTCTATCTATGGAGTTAATTATATCTATTGACATATATATTGTACTAACTAGAAATGTACATTGTAGAGGACCAAGTCAACGTGATTTTTTTTTCCCCTAGCCATACAAGGTAACATAACAAACAATCTCGTATCTGATATGTAATATCTAGAACCCCATATATATTAGTACACTGCTATTAACTGAATATGTGGTGGCTCGATGCTAAATTTGTAGACGTGCCGACATCTTTAGTTCTTTGGAAAAACGTCCTACATTGCCACTATCTCCTACAGAAATTCGTAGAGTTGTTGCTTTTGCGAGAGAACACTATGAATGAGTTGACTCTCTTGTTGTCCATAAGATCACGGATAAGAACATTGGGCGTAGTACACTTGTAAGTAATAAACCTACGACAAATTCAATTGACATTTCACAGATTAGAATCCTATGTTCAATAAACGTCGGTACTAATTCTCTTGCCTTATTTTGCAGAAAATTAGAAGTGTTTTTCACCAACATTACAACATTCCCTCATTAGCTCGACTCTGTTTATTAATGGAATAGATGATCACTATCTTTGGAAAATGGTATCAAGATGCAAGAGGCAGATTTTCCGTGGAGAAGGAAATATGGAATGAATTTCCTAGCGAAGCTGGCATTCAGATCGGACCAGTCATCATTCTCTGCGTCACGAGGATCAATGGTGACATCCATAGTATTTTCGAGTACTCTGAAGAAGTGATCATATCATTCCTTCGAGATATCTCGAGTAGTAGTCTATATTAGGTTATCTATCATGCTAACAAGTCATTCTTTTAATGTAGTCATGACGTATTGAAATGTATTTCTGCTAAATTATAATTATATATACAAATTTGCCATTTATTTGCCCCGCTCGGAGCATCGTTGGAATTTCCGAACAAATCTGGACCTGCTGCATAAAAGCAGAGACGACTATAAAAAACCGACATAGGGATAACCGTAATATTAAAATGTACCCCCTCCGAGATTCTGCGGGGGCTCCAATTGTTGCCTAGCCGGCTAGAAATCAAAACCGCTTCTTCTTATGGTGAATCTGTTTTATTTAAACCGGCTCTCTGTTTCTTTGCCCGGAGTATCTGCAATATAATGGAGGTCCTGCATCTCTTGCAGTCGTTCGTTAAATTAACCCGCCTCTAAGCTAAGTGACGGGCTTTCGTTTTCCCCGCTTCCAAAAAACATCCCATTAGAGGCGTGCATTTTCGAAAAACGTCTGAGGTCTTATGCATCACAGACGGGCCGGAAGCACTGATCCCATAAGGCCTAATTATTAGCAACTTATGCAGCGAGCCGGTCGGGGGAGCCGCCTCATGCCTCTATACGAGAACCGACTGAGATTGTGGGTATCGTAATAGTGCATGGTCATCATTCTTATGTAATTGCTACATGTTTTGTTTACTAGATCCGATAAGTTGTGAAGTTATGGTTATATTGTTCATATTTCTTATGTGATATTGTTGCTATCATCATATCCATGTTTTATTTAAGTTCTTGCATGCTCTCCGATGTATATGGTTAATTTTCCCAAGTGATTTTCTTATATCCTTAAGAGAAGGTTTTGTGCTAGATAGTGAGTTCATGTCTTCTTCGTGTCTAGACTCGAGTGAAAGCAAAGACTAAGACCAAACGTGTGTTATTGCCACTAAGGGTAAAACAATAGTCTTAATGTCTATTTAGTGATTATAAATATTATTTACATTATGTACGATGCTTAATGCAATTATCTATTTCTTCGGAACTTAAGAACAACGAGAGGCAAGCATAGAAGTGTTTGAAAGTGCATCTGCCTTCCTATCAGTTTTAATGATTGATGACACTCGATTCGTGTTTTTATCTCATGCTGTTTCAGGGGATTTTTCCTGGAAAAGTTCCAGGTGGCGGAAGTTCCGGTTGTTCTAGCGGAAGTTCCGCCCCTTCTTCCGAGATTTCCCTCCAGGTATTGGTATCGTGGATTCTGGAGCAGAGGTTAGCGCGGAACCTTAGCCGAAAGTTTCGACGAATCAGCAGAAGTTCCGGCATGCGGAAGTTCCGCCCATGGTTCCGCCCCTACTTCTGGATTCTCCCCTAGGTACTGGTATCAGCATTTCTGGGTTGGAACTTGGGCCGGATCGACAGGTTACTGTGCCTTTGCCTCCCATCCCCTAGTTCGCTACTTTGCCGCGGTCGTCGCCGGCGTGGTGAAATGCCCACGGGAGGAGCGCTCCCCTCTGCGCCGTGGCGGCAGGTCTCCTTCCTCCAGTTCCCCTCTCCCCACGCGCCATGCTGCAACAGCCCCCTATCGCGCCCCGGCACGATGCATGCCTCCTGCTCGGTTGCCGTAATCACGGCGGTCGCTGTCATCCCGGCGGTCGCCGAAGGCCCGTCCCCGGCCTAGCCATGCTGCCTCCCCGCGCCGGTCCCCTGTCCGTGGTGGGATGGCTCACAGCCGTCGACGGCCACGTAGCCCGCCACCCCGCGGGTCCCCGGAGGCACTTGCTTGGGAGCCTCTCCTTCGGGATGAGCTCCTAGGGCGCCAGGAGGGTTCTCGTGCGCTGGCCCGGGCGCCGACCTCGAATGGCCGGCAGGAGGGGCCTCACGGGCAACCGAGGGCTGGATCTTGGCGAGATGGTAATGGCCGCTCGTCGCGACGGGATGACCGGTGCAAGCTAGTGCCATGATGGCCCCGCTGGCGGCGATTTCGAAGAAGAAAAAGAATAGAAGGAAGAAGAAGAAGTGTGTGGCTATGGCGGATGTGACGGGATCGGTTGGGGCGGAGGTGCTGCCCGGGGGTGCGGGACCTAGTTCCTCCCGCGCTGTGGTGCATGTGGCCCCAATAAGGCTACCACGGAGGGAGTCTCCCGCTCTTCTAGGGCACGACATCGATGCGGGATTCTACTACATCGACTTGGGGAGGTATCAAGCTATCTGCGCATGAGTTTATGGCGGCAGTGACGGTCCTCCCTAAGTCGGACATGTCCCCGTCTGTGGTGATATCCATGGATTCTATCTGCGTCGCATTCCTGCTACTTGAGCCGGAAGCGCCATGGGTGGTGTCAGCGCTGTCCCCTACTGATTTTGTAGTGGAGTTCCCATCCCTGAGCTTGCTCAAGGCACTGGCGTCGGGGGGACTTGACCACTCTTCCAGACTGCAACGTCAAGGTCTCCACTGAGCACTCCTCCATCGACCCGTACTCTCTTTCTACTCTTGCCTCCATATGGGTTTGGATCAACGGGATTCCTTCCAAGGCGAAGAAGGGCCTCATCTTCGACCAGATCTCGCAAGCTGTGGTCCGCCTTGTGGAGGCGGACGAGGCCTCACTTCCGGGTCGTGGTCATGTCCGCCTGCGTATGATGGTCTCAGATATCTCCAAGGTGGAGGATCCTCTTCCTCCATTCTATTTCAACGGGGTGGGGAAGCCCCTCGGTGTGGAGGTGGAGGATCAGGATGACCAGTCGAGGCAGTCTTCTCCTCCTTCTCACCACTCCCCGTCTCTTCACCACGACAACTCTTCTAAGGGAGAGGATGACACGTCGGGTGACAACTCTAACACGAGCCACCGTGACGTGGTCCCTGGTCCTGCGTCCACGACTCCTGAGCCGGTGGTCGCCCAACCTGTTGGGGCGGTGGCCCTTGCAGTTGCTTCGGTTTAGGCATCTTCGCATGTTACCTCTTGGTCAGCTCCGACCGCTCACCCCAAGAGTGTGCCAGCCAAGCTGGCTCTGGTGGTTATCTCTCGCCACGTCTTGCAGCTGTCCCTGGAATCCCCCTCTCATAGTACAGGTCTAACCTCTATGAGGGCCCGGTCTCCCTAGACCTTGCGAGTTTTGTCTCCAACGCTTTACACGGCCTTCCCTCTCCTCGGTCTGGCTCGGTTGAGGCGACGGACTCTGTTGAGCATGGAGGTGGCCGCTTAGGACTCACCCGCTCTCCTGGAATGGTCTGCTACACTCGCTCTCCATGTACTCCTACTCCACCTCAGGGTCCCCGGATCGAGTGCCAGCGACTCCCGTGCCGGACTCTCGTGTACCGGGCACGTTCATCTCCACCACTCACGTGCCTGGTGTCACGACTCACCTTAGCGCTCGCTTCGCTCGGGCCAGGATGGGGTTGAGGTCGTCGAGCTGATGATTGCCGAGGTCGCATCTCGCCGACAGGCGATCCGTGCCTAGATCCTGGTATGTCTTGCCTAGACACCTCTACCCCAACCTCTTCCTCCTTTCCCTCTAGCTCTCGCTTCTCGGTCCTCAATTCGACTTCCCTAGAGCAACTAGAGCAGGTTGTGGCAGATTGTGGCGTGATCTTTAGGGGGAAATGTGGCCCTAGGATAGAGCAGATTTAACCTATTAGAGCTAAGGAGATTTACGAGGGGTCCTTGGCGGCAACTCGGGCTCAGGCGGAGCGCGAGCGACTAGAACCCTCGATGTCTGCTGGACCTGTACGGGTAACTCCAGGGTCTGTGGCAATGACGGTTCTCCTAGTCCTGTAGGGCGGAAGCCCCCAAAGCCTCCTCCCAGTTGGGGAAGAGGCGGGGGAGGCCCCCTAAGGCTAAGTCTCGGCCCCCAACCCATAGTGGGGCTCCCTCGGTTCCCTTATGGGGACCACCCCCGATAATGTATCACAATGTGTGTCTCCACATTTATTTGGAACATGAGGGGGTTCGGGGCAGATGGCCACCGATCCAGCTCTCGGATTACATGCGACAAGAATATGTGGACATTGTGGGATTGAAATAAACGATTAGGCAAGATTTCTCTATCGCCGAGTTATAGGTCTTGAGCCGCCACAAATTTGCTTGTCACTAGCCCCCACCTCGGGGCACTCAGAAGGGATCCTCCTTGGCGCGAAGGAGGATACCTTTCAGGTAGATGATATGGACCTCAAGGAATTACTTGTGAGCATGTCACTCACCCATAGACGATCTAACTTTTGACTGTAGGTGATTATTGTCTATGGCCCCGTGGACAATAGGAGGTCCGTTGAGTTCCTAGCTGAGCCGATGTTAAAAGTGAAGCGAAGTCACATTCCAGTGGCCGTGGCGGTGGACTTTAACCTTATTCGCTCCCCTGATGAAAAAAGCTCGGATAATGAGGAACTGCCTAGGATGAGGATGTTTAATGAATTCCTTGCGGACCTAGCCTTACGGAAGATTGATCGGTGGGCGCCCGATATACGTGGACTAATAATCAGGTCGACCCAATCCAGAGCGCTCTGGATATGGTACTAGTTTCAGTGGAGTGGGAAGTGTCATTCCCACTCTGTTCTCTTCGAGCTCTCACTCGGGTGTGGTCCGACCATTCCCCCTCCTACTCTCGTCTAGAGGGGGAGGTTGGCCCAAGGCCCAATCGGTTCCACTTTGAGGATTCTAGTTGGACCAGCCAGGCTTTGTGGAATCGGTTGGTCTCAAATGCGCTGAGTCTGCGGTGTCCCCTCCAAGGTTATATAATGTGGTGGATATCTGGCACCATGTAACACCCGTGGTTTTTTTTTTCCCCCAAATTAGTCTTGCTTGTTTTGTTTTGCATCATCATGCATCATGGCATCATGCATCCTTCACATATTAATTTTTTTAATACCCAAAATTATTTACTAAACTCTATATGGCGCTTTACCAAAATTGTTTCAAATGGTTTATCCTCCCTTCTTTTTTTTCTCTTATGATGTTTCACATCAACCAACAATTTTCTCCTAAAAACTATTTATAACTTATTCTGAAATTGTTTTGAGGCTTTGGAAAATAAATAAATAAAAACATTTTATAAGAGAGCATACCACCTAACCAGGCCAAAAGCAGCCCACCATCGAGCCCACCCAACTCCCCTCCAGCCCACCTCCACGCTTCTTCTCCGTACGACAGGAGAGCACGAGGAGGACGTGCCCCCTCTGCCTGTCGCTGTCCCAACCCCACGCCATGGTCCCCTCCTCCCCTCTCGTTATCTACCGAGGAGAAACCCTAGACCAATCACTCCTCCTCCTCTCTTCCCCATCGCAGCCGCCACCTTCCTTCTTCCTCCTCCCCTACTTTCTTTCTCTGTTTTTTCTGAAGGGAGAGGAGGGCACCGGAGTACCTCACACGCGCGCCGCTGCTAGGAGCACTCCCCCGGCCATCCGAGGACGCCAACAGTGGTGCCTCGACGCCCTCTTCGTCCACGCCAAAAGAATCGAGCCGGGACGACCGGAAACGACCGGTCCGTGGTCGTCTTCCCCGCGGCCGGCCGCCGCTCGCCGAGCTCGCCGCCGCCGCCTCCGACCACCTCCGGCCACCCCGAGGGCACCCACGCGACGAGGGTGAGTTCCTCTTTCCGTTCCCGCCCGTTCCCCTCTCCTTCCCTTGCTCTGCTCGCTGGCCATCGAGCCGAGCTGGTCGTCGTGGTCCTGTGTCCGTCGTTCACGTACAGCAGTTGCAGTTATCTGAACGTGTTCAATTTTCGTCAAAACCCGCACCCCTTACCTTAAACCCCCGCGCCTCCGTATCCTTCCACAACCGATCAGTAGCCCAGCTGGTAACACCGCCTTGCGCACACCCCACAGGTGCTGGGTTCGATTCCCCCCCAGGCAGAAAAGCCACCCCTTTTCCTCAGCTTTTTTCTTTTTCTCTCGAATTCCAAAAAAGCAGATCTGAAACCTTATTTGTAAAATCAATATAAAATTGAATATTGATCCAATTTGAATGATTCAAATTCCTGTGGATTCATAATTTTGTGCTCTTTCTGTTAATGCCAAGTTTGCAACATGTTTCTGTAATAATTTTGGCACTAAATAATTAATTACTGAAAATGCAATTAAAAGTTGAAACTTTGGAATTTCATAACTTGAGTTTGGTTCATCCAATTTGAGCAAACTTGGGCTCTAAAAATTTGTCTTAACAAACTCTACACATTGGTATTTTATTTGGTCACAATTGAATTAATTTTGAACATGTTTCCTCTGTTTACTAAAAAGGGCAGAATAAGAATGTTTATGAAAAATTGCATAATAAATTCAATAATAACCCAAAAATTATGTTTAATAGCTCAAAATGTTCAGTGAAACATTTGCTACATGTTTTCAACCTTTTCAATGCAATTTGTTTACTGTTTTCCCTAATTAAAAGTGGTGCAATAATCCAATGCTTTAATTAAACCTTTTAAATTGCAAAATTCATAACTTGGGCAATTCAAATCCAATTCCAACATGTAAAATATGTTTTCCATGAAAAATTGAATAAGCTTTCCAAATATAAACTTTGTTTTCTATTTTGAATAATTTAAATTGCTGAAAAACAACTGTTTCTTAATTAATGCATTTAAAATTGTCAATTTGATAACTTGCTCATCTAAAATCCAAATTCAACAAATGAAATATGTATTCCATCTAAAATTTTGTGATCTTTCCAAATATGAATTTTTTCATCTGTTTTGAACAATTAAAATGGGTGAAAACAATAAATGTTTGTGTAACTCACTTAAGAAGCCAAATTTCATAACTTAATAAATAAAATTCCAAACTTGGTAAACAACATTTCAAATTGAAGCTATTGTTATTTTCTTATTGTTTTCATCATCCATGCATCATTCTAATCAACTTTCACATGATGGTTATTTGTAGATCATTTAATTCAACATTAACTCATGGGCTTTTCCAGATGCAATCCAAATTGCATATGGGCCTATTTAAATATGTTTACCATGTCAACTAGTTTATCTTTGATGCATCCTTAAACTTGTCATGCATCCATATCTTGATCATGCTGGATCTTTTACCGTAGAAGTAATTGTTGCATCCGGTGTTTGTTCGAGGTTCGTTGCTTCTTCGCGGATAGGACGTTGAGATGATGTGAGCAACGACAAGTTCGGATGTACCTCTACTTGCTGGATTCCAGGCAAGTATACTCACTTGCTACCTATGGCTGCCTTTCATCACTTGTTACCGATTCTTTCCGTTGTTCTTATGCTAGCCTTATGATTCGATGCTTGTGTCTCGATCCTATCATATGTTTACCTTGCAGCCATGATATAGCCTTCCTTCCACTTACTATTAACTGTTGTTTGTTTACCTTGTTGGCTCTCGTGTCGTAGTTGCATGCTTAGTGTTGTTTGCGCTCAAGTCTTGTTGTCCGTCTTATCATCTGTTTAGTTGATAGTTGGGTTTCGAATTCAATCAACAACATGTTAATGTTTTGGGTAATAATAATTTGCTGATAAGGCACCGGCAGGAGGCCCGGCGTGGTTTTGAGGCCTGCTAGTGTCGACCCTAATTAGGAAAAGGGTCTTGTCCATTGATCCATGATGAGCGCACTAACCGCATGTGGGAAGCGAGTATGGGCGCCCCCCGCAATTCTGATTCGATTCGCATCTCGTCCAAATCGCCTCATTTAGTTCGGGTTTTCCATTTGCCGCATGCATATGCAGGTGCGAACCCTTGGCGCCAGGGTGGAACTTTTGTAGTCGACATTTAGGGAGACACGTTCTTAGAGTGCTATGAGGGTCCCCTTTTCTTCGTGGGGCTTGATTAGCCGTGCGCTCAACTGCACGGGGTTCTTTGGGCTTGATGCGAAGAAGAGTTGGGTTGTGTTGAGTACCTCGCTTGGTGGGTTGATCCCCCGTCTGGTGGTTATTCTTACGTGTACGGCCAAATTGGTGCATCCCTGCAGGGTTAAATCTTCTCGAGAAGCCGTGTTGTCCGCGGTTATGGATGACTTGGTGAAAGTGCTGGCTAACAAGTACTCAGACAACTTACACTTAACGATAATAACTTGATTAGTAATATAGATTACCTCCACCATGAAACTGATTGCCACCCTAATCAACCGTGTGAGTTTCCTTGGGTTGCTTCCTTAGTAGGGGGTAACATTGGACGGGTATTGCTTGGTGAGTAGTTATAGTTGGTTTTGTCGCGCTATCTTATCCCTTTCTTTTAGCCGGAGGTTGTAGCGCGTCTCTGTAGTTAGTTAGTGCAGCCCGCTGCCGCTTCTTTGCAATAATCCCTTACTTCCGTTGCACCCAAAGTATTTGTATCTTGTGATGATTGGTTACGCTGGTATCTTGTGAGTATGGTTTATCCACTTGCCAGTACTTAACCGTACTGACCCACGAATCCATTTCGTGGCTGCATATTCCACATTGCAGTCAACAGGTTTGAAGTCTGACGACGTTAGCTTGGGAATCCCTCCGGCTTGGCCTGGGCAGGGATTGGACGCCATCGGTTATCTTCAGGACTCTTAGTCCAATTTGTATCTTGTCCGTAGTCGGACACTATGTTGTTTCTTCCGCTGTTATTTGGATCTTTGTATTGTATCAGTTGTATCCTTGACTCGTTTGAGTCGTCTTGTATAAATCTCTTCTGTTGTTGTGGAATATTCGTGAACTGTTGTAATGTTATCACAAGTGGCAACCTGGAATCGGTTATTATGCGGATTTGGCGGAAATGCTGAAATCTGCATAGTGCCCGATCTCGGGGCGTCACAAATGGTATCAGAGCATGGTTTCCGATTCCCAAAATTGTTTTGATACGAATGGTTATCGAAGCAACGGGTCCGCAAAGCCTGTAGGATAACCTCGCTAACGGTCGTTGTTTCTAGAGTGTCAAAAAACTATTTCTGCTAAACTGTTTTGGAAACATCTTGTCGAGACATCGTAGTAGTTTTCATAGACGGGGGTGCCATGAGACTACGGTAGAGACGTGGGGTAACGGGATCGCGTAGTGAATACAGAACACAGGATTTACCCAGGTTCGGTACGTCGCGACAGTACGACGTGCCTACTCCTGCACTTCTCACTAATCAGGACTAAAGCCTGTAAACAGGGTTACAATGTGAGGGTTTAGATCTAAGCTACTCGACGAGGATGAGCTTCTCGGCGAGTTGGCGTAGAGCTTCTCTGTTATTCGTTCCTTGTTTAATCTATCTCCCGTCCGGCTTTATATAATAGCCGGATTAGGGCTTACAGAATAGGAAACCTAGAGGACTACGGTAACTTGTAACTTGGAAAGCAAGGAATCCGTCTTCTCCTCCAAGCCAGATCACCTGGGCCGTGATCCGGGTTCTTCTAGAATCTAGCTTCTGTGCGTCGGGTTACTGGGCCGCCTAATGGACCTGAGCCCACTACCACTTAGGCCACCCTGGTAATCCGGCACTTTATCTACCATCTTCTATACCCCTATTTGGTATATATACGACAGTAGCCCCCAAGAAGGATTAAAACTCTGATTCTCCGTCTTTCGCCAAATATACTTTGTCCGAGAAATATTGATTCAGCAGTCTTGATTCTTCTTATTCTTCTTTTGAAAGAGATGGTAACATGAAACTCGGAATCCTGAAAATCCGGCTTTTCTCTCACGATCTTTCGCGGAAAAGGAATTCCTTACGTCAGCGCCTAAATCATGCTGACGCAAGGGACGTTTGGGTTTCACGCGGGAAACCCTGCAACGTATCTCTGACAGATTCTCACGGGAAACAAGGAGATAGTCATTATTTCCCTGTCGTTTTATTTCCCGGATTTTCCGGCGAGTGACACGCGTTAAACATCCAACGGTCAAATAGCCGTTGGCACGTATCTTGACGGATTTCTAACTATAAATAGCCATCCTCGTCCTCATCGAAAATCTTCCGCTCTCTCCACTGCCCACGCCATTGACGCACGCAAGCTCTCGAGCGAGGTACTGTCCCGAGCGCACTTCACCTCCAAAGCACACCAGAACGCAACGCGCCGCCAGGAAATGGCATCCTCACCGTCCTCGCCCACTCGCGCCGCCATCGACGACCTCATCGGTGACCTAGATCCACAACTAGGGTCACCCAAGCACGCCGGCGACGAGCCGGAGAAAACCGCGGCCTTAGCGGCGGGCAGAGATAACCTTTCCGCCGCCGCGGACGTTGCGGGCGCGAGCTCCGCACCTTCCCCGCCGTTTGCCCCTGAAATGGCGGAGGAGAAGATCCCGCTTCAAGTCAACGAATACGCCGCGACCGAAGAAGCAGAATTTGTCGGTAACTGGAATCCGAGTAATTCTTCCCTCGTCCTCCTTCGACAAATGTCAAAGGAGGGATTAATAGTTAAAGGCAAATGGCGAAACTGAGATGGTGAACTCGAGCCCAGACCGAAAGACGGAGAACGTGTCCTCCTTACCTCTCACATTACGCGAGGTATGGGTTTACCTCCTTCTGCCTTCTTCATAGACATCCTTAACTATTACGGCGTCCAACCACATAACCTCTCTCCAAACTCCATCCTCTATCTAGCTAGTTTCCAAGCTCTTTTTGAAGGATATCTCGGAATAGCTCCTAGTCCAGATTTTTGGCAATATTGTTTTGAAGTAAAACATAACATCACAGAAGGCATTTCCCCTATCTGTGGAACTATATCTTTCACTCTTCGGAAATATAGAGAGGATTGGTTCCCGAGAATACAAATGCCAGAACCCGCCAAATCCTGGCTTGGTTCTTTCTTTTATCATCAGGACATCCCGTTCCCTGGCAAGGAAATCGGGGTTCCTCCATTTGTTAATTCCGCTGCCATTCCTCGAGAGAGTTGGACAGTTGAAGCAGTTGAAACATTGCCGGAAAATCTAATGAAGATAAAGCGCCGTATCGCCAAGCTTACTTCTTCCAAACCTTCTTTAACTGGGAAGGACACTGTTTTATGCTGGTTCGGACGTCGTATTCAGCCCCTTTCATTTCGTTCCCGTCTTCTTTGCGAATACAAAGGGCCAGAAGATAGCATGAGGGGAACAGATAAAGCCTATTCCAAGAATGATTTTATAAAGCGGCTTCATCAACTGGTAGCCACCAGCACTCAAATTGAAGAAAACCTAGCCATTTACCACGTGGAAAATCTGGTTCCTAAGGTATTTATACTTTCCTTGTTTCCGAGTTTTTCTCAGATTAACTTCTTTCTCCGCCTTTTAATATGTTGTTAATTCTTTCCTAGTTCAACGAACTCGGAGGAAATGATCTTGCTTCCGACGCCGAACTCAGTGAATTACATGCTAGGTTTTACAACAACCGGAAGCGCAAAAGGCAGGTGACTTTCGAGAAAATGGTAACTGTTGACGGAATTCCTATCGCCACGTCCAGGTACTTTACTGGAGTTTACCTAGTTATCATTCTCCTTCGATTCTTCGAGATTTTTACTTCTCGGATATCCTCCTTTCAGACTTGCCCCGACTCCTCTAAAGGCGAAGAAGTTGAAGAAACATAAAGCTGCTATTAAAGAAGAATCTTCTTCTGCGACCATGGGCATGAGGGAAAAAACAAAAACACAGACCGGCGGAAATCCTTGATCATCTGTTGGAAACAAACCCATTCCCAATCTGGACAACGATGTCCAGATAAAAGAAGAGCCATTCGACGACCTCGGATATATTCGTCCGGAAGCTAAAAAATTCTTTGCTCCTGCCCCTCTGATTCGCCCTTGGCCACAAGGCGGATTAGTTATTCGCAATGATATCGTATTTTCACCTCGTCAGGTCATACAGGATGGCCTTCATCATGTTGGAATTCTTTTCTCAGACTACGCACAAGAATTCAACGAGACATTGGCCAGCTTGCGAGAGATGAGCCAGGTATTATCTCTAGCCCCCAAGCATTAAGTTGAAAACCTGATTTCTTCTTAATGTTTCTTACTATGCTTGCTCATACTTAAGGATTTGGTTTTCATTTCCGAGTTTCAGCATTCTGCCGATGCTATAAACTTAGAAGTCTTTAACAAACTTAATATCAAGAATGAAGAAGTGAGAACTCTTCAATCTATTATTGAGTTGAAAAGCAACGAGCTGGCATCATCTCAGCTACAGCTATCGGAAGCAACAGGTATTTACTCTGTGCAGTTGTTTCTCTGGAAATTTTTTGCCGAATTTTTGTAAACTCGGAATATTTTCTCGCCCTCCAGCCGCTTTAGCTAAAGCCAAAGAATTAGCGGAAGACGCCGTCAATGCTTCTCGGCTCCGTGAGTAAAACTCGAACCTTCGAAAGGAGCTTTTGAAAGTTCAAGAAGACCTGGAAGCCAGCAATCTGGCCCTTGGGATTGCTCGATCCAAGGCTTCGTTGCAGGCAGCGGAAGATAAATCTGTCATCAATGATTTGGAAAGTATGCTAATCCCGCGCATGAAAGAAGGCACCGAGATTGACAAGGTTCTTGGTAAGTTAACTCCTTTTACCAATATCTTCAAGTCTTATTTCCTTTATCCTTTCACTTAACCTTTTTTCGAAAAAACAGGAAATTTTCCAGGAATTTCTCGGATTGAAAAGATCCGAGCTTTTGGGGAGGTGTGGAACGCAATCAGAAATGCAGGAATGCAGTTGATTAACAAATTCCTTCCCACAAGCACTATAGAATTCTCGGAAGTTTACAAACTTCCGGGTGCCATCACAGAGGTTGCGGAGTCGAAAGAATCCATTCTACGCTCAGCTGCACGAGGTGGTGCGCGCATGGCACTCGGCCTTATGCATCTACATTATCCTGATGCCAAATCCTGGCGCATAGCATCAGGTGTCCCTCAAGAATACACGGAAGCCCAACGGAATACAATCTTTGATGAAATCAAAGGGCACGCTACCAAGATTGCCTCTATGGTTAATATTTCCATCACCTATCCAGAAGAAGAAGTGCCTGCAGCCCCCGAGAATGATAGCAGCGATGAAGACTCGGATGTTTGAAGAAGTGCACTTGACCTGGATGATGGATATAGGAGCATTTATTTTTACAATGTAATTCATATTGTAATGCTTCTATTCCTTTTGTCGAAACAAGAACTCCGCCTTTTGCAGTATTGAATTATGAAATTCCTTGCAAGTTTTTTCGGGTTTGACTATTCCTTTATCTTCTAAGTCTTCTGGCATGTGTATTTTAACTGCCCTTTAGTCTGTGAAAAAATGACTTAAATGAAACATCATGTTGAGTAACTGGCTATAACCCATCAGTTTTAATTCAAAAACATGGATCATATTAAAGACATTTTTACGAACTAGCTTTAGTGACCCAACGCACGACCAATCAGATGATGCTTAGAGAAAGGTAAGGAATTTTTTGAAACTTGGGCACGCAGGCACAATCCGAGTTTCCTTTAGCCGTTGGCAGGCTGAATCATTCAGCTTTTAAACACCGAGCACGCAGGCACAATTCGGGTTAACATTGAGTATTTTGTAAGATCATTGGGAAATAGATAAAGATGGAATCATGTTTTGTACTATAATGAACTTGTAAAAACATGGATATCAATTCCGACTTCCTTATTTCATGATCTCAAAAGATGTTTACATAGAGATTGAACTAAGTATAGAAGGGACGTAACTGCTGGATGCTCCAAGGCCTTTTTGTCTCTCCTAGCTCATCATCTATTTTTCTCTTTCTTTTGCGATTCGGCTTCTCTGGATCATCTTCCGTATCTCGAATATCGACAAGATAATATGATCCATTCTTCATGGCTTTACTTATGACGAATGGTCCTTCCCAAACTGGGGCTAACTTGTGCTTCCTTTGCTGTACCAGCCTCAGCACTAAGTCACCTTTTTTAAAAGAACGATGCCTGATTTTCCGACTATGGTAACGTCGCAAACCTTGCTGGTAAATGGCGGATCTTTGAAGCACAAGCTCTCGCTCCTCTTCTAAGAGATCGACGGCGTCCTGTCGTGCTTCTTCGGCATCTGAGTCATCGAAATCCTGCACTCTAGGGCTGTCATGGATCATATCTGTTGGAAGAATAGCTTCCGCACCGTAAACTAGGAAAAACGGGGTTTGCCCAGTTGACCTATTTGGCGTCGTTCGAATACTCCAAAGCACAGAAGGTAATTCCTCTACCCATGTTCCAGCTGCTCTATGAAGAGGAGATTCGAGTCTTGGGCGTATTCCTTGCAGGATTGAGCTATTCATTCTTTCAACCTGCCCATTGGATTGCGGGTGCGCAACAGATGCAAGATCTAGGCGTATTCCCGTTTGTTGGCAATATTTTGCCAATTCTCCACTGGAGAAATCTGTCCCGTTGTCAGTTATTATGCTGTGTGGGACGCCATACCTCATTACTAAATCAATGATGAAATTTCTGGCAGTTGCACCATCCAGCTTTTTGATGGGCTTGGCCTCCACCCATTTGGTATACTTATCTACTGCTACGAGTAGATGTGTAAGTCCGCCTCTTGCAGTTTTGAACGGTCCCATCATATCTAGCCCCCAGACCGCAAACGGCCATGTAATGGGAATAGTTTTAAGTGCTTGGGCCGGCAAATTGGTCTGCTTAGCGTAATATTGACACCCTGCACACGTATTAACTATATGCTCGGCATCTGTCTTGGCTGTTAGCCAGAAAAACCCAGCGCGGAATGCTTTTTTGACTATGCTTTTTTGATTGAGCATGGTGTCCGCAATCGCTGGCATGGATTTCTTCCAGTATTTCTCTTCCTTCTTCTGGTGAGATGCACCGCTGAAAAATTCCAGAAGTACTGCGTTTATATAAGCAGCCGTCAATTACCGCGTATCCTTTGCATCGACGCTGTATTTGTCTTTGCAAGACTTCGTCTGCTCCTTCCGGGTACTTCTGATTGACTAAGAAGTTTAAGTACGGAATTGTCCAGTCCGGCTTAACGAGCATGACTTCGATTGATTCAGACGCCAGAGGGTAATCAACGTCTCCACCTTTTATGGACGGCTCATGTAAGTGCTGGACGAATACCCCTGGTGGTAAGGTTTTTACCCTTTCTGATCCCATGCGGGCTAGTGCATCCGCGTTCCAATTTTCCTCCCTTTTGATGTGAAGGACCTCGAATCCAAAGAAACAGATGGCGAACTCGTCCACCGTTCTCCGATATTCGGCCATTATAGGGCTTTTTGCGTCCCAGGTTTGGTTGAGCTGATGCTGCACCAAATCCGAGTCGCCAAGGCACAAGATGCGCTTTACTCCTATTTCTTTTGCAATATGCAAGCCATGAAGCAGAGCTTCGTATTCTGCCACGTTATTACTGGCGTTGAAGTGTATTTGCAATACGTACTCCATTGTGTCTCCCTTAGGAGATTTTAAGACTACGCCAGCCCCAGCTCCTTCCTTCATCTTGGATCCGTCAAAGTGCATGATCCAGTACTCGGACTCCGGCATCGGTGTTTTTTCCATTGCTTCCGTCCAGTCGGCAACAAAGTCTGCCAAAACTTGGGATTTTATGGCCGTCCTTGGCTGGTACTTAATATCGAAGGCTGCCAGCTCAATGCCCCATTTGGCTACTCGGCCGGTTGCCTCCGCATTGTTTATAATATCTCCTAGTGGTGCTTTACTAACCACTGTTATGGAATGCCCTTGGAAGTAATGGCGCAATTTTCTAGATGCGAAAAATACACCATATGCCAGTTTCTGGTAGTGTGGGTACCTTTGTTTTGACTCGGAAAAAACTTCGCTTATGTAATATACCGGATGTTGATCTGGTATGCTTTGTTCTTCCTTTATCCGCTCCACAATGATTACCGCACTGATAACCCGATTTGTAGCCGTAAGGTATAATAACATGGGTTCTTCGTCTTTTGGCGATGCCAAAATCGGAGCTTTTATCAAAGTTTCCTTCAACTGGGTCAGCGCCGCATCGGCCTCTTCTGTCCATTCGAACTTGTCGGATTTTTTCAGCAGCTTGTAGAGTGGTAAGGCTTTATCCCCTAGCCGACTAATAAATCTGCTGACGGCTGCGGCAGAACCCGTCAGTCTTTGGACATCTTTGACGCATGTAGGTTTCGTGATGTTCAAGATTGCCTTGATCTTTTCCGGGTTAACTTCTATTCCTCTGTGAGAAACGATGAAACCCAGAAGTTTTCCTGAGGGAACCCCGAATACGCACTTAGATGGATTCAACTTCATCTTGTAAGTGCGCAAGTTTTCGAAAGTTTCTCGCAAATCCTCAAGGAGTGTATCTTTTTCCTTGGTTACGACAGCAATATCGTCCACGTAAACATGGACGTTTTTGCCAATCTGACTGTGCAAACAACGTTGCATGCAGCGCTGGTGGGTTGCACCTGCGTTCTTCAGGCCGAACGACATGGTTACATAATAGTACGTCCCGTACGGGGTTATGAAAGAAGTCTTGATTTGATCTTCCTTTTTCATGCGTATTTGGTGGTACCCGGAGTATGCATCCAAAAAGCATAAAAGTTCGGAGCCTGCAGTGGCGTCTATTATTTGATCGATTCGCGGTAGCGCGAACCTATCTTTTGGACACAACTTGTTCAAACCTGTGTAATCTATACACATTCTAAGAGAAGTAGTGTCTTTCTTCGGTACTAATACCGGATTTGCGGACCAGTCAGTATGGATTACTTCCTTGATGAAATCCGCTGCTAAAAGCCGGATAATTTCCTTGCCAATAGCCTTCCGTCTCCTTCCGTCAAATCGACGGAGACCTTGTTTGACGGGTTTTGATCCAGGAATAACCTTGAGTTGGTGCTCAGCAAGTTCCCTGGGTACGCCTGGCATGTCCGCTGGACACCAGGCAGAAATATCCCAGTTCTCACGGAGGAACTTGATGAGCTCGCCTTCCTATTTGTCAGTCATCCCAGTCCCTACGACGACAAATTTTGTCGGATCTTTGGGGTCTAGGATTACCTGTCTTGTATTCTTGGACGCCTTGAAGCTGTCTGTTGGCTTCCGGGTTTCTTTTCCTGCCGGCATTTCTGTCGGCGATACCTCTTTGGCTAATTCCTTCAGTTCTTCCTTTGCTATGACTCTCTGAGCGCAAAGGGCGTTTTCTTTCTCCAACTCATTCGCCAGCTTGAAATCACCGACAATAGTGATTACTCCTCCTTTGGGTCTTGGCATCTTCAGCTTGTTATAGATATAACAAGATCTTGCCATGAATTTGGTGAAAGCTGGACGTCCGAGTATTGCGTGATACACGCTTTCGAACGGCACTACTTCGAAGGATACTTTTTCCTGCCGGAAGTGATCTTTATCTCCGAAGGTGACATCTAGGGAAATTTCTCCTAGGTATCATGCTTGCCTGCCAGGAACAATGCCATGGAAGCGTATGTTGCTGTAGTTGAGCTGAGACTCGGAAATCTTCAGATGCTTCAGTGTATCCAGGTATATTATATTAATGCTGGATCCTCCATCCATCAGCACTCTTCTTAGCCTAGTGTTTTGAACAATAGGGCTTACAACAAGAGCTTGTGTGCCGGGTTCAGGGATATTTCCGGGATGATCAGACTGATCCCAGATTATCGGTGTGTTGGAGTACTTCAAGAATTTCGGGGTTGCCGGAACAACCGCGTTTATTTCTCGAAGTGTTCTTTTGGCCACCTTTGCTGACGGAGTTGCTAAGAAAGTTAGCATTGCTTCTCCATCAACTCTCGGAAATTTGGGTTTGCCCTTACGCTGTTGTTCCTAGATTTTTTCGTCAGTGTCCGATTCACTGTCTTCTTTGTCAGCTTCTGGCTTTTGTTTGGCGGGTTTCCTTTTGGAACCCTTCCCCTTACTTCCGGCTCCTGCACTGCCTTTCATGTGCTTATTCAACCGGCATTGCGCGTTTGTATGGGTGGGTTTCCCAAATTGCGAGTGGTGGACACAAGGTTCCGACTTAATCCTCTCCCACTCCTCTGGAGTGTAGTTGATTGGATCTGGGTTGCGTCCTTTCCACTTATTCCCCTTTTCTCCCCCAAAGGCTATGTTGACCTCTTTGGGTTTCGTCGTTGTTTCTGGAGTTCCTTTTTTGTCAGAACGAGGGGTCTTCTTGGCAAGTATCAGTGATTCGATATTGCCTCCTCTTGCTCTGATGTCGTCTTCGGCTGCGGCGTGCTCATTGGCGGTTGTAAGCATAGATCCGAGATCTTTGTGCTTTTTGGAACCGACCATGAACGGTACGAGTCCGGGTTTTAGGCCATTGACGAAAGCATGCATTGCTTGTACGTCAGTTACTCCAGAGCAACTATTCTTCATTGCTGTCCATCTGGAGATGAAATCCACGTATGGTTCATCCTCAAATTGCGTGCAACGGTTTAGCTGGTTGATGCTGTTCGGGCGTTTGTACGTTCCCCGGAAATGCTGAGTGAATACTCTAGCCATATCATCCCAGCTGTCGACAGTTCTTGATGGTAATCCATTGATCCAATCTCTGGCTCCGTCCAGCAACATTAGGGGAAGAAACTTGACAGCTTCCATGTCTGTCCCATTGTTGATCTGGACGGCTGTATAGTAGTCTGAGAGCCAGGTATCCGGGTTTGTGCTGCCGGTGTATTTCTGGTACGTTGGACCGACCTTGGCAAAGCCAGAATGCAGGGTTATTCTTCGGATCCTGTCAGTAAAACACTTAGGACCAAAGTATAGATCATCCTTTTCTGCTCTATCAATGTGTGCAGAATATCTTCCGGCTGAATGGACAGAAGGGGATCTGCTCCTTTCTCTTCCATTGTTGCGCGGACGCGCTTTTCCGGGATTATTTCTATCTCTTCCATGGTCACGCCCTTTTGGATTAGGCAGAGTTCTGCTCCTGTGCATTTCTTTGTCCTTAGGAGGTGTCCGGGATCTCTCACGCCTGTGAGGTATATCGTATCTTCCAGCTTTCTCAGCTGGGTTTCTCGGAGGTGGCATTATTTTGCCGTCGTTCCGGTGTTTGTCTTCCCGATCATGGGGTTTATGTCCATCTTTCGGGAGATGGGATCCGGTCCTAGACGCTGCATCCCGGTTGTAGGGGTTTTTCTTGTCTTTTCTCGGATCCTCTTTTTTATCCTTTGAATTGTCTGAATCCCCGGGTTCTTCCGGTCCAGGTGCTCCAGCAGCGCAAGTAGCTGTTTTGCATAGGGCGGAGTTATCGTGCAGCCTCCCTGATCGCTCTTGGGCGCGCTGTTGTTGTTGCAATGCTTTTCCTAAGAAAGCATACACCCCTTGGAGTTTTTCCCCGTTGGAATACAGATCGTTGTTAAGAATCGCGAACGCTGCTTCCGCGTTTTCTGCTGCGGTCTTGTATATTGGTTCGCCCCTGGCATCTTTGCCGTTTACCTGCTTTTGCCAAGATGGGTTATGGAACCTTTCTTTTGGCGGCAGTTCTTCCGGTCTTGCGATTCCGGGTAACCTAGTAGGTTTTAACGCGGATCTATTCTTTCTCTCGTACTCCTCTATTTCTTCTTTCATGACCTTGATGTCATTATGGGTTTGTTGGAGATGTTGCCGAGATCTGAGTAGATGTTGCTGTTGCCGTTGGAAAGCTTGTCTCCTGGCTTCCAGCATCTCAGGGGGTTCATCTGGTCCCACTGGTGTTTGCAATAACTCTTGCTCTTCCTGTTCCGTCATTGGCGGAGCAGTGATTTCTTTGGATTTCTTCTCCGCAGGCTTCGTTCTGCTAGCATCTCCTACTTCCAGGTTTTCATCAGCGAGATCAGCTGATTTTTTCTTCCGGATTTTGTATTGGAGTTTCTTAGCAGCACGGTGCTTTTTCTTGGAAGAGGGAGGTTTTTTGACAGGTTCATCTTCTGTCATCTCCTTGACATTGGGGAATACCGGAGAAGTTTCTCCGTCTTCTCTCTCTTCCTCTGGCGGAGGGGTTTTAGGGCTTTCCTGGCTGCCGGCGTCCGTGGTATCAGCCGGTTTTGCCATTAGAACTTCATGGAATCCCTCTTGAAAGGACTTAACTTTTCTTTCGAAGTCGTCCTCATCTTCGGAATCGAAGTCATTTTATCCGGTTTCCGACTCTAATCTTGCCTCGATAGCGGCTAATATTGAGTCGGCTTCCGAGTTCGTCGTCTTGTTGACGGATGTCGGATCTTCCACCTCCGTGGGTGTGGGGTCTTCCGTCTTTGTGACGGGTATCTGATCTTCCGTCTCTGTGACGGGTGTATTATTGTCTGCCTTTTGCACGGGATTTCCGTCATCCGTGTTTTCGGCGACTGCGGATTGCACCATGCCGATAAAGTGTAAGTCACTTTTTTGTCGGCGATCTGAGCAGAATCCGGTATCATAGTCATCTTCGACTGGGTATAGGGCGGGTGGGATAAATTTGCTTCCACCGCAAAACCCCATTGCTTCTGCAGTTAGTCCGATAAAGATGTTAGTAGATCCTATCGGTAACACGCAGTCACTTACCAAGTGGTTTTGCGCCGGTATGTAGGATCCGTTGTCGAGGAAGCGCCCGACGTCGTTGTCGAACTCCAAGCTTCCGACAGTGATTGATCTTCCGATTCCGCCAAGTATCCCAGATCGGAACTTCACGCCTGACGTCGTTTGCCCCACGGTGGGCGCCAACTGTCGAGACATCGTAGTAGTTTTCATAGACGGGGGTGCCATGAGAATACGGTAGAGACATGGGGTAACGGGATCGCGTAGTGAATACAGAACACAGGATTTACCCAGGTTCGGTACGTCGCGACAGTACGACGTGCCTACTCCTGCACTTCTCACTAATCAGGACTAAAGCCTGTAAACAGGGTTACAATGTGAGGGTTTAGATCTAAGCTACTCGACGAGGATGAGCTTCTCGGCGAGTTGGCGTAGAGCTTCTGTGTTATTCGTTCCTTGTTTAATCTATCTCCCGTCCGGCTTTATATAATAGCCGGATTAGGGCTTACAGAATAGGAAACCTAGAGGACTACGGTAACTTGTAACTTGGAACGCAAGGAATCCGTCTTCTCCTCCAAGCCAGATCACCTGGGCCGTGATCCGGGTTCTTCTAGAATCCAGCTTCTGTGCGTCGGGTTACTGGGCCGCCTAATGGACCTGAGCCCACTACCACTTAGGACACCCTGGTAATCCGGCACTTTATCTACCATCTTCTATACCCCTATTTGGTATATATCCGACACATCTCAATAGGATTCTTGTTTTCTCCTTATCTCTATTCTATTTCCCCTCCCATCTTATTTGTTTTGGAGTCTCCCCCCTTGTCTATCTTTCAAAGTGTTAGGAACCTACATGGGTGGACGTTTTCTGAGCCTTTAACCTAATAGGTTCGATCATCGGAAGATTCCTGGTGGAAGAACATCGTCGTTACCCCGAGCAAGAATCCCTTGTTAGTGGTGTCGAGGAGATCACCTGGAAGCGCGAAGACTCGTTAGTCGAACTTCTTCTCCCTCCCGGGTTCGTGGTTGGATTGCGAGGGCGCAATCCCCTTGTTAGTGGTGTCGGCTGTAACACCCGGGGTTTTTTTTTCCCCCAAATTAGTCTTGCTTGTTTTGTTTTGCATCATCATGCATCATGGCATCATGCATCCTTCACATATTAATTTTTTTTAATACCCAAAATTATTTACTAAACTCTATATGGCGCTTTACCAAAATTGTTTCAAATGGTTTATCCTCCCTTCTTTTTTTTTCTATTTTGATGTTTCACATCAACCAACAATTTTCTCCTAAAAACTATTGATAACTTATTCTGAAATTGTTTTGAGGCTTTGGAAAATAAATAAAAAAAAACGTTTTATAAGAGAGCATACCACCTAACCAGGCCAAAAGCAGCCCACCATCGAGCCCACCCAACTCCCCTCCAGCCCACCTCCACGCTTCTTCTCCGTACGACAGGAGAGCATGAGGAGGACGTGCCCCCTCTGCCTGTCGCTGTCCCAACCCCACGCCATGGTCCCCTCCTCCCCTCTCGTTATCTACCGAGGAGAAACCCTAGCCCAACCACTCCTCCTCCTCTCTTCCCCATCGCAGCCGCCACCTTCCTTCTTCCTCCTCCCCTACTTTCTTTCTCTGTTTTTTCTGAAGGGAGAGGAGGGCACCGGAGTACCTCACACGCGCGCCGCTGCTAGGAGCACTCCCCCGGCCATCCGAGGACGCCAACAGTGGTGCCTCGACGCCCTCTTCGTCCATGCCAAAAGAATCGAGCCGGGACGACCGGAAACGACCGGCCCGTGGTCGTCTTCCCCGCGGCCGGCCGCCGCTCGCCGAGCTCGCCGCCGCCGCCTCCGACCACCTCCGGCCACCCCGAGGGCACCCACGCGACGAGGGTGAGTTCCTCTTTCCATTCCCGCCCGTTCCCCTCTCCTTCCCTTGCTCTGCTCGCTGGCCATCGAGCCGAGCTGGTCGTCGTGGTCCTGTGTCCGTCGTTCACGTACAACAGTTGCAGTTATCTGAACGTGTTCAATTTTCGTCAAAACCCGCACCCCTTACCTCAAACCCCCGCGCCTCCGTATCCTTCCACAACCGATCAGTAGCCCAGCTGGTAACACCCCCTTGCGCACACCCCACAGGTGCTGGGTTCGATTCCCCCCCAGGCAGAAAAGCCACCCCTTTTCCTCAGCTTTTTTCTTTTTCTCTCGAATTCCAGAAAAGCAGATCTGAAACCTTATTTGTAAAATCAATATAAAATTGAATATTGCTCCAATTGGAATGATTCAAATTCCTGTGGATTCATAATTTTGTGCTCTTTCTGTTAATGCCAAGTTTGCAACATGTTTCGGTAATAATTTTTGCACTAAAAATTAATTACTGAAAATGCAATTAAAAGTTGAAACTTTGGAATTTCATAACTTGAGTTTGGTTCATCCAATTTGAGCAAACTTGGGCTCTAAAAATTTGTCTTAACAAACTCTACACATTGGTATTTTATTTGGTCACAATTGAATTAATTTTGAACATGTTTCCCTCTGTTTACTAAAAAGGGCAGAATAAGAATGCTTATGAAAAATTGCATAATAAATTCAATAATAACCCAAAAATTATGTTTAATAGCTCAAAATGTTCAGTGAAACATTTGCTACATGTTTTCAACCTTTTCAATGCAATTTGTTTACTGTTTTCCCTAATTAAAAGTGGTGCAATAATTCAATGCTTTAATTAAACCTTTTAAATTGCAAAATTCATAACTTGGGCAATTCAAATCCAATTCCAACATGTAAAATATGTTTTCCATGCAAAATTGAATAAGCTTTCCAAATATAAACTTTGTTTTCTATTTTGAATAATTTAAATTGCTGAAAAACAACTGTTTCTTAATTAATGCATTTAAAATTGTCAATTTGATAACTTGCTCATCTAAAATCCAAATTCAACAAATGAAATATGTATTCCATCTAAAATTTTGTGATATTTCCAAATATGAATTTTGTTATCTGTTTTGAACAATTAAAATGGGTGAAAACAATAAATGTTTGTGTAACTCACTTAAGAAGCCAAATTTCATAACTTAATAAATAAAATTCCAAACTTGGTAAACAACATTTCAAATTGAAGCTATTGTTGTTTTCTTATTGTTTTCATCATCCATGCATCATTCTAATCAACTTTCACATGATGGTTATTTGTAGATCATTTAATTCAACATTAATTCATGGGCTTTTCTAGATGCAATCCAAATTGCATATGGGCCCATTTAAATATGTTTACCATGTCAACTAGTTTATCTTTGATGCATCCTTAAACTTGTCATGCATCCATATCTTGATCATGCTGGATCTTTTACCGTAGAAGTAATTGTTGCATCCGGTGTTTGTTCGAGGTTCGTTGCTTCTTCGCGGATAGGACGTTGAGATGATGTGAGCAACGACAAGTTCGGATGTACCTCTACTTGCTGGATTCCAGGCAAGTATACTCACTTGCTACCTATGGCTGCCTTTCATCACTTGTTACCGATTCTTTCCGTTGTTCTTATGCTAGCCTTATGATTCGATGCTTGTGTCTCGATCCTATCATATGTTTACCTTGCAGCCATGATATAGCCTTCCTTCCACTTCCTATTAACTGTTGTTTGTTTACCTTGTTGGCCCTCGTGTCGTAGTTGCATGCTTAGTGTTGTTTGCGCTCAAGTCTTGTTGTCCGTCTTATCATCTGTTTAGTTGATAGTTGGGTTTCGAATTCAATCAACAACCTGTTAATGTTTTGGGTAATAATAATTTGCTGATAAGGCACCGGCAGGAGGCCCGGCGTGGTTTTGAGGCCTGCTAGTGTCGACCCTAATTAGGAAAAGGGTCTTGTCCATTGATCCATGATGAGCGCACTAACCGCATGTGGGAAGCGAGTATGGGCGCCCCCCGCAATTCTGATTCGATTCGCATCTCGTCCAAATCGCCTCATTTAGTTCGGGTTTTCCATTTGCCGCATGCATATGCAGGTGCGAACCCTTGGCGCCAGGGTGGAACTTTTGTAGTCGGCATTTAGGGAGACACGTTCTTAGAGTGCTATGAGGGTCCCCTTTTCTTCGTGGGGCTTGATTAGCCGTGCGCTCAACTGCACGGGGTTCTTTGGGCTTGATGCGAAGAAGAGTTGGGTTGTGTTGAGTACCTCGCTTGGTGGGTTGATCCCCCGTCTGGCGGGTTATTCTTACGTGTACGGCCAAATTGGTGCATCCCTGCAGGGTTAAATCTTCTCGAGAAGTCGTGTTGTCCGCGGTTATGGATGACTTGGTGAAAGTGCTGGCTAACAAGTACTCAGACAACTTACACTTAACGATAATAACTTGATTAGTAATATAGATTACCTCCACCATGAAACTGATTGCCACCCTAATCAACCGTGTGAGTTTCCTTGGGTTGCTTCCTTAGTAGGGGGTAACATTGGACGGGTATTGCTTGGTGAGTAGTTATAGTTGGTTTTGTCGCGCTATCTTATCCCTTTCTTTTAGCCGGAGGTTGTAGCGCGTCTCTGTAGTTAGTTAGTGCAGCCCGCTGCCGCTTCTATGCAATAATCCCTTCCTTCCATTGCACCCAAAGTATTTGTATCTTGTGATGATTGGTTACGCTGGTATCTTGTGAGTATGGTTTATCCACTTGCCATTACTTAACCGTACTGACCCACGAATCCATTTCGTGGCTGCATATTCCACATTGCAGTCAACAGGTTTGAAGTCTGACGACGTTAGCTTGGGAATCCCTCCGGCTTGGCCTGGGCAGGGATTGGACGCCATCGGTTATCTTCAGGACTCTTAGTCCAATTTGTATCTTGTCCGTAGTCGGACACTATGTTGTTTCTTCCGCTGTTATTTGGATCTTTGTATTGTATCAGTTGTATCCTTGACTCGTTTGAGTCGTCTTGTATAAATCTCTTCTGTTGTTGTGGAATATTCGTGAACTGTTGTAATGTTATCACAAGTGGCAACCTGGAATCGGTTATTATGCGGATTTGGCGGAAATGCTGAAATCTGCATAGTGCCCGATCTCGGGGCGTCACAAATGGTATCAGAGCATGGTTTCCGATTCCCAAAATTGTTTCGATACGAATGGTTATCGAAGCAACGGGTCCGCAAAGCCTGTAGGATAACCTCGCTAACGGTCGTTGTTTCTAGAGTGTCAAAAAACTATTTCTGCTAAACTGTTTTGGAAACATCTCAATAGGATTCTTGTTTTCTCATTATCTCTATTCTATTTCCCCTCCCATCTTATTTGTTTTGGAGTCTCCCCCCTTGTCTATCTTTCAAAGTGTTAGGAACCTACGTGGGTGGATGTTTTCTGAGCCTTTAACCTAATAGGTTCGATCATCGGAAGATTCCTGGTGGAAGAACATCGTCGTTACCCCGAGCAAGAATCCCTTGTTAGTGGTGTCGAGGAGATCACCTGGAAACGCGAAGACTCGTTAGTCGAACTTCTTCTCCCTCCCGGGTTCGTGGTCGGATTGCGAGGGCGCAATCCCCTTGTTAGTGGTGTCGGCTGTAACACCCGGGGTTTTTTTTCCCCAAATTAGTCTTGCTTGTTTTGTTTTGCATCATCATGCATCATGGCATCATGCATCCTTCACATATTAAATTTTTTTAATACCCAAAATTATTTACTAAACTCTATATGGCGCTTTACCAAAATTGTTTCAAATGGTTTATCCTCCCTTCTTTTTTTTTCTCTTTTGATGTTTCACATCAACCAACAATTTTCTCCTAAAAACTATTTATAACTTATTCTGAAATTGTTTTGAGGCTTTGGAAAATAAATAAAAAAAACGTTTTATAAGAGAGCATACCACCTAACCAGGCCAAAAGCAGCCCACCATCGAGCCCACCCAACTCCCCTCCAGCCCACCTCCACGCTTCTTCTCCGTACGACAGGAGAGCACGAGGAGGACGTGCCCCCTCTGCCTGTCGCTGTCCCAACCCCACGCCATGGTCCCCTCCTCCCATCTCGTTATCTACCGAGGAGAAACCCTAGCCCAACCACTCCTCCTCCTCTCTTCCCCATCGCAGCCGCCACCTTCCTTCTTCCTCCTCCCCTACTTTCTTTCTCTGTTTTTTCTGAAGGGAGAGGAGGGCACCGGAGTACCTCACACGCGCGCCGCTGCTAGGAGCACTCCCCCGGCCATCCGAGGACGCCAACAGTGGTGCCTCGACGCCCTCTTCGTCCATGCCAAAAGAATCGAGCCGGGACGAACGGAAACGACCGGCCCGTGGTCGTCTTCCCCGCGGCCGGCCGCCGCTCGCCGAGCTCGCCGCCGCCGCCTCCGACCACCTCTGGCCACCCCGAGGGCACCCACGCGACGAGGGTGAGTTCCTCTTTCCGTTCCCGCCCGTTCCCCTCTCCTTCCCTTGCTCTGCTCGCTGGCCATCGAGCCGAGCTGGTCGTCGTGGTCCTGTGTCCGTCGTTCACGTACAGCAGTTGCAGTTATCTGAACGTGTTCAATTTTCGTCAAAACCCGCACCCCTTACCTCAAACCCCCGCGCCTCCGTATCCTTCCACAACCGATCAGTAGCCCAGCTGGTAACACCCCCTTGCGCACACCCCACATGTTCTGGGTTCGATTCCCCCCCAGGCAGAAAAGCCACCCCTTTTCCTAAGCTTTTTCTTTTTTCTCTCGAATTCCAGAAAAGCAGATCTGAAACCTTATTTGTAAAATCAATATAAAATTGAATATTTCTCCAATTGGAATGATTCAAATTCCTGTGGATTCATAATTTTGTGCTCTTTCTGTTAATGCCAAGTTTGTAACATGTTTCTGTAATAATTTTTGCACTAAATAATTAATTACTGAAAATGCAATTAAAAGTTGAAACTTTGGAATTTAATAACTTGAGTTTGGTTCATCCAATTTGAGCAAACTTGGGCTCTAAAAATTTGTCTTAACAAACTCTACACATTGGTATTTTATTTGGTCACAATTGAATTAATTTTGAACATGTTTCCCTCTGTTTACTAAAAAGGGCAGAATAAGAATGCTTATGAAAAATTGCATAATAAATTCAATAATAACCCAAAAATTATGTTTAATAGCTCAAAATGTTCAGTGAAACATTTGCTACATGTTTTCAACCTTTTCAATGCAATTTGTTTACTGTTTTCCCTAATTAAAAGTGGTGCAATAATTCAATGCTTTAATTAAACCTTTTAAATGGCAAAATTCATAACTTGGGCAATTCAAATCCAATTCCAACATGTAAAATATGTTTTCCATGAAAAATTGAATAAGCTTTCCAAATATAAACTTTGTTTTCTATTTTGAATAATTTAAATTGCTGAAAAACAACTGTTTCTTAATTAATGCATTTAAAATTGTCAATTTGATAACTTGCTCATCTAAAATCCAAATTCAACAAATGAAATATGTATTCCATCTAAAATTTTGTGATATTTCCAAATATGATTTTTGTTATCTGTTTTGAACAATTAAAATGGGTGAAAACAATAAATGTTTGTGTAACTCACTTAAGAAGCCAAATTTCATAACTTAATAAATAAAATTCCAAACTTGGTAAACAACATTTCAAATTGAAGCTATTGTTGTTTTCTTATTGTTTTCATCATCCATGCATCATTCTAATCAACTTTCACATGATGGTTATTTGTAGATCATTTAATTCAACATTAATTCATGGGCTTTTCCAGATGCAATCCAAATTGCATATGGGCCCATTTAAATATGTTTACCATGTCAACTAGTTTATCTTTGATGCATCCTTAAACTTGTCATGCATCCATATCTTGATCATGCTGGATCTTTTACCGTAGAAGTAATTGTTGCATCCGGTGTTTGTTCGAGGTTCGTTGCTTCTTCGCGGATAGGACGTTGAGATGATGTGAGCAACGACAAGTTCGGATGTACCTCTACTTGCTGGATTCCAGGCAAGTATACTCACTTGCTACCTATGGCTGTCTTTCATCACTTGTTACCGATTCTTTCCGTTGTTCTTATGCTAGCCTTATGATTCGATGCTTGTGTCTCGATCCTATCATATGTTTACCTTGCAGCCATGATATAGCCTTCCTTCCACTTCCTATTAACTGTTTTTTGTTTACCTTGTTGGCCCTCGTGTCGTAGTTGCATGCTTAGTGTTGTTTGCGCTCAAGTCTTGTTGTCCGTCTTATCATCTGTTTAGTTGATAGTTGGGTTTCGAATTCAATCAACAACCTGTTAATGTTTTGGGTAATAATAATTTGCTGATAAGGCACCGGCAGGAGGCCCGGCGTGGTTTTGAGGCCTGCTAGTGTCGACCCTAATTAGGAAAAGGGTCTTGTCCATTGATCCATGATGAGCGCACTAACCGCATGTGGGAAGCGAGTATGGGCGCCCCCCGCAATTCTGATTCGATTCGCATCTCGTCCAAATCGCCTCATTTAGTTCGGGTTTTCCATTTGCCGCATGCATATGCAGGTGCGAACCCTTGGCGCCAGGGTGGAACTTTTGTAGTCGGCATTTAGGGAGACACGTTCTTAGAGTGCTATGAGGGTCCCCTTTTCTTCGTGGGGCTTGATTAGCCGTGCGCTCAACTGCACGGGGTTCTTTGGGCTTGATGCGAAGAAGAGTTGGGTTGTGTTGAGTACCTCGCTTGGTGGGTTGATCCCCCGTCTGGCGGGTTATTCTTACGTGTACGGCCAAATTGGTGCATCCCTGCAGGGTTAAATCTTCTCGAGAAGCCGTGTTGTCCGCGGTTATGGATGACTTGGTGAAAGTGCTGGCTAACAAGTACTGAGACAACTTACACTTAACGATAATAACTTGATTAGTAATATAGATTACCTCCACCATGAAACTGATTGCCACCCTAATCAACCGTGTGAGTTTCCTTGGGTTGCTTCCTTAGTAGGGGGTAACATTGGACGGGTATTGCTTGGTGAGTAGTTATAGTTGGTTTTGTCGCGCTATCTTATCCCTTTCTTTTAGCCGGAGGTTGTAGCGCGTCTCTGTAGTTAGTTAGTGCAGCCCGCTGCCGCTTCTTTGCAATAATCCCTTCCTTCCATTGCACCCAAAGTATTTGTATCTTGTGATGATTGGTTACGCTGGTATCTTGTGAGTATGGTTTATCCACTTGCCAGTACTTAACCGTACTGACCCACGAATCCATTTCGTGCCTGCATATTCCACATTGCAGTCAACAGGTTTGAAGTCTGACGACGTTAGCTTGGGAATCCCTCCGGCTTGGCCTGGGCAGGGATTGGACGCCATCGGTTATCTTCAGGACTCTTAGTCCAATTTGTATCTTGTCCGTAGTCGGACACTATGTTGTTTCTTCCGCTGTTATTTGGATCTTTGTATTGTATCAGTTGTATCCTTGACCCGTTTGAGTTGTCTTGTATAAATCTCTTCTGTTGTTGTGGAATATTCGTGAACTGTTGTAATGTTATCACAAGTGGCAACCTGGAATCGGTTATTATGCGGATTTGGCAGAAATGCTGAAATCTGCATAGTGCCCGATCTCGGGGCGTCACACACCACTGTGCTAAGGTAATCCGCCAATTTATGCGAGGATGGGGGGGGGGCAATGTGGGGGAAGACATCCATAGGCACAAGGCATAGCTTATTTTGCAGATTCAGTCACTTGACTCTGCGTTGGAATCGGTTGAGTTGTCCCTGGATGAATGCCTTTAGAGATATGCCCTGGAGGGATCTTTGATGACGATTTATAAGGGAGAAGAGATTTTCTGCTGCCAGCGGAGCCGTTATAAGTGGTTGCTTCTGGGTGACGCCAACACGGCATACTTCCATGCGATTGCTAATAGGAGGCGCCAGAAATGCTCGATCCCGTGCCTTTGGGCGGATGGTCACCTCCTTGAGGGGACGTAGGAGATATCCTCCCATGTTTACTCCTTTTACAAGGAGCTCTTCTCTCTAGGACCCCGATCTAGGGTCGCTTTAGCTCAAGATCTTTGGTGCAAGGGCGCATTGGTCTCGAATAACGAGAATGCATACGTCATGCTCCCATTCCTAGCGGAGGAGGTTAGGCGGGCCGTTATGGACTTGAAGGCTAATTTGACCCCTGGTCCTGAAGGCCTCCCAATTTCTTTATTTTAGAGATTTGGGGTAGTCTTCAGGCGGTGATTATGCCAATGTTCCAAGAATTATACATTGGGACATTGGTTATGTCACGCTGATACGTCGAAAACGTATCTCCTTTTTCGAATACTTTTCTTAGTATTTTCCTCTAAACTTGTGAGTTTTGGATACCACTAACACGGACTAACGTTGTTTTCAGCAGAATTACCTTGGTGTCTTGTTTTTGTGTAGAAAAATCAACTTTCGGGATATTTCCCAGAAAAGACCCCATTGGCCCTAAAACACCAGAAGACCCAGGAAGCCAGAAGGAGGCCAGAACAGGGGCCAGGAGGGGGCCACACCACACCCTGGCGCCCCCCTTGGCCACGCCGCCATGTGGTGTGGGCCACCCAGGCACCCCCTCGGGCTCCCCCTTCGACTACTTATCGCCTTTAACCCTAAAACATCAGGGGTTCGTCATATTCCACAGAAACACAACAGAGCACCGCCGCCACCTCGAAACTAAATTCGGGGATTAGAAGTTCATGTTCTGGCACCCTGACGGGACAGGGATTCGAAGGAGATCATCGTCATCGATACCACCACTCCTTCTCCATCAACCATCCATGTTTCCCCCGTCCATGAGTGAATAAACCCCGCTGTAGGCTGAGAGGGATGGAAGGGATTGGATGAGATTGATCATGTAATAATGACAGATTGTTAGGGCATAGTGCCTAGTATCCATTGTTAGTGTTTTCTACCGTTGTTGCAACTTGTTATGCTTAATTCTTGTCACTAGGGCCCGAGTGCCATGATTTCAGATCTGAACATGTTATTGTTTCATGAGTATAATTATGTTTCTTGATCATATCTGCAAGTTGTTTACCCATATCATTGTCCGGAACCCGAGGCCCCAAAGTGACAAAAATTGGGACAACCGGAGGGCATGTCTGTGATGTGAGGATAACATGTGTTGACAGAGTGTTAATGCTTTTCTCCGGTGCTTCATTAAAAGGAGAACCTTAATTACCAGTAGTTTCCCTAGAGGCCCCGCTGCCACGGGATTGTAGGACAAAAGATGTTGTGCAACTTTCTCATTGCGAGCACGTACGACTACATTGGAACACATGCCTATGGTTTGCCTACATGTTTGATACTTTATTATTATTATCTGCAATGCCCACGTTATTATTACATGACCCTTGTTATCCATGCCATGCCCGTTCATCCATTCCCTCTATGCCTACGGTAGATGGTTTGGGGCCTCAGGAAAAAAAAGAAGGCACACCATAGGGTGTCGCGGCCACCTGGGAGACCCCAGGGGGACCCACCAGTTAGGCACACCATAGGTTTGCGCGGCCTGCCCCTGGTGGCGCCAACACATGGTGTGGGGCCCCTGGCCCTCCACTTACTCTCTCCACTGCCAAATTCTTCTCTCTCACCTCCAAACTGAAAACATTTCCTGGAACCCGTGTTCTTGTTGTTCTTCTCTGGATTTTCGATCTCCTTCTTCAGCCGATCATTTGTGTTGATATTTGGTGTGTTTGGTCTCCGGTATGTGACCCCTCCAATGATCCAAGTAGATTTTTATTTAGTGGAGTATTTATTGAGTATTTTGGTACTGTAGGTGACATCTTATGTGAGTCTGCATGCTTGATTTGAGTAGAAATAATTAGTTTTGATGCATGTTTAGTTCTCCTATAAGTCTCTATAGTAGTTTCCACCTTATAGTTGCTTGAAATCAATTTTTGTGATGATTGTTGAAAATTTTCAGAGATGGATAGCCATAATTTTGGAGAGATATTTAGGAGTGATGCTCCTAGGAGAACAAGGCCCGCACGTTCATCCACTGTAGTGAGGCCATCATACAATGAAGACCTTATTGCACCTATTATTGACGATGCGGGAGGTGATGGTATTGCTAATCCCTCTAGCTTTCCTTGTGTTACATTTTTAAGAAGTGCAGGTCTGTTAGGTGACTTTTTAATGCTTATTGAAAGAGTTGGTTTAACTAGCTACATGGAGGATGAAAGTCTTCAGTATGCCACTCTCACAAAAACTTTTTTTGAGAGTTTTAAATTTCAGAACACACATTTTGGTCCAATTGTTGCTTTCAAGTTATATAGTAGTCTTGTTTCTTTCTCCTTGGTAGATTGTTGTGCTATTGTACGTATCAACTCTTCCGGGACACCGTGCATGATTCAGGATAAACCCGCAGATCTCTAGGCACTCTACCGAGAAATCACCAATGATGATGGTCGTTCATCCCATCATGGAAAGATAAGGAACATCCAACTTCCTGCCCTTAGATATTTTACTTACTATCTTGCTACTAGTATCCTTGGTAGGGAGAACACTAGTAACATTTCTAGTTATCACCTTGCTTTCATTGATGCTGCGCTAAATAGTAGCACGAAGTATAACCTTGGTGCACTTGTTGCACGCCGCCTTGCTGCTAAGGGGACTATTTTTGGGGCATTATTGCTACCCGTATATCAACTGCTTTAGATGTTTCTATTTCCCCTAATGATGAAATAATTGCTCCATATAGACTTAATCTCTCTGACATGAAGTCCCATCATTTTATTACTGCTAGCTCTACTGCTAATCATTTAGTATATAGAGTTCTATTTATTGACGGAAATGAGCGGGAAGTTATTTTTCCGCAACTTATTTTGTTCAAAGTTGACAGGTCACCATGGTCATGCTCCAAGGAGGAGATAGATGAGCATCTGAGCACGATGGAATTTTACAGGCAGCAGGAGAGGCGAGATGCATCCTCTGAGGACTACACCACACAGTACGCCGGAGCATCCTCGAGCACATATCAGGAGGAAGGTTCCTCCTCGGCATACTACAAGGGCGCCGCCCCATGGTCCCCTTGGTGATGATCTCCACTTAGGCCAAAAGCCTAAGCTAGGGGATAGGTACACCGACATCACACTCATTTATATATCATGTTTGGTCGGTTCTTTGTATATCCATGTTTTTGTTTCTTTCATTTTTTTCGCTTCTTTCGTTTCTCTTTGTGTTATTGTTTTGTTCTTGTTTTCCACAACACAAAAGACCAAAAATATTTCTGTTGCTTCTCTTTAATTGTTTCTTTAGTTTCTTTTTTTTTCTTTTCTCGTTTCGGTTTAATATTCAAAAATACAAAAATATTTTGCTTTGTTTGCTTGTTTCTTTCTGTTCTTGTTTTAATTTGAAAACCCAAAAATATTTGTTGTTATTCTTTGGTTTTGTAAAGTTTATTGCAGAGTTCACTGGACTTCCGTGTCTCCATTGGAGCTTGATTATCATTCTATATTATTCGATCCACACAAGTGAAGAGCGGTAATGATGACTTACGATAATCCAAGTTGTGGTGAGAGGCTAGTATGAACTCTATTTGTTTTATTTTTGTACATATACTCATCGTGTGAACATGCTTAGTCCGTTCATGTAAGGTATATGTTATTTAATTGATGCTTAATAGTTTGTGCTCTCACGTTAGTTCCAAATCATTAATATAAGATAGCATGTCATATAGATGTTTGCTTGCATTGTTTTATTCATAGAAGGATATGACATTGTGGTATATCCCTCTGTTTTCTTCGCTTGAATCGACTTGGCACATGCTCACGCATGCATAAGAATGAAATAAAAGTCAGTTAAGCCTCGATGATTTGTTTTTCCTCAGAGTATTTGTATCACTTTTATGCCCCTGTTAATTTTGTTTTGTCGCAAGCATGATTATAACAGTTATCGCTCTCTTGATTGTCGCTCCCCGTCTATTGCTAGCCTTCACCTGTACTGAGTATGAAATGCTACTCGTGCAATCCAACTTCCAAAAACCAAATTTTGCCAAATATGTCCACCATACCTACCTATATATGTGGTATTTAACTCCTACTCCAAGTAAATTGATCATGTGCTACCTTTAAAACCTGCTAAAAAATAATTCATGTTTTGTGCCCCTGTTTTAGCTCATGAGGACGTAAATAGAGAATCTTTATCTCACTTGTTGATTTGATTTCACACCCTGGACTAGTGGCTTCATCCGCTTATCCAACTAATAGAGAGCTGGCAGCGGGGTGCCCAGCCCCAAATTAATACAACAAAGTCTCTTCACTATTTTTACCCCTCATTTATCAGTCAAAGCATAATAATGTAAACAAAAGAGAAAGAGGGATGACCTTCTACACCAGTTGCGTCCTTCAGATAGGAGCCTCTCTTGTGAAATATATTTAGCTTCTGACGTACTGTATTTTCTGTTTACCATTCGTTGACATAAGCGTACACCTCTCCAAAAATATATATTATATACCTCTGTTTAATAAAATAAAATCTCTACCACATGAGTGATCCATGATTCCCTCTGCGAAGGGCCTTTGTTTTACTTTTATATTGAGTCTTCACCTTCTCACTTTATGCACCTACTTGAGAGAATGGTTGTTATTCTTAGTGAAATGTGCTTGTCCCAGAACACCGTTGATAGTGGTATAACTTAAATGCTTGTATCTTTGATATCTTTATTTCTAGTATTCATTTAAACTTCAGAGGTGTCCTAGCATTTATGTTTTGCTCCACTATTAAGGGAAAGCGAGTAAACTTTATCATACCCTATTATGAGTATTGCAATCCCGCCAATTGATATACTTCATGTTGTCTATTATTAGTTTGTTGGCATCTTGTCATGGTTTGCATAACTGCTGGGTAGCTTTTATTTTCCATACATCTTATTATGAATTTCCTCAGCACTTGATCATATAGTGAGTATATTTACATCATATGAAACAAATGTGTTCGTAAAATTCTTTTATCGCACTCGGTTGTCACTAAATTGCTTGAGGACAAGCAATAAGCTAAGCTTGTGGGGAGTTGATACGTCGAAAACGTATCTCCTTTTCCGAACACATTTCTTATTGTTTTCCTCTAAACTTGTGAGTTCTGGATACCACTAACACGGACTAATGTTGTTTTCAGCAGAATTACCTTGGTGTCTCATTTTTGTGCAGAAAAATCAACTTTCTGGAAATTGCCCAGAAAAGACCCCATTGGTCCTAAAACATCAGAAGACCCCAGGAAGCTAGAAGGAGGCCAGGATAGGGGCCACGAGGGTGCCACACCACACCCTGGAGCCCCCCTTAGCTGCGTCGCCAGGTGGTGTGGGACACCTAGGCACCCCCTCGGGCTCCCCTTTCGACTACTTATCGCCCGTAACCCTAAAAAATCAGGGGTTCGTCATATTTCACAGAAACAAAACAGAGCGCCGCCGCCACCCCAAAACTCAATTTGGGGATCATAAGTTCCTGATCTGGCAAACTGCCTGGACGGGGATTCGAAAGAGATCATCGCCATCGACACTGCCACTCCTTCTCCATCAACCATCCATGTTTCCCCCGTCCATGAGTGAGTAAACCCCGCTGTAGGCTGAGAGGGATGGAAGATTGGATGGGATTGATCATGTAATAATGCCCGATTGTTAGAGCATAGTGCCTAGTATCCATTGTTAGTGTTTTCTACCGTTGTTGCAACTTGTTATGCTTAATGCTTGTCAATAGGGCCCGAGTGCCATGGTTTCAGATTTGAACATGTTATTGTTTCATGAGAATAATTATGTTTCTTGATCAAATCTGTAAGTTGTTTACACATATCATTGTCCGGAACTCGAGGCCCCAAAGTGACAGAAATTGGGACAACCGGAGGGGACGGTTGTGGTGTGAGGATCACATGTGTTCACGGAGTGTTAATGCTTTGCTCCGGTGCTTTATTAAAAGGAGCACCTTAATTACCAGTAGTTTCCCTAGAGGCCCCGCTGCCACGAGCTGGTAGAATAAAAGATGTTGTGCAAGTTTCTCATTGCGAGCACGTACGGCTACATTGGAACACATGTCTATGGTTTGCCTACATGTTTGATACTTTATTATTTTTATCTGCAATCCCCACGTTATTATTATTATATGACCCTTGTTATCCATGCAACGCCCGTTCACCCATTCCCTCTATGCCTACGCTACTCTTATCCTGTTGTTTTCCGCGATTGCTACTGCAGTTACTATTTTACTACTGATGTTATTTTATTTCTATTGCTGCTATAAAACTGTTACCACTGATAAATTTTTGCGAGCAAGTCTACTTTGAGGTGAATCTGAATTGACAACTCATTTGTTAAGGCATATAATTATTGTTTGGCTCCCCTTGTGTCGAATCAATAAATTTGGGTTTGACTTCCCTCGAAGACTGTTGCGATCCCCTATACTTGTGGGTCATCACACGCCTTAATTTTGGTGTGATTAATCTGATCCCCAAGGTAGCGGGGCTGCATATATTCGCCGGTTTAAGCCGATCACGGTGATTAATGTCATTCAGTGCATCTTTGCCAAAGTTTGTGTGATTCGGCTGGCCGAGTGGTGCAACGGCTAACTCACCTGCACCAGTTCGCCTTCACTAAGGGAAGATATATCCATGATTGTATCCTGACGCTTTGGAGATCATGCATGAAGTGAAGGTTTGACACCTTAAAGGTGTGTTCCTGAAGCTAGATTTCTAGAAAGCTTATGATCGTCTGGACTGGGCGTTCCTCCGCCAGGTCCTTGAACGACGGGGGTTGGATAACCGTGTCATATGCTGGATTATGCGGGTCGCGATGAGCCGCAACACGACGATTAATATAAATGTGGATATAGGCTCATATTTTATATCTTCCCGTGGGGTGAGACATAGGTATCCTATATCCCCCATTCTCTTTAACCTAGCATTAGACTCCCTCGCGACCATCCTGGATTTGTCTAAGGAGACAGGACACATCTCAAGTGTGGTCGGCCACCTTATCCTAGGAGGTGGGGTGACCCACCTCCAATATGAGGATGACATGATGATTATGGTGGAGGGATCGGACCTTGATATTCGTAACCTCAAGTTCCTCCTCCTATGCTTGGAGGCTATGTCGAGCCTCAAAATAAACTTCAACAAGAGTGAGGTGGTGGTCCTGGGATCCCCCTGATGATAAACAACGGATTGCGTACACCTTCAACTGTAAGTTGACCTCGTTCCCGGTTGAATATCTTGGGGGTTCCCCTTGGTGCATCCAGAATCGTTATGAGGGACCTGGAGCCTTTGATCGGTCGGCTTAAGACGAAGACCGAGCCATGGCGTGGTAGGTTCACCTCTAAGGCGATCAAATCGGTGCTTATTGACTCATGCCTCTCCAGCCTTCCCATGCATATGATGGGTCTTTACCTTCTCTCGGAGGGGACCCATAAGAAGTTCGATAAGAAGCTCTCGCATTCCTTCTGATCGGCTTTTAATGGCCAGCAGAAATACCACATGGTCAAATGGGCGCATGTATGCACCCCCAAAGACTTTGGGGGCATAGGTATCTTAGCCTCCCGTAAGATGAACACCGCCCTCATGCTTCGTGGGTTTTGCGTATCATGCGGGATGACGGGGGGGGGGGGGGGGCTATGGCTTCAGCTTACCTAAGAGAAATACCTTAGAGGCCACCCTCTATTGTCCTGTGATCGCCAGGAGGGATCCCAATTCCGGAGATCCATCCAATCCATCAAACATGAGATCCGGAAGGGTGCACGATTTATTGTTGGGAATGGTAGGTCCACCCTTGTCGGGGGGTTACCCCCGAGTAGGGGTAAGGAAAGGTCAGAAGAGGTGTTTGGCAGGGTAGCTGGCTACCCGGTGTTCGCTACCCGGTTGACCGCTATCCGGTCATACACACTTATGGCCAGGAGGAAGAACCGTGGGGGTTGTGTTCTTACGAGTAGAGGAAGTGGTCCGAGTAGAGGGAGTGGGTTCCTACTCGGGCCAGAAGTCAATGGAGCAGTTCTGACACAGGGATCCCGCGTATCCTGCGTCCGTACAGCGTGCGGTTCAACTTACGGAGTACGTGATTATCCGCACCACGGCGTGGCTACAGTGCGTAGGCGCCTGTCAAGTCCTGTCACTGACGGAGGGGACAGGACAGGACTAGGGGCCTACCCTATCTCACTAACAAGGGTGGACAGGTCCCATCTCCGAACGGTGCAACGACTTACGGGGTAAGCGTCAGCGGGAACCCGGAGGCGTGCGCGGTTCTGCAGGACTTCTGTCACATCTTGTTGTACTTGATAGTTGTTTTCTATTCGGCTGGGCACCAGTATATAAGGTGCCTTGCCCCCTCCTGTGAGAGGTTCGGAACATTAGGTCGGACATAGTGGCTACGTTGGCTAAGACATTGAGCATTGGTTTCACGTAGAAGGAACTAGAAAGAAGAGTGGCTACTCGGCTGAAGGCCTATTTGTACTGTGGCTACTCGGTAATACACATAAAGAGAGAGGCAGGAGTAGGGGTGTTACCTCCACACGAGGGCCCTGAACCTGGGTAAGATCTTGGTGTTCGTAGTGTTTGTGATCTACCACACGCGGCACTCGCTGCGTGATCCCTCCCCGAGCACCTCCAGTGTCCATCGACCCCAACTTTAGCCATCCCATGGCATCTGCCGTGATACCACCACGACAGTTGGCGCCCACCGTGGAGCAGACAGCGGCGCTGGCTGGAGTCCATGATCGGACGGGACCCGTTTCTGCTACTGGGGAGCGCGTGGTCTGTGGCCTTGTCCACAGATTCGGCTCCTTCGACTTCGTCACCGACAACGCCGGAGATTTCGGCGGGAGGCCCATGCCGGCAGGCGGCTCGGTGCTCTCCTTCCGCTCGCACCTTGTCTACGTCGCCACCGACATTGTCCGCGAGTTCCCAGAGGAGGTGATGGTCGCGGAGGATCCTCCTGCTGTGATCGCTGCCCGCGGAAGGCCGATTGGCTGTTCTGCGGACATCGTGGAGGTCATGGTGGCTGGCCTGGCTAGCGATGCCGGGAAGGGCGCGGCTGCTGACGCGGGCGTCATCGAGGATCTTGCTGGCCCGAGCACTGGCGCGATGACCGACAAGCCATATGAGAAGGATTCCAACATCCCTCTCTCCACTACACCAACGGTACCGGCATCCGCGGTGCGGATGGGCATGCCGCCTCCCACCGAGCTTGAGCTCTTGACCATGAGGGCGCAGCTCGACCGGCAGCGTCAGGAGTTGCTCTTCGAGCAGCTGGAGCTGGAAAAGGTTAGGCTCGAGCTTAGCCTAGATCAGAACGAGTACAACAAGGCCCATGGTTTTACTCCTGTAGTTAGAAAGCCTAGCAGGGTAGGCGCTACTCGTCGCAACCTAGGCGCCGATCTAGCAAATGTTGGTGAGGTTCCTACCCAATCTGCCACCGCAAACACCGCTACCACCAGGCCCAGATATAGGACCCCCGCCAAAACACTTAGAGATGCAGAGGCCGTAGCTGCTGAGTTGCCGAACCTTGCCGGCGACGCGCGCGTTAGGCAACATGAGAGGCTTAACGAGCTACTGCTAGAGGCTGCTAGGCAGAATGAGGAGTTCCGGAAAGCCAATCCGGGTGCTGGTGCTTCTCAGGTCGTGCACTCTCTTGCGGTCAGATTTACGGATCAGGCCTCATCACCGCATCCCAGCCGCGAGAGGGACCAGAGTGCGCGCTCTGGGAGAGACAGACAGATGCAGGTGTACGACCCGGCTGTCGCCGCGAAACAGCTCGCTGTGCCGCGGCAGTCCGGTAAAAAACACACTACTGCAGGAGCAGGCTATCAAGCCCATAAAGCTCACAGCAAGGGGTACAGCGGAGACAACGCGGGGCCTTCTCGGCGACCTGCTGCACAGCCTACTCGGCAGAGGACACAGCAGCCTGCTGCAGCACAGCCGCGTGCGGCTGCGCCAGCAGCCAACCCTGTGGTGCTACCCGCTATCGTGCAGGAGAACAGGTATGATGATGGCTACTCGGCGATGGGGCTGGCCGGCTATGCTGACCCCAGGAATGTTGCTGATCGCCTTGGTGAGCGCATGCTGGAGCCCAGTGATGCAAGGTTCAAGCTGGACAAGATCAATCTGTCCGCGCAACTCGAGAGCAAGGGGCCTCCTGGCCCAGAGTGCTTTGGTGCTTGTATCATCAACGAGCCATCCGTGAACCACTTCCAGCTGGCCAGGGGGACCAAATGTTACAATGGCATCACCAATTCCGAAGATTGGTTGAGTGATTACGTCACAGCCGTGCACATTGCAGGCGGGAACCGGAGATGGGCTGTGCGCTATGTTCCGCAAATGCTTGAGGGTCCAGCTCGGACGTGGCTCAACAACCTACCCAAGGACAGTATCAATTACTGGCTGGACTTCTCGGAGGCCTTCATCAGCAACTTCACCAGCACCTACAAGAGGCCGAATCGGCCGCATCAGTTGTCCGCTTGCAAGCAGCGGGAAGACGAGACAGACCGTGAGTATCTTACCCGGTGGAGCACCTTGAGGAACAACTGTGAGGGTGTGAATGAGGCCCAGGACATCACTTGGTTTGCGCAGGGTTGCAGACATGGCAACATGCTGTGGCAGAAGCTGCAGCGCGAGATGCCGAGTACTCTTGCTGAGACCATCAAGATCGCGGATATGTATGCACTCGGTGACCCAACTCAGCCTCTGATGGACTCCCCCGAGCCAAGAAGGAACTACAACAACAACAAGCGCAATGATTTCCGCAACAAGCGCAGAGGCGGCCGTATTGATACTCGGTATGATCCCGAGGAGGTGAATGCTGTGACTACGGCTGCTGGGAGTAGCCAAAGGCAAAAAACTGCTGGAGCCCAGTATGGGCAAAACCAGAATCAGGGCTAAGGCATCAAGAAGCCATACAATGCTCCCCAGCAGGGTAGCGGCAACTCGGGTCCGACCCCAAACTTCATCTTTACGGAGATGAAGGATGGTCCATGCAGTTTCCACACTCGGCATCCTGCCAGGCCTGCCAACCACACTACTCGGCAATGCAGCTGGTGGGAACAGATCAAGAACGAGGGTTTGCCTCCTCCTCCTCCTCTGCCAGCCGCGAATGCCAATGGGCAGCCGGCTCGGGCTCCCGTTCCCAGGCCTGCAGCCTTCCCAAGAAGAGAAAATGTCAACCAGGTTGCTTTAGGAGCCAACCGCAACTTCAACAACGACCGCTACCGCAACTACAACAACAACGACCGCAACCGCAACTTCAACAACAACAGAGGCAGCAGCAGCAACAACAACAACAACAACAACCAAGGTAACAACAACACCGGCAACAATGGTGGCGGAGACCGCAACCAGTACCAGGAGCACCATGAGAGCTACATGATCTTCGTCACCGAACCAGTCGACAAGCAGTCACAGCACAGGCGTGCGTTGGAGGTAAATGCCGTCATCCCGGCGGTGCCTCACTATCTGCGCTGGTGCGACCAGGAGGTGACTTGGTCCAAGGATGATCACCCCAAGGTGATGCCCAACCCGGGTAGCTATGCTTTGGTGCTGGATCCCACTTTCTTGGGACCCGAGAAGAACGTCCGTTTCAGCAAGGTGCTGATTGACAACGGCAGCAGCATCAACATAATGTATCTGGATACACTGAAGAAGCTCGGCCTTGCCGAGAACATGCTGCTACCCAGCAAGACCACATTCCACGGAATTGTGCCGGGGGTATCTTGTGCTCCAATCGGCCGCATCTGGATGGATGTCCTATTCGGCACCAGGGAGAACTGTCGCACCGAGTGCGTCCAGTTTGAGGTGGTTGATCTTCAGAGCCCCTACCATGCCCTTCTCGATAGGAATGCACTCACCAAGTTCATGGCTTCTACTCATGCTGCCTATCTGAAGATGAAGATCCCTGGTCCTAATGGAGTGATCACCATCTCGGGTGACTAGAAGAAGTCATTGGAGTGTGCCTCTGCTGGTTCCCAGCTGGCGGAATCCATGGTCATTGCTGCCGAGAAGAAGAAGATGTACGAGGTGGTGGCTATGGCGCAAGCTGCGCAAGGTGGTGCGCCTGGCATGCCGAGTTCCCAGTACGGGACTGCGTTCCAGGAGACAAAGAAGGTTCAGGTTTATCCTGAGTTCCCAGACCGTGTTTCCATCATTGGCGCCGGGTTGGGAGAGAAATAGGAAAGCGAGCTCATCCACTTCCTCCGTGAGAATCGGGACGTGTTCGCCTGGTCCAATGAGGATTTACCAGGTGTCCCGAGGGAGTTGGTTGAGCACTCGCTACACGCGCGGCATGATGCCAAGCCAGTGAAGCAGGCGATGCGCCGCTTTGGAGATGAGAGGAGGAAAGCTATTGGTGATCAGATCACCAAGTTGCTGATAAGCAACTTTATCATGGAGGTTTTGCATCCGAACTGGCTGGCCAACCCGGTGATGGTTGAGAAGAAGAAGGAGGACCCCAAGGCGGATACCGCATGGCGCATGTGCGTGGACTACACCGACCTGAACAAGGCCTGCCCCAAGGATCCCTTTCCGCTACCCCGCATAGATCAGGTGATCGATTCCACTGCTGGTTGTGAGCTTTTATCTTTCATAGATGCCTACTCTGGTTTCCATCAGATAGCTCTCAACCCTGCTGATCAAATAAAGACTGCCTTTATTACCCCGTATGGAGCTTATTGCTATCGCGTCATGTGTTTTGGGTTGCGGAATGCGGGGGCTACCTATCAGAGATGCATGCAGAAATGCTTGCATGATCAAATTGGCAAAAATGTGCAGGTGTAAGTAGATGACATTGTCATCAAAGAATAAAACACATACTCTGCTTAGTGACATTGAAGAGACATTTGCCAACTTGCGCAAGTACAAGATGAAGCTGAACCTGACTAAATGCACTTTTGGCGTCCCGGCTGGCAAGCTACTCGGCTTCTTGGTATCCAGTCGGGGAATTGAGGCCAATCCTTCAAAGATAAAAGCTATTGAGAGCATGTCTTTGCCGAGATCCCTGAAGGATGTGTAGAAATTCACTGGGTGCTTGGCTTCTCTGAGCCGCTTCCTGGGCAGAATGGGCGAGAAGGCCTTGCCTCTGTATCAATTGATGAAGAAAAATGACAAGTTTGTCTGGACACCACAAGCTGATGTGGCGTTCAAAGAGTTGAAGGACATGCTGGGTAGCGCTCCCATCTTGGCTAGTCCGCTACCCAAAGAGCCAATGCTGCTGTACTTTGCTGCAACTAACCGAGTTGTCAGCGTGGTGATTGTGGTGGAGAGAGAAGAGGAAGGCAAAACTGTGCAGCGGCCTGTATACTATCTCAGTGAGGTGCTGTCCAGCTCCAAGCAAAACTACCCACATTACCAGAAGATGACTTACGGCGTGTACCTGGGCGCCAAGAAGCTGAAGCACTATTTCCAAGAACATCCCATCACAGTGGTGAGTTCTGGTCCCATCTCGGACATCATGGGCAACAAAGAAGCAAGTGGCAGAGTAGCCAAGTGGGCAATTGAACTGGCCGCGTACGTTCCCGCGTATGCGAGAAGAGAAGCCATCAAGTCTCAGATCCTTGCGGATTTTCTGGTGGATTGGGCTGAGGTGCAGTATGAGCCTCCTACTCCGATATCCAATTACTGGAAGATGAATTTTGATGGCTCCAAGGTGAAGGAAGGCTTGGGTGCTGGCGTGGTGCTCACGTCACCCAAGCGAGACTAACTCAAGTAAGTGCTGCAGGTCCACTTCAAGGCATCCAACAATGTAGCAGAGTACGAGGCTGTGGTACACGGCTTGAAGGTGGCCAAGGAGGTTGGAGCGCAGCGCATTATATGCTATGGTGACTCGGATCTAGTTGTGCAGCAAGTATCAGGCACTTGGGATGCTCTGGATGCCAACATGGCTTCATATCGGTTCCTGGTGCAAACCATGACTGGATTCTTTGAAGGATGCGAGTTCCAACACATACACCAAGCAGAGAACGACGCAGCTGATGAGCTGTCCAAGTTGGGGTCTTCTCGGCAATACGTCCCAACTAGGTTGCCCTGGAGCATTTGAGGAAGCCATCTATCAAGCCACCCCCCAACTCGGAATCCATATTTGTTCCCTCTCTGCCTGGGGAGGAAGCTGTTCCCATGGAGATTGACTGGGAGGCTGCAAAAGAGAACCCGGGGACTGCCGTCTCCATCCCGGGGACTGGCGCCTGCAACCCGGGGACTGTCCCTTCCTACTCGGGGACTGCCCCTCCCAACTCGGGGACTGTCGCATTTATTGAGGGAGTCCTTGCCGCGTGCACAAGGTCTCGGGGACTCGTCCCCAACCCAGAAGAAGAAGAAGTGGTGGCTGATCCAATGGTGCTGGACGAACCAGTGTTTCCCATCCGGGAGACACCGAGTTGGGCTCTGCCCATATTATCCTTTCTAAAGGATGGCACCTTGCCAAGTCATGAGGTTACCTCGAGGCAAATTCAGAGAAGATCCAAGGGCTATACAATCTTCAGAGATGTGCTACATAGAAGAAGCCCTACTGGTGTGCTGCAGCGCTGTGTAGATCCAGCGGAAGGAGAAGAAATCTTGGTGGAGATACACCAAGGGGAATGCGGGCATCACGCCTCTTCTCGGGCTCTGGTCAACAAGGCTTTTCGGCATGGATTCTTTTGGCTCACTGCCTTGAAGCAAGCTGAAGATATTGTGAGAAAGTGCAATGGCTGCCAGAGATTCGCAAGTAAGATTCATATGCCAGCTTCCGAGTTGAAGACCATTCCCATTACTTGGCCATTTGCTGTTTGGTGCTTGGATATGGTGGGTCCTTTCAAGCCGGCTAGAGGCAACATGACTCACATTCTGGTCATGGTTGACAAGTTCACGAAGTGGATTGAGGTGAAGCCTATTCGGAAGTGTGATGGAGCCACTGCCGTGAGTTTTCTGAAGGATGTGATCCTGAGGTATGGCTACCCGCACAGCATTATCACAGATAATGGCACGAACTTTGCTGAAGGCAGGTTTGCGAAGTTCTGCAGAGATAAGCGCATTCGGCTAGATGTTGCATCTGTTGCGCATCCCACCTCCAATGGGCAAGTGGAAAGAGCAAATGGCATGGTGCTATCAGGCATAAAGCCAAGGCTGATTGAGCCGCTGCTGAAAACACCTGGGTGTTGGCTAGACGAGTTGCCAGCGGTGTTGTGGAGTCTAAGGACTACCCCTAACCGGTCAACCGGCTACACGCCATTCTTCCTGGTTTATGGAGCTGAGGCCGTGTTGCCCACTGACCTAGAGCATGACTCGCCCGTGTAACGCTCTACACGGAGGCAGAGGCTAGAGAAGCTCGAGAAAATGACGTTGACCTGCTAGAAGAAGCAAGAGAGTTAACTCTGTCACGCTCAGCTGTTTATCAGCAAAATTTGAGGCGTTATCATAGCCGGAAAGTGAACCCAAGGGTTTTCCGAGAAGGAGACATGGTGCTTAGCTCGTGCAGCGCACAACCGGGATGCACAAGCTATCTCCCCCATGGGAAGGGCCTTTCATTGTGAGCAAGGCTCTGCACAATGATGCCTATTATCTTGTTGACGCACAGCCATCCCAGAAGAACATGCCGGATAGAGCAGGGGAGGAATCCAAGCGCCCTTGGAATGTAGCTCTACTCCGCCGTTTTCATTCGTGAGCAAATTATGTATGTACTTTCTTAACCGAGTTAAATTTCTATTCGGCAATCTGAAATTGAACTCGGGGACTGCCCTCGTCAAAACTGTTCCTTGTGTTTACTCTAGTTCGCTTTGTCTATTCGGTTGAACCACTTAGAATTTCAAAAGCATACAAAGTAGTGTGTTTAAACTCACAGGACACTCTGCGACTCTACTGCTGTCCGCAACCCGGCTTCATGGCAAGCCAGAGAACAAGCCAAAGAGTCAATGAACACATGAAAAATTGCAAAGGAAAGGAAGCGTGTGACAACCGAATAGAGTGTGTTTTACTGTTTTTTCTTTCCGGCTAAGTGGTGGGAAGCGTTACTATGAATTTTTCTAGGTGGCCAAGTATTTGAAACTACTACTTTGAACTCTTGTGACTCGACTACCAAAAAAGCAACAAGTTGCAGGTAAGAGCTGAGATAAAAAGGAAAGAGCGGATAAAAAATGCAATTCGGGGACTTGCATACTAACGCAACCCGGCATTGAGCCAGAATCGCTCAAATATCAAATAACAAACTTCAAAGGGAATAAAAATGAGTAGCAACGAAGATAATAATTGTTTGATACAGTTGCACCCGGCATCCCGGGGATCTCACGAAAGTTTTGAGAAAGAGTTTCAGGCAGCAGCATCATCAGTGGTGGCGGTGTTGTCCACAGCAGTCGTCTCGGTGTTGGCCCCCTCGGCACCAGCTCCAGCATCAACGTCCATGGAGGCGGCTTGCTCAGAAGTGGCAGTGGCCACCGAGATGCGGTCGGTGGTTGAAGTGGAAGCAGCGGACTGGGTGCGGAGTAGCGCCGCATCGCCGAGTGTCGCGCCAGAGGACGAGCCCAACTCGGGAGCAGCTTGCCGGATCACCATCTCGGTGGTGATGGTGGCATCCTGGCTCTCGGCTTCCGGCTCCTCGTCGCTATCTGCAGCAACCTTGCCCTTTCCCTTCCCGGATCCCTCCTCGGCACCAGTGTTTTCAAAGACACTCAAGTCCTCCGACTCGGTGTCTTCGTCTTCATCTTCACCCTCGCTTTCCGCCTCGGTGTCAGGCTCGGTGGGGCCGTCGATGAAGAGGGTGGTGTCCACGTAGGAGGCGATCTCGTACGCAACTGCCTTGCGGCGCGCGACGCAGTCGGCATCATCTGACCACTTGGAGCCCTGGCGCACCTCGAGGATGGTGTCAAGGTTCAGATTCTCGTACCAGCTGCATATGAAGCGAAGCAGCAGATCGGCCCCTGCCCGAGCTGCGGATGCACGCCATTTCTTCAGCTCGGCCTTTGCACCATCAAGCTTCTCGGAGAGCGCACGAAGAGTTTTGGGCGCAGCTTCACCAGGCCAGAACAGATCGTGTAGTTTGAAGGCCGTGGACACCATGGCAGTGCCCAGGCCTTTGAGCTGGCGAAGCTGCGACTTGATGCTGGTCAGGTTGTCGTCGATTGAAGATTTGGTGTTCACGGGCAATCCTTTTTCAGCTCGGACCTCTTGAGCCTTAGCCAAAGCAGGCGTGCTAGCCGCACAGAGATCAGGGAAGATACCTGAGAGTGAAACCAGAAAGAGTTAGAAATGGAAGCAGAGCAGAGATGGAATCAGGCAGAAAAGAGGAAAAGCAAACCAAGCCAAACGGAAGAGGAAGGAAACAGCCAAGTGCAGAGAAGCGCGAACTTACTATTGAGGTCAACGAGCAGCGCGTCCAGCTTGGTCTTCCAAACCTCCTCGTCAGCAATGTGCCGATCCTCAATCTGGCGTGTGTTGTTGAGCTGGAGCATGAGCTGTGAGTTGTGCTCTTTCACCACGGCAAGCTCCGTCTCGAGCGTCTTCTCTCGGGCTCTGCTGGTCGTCCTGGTCTCCAAGGCATCCTCAAGAGCTGCTTTCAACTTTACTTGCATATCTTCGAACTCCGCGCGCTCGGCATCGCGTTCCCTCTTGAGTTCTGCTTCTCGGCTCTCCAGTTCCTGCTTCACCTCGGCGGGCATCCGACAGTGGAGATGCTCTTCCCAGAACTTCTTGTACTCTTCTGCGAGAAGGACAACAATGTTAGAAGAACAATAAAGTAGAAGAGAAGATCCAGATAGCAGAGAAGATGGCAAATCACCTTCCAGCTGCTTGATCTTGCTCTCGGCAAAGGCAGTGAAAACGTGGCAGTGCTCGTGCTGCTCCTGCAGCTCTTTGAATTTGCCTGCAGAGTAGAAAAAGTTAGAGCAAAGAGAAAAATCCGGGCGTAAACACAAAACGCACTAACCGAATAGCTAAAGGCTTACTTTCGATTGTAGAGAGTTGAAGGGCACGATCCAATGCCGCCTGATCCATCTCGGCGTCGTCCTTGCGCTCTTTTTCCAGGGCCGCGAGGCGTTTGGTGGCGATGCTATGGTTCCACAGCAGCCGCCGGAACAAGTTGGTCCTCTTCAAGAGGCTATTCTGTGAAGAAGAAAGAAAAGGAGTTAGACAATTATTGGAAGATTTGGCCCGAGAAGACGGCAACTCGGTCGAGTACCCGTCTACTCGACCCGAATCTCGAGGACTAGATAGTGGCTAAGGAGAAAAATAAGAACAGAAGAGAAGAAAAATCGCAACTCCGAACAAGCAAAAGAAACTTATAGCGTACGTCTGCTCGATGTCCTCGGCGGCTTTGCGGAGAACGAATAGCTTCGCGGCCAGCGTGCTTGTACCGGAGGCGATGGTCATGGGATTGTTGCCCATGTCAGCCTTGTTCCAGTCAATACGCCAGTGATCCAGCGAGCCCACGGTGCTGCCATCCCACGTCTTGTTGCCATGGTTGGAGCTTCCCCACACCTGGTCGATGAAGCCTACTCGGTCCACGACCTGCATCAGCCCCTCGGATTGGACCTCAGTCTCGCTGGCCTCGCGTGAGTAGAATTCAAGGGTCTTCTTCTCCTTCAGCTTGGCGTCCACTGCCTTGGCCTGGCCGCCCTTCGTAATGACGATCCGCTGCTCGCCCTTGGTCAACTCAATGTTGTGCTGCTTAGCCATTTGCAGCATGTATGGCAGGAAGCTGGGTTGCGCCTGAGCAGCACTCGACCCCTCGCCTGCGCCAGCAGCGCCAATCGTAAGTTGCGTGCTCTCTGCCTTTCCGGTTGACTTGGGCGGCGGCATCATAGCAGAATCTTGCGCAACCTGGCGCGGTGGATTCCTGCGGACAGCGGTGGCTTCAGGCTGGACGGCCTTCTTGGCGGCAGCATCCGTCCGAGAAGCAGACGGAGGCGCTTGGCGTGAAGTGAGAGGAGCCTGCTGAGATGCAGTCTTCTTGCTGCCTTGCTTAGGAGGAGGGCTCGGCGCGGCCTTGTTCATACTTCGTTTTGGTGGAGGGCTCGGCGCAGTCTTGGTTTTCTCATGTGTTGGCGGAGGGCTCGGTGCAGTGGGTGGAGTAACCTGTTGGGTAGGCGGCACAACGGGCCGGCTACCCGGCGCAGCGGCTGGCTGCGCTGGGTCCTGCAGGACTGGCTGCACCACAGTCTTCTCAACCCGCTACTTGGAAGCGGGATCAGGTCTTGCGTCTTCTGTCTCTGCTACCCGCGGCGTGGCCGCAGGGTCATCTTGAACGGCAGCTTCGTCTTCCCGCTGCTCCATGTCCTCGTCTTGCCGCTCAAGGGCTGCATGGTCTTGATACTCGGCTTCTTGTTCAGTATTCTCCCCAGCTGAGGCAGCTGGGGGAGAAGGGGGTGTTTCATCGTGAGCAGCATCCCGCGCGTTTTGGTCCGCGCGGGCTTGCTGCTCCAGGTCCATGTCTTGGTCACCAGCGCCCGTATTCTCGGCGCTGGCGTCTTCTTCTTCTGCCTTCAGGGGAGAGGGCGCACGCGTCCTATCCCGTGCTACTGGCTCATCCTCATCCTCGCAGACGTCAACGAGCTTATCGAGATCAATAACGGGTTGCTTCTTGGAGCTGGTGGGAGCTGCGGCAGCGTCAGCATCCAGAGGATCGCTGGAAGAGAAAGGGAGTTCAGAAACAAAGAAGGGGAAGAGAACACCGAGAAGCAGCAGCGGAATGCAACTTGGTTGAAAGTTACTTACCCTTTGCGGGTGGGGAGTTGTTTTCTGCCGGTGGTGACCTTCTTCTTCTTCTCGGTCTTCTTGGATTTCTTGGCAGCAGGCTCTTGGGCACCACTACCTACCCTTTTCCGGGTGGTGGGAGCTGCAACAGAGAGAGGATCGACGTCGATGGCATCTTCGTCTTCCTCGTCCACCTCAGGGTCATCTGCAGAGTAGAAGAGAAAAAGGGGTTGAGAAACACAAAAGGAAATTGGATTGCGCTACTCCCGGTCAGAGAAGTGAACTTGGTCACCTTCGTCGTCCTCGGACCAGTCCCGAATGGACGCGTCGACTTGATGCTTACCCGGCTGCTCGGCGTGGGGGATGCAGAGGGTGTCCTGGGTATCATAGGCGGTCTCATCGTCCTCTTCTCGGTCGCTGCTCCAATTGGCCTCGAAGCGCTCTTCATCTTCCTCTGCTTGGCGATCAATATGCTGGAAAGACAAGCAAGTGATGCAAATCAGTTGAGCTCAAGGTTAAGGGGTGCTACTCGGTACGGCAGGCAAACACAAAGCATACGAGTCCATGAATTTCTATTCAGAGTAGCATGCAAACACAAAGCATATTCGGCTAAGGTTCTCTACTCAACACGGCGTGCAAACACAAAGCACATAAAGCCAAAGAGATGTTTGTGGTGTCCTACTCGGTGCAGCATGCAGAGACTAAGCATACTAAGCTGGAAAGCCACCTACTCGGCATCAGAGTACAGAGAAAAAGCATAAAGGACTAACCTATTCAATTGGCTTAGTGCGGTTGTACGGCACGAAGCCATACTGCCATGTGTCAGTGAGCGATGTCTTCATATTGGATCTCGCCCAGATGGCCACATCGGCGGTGCTGAGCTTGAAAGTAGTAGTCCTGGTGCAGTCCCGGCTGCCTCCCATGTAGCACATCTTGTGGGAGCGACGCTGGAGCGGGAGCACACGCCGCGAGATCCAGCATGCAATGGGATCATCACGCTTGAATCCCAACTCCCGCAACTCGGCAAGGCGCTTCTCGATCTGGATGATGTCGACGAGGCTCTTTGGGTTGTAACCCCAATTTTGCTGGGTTGGCGGCGTGTTCGTCCACCTAGGGAGTCCTATCCGGTCCTGGATGGGCGCTCCTTCTTCGATGGGAACATTCTTGACATAAATAAAGGAGCGCTGCCATTTGCGTACCGTGTCGAGTCCCTTGATCCGCGGGTGGCTGCCGGTGCTACGCTGCAGCATCATGGCGCCCCCCGTCATCGTCATCGCGCGGACGCTCTCCGTGCTTCCGGGCTTGGGAAGGCTTTGCTTCCGGAAGAAGAAATAACGTGCCCAACTATGAATAGTTGGGTACACGCCGAGAAACGCCTCGGAGACCACGGCGTGGAAGGCGAGCATCACCATGGCGTTGGGGGGGGGGAGATGATGCGGCTGCGGCCCGAAGTTGCGGAGGAACTCCTTGAAGAAATCCGACACCGGGAGGCCGAATCCCCGCTTGAAGTGCGCGAGGAAGACGACGAACTCGTCCTTCTCCGGCGTGGGGACGATTTCGTTGTCCGGATGCCTGCACCGCACGCCGGGAGGGACACGGCGGGTATTGACCAGCCAGCGGCAGTCTTCCGCCGTGACGTCGGAACCCTCCCATCCGGCGCGGGCGTCATCGTCTCCGCGAGCCATGAAGATGAAGAGATGCGTGGAAGATTAGATTGGTGGATTGATTGGAGGAGTGGTTCTCTCTCTTTCCGGCGGCGCAAGGAGCAGCGGCGCGACAAGGATTTGCGGCGGCGGCGCGCTCGACGGCGGCGGAGAGACGAAGGGGCAGAGGGTGAGAAGTGAGCAGGAAAGAGAAGAAGAGGGCGTCGAGGGGGTATTTATCCCTCCCCTCGAGTTGCCGTTACCAACGGAGTTAATGGGATCGATCGTGCACTGAGATCGTGCGGCGTGGGCTGCGCGCCGGTTAGAAACGCACACAGCGCATAATGCGCGCGTAACAGGCGCAGTTAATCCCACGTCGAGATCGTGGGCTATTGAGTGCGGTTGAAGTGACTTAACGGGCTGGTGGGCCCTGATCGCAGTTATGGGCGCGTGACCTGCCATATCCCAGGCACCGAGGTGTCGGATTGACAGGGGCGTGACACGTGCCCCGTTGCGACACGCAGAGGTGGATTTGCACCGTTGAGGCGGGATTGCGTTCTGAAATTTCGCTAAGTCTTTTTACTCGGCATCAGAGAAGAAAGACAGTGCTACTCGGAGAAAAAGAGATTTGAGCCAAGGATAAAGGCTACTCGGAGGCGATACTCGGCATCTTACAGCTTAAAGACAAGATTTGTTTTTAAGCTAGAAGGGCCCAATGAACAAGTTCGCAGGACTCTACCAGCTTCGGGGACTAATGTCGGGGGGTTACCCCCGAGTAGGGGTAAGGCAAGTGCTAAAGGCAAGGTCAGAAGAGGTGTTTGGCAAGGTAGCTGGCTACCCGGTGTTCGCTACCCGGTTGACCGCTATCCGGTCATACACACTTATGGCCAGGAGGAAGAACCGTGGGGGTTATGTTCTTCCGAGTAGAGGAAGTGGTCCGAGTAGAGGGAGTGGGTTCCTACTCGGGCCAGAAGTCAATGGAGCCGTTCTGACACAGGGATCCCGCGTATCCTGCGTCCGTACGGCGTGCGGTTCAACTTACGGAGTACGTGATTATCCGCACCACGGCGTGGCTACAGTGCGGTAGGCGCCTGTCAAGTCCTGTCACTGACGGAGGGGACATGACAGGGCTAGGGGCCTACCCTATCTCACTGACAAGGGTGGACAGGTCCCATCTCCGAACGACGCAACGACTTACGGGGTAAGCGTCAGCGGGAACCCGGAGGCGTGCGCGGTTCTGCAGGGCTTCTGTCACATCTCGTTGTACTTGATAGTTGTTTTCTATTCGGCTGGGCACCAGTATATAAGGTGCCTTGCCCCCTCCTGTGAGAGGTTCGGAACATTAGGTCGGACATAGTGGCTACGTTGGCTAAGACATTGAGCATTGGTTTCACGTAGAAGGAACTAGAGAGAAGAGTGGCTACTCGGCTGAAGGCCTATTTGTACTGTGGCTACTCGGTAATACACATAAAGAGAGAGGCAGGAGTAGGGGTGTTACCTCCACACGAGGGCCCTGAACCTGGGTAAGATCTTGGTGTTCGTAGTGTTTGTGATCTACCACACGCGGCACTCGCTGCGTGATCCCTCCCCGAGCACCTCCAGCGTCCATCGGCCCCAACTTTAGCCATCCCATGGCATCTGCCGTGATACCACCACGACAACCCTCTTTGGGTGGATGCTTCGCTGGGAGAGCGTCCTCTCCTGCTTGTTTATCTAACATTTTTTGTTATTTGCTCAGACCCTCTATTGCTTGTTGCCGATGTCGCACCAAATAGAATTTGGAACATATCATTCCGAAGGCTATTTGGTGCAGCAGAAGTGACAACATGGAATGAGCTTCGAGACGAGTTGTCGGGTTCCCTAGGTGGAGCTCCGGATAGTGTTATTTGGCGGTTAGCCACGACTGGATCCTTCTCGGTTAAGTCGGCATACCGCATCCTTTTTGCTGGGCAGGGAGACGCTTGGACCTTTCACTTGTGGAAAGCCCCTATGAAGATCAAGATATTTGTGTGGCAGCTTCTGCGGGACTGCCTCCCGTCGGGGGTGGAAGTTCGAAAGCGTCAAGGGCCTGGCGATGGCATGTGTACACTTTGTGTGATCCCAGAGTGTGGGACTCATATTTTGTTCACATGCTCCGCGGCCCGGATCCTATGGAATTTTGAATCTCTGTGCCCCGATTGGCGGGCCTCGGACTTTGGCGAATGGAACTCCAAGCAAATAAGACTAGGAGGGGGTGTCTCCTCTACTGGGTCGTTTTTGCTAGGATGACATGAAGACCATGGACGATTAGGAGTAAGATGGTGATAGAACAGATGTTCTTACGACATGTTGCTGACTCGATGTTCAAATGTCATTTTTGTTTTGCAGCAGTGGCACCCGTTGTGTAGGCAGCGGGACAAGTCTCAGCTGGACGTCATGCTCGGCCGCCTGGTGGCTTCGACACGGAGAATCTCCTCCGCCCCTACGAGCTGAGCCCCACATGAGGTTGGGGACCTATTATCTTCGAGTTTCTTCTCGCCCCTCTCGTTTCTTATCCTGCTCTCTCTTGTTGTTGTTTTTAATCTTACTTGTGTTGTCGCCCCAGCAAGCTACTTTCCTCTGTCTCTCCTTTTTCTGTTCGCCTCGATGTATGAACTCGGTTTGGTGCTTACTTTATTTATAAAGTGGGGCGAAAAGACTTTTTCGGTAGTTACAAGGCTTTTGAATCTGCTCATACAACTTCTTTGAGGACCAAGTTCCTCATTCGAGGACCATGTCCAGCATCAATGGTTAGCCTACAACATTTCAATATGTGTGTCTTGCACGCGTGGTCTGGCGAAGCTAAGGAAGTTGGCCGTTCCTGATCCGCGTCATCACCAACCTCAACACTAGGCAGTTATATCTTGATGGCCAGGTCCCCTTGTTCTGCCAAACAACGAGCTTCACTTGGTGCGCCACCACCACTTGCAGAGCTCCATGGTGCCTAAGGGCACGAAGAGCAGAACACAACTGTTTGACTATAAATTAGATGATTACTAACTAGTAGACCGTAGTGCTAAACATATACAGATGTGCAGATACTGATTATATATAGCAATTCAGTTCGTATGGTGACTTTGTGAAAGTTCTTGTCCTTGTCTGCGTGAATTTATAGAATTTATCTGTTCCGTCAATCTCCATGGTTCTACATGAGTTCTTATCAGGAGTGTTCATTTTTTCCCCTTTCAGATACATCACCGCGGTGAGGATTTCGTCGAAGTCAAGGGCAAAGTATGGCACGTGAGATCAGATCAGCTGATGAGCTAACAGGATCGAAATCGGAACTATGTTCAGTGGTACTTTGAAGGATGCTGCTACTATAGAGCGGATGGTGGGTCTGCTTTCTTGCTTTGTTTGGCATGAAAAGCTTCAGGATGCCCCAAAGCCAAGGGCAGAGCAAGTGTTGTTTGGCATGATTGAGCTGCCTGAATTATTGTGCGTGTCAGGAAGCAGTGTCGTGATGACAGATAATTTGTTTGTCACCATGGTCACTATTTGCACCCACATTTTCTTGTATAGAAGAATGAAAGATCTCAGCTGGATTTGAGACCTTATTTGTGGAATAACGAGATTATAATATGGCTGTGCAGTGTCATGTAGGTCTCGCAATGTTTACTTTGGTTTTAACCTGGGTGGAGATAGGCACGAGAATTACAGCCTCGTTGAAGTGACGAAGTTGAGATGGAGTTCAGTGGGATGTGAGGTGAGGAAGGAAGAGGGCCTGAAATTGGAGATCTGTCAATCATGACGTATGTGCGATCAAGATTGTGCTGCTTTCAGTTTCTCTCGTTGTGTTTGCTGGTTTTTTTTACAAGGATTGGGGTCGAAACTCCGAAGCTGCAGATACATCAACACGTGGTAGGAACAAAATACACATAGACCCTTTTCAACACTTGCCCTAAAGACCTAGAATTCGAATAAAGGCTCTGCGAAATTACAAGTAGCACCCTAGAACTAAAGAATAAAAAGCAATCACGTCCTTGAGTACCGCTGCCACTCATCGCCGGCGTTCTCCAGGCGCTCGCAGCACCGAGAACAGAGCACAGTGAAGATCTCGGTCTCTCCCTTCCGGCGATCAACCACAAACGCCGGCAATCGAGACGAATCCGGGGACGAACCACTTGAATCCCTCTCGAAGCCGAGCCCCGACGTCGGATCAAGCAAGCCTCGATCATGGAGGCAGAAGATTGGCCACCCTTATGGCCATTGAGCATGGCCATGAGCGAAATCACCACCGCGTGAGGAGCTCGAAGATGCAGCAGAAACCGCTCCCGAAGCACCCAGAAAGGAAAAAAGCAACACGTCCCCTCCTCGCCGCCACGGACGGCCAGAGAATTACCACAACTCTTCCTCTCGGAAGCTTCGAGACGGCAGGTACGGCGAGCGATCTTATTGAACCGATCTTGCGCAGCTCCAATCCAGCAAGGAAACCTCCACGGCTTCATCGTGCAAGAAAGAAGAGCGCAATCTCCCGCGTCGCTGCGAGTCGCCAGAGACGAATGGAGAGAAAAGCGGAGCACGATAGCGGCGAAAACAAGCACAGAGGCCGAAAGCAACCTAATACTACTATCTACAAGCCTAACATCGCCATCGAATCTACTCCGAACGGCAGCGCCGCCAGGGGAAGCGAAGAGCGAGCCGGCGCAAGCGGCGGAAGGCTGGAGACGACTCTCAAAGCGGTGGAGTGAAAGTGGGTCGCCTGTTTGCTGGTTTGATAGTTGACACCTTTTAAACAAGTGGACAAGCTAGTGTCATTATAACTTCCACTAGAGAGAAATGAAGGTATACATTATACAATGGGCCTCCAATTTACCAATGCATATTAGGCCCAAATTGTCCCCTTTTTTTTAATGATGCGTGTTTATCTATTACTCTGGATTGCACAGGGACGTGCATCATCGAGCCAGAGTATTAAATTGCGCCGCTAACTCAAGACTTTGGCAGCCGATGGAGCACGGAGACTGACTTCATCGTCAGTGTTATAATAATTAAACTAAAATATGGTAGGAGCAACAGGGGGTGTCATCGTTGATGTGGATTGTTACATGCGTAAACAAGGCAGTAAAGTACAAAATCTGCGGTTAGAGATGATAAAATAAGGAAAAAAGAAACATGTCTGATATACGGTGCCCATGTATCAGGTACAAAAGAAAAGCATGGCTCCTGTACTTGTTGGCTTCTTCGCTTCTACTAGCTTTCTATTTTTATTTTTAGGAACGGGAATAATTCCCGGCCTCGAGCATGCACACAGCTTTTATATACTTTTTTTAAAGTGTTCAGTTCAAAGTACAAATTATTACAACTCAACCATCCGCAATAGTGGCCACATAGACCAACCACCTAAACATCGTTAAAAAGCAACAATTACTTATTATAACCGTCTAGCATGTTACCATCCAGCCTTGCTGAAGATATCCCGAACGACCGCCATCAGCCAAGAACATCCGGCATCCAAACGTCCACGTTGGTTTTCGGGTAGTATGAGAGACCACATATGAATTCAGTGTGTGGCTCGGTGAACAACCTGCAAAAAATACCCCACTTCCATATTGTTAAAAATAACATCATTCCTGCAATTCCGGATAGCCCACAAAAAAACATAAACTCCAACACGTATGCTAGTTTTAGTGGTTTTATCAACTCCATTTAGCCAATTACCAAACAAATTAGTAACACTAGATGGTGAAAAAATGCTAAACGTAAAGTGTACAAGTCTCCAGATTTTACGGGCAAACATACACGAGATGAACAAATGATCTACCGTCTCATCCATCCCACAAAAAACACGCTTCTTAAATCCCATCCATTTCCGTTTTGCTAAGTTATCCTTGGTTAATAACTCTTTGTGATATAAGAACCACATGAAAATCTTAATCTTCAATGGTAACTTGATTTTCCATAAATATTTTCAAAGAAACACCGTATTACCATTCATAAGTTCGCCGTAAAGTGGTTTTTGCCAAAAAGACACCCGTTGATGTCAGTTTCCAAGAAAACGAATCCGACTCATCAGATAGAGAGACCGACATCAATTTCTCTACCAAATTCACCATGCTTCCCATTTAGAGCCTGTTAACGACCGTCTAAATTGGACATTGGGATGATCATGATTAATAACATGTGCGACCAGAACATTTTTCTGCCGCACAATATTATATAAAGTCGGATACTAAGTGCATAACGGCGTCTCACCTAACCAAGGATCCTCCCAAAATCTAATACCCTCACCATTACCAAGTGAGAACGAAATATGCTTAAAGAACTCTTACTTCACTCCCATAATCCCTTTACAGAGGGGGGAATCAGTTGGCTTTGCTTCAATCATAGACAAAGGTTTTCCTTTAACATATTTATTATGGAGTAGCTCATGCCACACACCTTCTTCTGTTAATAATTTAAATAGCCATTTGCTAAGTAAACACTTGTTTTTCACATCTAAAACCTCAATTCCAAGAGCTCCTTGATCTTTTGGGCGACATACTATGTTCCACTTAGTAAGGCGGTATTTCTTTTTCGTTTGATCACTTTGCCAAAAGAAGTGGGATCTATAGAAATCTAGTCTCTTCTTTACTCCCACAGGAATCTCAAAGAAGGACAAGAGAAACATAGGCAGACTAGACAAAACTGAATTAACCAGGAATAGACGATCTCCATACGAGAGTAACTTTCCTATTAAAGAACTCAGTTTCTGTTCAAATATATCTTTCACAGGTTTCCATTCCTTATTCAAAAGTTTTCTATAATGAATTGGAATTTCTAGATACTTGAAAGGTAGAGCACCAAGCTCACATCCAAAGATATGTCGCTTCTACTAGCTAAGCTAGGTTTTGCATTGCACGCTTCTATATATAACTTATTTTCCGAATAATGGCTTTGACTTGGCATTTGTAGGACAACATGTTTCGAAATATGTGTGACAACGACGATGATTATAACACTGATGATGTCACTTTGGTATCGACAATGGCTTGTTGATCCGGCCTCATGTTTGTCGTGTTTGTGGACATGATCTTCAACTCTTTATCTTCTTGCATCTCTTTGATCTTTTGGTATGCACGCCAAAGTAGGTGTTCCAGTTTTATTTTTTATTTTCATGCCGTCGAGGACGATGTCATGTCCTTCATGTATGAGGCAAAAGTCTTGAAAGGGAGTAGAAGATGATGGCGATCTCTTTCTACCCCTCGCTTTCTTGTTCCTAATTAGCCGTGGGAGTGGGCCGGCCCTTGGAAGCTAGGCCTTATCTATATCGCTCTTGTTGTTTCCTCCTCCTCGGTTAATGGAGAGTCGAATTGTTGTCTACTTTGGACACCTTCTCCCAAACAATGCATCAAGTTGAAGGTCTTCTTGTCATATATCTACGTATACGTATGGGTGTGTTTGATTGCCCACGGACACCCCTAGCCAGGCCTTGTGGACGCCAAAATCTGACGTTTGGTAACCTTGGGCCAGTCCATGTTCCTACATTGCATGAAATTTAAAGCAGTCTCGGGACATGCCTGATAGGAACGACTGAATCAGCCATTTCTCCAGAGCCATCCTCTACTGTGGCAAAAAAGGGGAATCACGGAGCCGAGCTCGTGCGACCTTGGAGATGGCGTGTGGCCGGGCGCGCACGCAAAATAATGGCACAAGAAATTTCGCTCACCGTCCTCCTTTTTCGCTCCCCTATTTCACTCATCTCGCCTCACCGTCCAAACTCCCTCCACCATTTCCCCCCTCTTTGAGCTCTCTGATGGCAGTGAAGCATCTTCAACAACGAGAAGGTAAGGAGTGGCATCTTCTATTCTGGCCGGCGTTGGTCGAAGGCGTGAGGCGGAGATCTTCTTAATCCTTCTCTCCAAGCAATCAACGGCCATTTTCGCTATGATGCTTGTAAGTACACTCGGACCCTGTTGGGAATATGCCCTGGAGGCAATCATGTATGATGTAATTCCCACTGTATTCATAAAGTTATTAAGTTGTCCTTGTTTTGAACATCTGATATATGTTATTGAATATGTGATTCGATTGTGGAACTATATATTCATGTTGTTCATACTAGATTGTCCTTGGTCATTTAGGTTGTGCTGGACACACACCCTAGACTAATGTGAGTGTTGGCTGATGACACGGTTCCACTTGTCATGGGCATGGTGATGCCATTCCAACATTCACGGACTTGGCTAAAGAGTTTAGCAAGTCGGACTGACCCACATTGAGATGCAACGATCAAGTCGTCATTTGCATGTCTCAATCAATGTAATCCTTAGACCTGAGGTTGTCGCACAATCCGAGTTGTGGATCACCGACTTAGGTTCTGTCAAACGTTGTTCTGTGACAAGGCAACTATAAAAGCAGAGTTCGGGTCGAATGAGAAGCAACCTGCGTGATGTGGATAATCAAGATGGGATTTTGCCCCTCCGATTGGAGAGATATTCTCTGGGCCCTCTCGAGTGATATGATTCAGGAAGCATGGCCATGCGCAACTCAGTTAAGTGTTAACTGTGTCTGTTGACTAAGAGTTAGTCAGGTGAATCACATATCACGGATCGAGAAGAGAGTTGAGCTATTTAAGGGATGACGATAAATCGCCTATAGCTCGACAAGGTATATCGTGAGGCAAAAGGGACTAAGATGAATATCACATTGAAAGGTATGTCGTCATGACTCAATGGTACTTGGGAGTCGGCACGTTCTGCTAGGAGCCGCTACCGATTGATCGATTGAGAGTCGGACTCTAATCGTGTCCAAGTCGCCATGAGCCTGCAGGGTCGCACACTTAAGAGCGGGAGCAAATATTGGTTGGGTTGGACCCGAACCGGAAATGGACTGAATTAGTGAGTCGGACTCACAGAGGGAATGGGCCACAAGTGTTGTGCAGCCCATTACCATACGCTATATAAAGAGGGGCGCAGGTTGCCCAGCGGGCACGTTGGTCCACTCTCCCATGCGTTGGGAACCCTAGCCCCACTCAGTCCAGCCGTCGCACCAGACCTAGCAGTCTGCCGTCGGAGCTCCTCCTCGTACGTGTGGATACCGGCAGAGGTGCTGTACGTTCAGCACTTCGACGTTCGAGGGATTGGATCGGCCGGACCGGATCGTGGGACTGCACTGCCCCGACGCGCTTCACCGATAATCCGCAACCGCGCGTCTAGTGGTAATCATCGTGGCCTTCTACCTCGGCTAGATCTTGGAAGCATCGCGTAGGAAAATTTTTCGTTTATCTCCACGCGTTCCAACAGTGGTATCAGAGCGGTAGCTTCTGGTATTAGGCCCGAGATCCGTACATATGTGATATGTAGTTAGCGTTAGATGTGATCTAATTGCTGTTTTGGTGGTCGGTCTATGAGATAGAATCGGTTTTGTACAAGGTTGATTGGATCAATCGTACTCGGGGTTAATGGATGATCTGGTTTCCGTGATCATACTGCTAAGGTCGTGGAACAACTTACCCCTACCGGTCGGTTTCCGCCATCGGGGTATACCGTGACACATAAATCCAGTTGCGGTGATCGAAGATCAAAGAGTTTGGTCGAATCGGAATACGGATCAGATTCGGGTAAAATCGTTTTATCCGATGAAGAAATCCATGATCGGAATGCAGATGAGATCTGCGTTTTCCGAACACCGGTAGATATCGTATCCGATGAAGAAATCCATGATCGGACCGCCGGCTTCGCCCTGTCGTTGCGAGTTCACAACGCCGGTAGATATCGTATCTATGCATAACTTGTTTTTGCAGGAAGTTGTGAATGGTATGGCTTATGTGCATATGATGTGTGTAATCCATACATGATCTGCGTATCATGTTTATGTCAGCCGGCTGGAGCCTAGATGCTGTCATTTTATTGTATACCGGCCTGCGTGTCGGATTCTCTATGTAAATTTTGATTTACTAGCCAGTGTAGCTTGTTGGAGAAACCGGTGGCATGCAAGTCGATGTACAAGTCGGCTACATGGAGTAAGATGACACGTGACAAGAGTTGGCACGAGTCGACTTACAAGCTTCGTGGAGATGGAGATCACCATGAAGAGAGCCATACCATTTCACATTATAATTGCTTTATTTGTGTTATTGTTATGTCTCTATTTACCTCTATTTAGATAGTTGGTAGATTCTTTAATCCCTCAAAGAAGGTCTAGTCGGTCGCCCCGCCAGTGCTACACCATCACAAGTCGGACATTCTTGGTAGTGGGCTCATGAAATTGAGGTGCTACCAATTCTTTCCGGTTAGGTGGGTTCGAGTCGGACTCTTACAAGCAGAAGCACTTGGTAATCTAAACGAGTCCATCACAACGGTTGTGGGGCTCGGGGCGAGGTAGGTTGGGAGCCGGGGCATGTGATGTCACCCAACTAACAGGAGTCGTATAGAGATACGATTGGCAAGGTGTTGCCTACCTAGATCACTTGACGGCTAGCGGTGATGCTAAAGCTCACTAGTCGGCTTGCTTATTTAGAGTCTTGAATCACTTAGCAACCATCGGAGGGATGTTGGTTCTAGTGGGAGCATAAGTATTAAAGCGTTTAATATGCCTGCTCTTTTATGAATACATGTCTTAAGTGTTTTTGCGTATTTTCTGTTGTAGATCAATGGCACCTAGCAACCTTCCTCAGTTGTCCGCGTTTTCGTTGAGGTCAATCCTAGAGAAAGATAAGCTTAATGGAACTAATTTCACCAACTGGTATCGTAATCTGAGGATAGTCCTCAAGCATGACAAAAAAGAACATGTTCTAGAAACTCCACTTCCAGATGAGCCTGATGACGATGCGACTGTCGCTGTCATGAATGCCTACCGTAAGGCTAGAGATGAGTCTACGGAAATTAGCTGTCTTATGCTTGCACACATGGAACCGGACTTGCAGCAGCAGTTCGAGAATGTTGAGGCCTACGATATGATCGAAAGCCTCAAAAGTATGTTCCAGGCTCAAGCAAAGACTGAGAGGTATCAAGTCTCTCAAGCTTTGCTTGGCTGTAAGCTGAAAGACGGCGATCCACTGAGTCCGCATGTAATCAAGATGATTGGTTACATACAGTCTTTGGATCGGTTGGGTTTCCCAATTAACGAAGAGTTCGCTACTGATATAATTCTGAACTCTCTTCCTAGTGCGTATGGTTCATTCATCTCGAACTACCATATGCATGGTATGGATAAGAGTATCACTGAATTACATGGGATGCTCAAAACGGCAGAGGCTGATATCAAGAAAGGCACCAGTCAAGTGTTGATGGTGCAGAATAAGGCAAAGTTCAAGAAGAGTTCTTGGACTAAGAAGAAGAAGGATAAGTCAGGAGGTAGCGCCCATGGCCCTGTCCAGAGTGCTCCCTCAAAGACTAAGCCTTCTCCTACAGCCGGAGCCAATTGCTTCTATTGCAAGCAGGATGGCCACTGGAAGAGGAACTGCACCAAGTATTTGGCTGACAAGGCCAAGAGTGGAGGTATGACTTCCAACTCAGGTACACTTGTGTGCAATGTTATAGACATTTATCTTGCTGATGCGCCTAATAGTTCTTGGGTATATGATACCGGATCAGTTATTCACATATGCAACTCGTTGCAGGGACTGGTAAGAACTAGGAGCGTGGCAAGAGGAGAGGTTGATATTCGGGTCGGCAACAAGGCGAGAGTCGCTGCGTTGGAAGTCGGCACGTTGCAACTTCATTTACCTTCAGGATTTATTATGGAACTAAATAATTGTTATTATGTTCCAGCGCTTAGTCGAAACATTATTTCCGCCTCATGTTTGATGAGACAAGGTTATGAGTCGAATATTAAGAATAATGGTTGTTCTTTATATTTGAAAGATATGTTTCATGGCTTCGCACCCGTTCAGAACGGGTTATTTATTTTAAATCTTGATAGTGAATCGGTCTATAACATAAATGTTAAAAGGTTGAAACCAAATGATCTGAATATGACTTACTTTTGGCATTGTCGGCTTGGTCATATAAGTTGGAAGCGCATGAAGAAGCTCCATGATGATGGACTTCTAACTTCGTTTGACTTAGAGTCATTCGAGACATGCGAATCATGCCTACTAGGCAAGATGACCAAGACACCTTTTGCAAGGAGTTGTGAAAGGGCGTTCGACTTGTTGGAACTAATACATAGTGATGTATATGGTCCAATGAGCACGACAGCCAGAGGTGGTTATGAGTACTTCATTACCTTCACTGATGATTTGAGTAGGTATGGATATATCTATTTAATGAAACACAAGTCGGAAGCCTTTGAAAAGTTCAAGGAATTCCAGAGTGAGGTACAAAATCAGCTCGGCAAGAAAATAAAGTTTCTGCGGTCGGACCGTGGAGGTGAGTACATGAGCCATGAGTTTGATGACCATCTAAAGAGTTGTGGAATAGTTCCTCAACTCACTCCGCCGGGTACACCACAGAGAAACGGTGTATCGGAACGGAGAAATCGGACCTTGTTGGACATGGTACGATCAATGATGAGTCGGACAGATCTACCTTTATCATTTGGGGGTTATTGTCTAGAAACTGCAGCTTTCACACTAAACAGAGTACCATCAAAGTCAGTAGAGAAGACACCACATGAGATGTGGACTGGTAAAAAGCCAAGTTTGTCTTTTCTTAAGATTTGGGGTTGTGAGGTATTTGTCAAGCGACTTCAGTCGGACAAGCTCACGCCCAAGTCGGATAAGTGTATTTTCGTGGGGTATCCGAGGGAAACCTTGGGGTACTACTTCTACAACCGGGAAGAGGGCAAAGTGTTTGTCGCTCGGAATGGTGTCTTCCTTGAGAAAGAGTTTCTCAGTCGGGAAGTCAGTGGGAGCACAGTGCAACTCGAAGAAATTCGAGAGGAACCGGCTAGGGGCGAGTCGGCGAACGCCTTGGAGGCGGAGCCGGTCGTGGTACCTACACCGGTTACAGCACCTGAACCACGGAGATCTGCCAGATTACAGAGTGCTCGAGATGTTTTACTGTTAGACAGTAATGGGCCGGCAACTTATTCGGAAGCGATGGTGGCATCTGATTCCGAGTCATGGCTTGGAGCCATGAGATCCGAGTTAAAGTCCATGGATGAAAACCAAGTTTGGAATTTGGTTGATCTGCCTGACGGTGCAAGACCCGTCGAGTGCAAATGGGTCTTTAAGAAGAAAATTGATATGGATGGAAATATTTCCGTCTATAAAGCACGACTTGTCGCGAAGGGGTTCCGACAGGTTCAAGGAGTTGACTATGACGAGACATTCTCGCCTGTAGCGATGCTTAAATCAATTCGGATCATGTTAGCCATAGCAGTCTATTTCGACTATGAGATATGGCAGATGGATGTCAAGACGGCTTTCCTTAATGGAAATTTAACTGAGGACGTGTATATGATACAGCCCGAAGGTTTTGTCGATCCAGCTAATGCTGACAAGGTATGCAAACTTCAGAAATCCATTTATGGGTTGAAGCAAGCATCTCGGAGTTGGAACATTCGCTTTGATGAGGTAGTCAAATCGTTTGGCTTCATCAAGAGCGATCATGATTCTTGTTTATACAAGAAGTTTAGTGGGAGCAAAGTAAACATTCTAATCTTATATGTGGATGACATATTGCTGATTGGAAATGATGTCATGATGTTGCAAGAAACCAAAGAGTCATTGGAAAGGAGTTTCTCAATGAAGGATTTGGGTGAGGCGACTTACATATTAGGAATCAGGATCTATAGAGATAGATCAAGGCGGCTCATTGGATTGAGTCAGAGTACTTATCTGGACAAGGTTTTGAAGAAATTCAAAATGGAAGAGTCCAAGAAGGGATTCTTACCGATGTCCCATGGTGTAAAACTTAGCAAGATTCAGTGTCCTTCGACGACTGATGAGCGAAGTCAGATGAGTGTGATTCCGTATGCTTCGGCAATCGGATCCATCATGTATGCCATGATTTGTACTAGGCCAGATGTTTCCTATGCTCTAAGTGTTACGAGCAGATACCAGGCTGACCCTGGCAAAGCCCACTGGGCAGCGGTTAAAAACATTCTTAAGTATTTGAGAAATACTAAGGAAATGTTCCTAGTTTATGGAGGTGACGAGGAATTCAGTGTAAAGGGTTACACGGATGCGAGTTATCTCACCGACTCAGATGATTCTCGTTCGCAATCGGGATACGTGTTCGTAATGAACGGAGGAGCTGTGAGCTGGAAGAGTTCCAAGCAAGATACGGTGTCTGCATCTACAACAGAGGCTGAGTATATTGCTGCCTCAGAGGCGGCAAAGGAAGCTGTTTGGATCAGGAACCTCCTGATTGATCTTGGTGTGGTTCAGGGCGCGTCCAATCCTTTGGACGTATATTGTGACAACAATGGTGCTATCGCACAGGCCAAGGAACCTAGACAACACCAGAAGAACAAACATATACTCATGCGGTACCACCTCATTCGCCAGTTTGTCGAACAAGGTGATATCAAGTTATGCAAAGTACACACGGATGCAAACATTGCAGATCCGTTGACAAAGGCGCTACCACAGCCTAAGCATGAGGCGCACACGAGAGGTATGGGCATTAGATGCCTAGGCATATGATGCCAGGATGATTGACTCTAGTGCAAGTGGGAGACTGTTGGGAATATGCCCTGGAGGCAATCATGTATGATGTAATTCCCACTGTATTCATAAAGTTATTAAGTTGTCCTTGTTTTGAACATCTGATATATGTCATTGAATATGTGATTCGATTGTGGAACTATATATTCATGTTGTTCATACTAGATTGTCCTTGGTCATTTAGGTTGTGCTGGACACACACCCTAGACTAATGTGAGTGTTGGCTGATGACACGGTTCCACTTGTCATGGGCATGGTGATGCCATTCCAACATTCACGGACTTGGCTAAAGAGTTTAGCAAGTCGGACTGACCCACATTGAGATGCAACGATCAAGTCGTCATTTGCATGTCTCAATCAATGTAATCCTTAGACCTGAGGTTGTCGCACAATCCGAGTTGTGGATCACCGACTTAGGTTCTGTCAAACGTTGTTCTGTGACAAGGCAACTATAAAAGCAGAGTTCGGGTCGAATGAGAAGCAAGCTGCGTGATGTGGATAATCAAGATGGGATTTTGCCCCTCCGATTGGAGAGATATTCTCTGGGCCCTCTCGAGTGATATGATTCAGGAAGCATGGCCATGCGCAACTCAGTTAAGTGTTAACTGTGTCTGTTGACTAAAAGTTAGTCAGGTGAATCACATATCACAGATCGAGAAGAGAGTTGAGCTATTTAAGGGATGACGATAAATCGCCTATAGCTCGACAAGGTATATCGTGAGGCAAAAGGGACTAAGATGAATATCACATTGAAAGGTATGTCGTCATGACTCAATGGTACTTGGGAGTCGGCACGTTCTGCTAGGAGCCGCTACCGATTGATCGATTGAGAGTCGGACTCTAATCGTGTCCAAGTCGCCATGAGCCTGCAGGGTCGCACACTTAAGAGCGGGAGCAAATATTGGTTGGGTTGGACCCGAACCGGAAATGTACTGAATTAGTGAGTCGGACTCACAGAGGGAATGGGCCACAAGTGTTGTGCAGCCCATTACCATACGCTATATAAAGAGGGGCGCAGGTTGCCCAGCGGGCACGTTGGTCCACTCTCCCATGCGTTGGGAACCCTAGCCCCACTCAGTCCAGCCGTCGCACCAGACCTAGCAGTCTGCCGTCGGAGCTCCTCCTCGTACGTGTGGATACCGGCAGAGGTGCTGTACGTTCAGCACTTCGACGTTCGAGGGATTGGATCGGCCGGACCGGATCGTGGGACTGCACTGCCCCGACGCGCTTCACCGATAATCCGCAACCGCGCGTCTAGTGGTAATCATCGTGGCCTTCTACCTCGGCTAGATCTTGGAAGCATCGCGTAGGAAATTTTTTCGTTTATCTCCACGCGTTCCAACAGACCCTATGTCTTGTAGCTTAGATTTGTGCGTACGGGGTAGATCTTTAGGTCATGAAGTACTTTGAGAACGTTTTTTGCTTCATGATTTATTGTTAGCATGTCGTAGATAACGAAGTTGTTTGCGATTTGGTTGATTCGTATTATCCGTCAGTGATGATTTTGCATTTTGATGTTGTTGTTGTTTTGATTTGGTAGCTTCCTAATTGCTGTCAGATCCACTAGTTTAGCCACTGTAGTCACGCAATTGTCGTAGTCGTAACCATTGTAGGATATAAGCAATGATAATTTTAGTCAAGCTCTTAAGTCGGATATCCAGCTCGCTCTCTCTTCTGTCTCGGACTCTCAGGTGTTTGAGTTACCAGTTACCAAAGATGCAGAGTTGTTCGAGGTGCCTAGGCTAACTTGACAGCTGGTCGAGATGCCTGATCTTGCGACGGAGAAAGCTAGGAGGAAGGATGCTGGCAAACACAAGAATATCAAGATGGGGACGACCATGAAGTGGTTTCCATTTTTGTCCACCTTCGTGTTGAACAACATATGCGACATCATCGCCTCTAAGGTGAGGACTGACAAGGGTTTAAGGAGGTGCACCTGAACATAGTTGCCAAGATGGTTTTTGAGTTCTCTAGCCAAGAGGCCACCCTGAATCAGGTTTATAACCATCGTAGGAAGTGGAGAGTGAGGTGGATCAAGGTTTCCAAGCTCAAATACCTTAGTGGTGCATAGTTGAATGAGGAGACTCAGATCATCATCTTGGAGCTCGAGCTCTTAAGAGGCCACATTCTGGTTAGCCTTCTCTTTAACTTTGTGCATGTTCACAGCTTGTCAAGCCTCACTGTCTAACTATCAAAATGTTTTGCGTCCCTATCTAGGACCACCCCAAAGACATTGAGTTCCTGAACAAGCCCATCCAGAACTACAACCAGATGCATACCATCTTCTTCTTTGGTCTGGCAACTGAAACATATGCCATGACATATAGTGAGGCTCTTGGTATGCCCTCCCTTGATGATCCTGACACCCAGGAGTCAGAGACTATCAACATCGATGGATACGGTGAGAACCGATGCAAGAAGACTATGAGAATGCAGTGAAGACACCTGAGAGCGTAGGAAACGGAGGAAAACGAGTTCTTTGGTAGAAGAGGAGGTCCTTGTATTCACATGCATGACCAAGGTTGTCAAGGATTTGGAATCCGCCATCAGAGAGAGTGTGCCTGTGGACATACACCCTGGTCTCTACGATGTTGTCATGACCACATATGGATATAGCAACGCTGCTAAAATGATTGCTCTTATACACCTCCTTGACAACAAGGACCAAGACCAGGGGCTTCATTATGATGGCCGAGGACCACCAAAAGCTATTGCTCCATACCATGATGACCAAGCGCTACTACATGTAGTGCTCGGTCTGCTAGGGGTAGTGGTGCAAGCATGCTTGATGATGATGATCATGATGATTTGATGCATATTTTGGGTAGCTAGTGCAACAAAACTTTTTATGGCTTGTATATTTTGGGTACTTGAGGTGGTAAATGTGATAAACCCTCACGTGATAAACTTGGGATGGTAGTATTACACCCTCTTTTGATGTGGTGCTAGGTTGACACCATACTAGACAACAAACACTTGTGTTTCTTGTAGTGCATTTGGTATATGCTTATCAATGCATGCTTTGATTATGTTGCATTCTTTCATGTTGTAATCTTGTTCTTCTATATTATAGTGGTATGTGATGTTCAAAGGGGGTTCCAGGAATTTGCACCACCTTAAGCTCTTGCTCTGATCAGGTGGATAATTTCCCCAACAATTACTACAAAAGGTTTGAGACTCCGTAGGAGGCACATGAAGCTTACACCATGTTCTTAACAAAAGAGACCCATCTCATGCCTGAGAGCAAAAAAACTGGAGCAAGCAGAACTGTTGTGGGTAGAGGTTGCATGCCTAATCGGGTGTGGCAGCGTCAAAGACTTCATAATCGCCGCCGTGTTGGTCGCTATTGTCTATTTTTGGTTCTCATAAGTCTGTATGATCGCATGTGAACATGAGTGGAACGGTAAGCTTACCACTATTGGATGCAAGGTAACCACACAACGACCACAAATTATGCAACCAAACACAATGGTTTATGCCTTAAATACAGAGCTGGGCAATCAAACACAAGCACCTTCTAGGTGTACTCAAATTCGTTCCCAGCCAAACAGGTCTGGCTGAAAGGTTGTTGGGAACCAAACGGACTGCACAATATGGCTCAGACCTCGTTTTAAGAGCCATGCCTACCTGGGCCAAGGATGTAAATGGCCTAAAACACATGCGAGCAACCAAACACGCCCCAATAGAGCATCAATCATCTAGATAAAATGTCACATGTCAAATAGAGAACAATATTTAATGCAAATTCATGCATTCAAAATTGATAGGTGTTTTGATTTAGCATCTATGCCACTCTCATTTCTTGTCCAAACTTGCTAATGTCACCCATGAAACTTGTATCAGAGGTATCGTATGGTGTTCCACAACTTTTCGATTGAATTCGCATTGCTCTCAATTTACAAAGTATTGTGTGGTGGGTATTCCTTACTTTCGTTAAAATCTTTGTAGATCATATTCCAATAGGATTCACGAGTTTGTTGTGTGTCGGTTGTTGCGTCTTAGCTTATTTCCATCCAAGATTCACACAAGAATTCATACTCCTTGCCAATCCAAGTCTTTCCTCTGTTCCCTCCCTCTCGGCATCTTGATATCCTTGGCGTTCTCCATATTGTGAACCACCACCTCCTCGCCGACCTCCTCGTCATGGCCGGCCTCCATGTCGAGGTAGGAGTAGGAGCCACCGATAAGGTGAGTCATGTCATTGGCGCCATCGTCCTAGATAAAAACAACAATTGCCAGCGATCAAATTTATGGCGACCATCCATACCGCAGTTCACATGCTCGGCGACCATTCATATCATAATTCACATCACAACTGACAGGGCTGACAACCTCAATAAATGAACAATTCAAATCACTATTGACATGGTCGGTGACGAATATATGGATCCTGGACCCTGCGAATAAGGACACCCCCTCTCAGGCCCAAGGTTGAAGGCCCAAGAAGAGGAGCCCTTGGAATACTCCAGAAGGCCCACGTGAAGCCCACCTGCACTAACTTGCGGGTTAAGATAGGAAATATGTAACCGACCTAGTTAGAGTTCGAGTCCTCTCCGGGTAGGATTCGAGACCTGGCCACCTATATAAGGCCAGGAGAGCCCCCCGGGAGAGGACCAAGCAACACAACACCATCAAAGCCTTGAACTCGAGATCTTACTCTCGATTCGAGCATCACCATTGTAACCGATCTTTCCGTCAATACAGATCGACAAGAGGCAGGAGTAAGGGTTTTACCTCTACGAGGGCCCCGAACCTGGGTAAATCTCGCCCCCTGTCTAGCCGATGATTCCACCAGCGCTCATGACTTCTCCTAGTCGAAACCCGATAGGGTCACCTAAGGGATTTGTAGAGTCAGAGATTCGACAATTGGCGCCGACCGTGGGGAAGACGGGCGCTGGATCACCGGCATCTTTGGCTTCATCGACAACGCACTCTCGTTGGAAACCATCGACTACGGCTCCGAACAATCCTATACGGATCGGATCTGTCGTGGTCACACCTCACTCGCCGGAATCGCGCCCGGTATTCGAGGATCTGGAGAAAAGCGTCACCTTGACGTTCGGGAGCCTAAAATTCGTGACTAACCGGGACGGAATCCTCCACTTCTCGGATGAATCGGAAACCGAATCTGGAGCTGTCGACTCACGCCGTCATCTGGAGAAAAGCGGCGAGTCCATCCGCTTCAACGCCAACGACTACCATACCCTCTCGACAGAGGAACCATCAAGAATTCGAAGGAACTTTCGACCTACGCCTAGGACGCACGAGCCTCGACTGGCTCAAGTCTGCATGGCAGGATCGGAACAAGGCTCGGAAACAGAACACAGCGCGACAGAGCGCAACATAATCGGCGTCTCACGGGAATCCTGGAACCGAGCAAAAGAAGCTATACGAACGAGCAAGCCACCCGCATCTGGGGCCTCACACGAAGACATGGTTGCCTACCACTATCACCTAGTGAGAGCAGCCACGACTATCAAGGACGCTCGGATAGATCTGGCCCGCCGAAGAAGAGCGGCGGACGAGTCGAGCCAAAGGCGAACCGGGCTATCCATAACACCTTCGGTTGGAACCCGACCCGCGAGAAAGGGACACGCGTCCACATCCAGGAACAATGAGTCCTTAGCCGGAACCAGCAGATCAGTCACCCTTTCTCTCATGCGAGTCGACGACGATGGCAATGTCTACCCGCAAACTCCTGCTGCCGCAGTTCTAGCCGCAGCAACTTACATGCAGATGAACCAACCGACGGAAAGTGATCCTCGAGCAGAACAGTATAAACAAGTGCGCAAGGGATTAGGGCTGGCGGCCGCAAGGCTCGCCGCTTATGATCGAAAGAAGGCCGCAGAGCAGCTGGAGAAGGAACAGGAGAAGGAGAAAGACAAGGATAGGGAAGCATCCCGTAAACGCAAGAGTTCTTTGCCAAGAAGGGACAGGTCACCACGTCGTGGTCGAGGAAAAGAAGCACGGCGCCGTGATGACAGTCGAAGTACCAGCGAAGGCAGTCCGAGAGACAAGAGCTCGCGACATCATAGCAGCCGCTCGCGAAGGCGAAGCAAGGAGCCAAGGAAGGATACTGACCGCGACCGGCCAGAGTACGACGCGCGATCAGATCTCGCGCAAAAAAGGGTGGATAAGGCGAGGGCTTCGCGATATCGCGAGCGCTCCTCGTCTGGCTCCTCGGATGACGAAACCTGCGGCGCTCTCTGCTTTGCCCGCAGTATCCGCGAGGCGCCCCTACCCAAAAGATTCAAACTTAGCACGGAAGTAACAAAGTACGACGGCTCACTCGAGCCCTCTCAATGGCTAAGCGATTACCTCACGGCAGTAAAATGCCAACGTGGGAATAAAAACACGGCTATGCAATACCTCAATTTGCATCTCGCCGGCGCGGCTCGCAGTTGGCTAGAGAGACGACCAAAATCTTGCTACGCATCGTGGGATGATTTGCACCGCGATTTCTGCAAAAAATTTCAGTCGACTTACAAGAGGCCAGCCACCATTGAAGAACTGCGAGCATGCAAGCAGAAAAGTGGCGAATCCACCCGCGAGTACATCCAGCGATGGACTACACTCAGGAATACCGCAGGAACCATTTCAGAAGAAGTAGCGATTGAAGCCTTCGCAAAAGGCGCCCGAAGAACGGCTTTCAGAGAAGAACTGGGCAGAGCCGCACCCAAGACTATTGGGGAGCTGATGAACATAGCCGAAAAATGGGCTAACGGAGAAGATGCGGTGCGCAATGAGAGGGCATCATCACCTGCACATGATGAAGATCGTCATAGTCGAAGGAAGAGGAGAAAATACTACGATCACGAAGACAGAGAGGAGTTGGTCGCAGCGGAATTCACGCGAGGCCGCGACTCCGGTCGCCGTGGGAATCGCGAGTGGAGACCAAAAGCTGAAGAAAAATCACCTGACGAAGACCTCGATGGATACTGCTCACTACATCTATTTACAGATAAACGCACGGGCAAAACTAAGGCAACGCACCTTCTTAAGGATTGCCGAAAGTTTATCGATATCACAGAAGCACTCGCAAGGAAAAGAGCTGCACACGCGCAAAATTACCCACCGCTTCCAGGAGGAGGCCACCAAGGGTTCCAGCCGCCACAACCCCCACCTCCACCAGCAAATCCAAACATGGCACTAGCCGCGCTACCTGCACCGCCAGCTCAAAACTCCGGGGCCAACGCATACCCAAATCCAGCAGGGCAACTCGCGATGATCTAGAAGGTATGTCCATCCCGTCGAGCTCAAAAGACTAACACAAGGCAATTGTGCATGGCCGTGCAGACACCGCCAACAAAAACATAATACTTGAAGATGGCGGACCAGCCAATAACATTCTCGATGAAGGACCACCCGCCACGAGTCTATCGACCAGGACACGCCGCCCTTGTCATCCAAGCACAAATTGGCAACTACGACTTGGCCCGCGTATTCATGGATGGTGGCAGTGGCATCAACATTATCTACGCGGATACACTCCGCCGGATGAACAGGAACTTGGACGGCCTCCAGGAATCAGAAACATCATTCCACGAAATAGTTCCAGGAAAAGCAATCCGTCCACTCGGGACAATTAAACCTAGAAGTTGTGCTGGGCACTAAGAGCAACTACAGAAGAGAATTTCTCGACTTCGAAGTTGTCGACTGGCCTTCGCAGTACCACGTCATTCTTGGTCGAACAGCGTTCGCCAGAGTACCACATTACGCCTACCTGAAGCTCAAATTACCTGGAGAACATGGCGTAATCACCATCGACGGAGATTTTCAGAAATCCAACAAATGCGACATTGAATTTAATGAGATCGCAAAATCTTTTGGGATGCAAGAAGAACTTCAAGAGCTGGCAAAAACCACGGATCACTCCGTGATGCCCCTCACGAAGAAAAACGCGCATGAACTGGAGTTCAGCGCTAATAGCGACACTCGAAAGCATCAAGTGCACCCGACAGATCCTGCAAAGACAGCGCTGGTTTCCACCACCCTTCCACAAGCATAGGAAAGCGCGCTCGTCGAACTCCTCCGTGAGTACTGGGAAATTTTCGCTTGGCAGCCATCAGATATGCCAGGAATACCCAGGGAGTTTGCCGAGCACTCACTCGAAGTCTTTCCAGATGCCAAACCAATCAAACAAACTACTCGACGATTTTCAGAACCCAAGCAGAAGGCGCTTGGAGAAGAAGTAAACAGATTGCTAGCAGCAAGATTCATCAGGGAGATCAAGATATCCACTTGGTTAGCAAACCCGGTACTGGTCCCCAAAAAGAACACGGACATCCTTCGGGTATGCATCGACTACACGTCGTTAAACAAGCACTGCCCCAAGGACAACTTTCCCCTCCCGCGAATCGACCAGATCATGGACTCTACGGCAGGCTGCCAACGCCTCTCTTTCCTGGATGCCTATTCGGGATATAATCAGATCCGGATGAAATGAGAAGACGAAGAAAAGACAGCATTCATCACACCTCACGGTGTCTACTGCTACACGACAATGCCCTTCGGGCTCAACAACGCAGGCGCAACATACCAGCGTTGCATGCAAAAATGCCTCGCCAAGCTCATTGGCAAGAACGTACAAGTGTACGTTGACGACATAGTCATCAAGACTCCTGTTGAGAGCACACTCCTCGAGGATATTAGAGAAACATTCGATGCCCTCAACGCATACAGGATCAAGCTCAATCCGACAAAATACGTTTTCGGCATCCCAGCAGGGAAACTTCTCGGGTACCTGGTATCCGCCAGAGGCATCGAAGCCAACCTAGAAAAAATACAAGCAATCTTGACAATGAAGGAGCCAACTAATCTACGCGGAGTCCAACAGCTTGCAGGGCGACTGGCCGCCCTGAGCAGTTTCATCGCACGATTGGGAGAGCAAGCGTTACCCTTCTACAAGCTGTTGAAGAAGACGGACAAATTCGAGTGGACACCAGAAGCTAAGCAAGCATTCGCGGACTTAAAGCGATCGTTGCAAAGTAGGCGAGTCCTTGCAACACCGCAAGAAAGGGAGCCACTCTACTTATACCTAGCCGCCACAAACCAGGTCATCAGCACAACAATCGTAGTCGAACGACCTGAGGAGGGCAAAGCGTACGGAGTTTAGCGTCCAATCTATTACATCAGCGAAGTGCTCTCGCCATGCAAACAACGATATCCTCATTACCAGAAGCCCGCATACGGGGTGGTCCTTACAGCCCGAAAGCTGAAGCACTACTTCCAGGAACACGCCATCACAGTAGTTAATGATGCGTCACTCGGGACAATCATGAACAACCCCATGGCATCCGGAAGAATAGCCAAATGGAGCATCGAGTTGGGTGCCTGGGACATCACTTACGCAGGGCGCAACGCAGTCAAATCTCAGGTGCTCGTGGAATTTCTAAGCGAATGGACAGAACTACAAACGCCCGGGCCACCTGAGTACACGAGCAATTGGATAATGTATTTTGACGGGTCCAAAAGAAACGAAGGAGCAGAAGCTGGAATTGTCCTCATATCGCCACAGGGATGAAGATGGCAGTCGCCTGTGGAGCTACTCGATTAATGATTTACGGCGACTCCAATCTCATTGTGTAGCAGACAATGAAAGAATGTGATGCAATTGCTGAAAACATGGTCGCGTATCGCGACATGTACAATCTACTCGAAGGAAGTTTTAAAGGGTGCGAGTTAAAGCACATTGCAAGATCAAGCAATGAAGAAGCAGATAGGCTGGCAAACATGGGTTCCACAAATACACCCATACCACCAGGAATATATTTCGAACGGATGATCAAGCGATCGGTCAAAGTCAAGAAAGCTACAGGAACACCCGCAGCGTCAGAAACAGAGGTCAGCCCGCAAGTCGCCATTATCGAGCTTACCCATAATATATCACGACAGGTTTTTTTGGTCGAGCCAGTCTGGACGCAGAAATATCTCGACTACCTGATCAACAGACAGCTCCCGGCCGATCCACGCGAGGCTCGACAAATAGTGAGACGCAGCAAATCCTTTCGGGTAGTTAATGGAGAATTATACAAGCAAAGAATCTCGGGTATACTTCAGCGCTGCATCGCACCCAAAGACGGCAAAGAATTACTCCAGGACATCCACCAAGGAGACTGCGGACATCATGCTAGCTGGAAAACTATCATGGGAAAGGCTTTCCGAGCGGGATTCTACTGGCTAACAGCAGCTACCAATGCAAAGAACCTGGTCGAGCGATGCGACGCTTGCCAGCGATTCGCACCAAAACCACATACACCTGCTACGGAATTGCACATGATACCCATTGCCTGGCCCTTCGCACAATGGGGACTGGACATGGTTGGACCACTACGCAAGTCCACACCTGGCGGATATACGCACTTGCTGGTTGCAGTCGACAAGTTCACCAAATGGATCGAGGCCATGCCAGTAACTTCGGCTAGCGCCCAATGCGCAGTCAAATTCCTCGACTCCATTGTATGCAGATTTGGCGTGCCACACGACATCATTACAGACAATGGTACAAACTTCACAGCAAAGGAAACGCAACAGTTTTGCGAGGAAAAGGGCATCAACTTCAAGTTTGCTTCAGTTGCCCACCCGCAAACGAACGGACAAGTCGAAAGATCCAACGGCTTAGTTTCGGCTGGCATCAAGAAACGTCTACTCGATCGTCTACACCCCGCCGCAGGACATTGGGCAGAAGAGCTACCCTCCGTACTATGGAGCCTCCGCACAACTCCAAACCGATCCACAAAATACACACCATTTTTCATGGTATACGGGGCAGAAGCAGTCCTACCCGAGGATGTTAGATTCAACGCCCCACGAGTCGTGACCTACAGCGAAGAAACCTCCAACAAGGCACTCGCGGAAGATATGGATGCACTCGACGAGATGCGGGACATCGCGCTCGCAAGATCCGCAGTTTATCAGCAATCACTGCAAAACTATCACAGTCGCCGCATACGCCACAGAGCATTCGCGGTTGGAGATTTAGTGCTGCGGCTCAAGCAGAAGGAAGGGCACAAGCTCGAGCCACCCTGGGAAGGACCCTTCCTCATACACGAAGTCATCCCAGGAGGAGCCTACAGGCTGAAGAATCCGTCGACTGGAGGAATCTATTCCAATCCTTGGAATATCGCACACCTCCGCAAATTTTATCCCTAGGATTTCTTATTGTCACAACAAATAAGGCTATACTAGCCACTCTTGTAGCTCGAATACATGACTTCTCAGTCATATCAATAAAATACATGGTTTCTCAACCATATTTACTCGAAGATTATCTATTCTTACATGCTAAAATAGTTACAGTACACACCCCATAAACACACGGGGGCTAAGCCTACAACTAAGCATCACAAGAAAATTCATACACACAAGGTTACACACCTTATAAACAGTTTTTTACAAGCTATACAGCATACAATCAGTCATGGCGATAAGCATTCTCAGTCGCCAACACTCTCTCTACTTCTTCAGAGGTCAATCGAATGATTTTCTCCGCTGCAGGACGAACAGCATCGTAATGCGGAGAAATATCATCGGTTGGTCCATCTGGGAGGCTAGCTACGGAGTTAAAATCTACTTCAGGATATCATATTCGGACAATGGAGAGAGCAACCACCGCGCCGCAAATCATCTGGTTGCGCACGCACTCGCGAATTTCTCCCTCCTGCCCGAAGAGCCCAAGGAGATACCTCCAATCTTCAGGACCCCTCTCAAGCGGGTAGAATGCAGCGTTTATCGTGATCAAGACCTCGTGAAAAGAACTCACGAGAACTTTTATCTGGGAGACACAGAACTTCAAAGTAGCTAACACAAAACCTCGGCTGCGATCAGACCAAAAATTGTTCGCATGAGGCCTTGAGCTGCCAGCTTCTTGAAGAATGTGGTTTTCCATCCACTGTTTTTCCTCCCTATCATACGGTTTAACAACTGCAGAAAAGAGTACGTAATCAGATAAGGAAGCAAGACAAAAAAGACTTGGGGGCTGTATTACTTACACAACAGTTCCCTAGCAAGGGAAGCCTGCTCGTCCATCACAAACTGTTCGCGTTCAGTCGCCAGTTTTTGCTTGGACTTCGCCACATCGGCTACCCCACGCAACACTTTCAGTTTGCGCTCGCCATCCGCTACACGATCACGAAGACCCGCCAAAGACCCAATAGCTGCAACAAGTGGATCAGCTCGGGCAGCAAGTCCACCTGAGGATTCTGCGACAAATCCAGTAGCCTGGAAGAGTACAAGGAAAGAAGTAAGACGCCCTATTCGAAGTATTTCTAGTCGCACATTTGACGAATGCTCGGGGGCTACTCCCATCGGGAGAGAATACACAAACTACCAGAAGCAATTTCCAGGCAAACATTTCGATTAAAGATAATACGGGAATACATCCCAAGGTTCATTACATTCAAAGCGGAAAAGGAATACAAAACTACGAACCTACAGTGGTACTCCCGCTAGCGGCAGTCGCCCCTCCTGTGAGCCGAGCAAATAGCTCAGACAGCTTCCGAGCAAGGATGACGGCTTGCTCGCCAAAACGAGAGAGCCGTACCTTTTTGCCCGTGGAGGGGTCGACTGGAAGAGCCGAGTAGGCTTCCTCCAAACCGGTGACTCCATGCGCCAGCGCGAACTGGATCGCAGTCTTTGCGCCAGACTCCGAATGGGCGACCGCGTAGGCATCCAAGAGACTGCTCTTCGAAAAGATCTTCAGCAAGTCATCTAGCACAGACGGAGGTGCAGCGTTGGCGAGGAAGCGACCATGCAGTTGCGTCAACACATGAGTGGCATCACCAATCAAGGAGCAAACTCCTTCGGCGTGCCTCTTGAGTTGAGCAAGAGTGTCGGTTAGCACGTCTACCCGTTGGATCCCAGGGATCTCCAGAGGAACATCCAGAAGACCTGCAAAAGAAAAGAATATCAAGACCTGGCAAGTTCAGCAGGATAAAAGATGAAATCACGAGAGCTTAAATTGCTTACCGGCGAGACGCTCAGCAAGGGGACGGAGGAATGTGACAAGGTCAGAATCAGCCTTATTGCCAGCATCCTCTTGATCCTTTAGAGCCTTTCGCGCATCCGCAAGTTGCCTTTCAAGATCCTCCGATCGCATGCGGGAGGTCTCCAATTCTTGTCGGATGGCCGCTAGGTCAGCCCCCTGAGTGGTTACCCACTCAGAGAGACTGCCCTTCTCGGATTCCGCGAATTCGAGTCGGGCTGCATAGAAACACTTGTCAGAAATCAAGAATTGAAGAAAAAATAGGAAGAAGAAAAGATGATAAGACTTACTCTTAAGGAGCTCGTTCTCAGACGAGAGTCGACTGCGGTCTGATCGAAGCGACTCACATTATGACTCGGCAAGAATAACTCGGCGACCAATCGCCGCAAGAGAGTCAACAAGCGACTACAAAAATACAGAGATAGAAGAATTAGAAGATATAAATTGGAGCCTGTACCCGATTAAATTCAATCGACTACAGCCTCGGGGGCTACTCCCATCGGGAGCACTGCCGTGCACCCGATAAAATCAAGAAGAAGAAAAAGACAAAGCTTTGAGCCTGTAGCCGATCACACGCGATCGACTACAGCCTCGGGGGCTACTCCCATCGGGAGCACTGTCGTGCACCCGATAAAAATATTATGACAAATGACAAAGTTTACCTGGCCCGTGGCGTGGGAGAGGGGATCCACGGAGCTATCCGTCACTTCTTTCGCAGCTAAAGTCCTGGCGGCAAAGCTAGGCGCCTCACGTTCCACAGTCGCCGCATGGGGGGCTGCGCTGGGAGAATTATGGACAGTGGGAGTCTCACCCGCAGCTCCTGCTCTATTCCTCTTTTCGGGAGGAACAGAAGAAGCATACCTGCGAGGACTGATGGTTTGCAACCTGCAACGGATAAACATCAACATAGGTGCAAAGGAAAAAGTTCGACTAAAGGACAAGAAGAAGAACTCACTCATCATCTTCATCTTCATCCAGCAAATCCGCGTTCCAAGCGGGCGCGATCACTGGGAATGAAGGGGAAGGGGCGAGTGAGCGAAGTGGAGTCGCGGAGATAGGAGCCTTCCCAGGCGATTCTTCCAAGGAGTTATCCTTGGAAGTAGCCTCGTTATCATCCACTCGACGACGCTTGTGGTGATGAAGGCCGCCATTCGAGCCCTCCGCATCATCCGAAGAATCATCCTCGGAGCTCGAAGAAGCATCGGCTACACTGGTATCGGCTAAGCCGTCCAGGTGACTCGCCAATAACTCCGAGGCGTCCTCTCCCGCAACTGGCGGGTAGCAGTTCGCTACTGCTAAGCTCTACAAAGAAGGCAGAAGAAGGCAAGAAGAAAAAATTCAGTCGACTAAAGCTCAAACCAAAGAAAAGAAATAATAGAAGACAGAAAGGGTAAACTAACCGCGGCTGGTGGAGGTTTCTAAGCGTCTAAGGCTTCGACTGTGCAGTCGGGGAACTTCTCCCCCACCTTCAAGCTAGTGATAGCCGCGATCTTCTTCTCAAACTCAACGTTCGAAAGCTCCTCGCGGCTCACTCGGCTAGGATCCTCAGCGCCTTGGTATTCCCACATGGTGGAAGGCCTTTGCTGCAGCGGTTGGATCCTACGCTTCAGAAAAATACTCGCAAGATGCAGCCCGTTGAGTACCACTCCAGCAGTTTGATCCCGAAGAGCGGACACCCTTGCGAGTAGGGGCGTGACAACCTGGGTTTCTTCGGCTGACAGCTTGTGCGCCCAGGACTTCTGCCTCTTCAAAACAGCGAATGGGTGGAATTCTACGATCCCACCCGAGCTGTTGTCGATGACGTAAAACCACTTTTTCCGCCAACCTTGGGCGGAGTCGACGAAGTGCATGTTGAAGTAGCTGCTCTCCAGTCGCGCCTGGATCCCGAAGCCACCTGTGCGTAGCGGCTCGCCAGGCTCGGAGTCCACCCGCGATTTCTCGCGGAAGATGCGAACTTTGAAGAGGGCCTTCCAAAGCGCCCAATGAGGGCGAATGCCAAGGAAGCATTCGCAGAACACGATGAAGCACGATATGTGCTGCACCGCGTTCGGAGGAAGATCGTGAAGCTGTATGCCATAGACATACAGCAACCCGAGGAGGAAAGGATGGAGAGGGAAGGAAAGACCCCGAGACACATGGTCCGCGAAGACCACGCGCTCGTTCGACTGCGGGTTTGGTACCTCTTCTTTCTTCCCGAGGCGCACCCGCTTCTCAGATTCAGCCGGCAGCAGCCCCTCCCGCTGCATCTCTTTGATGCTCTTCGCGGTGGTGTTGGCGAACGCCAGTCGACAGCTCGAGGCGCAGGTTGCGCGGAAACTTCTCTGGTTGCAGAGGTGGCAGCGCCACGTCTTTTGCCTCCAGCCATGGTTGACAGCACGAGCTTGAGCGCGAGGAATAAGATGGGCGCGAGGAAGAAGATGGATTGAGGACGAAGGCTGAGAAGTTTTTACCGCAGCGCTAAGTCCCGTATTTATACACGGAGCGAATCAGCCCCAGCCATTCGATGCGCTACGTGGCGCCTATCGCAGCCACCACGTGTGAAGACGAAACGAGGAGACGGTGAAACGCTGTTCCGTGCCACGATCTTAACAGAAGATCGTGCGCATTTACTGCACCGTTCGCGTAAAAACCGGGAACGGCGTCTCGTTTCCCGGTCAAAAAGCTGACTAGGTGGGCCAGCCCATCTGTTACCACTCCGTCACGTCCCATCGGGAGGAGAAAAGTGCGCCATGACGTCATGGCACGCATCATCAAATTCAAGAACCTTCGAATGGAAAATTCAAACACGAAAACAGCTTCGTATGAAATTCCTTCGATTAAAAGTAATTTCTTTGCGAACAAATCATGGAGCAAGACCTCTTTAAAACAAGAGAACTACCATATACACGAAAACTCTTTCGTACGGGCACAACAGTGCAAACATGAAAACTCTTTCATATGGGCATGACTCTCTTCGTACGAAAATTCCTTCGATTGAATCTTAAACAATCACTCGGGTAGAAAGAACCTACCTCCATTCACGCATGATATGTTTACATCATAAAGACCTGGATTGTTCAGCCGACTAGACACATCCGGATGCCATATTCTTCGAATATGAAGGTAAGACCCAAAAAGATCTTTGTTAAGGGCCTGGAATCGCACTCGAAAGCTGCATCCTCCGGTATGATTCCGTGTCAACAACACGAAGAAAAATCCTAGCGGACGCGCCTGGTACCCCTATAGGTTAAGTTCGACTCGATAAGTCCACAACGGCTCAGTCGCAACAATCACCTTATCGGGTTCGAGTCGGAGGTCTCGAATCTGTGTAGGCCAGGAATATTTTTGCCCTAGTCGCAATTAATTGGCCCTGATCTCTCGGGAGAGCCAAGCTACTGTGCCGCATCCTTCTGCGATAAAAGCCGCAAAAACAGGCACCTATGCTGCTCGACACTTGAGCATGAAGACTTGTTGCACAGGGAACACACCCTTTAAAACAGAAAACAACCAAGCTGGTTATCCATAAGAAAGGCAGACCAAGAAAGGCTTGACCGTCTACTCGACTGGAAAAATCCCACTCGAGCAAACGCTCGGGGGCTACTGACGAATATATGAATCCTGGACCCTGCGAATAAGGACACCCCCTCTCAGGCCCAAGGTTGAAGGCCCAAGAAGAGGAGCCCTTGGAATACTCCAGAAGGCCCACGTGAAGCCCACCTGCACTAACTTGCGGGTTAAGATAGGAAATATGTAACCGACCTAGTTAGAGTTCGAGTCCTCTCCGGGTAGGATTCGAGACCTGGCCACCTATATAAGGCCAGGAGAGCCCCCCGGGAGAGGACCAAGCAACACAACACCATCAAAACCTTGAACTCGAGATCTTACTCTCGATTCGAGCATCACCATTGTAACCGATCTTTCCGTCAATACAGATCGACAAGAGGCAGGAGTAAGGGTTTTACCTCTACGAGGGCCCCGAACCTGGGTAAATCTCGCCCCCTGTCTAGCCGACGATTCCACCAGCGCTCATGACTTCTCCTAGTCGAAACCCGATAGGGTCACCTAAGGGATTTGTAGAGTCAGAGATTCGACAGTCAGCGACCTCAATCAATGCGCTATTCACATTGCCACCGATCTCAATAAATACACACATGCACAACAAGGTTAGAAACGTACCTCGCTAAGGTAGACCGTTTTGCCGAGAACGTTGGCGACGCTAGACCCGAAATGTTGCTGCCGGGAAGACGAGTCGTTGTCGATGTCTGCCGATCGACGTAGCGCTAGCGAGTCACTAAAGGGGGTATCCTGGTTGAGATCGATACCTCCTGCTTGATTATAAGGGTCGCCCTGGCTGAAGTCATCGATGTGGGTCTCGCCATCCTCAGATGAAATGGACAAATATGATTGCTGCAATGGCGGTGCGGGTGGCTGGTTAAAGAAGTTCGGGGAAGAGAGCGAGGATCTCCCAAAAGGACGTGTCGTTGGGCTCCCTTGGCTCATCTCACCTAGGGTTTGGGCGGCAGTGAGAAGGCATTGATCAGTCATTTCCTTGGCACGTGCACGCCGGTCAGCTTGAATGACGCTTGCCGCCGTGCACCGCACATCCGCGGTGATGAGCTCATGCGACACCTCCACTTGTTCCAGATTCATCGCCATCGTCTGCATCAACCCTAACGCCTTCTTGTTAGATCGGGGTTTCTTGAGTCCCAACACCATTGGGGGAAGAACAGATTTGTGACGGCCATGTTTGATTGTACTCCCTCCGTTCCTAAATATAAGAGGGTGTAGTTATTACTCATGTTGTCTAGATACATACTAATATGAGTGAACATATACACTAAAAGTTGTCTAGATACATGTAGGCATGTATAAATATAGAAAAAAGGTAAAGCATCTTACATTTAGGAACGGAGTGAGTACATAGTTGCATGAGTTTGTCCTTCTTTTTCCATGCAGATATTCTGCAAAATAGACGAATCCCATACCATAGTTTTGCATGAAAATCATCGAATTCAGCATCGGTCAATATTACACGTCTGCTCCTTGCTTCATCATATTTTGCTTTTTTAAGTCCCGTTTCTTTTTCTCTTACGGGGGAATTCCATTCTACTCACAATCACAAGCCCACAACTTTGAAGGGCACTTTTTATGGATCTGAAAGAATAAATCGGATTACCGTATTTATCTATTCGTTATTTGGTTTGAAAAGTCAGAGGGCGGTGTAAAAGAAAAGGTAGGGCCGTTAACTCAATATACATTGTCAAGTTCACGTGCACGGTGTATGTATCTATTACCCGAGGCCATGTAGCCATCATCAACCGTATATACTTCCTCCGTCCACTTTTACAAACCACTTTAATGGTAGGAAGTGTGTCTTATAAAAGTGGACGGAGGGAGTAAAAGATTTAATTTAAGTACGAGAGCTGTCTTTGTTTGATGTGGACTGCTACTGAATAAATTAAAGAGCTAATAAAGTACAAAATGTAACATAAGATAGTCAGCATTAGGGAAACCCAAAGATCTCTCGCGGACGGTGCGTCCTGGTTCCCATGTAGTACGTCCCACTTCTTCTCTAGTCGGTACTACGAAGTACCAGGGGCACCCGCAACGAGGGCACCGGCGAGCGACAGCGAGGCCTCGGGTGCCGAGCCTGAAAAAGTAGTTCGTCATATCACAGGTTTGCACGTGTATACACCCTGGAGACGTTGAAAAAAGGACACAGGCACGAACAGTGTGACGTATTTGGATGCCACATGAAAAGCGCCGAATCTGCGATAAGATGAGCCCTCAAAAATGTTTTTTCTATTATCTGTATCGGCACGCTCCAAATAGCACCCCAAAATGTCTTTCGGATTCGGACACGAGTACCAGCCACGGCGGCACACCAATGACGTGTTTGGTAGCCAGGCTAGGCTGAGAAAATCTCCCTCACCCACTCATGGATTGTTTGGTACCCCAGATTTGCCCTTTAGGCCATATGCCCAGCTCATACAAAAGAGGCTTAGCCTAGCAGGGCTATCAAGATCAAACCGAGCTTCGCACCTCAGTCTGGTCGGAGCCGTCCAGAAATCATCCCACGTGCGGGCCTGAAAAAACATCTGCATGTTCCGTCCTGACTTCTCTCACCTTCCTTTGCTTCTCCTGTGAAATCGCCCGTCCCTACGCCCACAGCACAGCACCGCCGCCCAGGGCCTCCACCACAGCACAACGCCTCCACCTAGGGCACTCGCCACTGCCCACTGCTGCCGCTAACCATTGGAGTCGCCTCCCGGCGTCGACCGCCGCCGCCCACCGCCTGGAGTCGGTGCACACACGGTCCGTTGCAGGCGCACACACAGGCCGTCCCCGCCCAGCCGAGACCGCGACCGTCGCCCAGCCTAGTAACTCCGCCGCCCAACGCCCCATCCTCATCTAGCCGTGGATGACCAGGAGAGCCGCCGCCGAGCAGCTCCCCATAAGAGCATCTCCAACAACCGCGGCGGTAACAACCAGGAGAGATTCCAGTCGCCCAAAACTACAGCGCGCGCGTGGCAGAAAGCTCATACAACCAAACATGTAGATCATAGCAGATCTAACAAAGGCATAAAGTTATAAAATAAATAGTTTAATTATTTGTTACAACACAAATAAATTGTACACAACAAGACTAATAATAATTCGTCACATAGCTGTCGAATAGAAACATACAAACAACTACTGATTTTATTGACCATACCATTTCCACGGTTCCTCCATGACATCTTTTGAAAAACCATCATGAGTATCGTTCTGGCAAATGGAATGGTAGGATGCAACAAAGCGGACAATCCTCTCTGCTCTTCTTCTCACTCGTGCCGGCTGTTCCATACAATTGTAGAAAGAATAGTCTACATCTTGCCCACGGTCATTCTCGATGATCATATTATGCATGATCACACAAAAGGTCATAATGTACCAAAGGATCTCTTGATCCCAAAATCTAGCCGGCTCTCTCACAATAGCAAATTGGGCTTTCAAAATCCCAAATGTTCTCTCCACATCTTTCCTTGCCGCCGTTTGTGCATTATGAAAATACACATTGTTTCTTACCTTCGATTTCTTCACCGGCTTCATAAATGTTTGCCATCTTGGATAGATGTCGTCTGCGAGATAGTAGGCATAGTTGTATGTACGCCTGTTTGCTCCAAATTCCACCTGTGGCAGCTCACCGTTAGCAATCCGGTTCATCAATGGTGACCGGTGAAGAACATTGATTTCATTGCAAGATCCAGACATTCAAAAAAAAAAAATGCTAAATTCAAGTCTCATAATCAGCCACGACTTCAAGGATTATAGTGGCATCATTTTTGTACCCCTGTAATTATCCATGCCAAGCCGCCAGACAATTTTTTTTTAGCTCCAATGCATACAATCAGTGGAGCCATGCATGCCTGAAAATCTCCGAGATTTGTTGAACTCCAACCGTCTAGCCGTGTCTTGAGCATTTGTGGATCTTAAGTATTCATCACCGAACAATTCCACCATAGCTATCAGAAAGCGCTTGACACACTTGATAGCTTGACTCTCACCCATTGCCAAATGGTCATCAACTAGATCTGCCGAAATACCATATGCCAACATACGCAAGGCGGCGGTCACCTTCAGATAGGTGTTATGGCCAAGTTCTCCGGTGGCATTTCTCCTTTGCGTGAAAAAAGTTCATGCTTCATCACCTCCTCCGCAATCTTCTTGAACAACTCGGTGCTCATCCTAAAACGGCGACGAAAATATTTCTCGGGATATATATGGGATTCTCCACAAAATTGTTCGGCATCAACTTGTTGTGGAATCAATCTTTTCCAATTCACAACTTCTCTCTACCCAGACCCACCGTGCTTTGGTTTCTTATTGGCGTGCAAAGCCAGAAGAATTGCAATGTCCTGTTCCTCTTGGAGATCCCATTCTTCGTCAGACGAATCATAATCATAAGTCGTACTCATCTACAAATGTAGATCGGCGATTATTCTTCAAACTAGAAAGATAGTGACTGTAAATGAACACATCGGTGCCTCTCATACCTTTGAGGCCGCGCATGTTGCCGGTGACACCTAACCCCCCCCCCCCCCCCCGTGCCTCGGTCCCCTGCGCGCTCGCCGGGACGGCTCTTGTCGCCCGCTCGCAATGGTCGCCGGGACGTTCGGTGCCTGGGGGCGTGGGTTGTCACCTGCAGCCGGCGCCGCCTCGGGCGTGTTCTCCTGCGGGCTATGCGAGGGAGCAGGAACTCCGGGCTTCCCTGGTCCAACAACATCGAGGCCCCCAAGGGGGTGCGATGTCTGGTTCCGAGGGCCGCCGGGGGGCTGAGGGCCCGCAAGGGGAGCGCCAGCGGGCAGTGGGTCGTACGGGCGAGTATGGTGGGTGGCGTGGCGGTGCCCGGAGTGGGGATTGGCGCGATGGCCGCGGTCGGTCGCCGCGCCGGGATGTCCGTCCCCCGACACATGTTGAGCCGCCCTTCTCGCCCAAGAAGAAGAAAAGCAAGAAGAAGAAGAAGACTAGCGCGCCCGGCGTGTCCGGTGGGGGGGGGGGGGTGCCCGCGGGTGGTTCGCTACCTGCACCGGGAAGGTCGGCGGGGGGTGATTCCTCGGGTCGTTTCCACCGGGAGGTGACCATCGTCGGACCTCTGCGGCGTGAGACGCTCGCTCTGCTAGGGCACGACATTGATGTCGGATTCTACTACATCGACATTGGAGGCATCAAGATGTCGGTGCCTGAGTTCATGGCAGTGGTGACCGTGCAGCCAAACCCGGACTGGTCTCCCTCCGTGGTGATATCGGCGGAGACCATCCGTGTGGCATTCCTACTGTTGGACCCCGAGGCCCCGTGGGTGGTGACGGCGCTCTCCGCCGTGGAGTTTGCGGTCGAGTTCCCCTCGATGAGCCTGCTTAAGGCGCTGGCGTGGGGGGGGGGGGTACTCGACTACTCTGCCGTGCTGCAACATCAAGGTCACCATCGTGCACTCCTCCACCGACCCCACCTCGCTTCCTGCTCTTGCCCCGGTCTGGGTGCTGATTCACGGGATCCCATTGGAGGCAAAGATCATCCCCATTGTGGAGAAGATCTCACAGGCGGTGGGCCGCCTCGTGGAGGTGGATGATTCCTTGCTCCCGGGTCATGGTCCGGTCCGCTTGCACATGCTGGTCCCGGATATCTCCAAGCTGACGGGCCCACTGCCGCCGTTCTACTTCGATGGTATGGAGAAGCCCCTGTCTGTGGAGGTGGAGGGAGAGGGCGGTGCGCCTAGAGCTTCTACCCTGCCCCCGCGCCGCTCTCCGTCTCCCTACCTCAACTCCTTAGAGGAGGAGGTGAACTCTTCTGGTGACGACTCTCCCTCGGGCCCTAGGGACGTGTCTTCTCTTGCTATGGCTTCGCCTCCTTTGCCGGGGGCCGCACCATCTGAGGGGGTGGTCACTTCGTCTGGTGCTGTTGCTCAGGCATCTTCTCCTGTGCACTCTCTTCCATCCCCGGTCTCTCTTTCCAGGAGTGCGCCGGCGAAGATGGCACTGGTGGACATCTCCCGCCAGGTCTCGCAGCTTCCCCTGGGTCTCTCGCTCTCTCAGTACGGGTCCAACCTCTGTGAGGGCCCGAGCTCCCTTGACCTGGAGAGCCTTGTGTCTGACGCTCTCGGAGGCGGCGGACTCTGGTAGCGTGAGTATGGTGGTGGCTGCTGATACGTCCATTTTGCATCACTATTTTATATCATAATTTTCTGTTATTCATCGATATATTTCATGTTACGATGCATCCCTTATGTTATTTTTATCTTATTTTGCATATTTTATAATTTTTTGAGAATAAACACCGGGACCAGAAATCTGATGGAAAAAGCACCGTCGAGATACCATATTCCAGAAGATCAGAAGAAGAAGGGGGACATCTGGGGGTTCCTAAAAGTTCAGAGGAGGAACTCAGCCAGAAGGAGAGCCGGGGGCCACCAGGGGCCCACACCTAGGGGTGTGGCCACCCTGGCCCACCTCTGGGGGGTATTTTCTACGTGCTTGGCCCCCAGGGAACCCTAAGCATCATTCCATCTTCGAAGAATTATTCCACCGCCGCCGCGGGGCGGAAAACACCCGAGAGAGAAAAGCTCTCTGGCAGGGAGAAATCTGCCGGGGAAATTCCTCTCAGGAGAGGGGAAATCACCGCCATCGCCACCGTCATCACTCCGGGCATCATCAAGATCGTCATCATCATCGTCGTCACCACCAGCACGATCACCCTCATCATCCACCGTCATCCCGTTGTAACAATTAGGGGCCTCTAGCGTTGTTTTGCATTAGATCTCTCTCCCAGTGTGGATTACTTGTTAGTAGTTGATGCTTGTGAGATTTATCGGTGTTTGCACTTTATGACCATATTGTTATCATCCATTATATCACCTCTTATTATGATCCATATGATGTCTTGTGAGTAGTTCGTGTTAGTAGTGAAGTAATGTTGAATAATATTTAAAGTTTGATATTTAAGTTGTGGTGTAATTCTCCTAGTGGTGCCATGTGAAAGTCGACTACATGATACTTCACCATTTATGGGCCTAGGGGGATGCATCATGTATTTGGATACTAATTGTGGGTTTGCCGGAGTGACAGAAACCTAAACCCCTGTTAGGAAACCATTACACGAGGGAGCGTAGGATCCCGGAGTTTAAAGTTGTGGTTAGATTTATTTCTTAATTACTTTCTTGTAGTTGTGGATGCTTGCAAGGGGTATAATCACAAGTATGTATTAGTCTTGGATGGGACGGTACATTAGCATAGGTTCACCCACACAACACTTATCAAAACACCTAACATTATTCAGCTGCATGGAACAAAAGCACTTGACAGAAACCTCCCGTGTGTCCTCGAGAACGTTTGTTAATCATAAGTAAACCCACCGGCTTGTCCTTTGCTGAAGAAAGGATTGGGCCACTTGCTGCAATTATTACTACTGCATTTTATTTACTCGCACTTTATTTATCTGCAATATCAAAAAACCCTACAAACCTATTTTCCAGTATTTACAGTTATTCCTTCATTGAAACTGTTTGTCAACACCTTCTGCTCCTCGTTGGGTTCGACACTCTTATTTATCGAAGTACTATGATACACCCCCTATACTTGTGGCTCATCAATACTATTTTCTGGCGCCAATGCTAGGGAGTGGAGCGCTATTGGGAAGTGGAATTGATAAAGGAAGCTTCTGCTGTAAGTGATGTTTTTATTAGTATCTACTGCTTTATTACACTATGTTTGGGTCTCCTTTTGAGTCCTTATTTGTGGGCACTGCTACCACTGCTAGGGTAGTAAGTGACCCACCGCCTGATAATTTGGATCCTTATAAAATACCAATAAAGATTGTTAAACATGTTAGGGATAACTCCTATTCAGGTGATGGGAGTATCCATCCTGGTGATCATTTGTTCTTTTTACATGAATTATTCGAGTTGTTCAAGTGTGCAGGTATTACAACAAGCCAAGTGAAGAGGAAATTATTCTCTATATCATTGACAGGCCGAGCCTCCGAATGGTTCAAACTGCTGAAAAATAGCCAAACTATTGGATGGGAGGAAATTGTGCCTCTCTTTTATTCTAAATTCTATCCTCCCAGTGAGATTCATAGAGATCGGAATTATATATATAATTTTTGGCATCACGACGGAGAGAGTATTGCCCAAGCATGGGGGAGATTGAAGTTACTAATGCTCAAATGCCCCGTTCATGAGCTCCCCTGTAATATTGTTATTAATAATTTCTATGCAAGGCTTTCTCTTCATGATAAGGATTTATTGGATGCTTCTTGTTCTGGATCATTTGCACGTATGAAAAATGAAGCTAAATGGGATCTTCCTGACCGTATTCAAGAAAACACTGAAGGATGGGAGAATGACAAAGGTAGAAAGTCAGGTATAAATTATGATTATGAATGCATTAAAACTTTTATGTCATCCGATGATTTTCATAATGTTAGTACTGTTTATGGTCTTGATTCTCAAGTTATAGCAAACTTATATAAGGCTTTTGCTTCTTATTTTGATATTCCTAAAAAGGAATGGGACAAGTACCATGCTCCTTATGAAGATACTGTTAATTGTGTTCCTGCTAGAGATATAGAAGTTCATACTGTTGATTCTATCGTGCCTGAACCTTATATTGAGAAAATGTCTTTCCCTGATAAGGTAAAAGAACATTATATGTTAGCTAATGTGGTTAATAAAAGTGCAAGGAAACCTGTAGAACCGGAGGAACAAATAACTGTAGAACCTACAGTAGCAATAGTAAAGGACCTTGTTTCTGAAAATGTAGAAGAGGGACACATTATATTTTGTGAAGATGCTTCTAATATTGTCTCTCATCCTAGTAAATCTAGGAAACCTAGTGTTCATGTGCTATCTGTTAGGATAGGTGATCATTTCTATTATGGTTTGTGTGATATTGGTGCTAGTTCTAGTGCTATTCCTTATGAGCTTTGTAAAGAAATCTTGCATGAAATTGGTTCTTGTGAACTTGAGGACATTGATGTGATTGTTCAACTTGCTAATAGGGAAACTATTTCTCCGATTGGTATTGTTAGAGATGTGGAGGTCTTATGTGGTAAAACTAAGTATCTTGCTAATTTTCTATTACTACGCACTTCTGCTAGTGATACTTATCCTATTATATTTGGTAGACCTTTCTTAAACACTTGTGGTGCTGTGATTGATTGTAAAAAGGAGAAAATTCTTACAAAGTTTGATGGAGAGTCTTATGAATTTAATTTCTCCAAATTTGCTAAAGTACCTTATGAAGCTGAATTGCCTAATGAGAACTATAGAGTTGAACAATTGGCTGTTATTGCTCTTGCTCCTAACAATCCTTTGCAGCAATACATGGAAGACCACGAAAGTGATGTCTTTAGGGAAGAAATGAATGAAATTGACGAGATCTTCTTACATCAGCCAGCGATGCTGAAACATAATTTACCGGTGGAAGACATGGGTACACATTACCACCCAAGGAGGATCCTGTTTTTGATTTAAAGCCTTTGCCTGACAATCTTAAATATGCTCATATTGATGATAAGAAATTATATCATGTTATTATTTGTTCTAAACTTTCTGGTGAAGAAGAGGAGAGATTATTGGGAATATTGAAGAAACACAGAGGTGCTATTGGTTATACTCTTGATGATTTGAAGGGAATTTCTCCTACTATAGGTCAGCATGCTATTAATATTGAACCTGATGCAAAGCCAGATGTTGAGCATCAACGCCGTTTATATCCTAAGATGAAGGATGTGGTAAGAAACAAGGTATTAAAACTCCTTGATGCTGGTATTATTTATCCTATTGGTGATAGTAGATGGGTTAGCCCTGTGCATTGTGTCCCTAAGAAAGGAGGGATGATTTTTGTGCCAAATGAAAATAATGAACTTAATCCTCAAATAGTAGTGGTAGGTTATAGGATGTGCATTGATTTTAGGAAGGTTAAAAATGTTACTAATAAAGATCATTATCCTTTGCCTTTTATTGATCAAATGTTAGAAAGGTTGTCTAAGAAAACTCATTTCTGCTTTCTTAATGGTTATTCTGGGTTCTCTCAAATTGCTGTTAAGAAGCCTCATCAAGAGAAAACAACTTTCATTTGTCCTTTTGGAACTTATGCTTATAGACGTATACCTTTTGGTTTATGTAATGCTCCTACCACTTTTCAAAGATGCATGTCTTCTATATTTCATGGTTTTTGTGAAGAAATTGTGGAAGTCTTCATGGACGATTTCTCCGTCTATGGAACTTCTTTTGATAATTGTTTGCAGAATCTTGATAAGGTTTTGCAAAGATGTGAGGAGACCAATCTTGTTCTTAATTGGGAGAAATGCCATTTTATGGTTAATGAAGGAATTGTTCTTGGACATAAAATCTCTGAAAGAGGTATTGAAGTTGATAGAGCTAAAGTTGAAGCTATTGAGAAAATGCCATGTCCCATGGATGTCAAAGGTATTCGTAGTATTCTTGGTCATGCTGGTTTCTATAGAAGGTTTATTAAAGATTTCTTTAAAATATCAAAGCTTCTTACTAATCTCCTTCAAAAAGATGTACCCTTTGTTTTTTATGAAGATTGTAAAGAAGCTTTTGAAATTTTAAAGAAGGCTCTAATATCCGCCCCTATTGTTCAACCACCTGATTGGAATTTACCGTTTGAAATTATGTGTGATGCTAGTGATTATGCTGTAGGTGTTGTTCTTGGACAACGAATAGATAAGAAGTTAAATATTATTCATTATGCTAGTAAAACTCTTGATGCTGCCCAAAAGAATTATGCTACCATCGAGAAAGAGTTCCTAGCTGTAGTTTTTGCTTGTGATAAATTTAGGCAGTATATTGTTGATTCTAAAGTTACTATTCATACTGATCATGCTGCTATTAAGTACCTTATGGAAAAGAAAGATGCTAAGCCTAGGCTTATTAGATGGGTGTTTCTCTGATGACCCTATTCCTGTTAATGATAGTTTTCCTAATGAACAGTTAGCTGCAATAAAAGTGAGCTCTCAAGAGAGTCCATGGTATGTTGATTATGCTAACTTTATTGTTTCGAAGTATTTGCCTCCTACCTTTACAGCTCAGCAAAGAAGAAAATTCTTCTATGATTCGAGGCATTATTTTTGGGATGACACACACTTATATAAGGAAGGTGTTGATGGTATTATGAGAAGATGTGTTCCTGAAAATGAACACCAAGAGATATTGAGAAAATGTCATAGTAGTGCTTATGGAGGACATCACGCTGGAGATAGAACTGTACATAAAGTTCTACAATCAGGTTTTTATTGGCCTACTCTCTTTAAAGATGATAGAAAGTTTGTTTTATCTTGTGATCAGTGTCAAAGGGTTGGAAATATTTCTAAACGTAATGAAATGCCTATGAATTATTCTCTTGTTATTGAACTGTTTGATTGTTGGGGTTTTGACTTTATGGGTCCTTTCCCTCCTTCAAAAGGCTACACTCATATTCTTGTTGCTGTTGATTATGTTACTAAATGGGTAGAAGCTATACCTACTAAAAGTGCTGATGGTGAAACCTCAATAAAAATGCTTAAAGATATTATTTTCCCTAGGTTTGGTGTGCCTAGATATCTTATGACTGATGGGGGTTCTGATTTTATTCATGGTGGTTTTAGAAAAACTCTTGCTAAATATGATGTTAATCATAGAATTGCCTCACCCTATCATCCTCAAACTTGTGGGCAAGTAGAATGATCAAATAGAGAAATTAAATCTATCATGCAAAAGACTGTTAGCAAATCTAGAAAAAATTGGGCTAAGAAATTAAATGATGCTCTGTGGGCTTATAGAACTTCTTATAAAAATCCCATGGGCATGTATCCTTATAAGATGGTTTATGGAAAATCTTGTCACTTTCCCCTAGAATTAGAACACAAAGCTTATTGGGCAGTGAAAGACCTAAATAGAGATTTTAAACTTGCTGGTGAGAAAAGGTTGCTTGACTTAAGTTCTTTAGATGAATGGAGGAGTGAAGCATATGAAAATTCTAAGCTCTTTAAAGAGAAATTTAAAAGGTGGCACGATAAGAGAATTATTAAAAGATAATTTCATGTTGGTGAGAAAGTGCTATTGTATAGGTCTCGTCTCAGATTTTTTGCAGGAAAATTACTCTCGAGATGGGAAGGACCTTTTGTTATCGAAGAGGTATATCGTTCGAGGGCAATTAAAATTGTTTCCCTTGAAGACAACTCCTCACAAGTGGTGAATGGCCAAAGACTCGAGCATTATATTTCTGGAGATCCTTATAATAAAAATGTTGATTGTATTCGAGCCATGATCCCGGAGGAATTTATTAAGAAGCATATTTCAGAAACTGCAGAGTCAGTTTTCGAATAGGTATCAGTTTTGGTAAGAAAATGTTCGTGAAACATATTTCAACTTATATTTTTATTGTTTTTAGAAAATATGAAAAATTATGAGCCGGAAACGAGAGGGAGACGGAGCCCGGAGGCTCCACACCATAGGGTGGCGCGGGCCCATCTCTGGTCGCGCCATCCCATGGTGTGGGGGCCCTGGAGCCCCTCTCCGACTCGTTTTCGACCTGGACTCTCCTTTTGTTATGAAATTTTTTGCTATATAATCCCCCGGACCCCCCGAGGTCCGTATATCGTTTTCTCGTCGTGTTTCTGTTTCGAGTTGTTTCTGCCAGGATCTATTTTCGGGTTTAGAAGCATCATGGTCTCCGTCGACGACAATAAGGGGAAGGGACCAAAGGAAGATGATACCCAAGACCTGAAGCCGGAGGAGGAGATCGAGAGTGGAGCTGAAGGAGATGTAGAAGAAAACCCACGAGTGCGTCCGCGCGCCACAGTCGCAAGCATTAGGGTGGTGGCTAACCCCTTGAAGCTCAAGAGAAACGCGCGGATGAGCACCGGAGGGAAGGTCCCACGTCACTCCCTAGCTTCGAAAACACCTGCTGCGGGAGTCAAGAACTACTTCCACACATTAATTCATTATTATCAGTGCAAAAAGGTGCCCAATAGGGATTTTCCCTCTATGTGGGATATGAATCGTTCTAACCGTGCAGATGAAGGAAGCTCTCAACCTAAGGAAGAATGGGGGAAAAATCTTTGTGGCTGGGATTCACCGTCGGACAGGCATGCAAACTGTATTGATCGCAATACGGAGGTGATGTGTATGCTTATGTTCGTGATTGAAGATCTAAAGAAATCAATTGATAAGCTCATCGAGAAGGATTCACCACCACCACCGAAGAATTGATTCGTCATTGGTATTGGCATTCCCTCGGCTTGTTCCAAGCTTGGGGGGAGTTCCGCGGTATCACATCACTATCTTTCATCTTTTACTCTTTTAGTAGAGTCATATCATGAGTAGAGAAGTTATCGTATAGGATGGTTTGCAGTTTTGAAGTGTCTCTCCCTAGTTGGTTATCGTTGTATCCGTTGGTGTGAGTTCCCGGTTGATGCATGTAAAATGCATACATGAACTTTGCATGTTATTACTTGTTTTTCCTACATATTAGCAACTTATATTCATGTTTTATAATGATTTGGGGGATTTTCTAAACAATCCCCCTTCTTTTGGTTCTAACCTTGTTTTTCCAGAAAACGTACTTTTTAGTGTTTCAGACTTTCTGGGAGCTTCGGGACTCCAAAAAGGGCAAGGCCAAAGAGCACGGTTCATAATTTTCGAGACGAAGACCATGGGCCAAAGTAGAGGGCCAAAAGGCCAACCAGGTGGCAAAGAGGACCCTCCACGCGGCCTGATTCCTTGGCCGCGTGAGAGGCCCCCTTTTTGCCCCCGTGGCTCCGATGCCGTCGATATTTCTTCTCCCGAGTGTCTCGTGACCTAAAATCGACTATATAAAGGGTCCCCTGGAGTTTTCGAGGAAGAGGCGGTGCTGAGAGACGAAACCACGAAACAGAGAGACAGAAGTCTGCCGCCGAAGAAAATCGGAGGGGGGAAACGCCGCCGGGATCACCCCCGGAGGGCTCCACCCCCTCCGGCGTGTTCATCATCAACATCTACAGCAAGATCAGCTCCATCTCTCCACTGTAATCTCTTGGCAAACACGATGTATGATGCAATACTATATTCCCTTGATGTATTGTGTCTCCCCGTCTATGTTTGAGTAGTGAATTGTTCTTGGCAATGGTGAAATAGTTTGTTGATTGGTTGCATACAAGTTTATTATCTTCTATGATTGTCTTTATGTACAATATATGAGTGCACGCATATGTTGGGGAATGCATGTAAGGTGATCACCGGTAGCATAATGGAGTGGTGGTGACTTGGGAGTGACAGTAACCTGAGACCGAGCCACAAAGTTAAGTTATTGGGGGATATATATAGGGGACCTTAGAACATAAGGCCATGGGGGACTTTATGTCTTAATCAATCCTGTACAATCATTTACTTGGCCACATGATCCATCATAAGGGGTTGTAGATCATTTACTTGACTATACCTATTCATGGCTCCTTCCTAGAAGAAACAACTAAGACTAAAACATGTGCTTCACTAATTGTGACAACCACACGAACGAAACACCTATTGCTAGAACACTTGCTCCCTTGAGATATTTGCTGCTTGCTACTTGTGAAACTTGCTTAGAAACTTGCTTTAGAAACTTGCTTTAGGATTACTTGCATTTTAAACTTGCTTCACTAGTTACTAGACAAACCACACTCCACGCCACTTGCTTTTAATTAGTTAGTTCCTTTTAGTCAAACTTATTGCTTTGCATAAACAGCCATATAAGAGGGTTATAGGGCTTTAGAGAATAGATAGCTTACCTTCAGCTCCTCGTGTGTTCGACACTCAAATACTTAACGAAAGGTACTACAATTGATCTCCTGCACTTGGGAGTAATCAAGCACTTTTCTGGCGCCGTTGCCGGGGAGCGTTGTGCTAAGCTTTTATTCTTGTTTGCATTGCATACTAACATATAAACCTAAAACACACAAAAAATTATAAAATGGAAAACAACCAAACAATTTTAGAACTGTATAATATCTACCTTGAATTAGGACATGAAGTGTTTGAGGAGAAATTGAAAAATTATTTGCACAACAATCATATTTGTGGTAGTACTAATTCTTTGAACACCTTTATTGCTAAGGAAAACCTTCAGCTTGGGGAAGTTTGTCTTGATGAATATGATATTTTTAGTCCCCCTACTATTGTGGATAAAAATGATATACTTGCTGATTCTATGGAAAGTTTTAAGCTTGGGGAATTCGGTTTTGATGAGCATGATAGTTCTAGTTCCCCAAGCTTGGAGGAGAAAATTCACTTTGATGATGTTATGCCTCCTATATATGATGATTGCAATGAAAATTATGAATGTTTAACTCCCACTATCACTAATGAGGATTTTACTTATGTGGAGAGTAGTGATTCTTTTATGCATGTGGCTCATGATAAGAATGTTTTATGTGATATTCATATTGTTGAATCTATTCATGATGCTACTGAAAATTATTATGAGAGAGGGAAACATGGTTACACATATTTCAACAATATTAAGTTTCCCCTCTTTATGCTGAAAGTATTGAAGTTGCACTTGATCTACCTTTCTATGCTTGCTATTATGTGCTTCTTTTATTTGTTTCATTACAAAATGCCAATGCATAGGAAAGGGGTTAGACTAAAAAATAATTTGTTTAATATTTTTTGGTGTGTTCCTTATGTTTTAATTTCCTATTCGGTTTGAGCACACATTTATGTCTTTTCAACATGTAAAATACCTTTACCTACTGTTATCTATCATTTAGTTTAAGATTTTCATTTTATAATTTTTTTGGGAAAGTAAATGAGAAGGATGAGTAATGGAGAAGTTGGGGTCGACCTTGAACATGTGTTGTTCATGCCAATGAAACCATTGCAAAGTCTCTATCATTAAAACTTTTTCCAAAGCTAAAAATAATAAAAATATTAGTTCACTACTGTAATATCAAATTTCTGTCTTATTTCTCATCATAAATGGCAAGAATAATCTTATATGAGAGATAGGATTAAACAATAGTAATTAGCTGTCAAGAAAACAGATTCCTGAACTTCACTGCGAAAAATGTTTAAAATCACAGAAGTGGAATTTTGACCTGGTAATTTACGACAGCAATATTTAGTTATCACTACATATTTCATTAGTTTTAAGTTTTCTGATTTGAGCAACTTAAGTGCCTCTAAAATTCACTCTTTACAGGCTGTTCAGTTTTTGGCAGATTATGTCTTTATTTTGCATTGCTCTCATTACTTGTGTTTTGTGTGGTTCTTTTGGTCAAGGAGCAATACACAACTGTAGTAACAGTAGTTAATATTTAGAATCAACTCATGATGTGTCTTTTCTGTACCTATATGGATTTTATTTATGGAGGCACTAACCCCTCTAATCAAGTTTTATGTTGACATTTGTGTAAGAAGAATTTTTCAGGAGGAAGAGTTGAGTGAGATGAACAAAGATCAAGAGGGACAACCAATCAAGCTTGGAGATGTACCCCTGGGCTCACCCTACATGTATCAAATAAGTACAAGAATCCAAGCTTGGGGATGCCGATCCACCTCACTCCAACCATCATGATGTTAAGTAAGTAAAGCCTAGCTATATGGCTATAAAGAAAGCGCTTTACGGGAGGCAACCCGGTTGTTTTTGTTTGGATTTTACTAGTGTCCTCTTGCTGTCTCAAGAGATTAGTTTTTTTTGTTTTAATTCTGGAGTTTTCAATAAAAAGTCAAGTCAAACCCATTTGGACTTATAAGTTGCTATCCTAGTGCATGAAATTTCTGTTTCAGCACGAGTCTGCTCACCGTATGATTTTACGTTTTTTATTGGTATGTCGGATTGAGATAATTTATCAGTATGTTCTGCAACTTTTTGTCCTCTGTAAGAAAAAAAATTGGCTTAATTTTTTGACGAGTCTAGCTTAGGGAAAAACGTTTGTTTTGCTGCTGTTGCTTTTCTGGACAAATTCTGCCTTCTTTTGTTTTATGCACTCTTTGGGCTTGGGAATCGAATTTCCATGATTATTTCAAGCAAGAGAGTGAACATACAACATAATGAACCTTATTGTCTATCTACTGGAGCATTTGATTTGGAATTTTGCACAGCAAGCATGTGATTTGTTTGTCCTTGCTAATCTCACCCCACAGAAAAAGAATGGGAGAAACATGTTTTGTGAAGTTTTTTCACAGGGAATAGAGGAGCTGCACCTCAAGACATCCAAGAATGTTGAAAGCCATAAGATTGGGGATGTGATGAACACCCCACTGGAGCTACACTCTTTTGGTTAGCACACGTCTACTTTCTGTTTTTCTAAGCAAAGCATTTATCGTAGAGACTTGAAGCGTCTAGTTTTTGTTTTTATTTTTGTTTTGATAAGACCACACCCATCATTTTATATGAGATTGAGCTACTGGAGTTTGGGGTTTGAACGTATTGGATGCTAGTATTATGACTTGGAATAGGGATGCCATGGTTGATTTGAAGAGCTACATATGTTTGCATGATTTATAGGCTTTTTATGTGTAGAAATTTGCAATAATGTTGTCTTGTGCTATCTCTTATTCATGTCCTTGATGTTAATTGCTGGTTTATTTAGTTTGTCATGAAATGAGTAGTTCTATGGACATATGCATGCATAGTAGCTGGTCAACTATCTCCCTCTTGCTAGCCAAAAATTTAAAAATTCCAACAAGTAAAAACTTGTTTCCAACACTCCTTAGCCAAGTATTTCCAGTGAGTCCACCATATCTTCCCATTAGCTTCATTGCTATTCCGAGTATGTTCACCATGTTATTGTGTTATTTATGTTATAAATTAAGATATTCACTTTATTAATTTTCATGGGTTGAACTTGGGATAGGACTCTCACGAACTTTTGAAGGCACACTTTACTTTTTATGCATCTAATAAACATGAGCCAATAATGGGAGCCACAAGTTTTGCGTTTTACAAGTGTGTGGTTGGGAGCTAGCTATAAACGTGTATCACCGGAAAGCTCTCAACATTGCACAAAAATTTACATTTGGTTGATATCATGTACTTTTGTTTTTGGACTCCTGCCATGCCGAAATGAAATAGAGGAATAGTAAGTTTTGATGAGTAAGTATCTATATGACTAGAGAAACGCATTGGGCCGCTAACCCAAGCCATGCTTTATCATGGTGGAAATTTACTTACAGCTTGAGTGACTCTACAACACATCCTACAATAAAATAAGAAGCTATGCATAATAGTGAATGAAAGTAAAAGGATGATGAGTCTACTCCGTTTGTTTGTCTTGTCATTGTCACATGGGCTTCCTTCTATGTCATGGGGCAAGAGGTACCTCTTTGCGGTTCTCTATGATGTCATTAATACTTATTATGATTGTACAAAACTTATTAGGAATCTTAAGTTGAGTAATAATGGAGTAGGTTTCCACACTCATGGGGCATGAGGCTTTCAACCACCTTGTCATTCACATTACTTCAACATTCACCATTTAAGATGCTAGTGATAAAGGGGCAATGAGAGTCCTAGATCAATGGATACCACATTTCAATTAGTAATTTTAGTTGAATAATTTAGAGGCTAAATAAGACTTGATCATGTTTTACCTCTACTCAATTTTCTCCAAAGTGTCCACCATATTTTCTATTTTCCATTATGCTATTCTTTGACCAATATAGGATTTTATTTTTAATTTTGTGTATGCATTTGGTCCATAGTGCTTTTATTTCATTATACACTTTGTGAACTTTCATGAAGCATCTTTGCTTGCATATTTGATATTTGTTACAACATGAATTGTATATTGCTACTCATTTCTAGTATTAATCATTTGATTATATGTAGCATGAATAATCCTCCTTGATATCCCATGATTGTTTCAATATGCAAAGTCCATGTTAGTTTTATCACCTTCATACTCGAGGACGAGCATGGGTTAAGCTTGGGGATGTTGATGCATGTAAAATGCATACATGAACTTTGCATGTTATTACTTGTTTTTCCTACATATTAGCAACTTATATTCATGTTTTATAATGATTTGGGGGATTTTATAAACAATCCCCCTTCTTTTGGTTCTAACCTTGTTTTCCCAGAAAACGTACTTTTTAGTGTTTCAGACTTTCCGGGAGCTTCGGGACTCCAAAAAGGGCAAGGCCAAAGAGCACGGTTCAGAATTTTCGAGACGAAGACCATGGGACAAAGTAGAGGGCCAAAAGGCCCACCAGGTTGCAAAGAGGACCCTCCATGCGGCCAGATTCCTTGGCCGCGTGAGAGGCCTCCTTTTTGCCCCCGTGGCTCCGATGCCGTCGATCTTTCTTCTCCCGAGTGTCTCGTGACCTAAAAATGACTATATAAAGGGTTCCCTGGCCTTTTCGAGGAAGAGGCGGCGCCGAGAGACGAACCACGAAACAGAGAGACAGAAGGCTGCCGCCGGAGAAGATCGGAGGGGGGAAACGCCGCCGGGATCACCCCCGGAGGGCTCCACCCCCTCCGGCGTGTTCATCATCAACATCTACAGCGAGATCAGCTCCATCTCTCCACTGTAATCTCTTGGCAAACACGATGTATGATGCAATACTATATTCCCTTGATGTATTGTGTCTCCCCGTCTATGTTTGAGTAGTGAATTGTTCTTGGCAATGGTGAAACTTGCTTTAGAAACTTGCTTTAGGATTACTTGCATTTTAAACTTGCTTCACCAGTTACTAGACAAACCACACTCCACGTCACTTGCTTTTAATTAGTTAGTTCCTTTTAGTCAAACTTATTGCTTTGCATAAACAGCCATATAAGAGGGTTATAGGGCTTTAGAGAATAGATAGCTTACCTTCAGCTCCTCGTGGGTTTGACACTCAAATACTTATTGAAAGGTACTACAATTGATCTCCTGCACTTGGGAGTCATCACCGGTTTGAAATATTAATGAGAAGTTTCATCATTCACTTTATATGCACATTATTTTAGTTTTCAACTTCCGTCATATGGTTGAGCTTGTTATTGGTATTTTCTGTTTTCAATCCGTTGACATAAACATACACCTCTCAAAAATTTAGACACTCCTCCATTGTTTGTGATTGTTGGCAGACACCCGAGGATTTGGTTAGCCATGGTTTGTGTAAGATGGATGGGAGGAGTGTCATGCCTTTTATACCTCTGTTTATTAAAATAAAAGCTCTAGCACATGAGTGATCAATGCTTCCCTCTGCGAAGGGCCTATCTTTTACTTATATGTTGAGTCAGTAAACCCATTTCCTTCTGTCTCCAACAAGCATTTGAGTTGTTGTGATCTCGTCATCTATATGTTGATTTATTCAATCATGTTTTCTATCCTTCTTTGTCTAGCACATGCTTTATTATCTGAACGAATATTACTTTGAAAGCTATGAATCACTTTAAAAGAGTTGTTAATTAAACATGTTAAGCTCTACAATATAAACCTTGTTATAAAGACTTCACCTAAGATAAGTATAATTTCATTAAATGTTCTCTGACCAAGAACAAAGTTTGCCATCACCAATTTTGATTCTCTCTTTTGCATCCGTCTGTAATGAGAGGAAGTTATATGAGAGGAAGTTGTTGTCTGTAATGACTGGTGCGTAGGTAATTGTGATGCTTCTTGTCCGTATTTTATTTATCGACTCTTCACTCCATAAACCTGTGGTCATGTTTTCTGAGTTCAGTTTCGCTTGGGGACAAGCGAGGTCTAAGCTTGGGGGGGGGGGAGTTGATACGTCCATTTTGCATCACTATTTTATATCATAATTTTCTGTTATTCATCGATATATTTCATGTTATGATGCATCCCTTATGTTATTTTATGTTATTTTGCATGTTTTATAATTTTTGGAGAATTAACACCGGGACCAGCAATCTGATGGAAAAAGCACCGTCGAGATACCATATTTCAGAAGATCGGAAGAAGAAGGTGGACATCCGGGGGTTCCTAATAGTTCAGATGAGGAACCCGGCCAGAAGGAGAGCCGGAGGGGGGCCACCAGGGGCCCACACCTAGGGGTGGCGCCCCCTGGCAGCGCCACCTAGGGGTGTGGCCACCTTGGCCCACCTATGGGGGGTATTTTTCGCGTGCTTGGCCCCCAGGGAACCCTAAGCCTCATTCCATCTTCGAAGAATTATTCTGCCGCCGCCGCGGGGCGGAAAACACCCGAGAGAGAAAAGCTCTCTGGCAGGGAGAAATCTGCCGGGGAAAATTCCTCTCTGGAGAGGGGAAATCACCGCCATCGCCACCGTAATCACTCCGGGCATCATCAAGATCATCATCATCATCGTCATCACCACCAGCACCATCACCCTCATCATCCACCATCATCCCACTGTAACAATTAGGGGCCTTTATCGTTGTTTTGCATTAGATCTCTCTCCTGGTGTGGATTACTTGTTAGTAGTTGATGCTTGTGAGATTTATCGGTGTTTGCACTTTATTACCAGATTGTTATCATCCATTATATCATCTCTGATTATGATCATATGATGTCTTGTGAGTAGTTCGTGCTGTTCTTGAGGACATGGGAGAAATCAAGTTGTTAGTAGTGAAGTAATGTTGAATAATATTTAATGTTTGATATTTAAGTTGTGGTGTTATTCTCCTAGTGGTGTCATGTGAACGTTGACTACATGATACTTCACCATTTATGGGCCTAGGGGATGCATCGTGTATTTTTCTACTAATTGTGGGGTTGCCGGAGTGACAGAAACCTAAACCCTCGTTAAGAAACCATTTTACGAGGGAGCGTAGGATCCCGGAGTTTAAAGCTGTGGTTAGACTTATTTCTTAATTAATTTCTTGTAGTTGCGGATGCTTGCAAGGGGTATAATCAGAAGTATGTATTAGTCTTGGATGGGACGGTACATTAGCATAGGTTCACCCACACAACACTTACCAAATCACCTAACATTATTCAGCTGCATGGGACAAAAGCACTTGACAGAAACCTCCCGTGTGTCCTCGAGAATGTTTTTTAATCATAAGTAAACCCACCGTCTTGTCCTTTGCTGAAGAAAGGATTGGGCCACTTGCTGCAATTATTACTACTGCATTTTATTTACTCGCACTTTATTTATCTGCAATATCAAAAACCCCTACAAATCTATTTTCCAGTATTTACAGTTATTCCTTCATCGAAACTGCTTGTCAACACCTTATGCTCCTCGTTGGGTTCGACACTCTTATTTATCGAAAGTACAAGAATACACCCCCTATACTTGTGGGTCATCAGCTGCGCTTAAGTCGTCGTGTTCTCCTGGTGTGGTTTGCTACTCCCGCTCGCCTGGGACTCCTCCTACTCCACTTCAGGGTTCCCCGGCTAGGGTGCCAGCGACTCCCGCGTTGTACTCTTGCGCCCCGGATGCGGTTGTCTCCGCCACTCCCATGCCTGGGGTCGCGGCTCGGTGCAGCGCGCGTCTTGCCCGGGCTCGGAGGTCGTCGAGCCGATGATGGTCGAGCTGGCGTCCTGTCGCCAGGCGGTCCGCTATCTTGAGCCAGGTGCGTCTCTCACCGCCTCCTTAGCCCGTCCCCCCTCTGCCACCCCCTCTAGTTCTAGGTTCTCGGTTCTTCCGGGGGGATGTGCCCCCCGGGTTGAGCAGATTGAGGCCATTAGGGCTAAGGAGATTTACGAGGGTTCTCTGGAGGCTGCTCGGGCTCAGGCGGAGCGTGAGCGGCTGGCCCCCTCGAAGTCGGCTGGACCAATTCGGGTAACTCCGGGGTCCGGCAATGACAGTTATCCCGGGTCGGTGGAAGCTGCACCAATTGTCCCTCCCCCTCAATTGGGGAGGAAGCGGGGACGGCCCCCAAAGGGACGTCTAGGCCCTCGACCAGTGGGAGGGCCCCCTCGGTCCCCCACAAGGGGACCACCACTGATGATGTTTCCCAATGAGTATCTTCACATTTATTTGGAACATACGAGGGTTCGGGGCGGACGGCCGTCAGCGTCAGCTTTCTGAGTATATGCGACACGAGAACGTTGATATTGTGGGCTTGCAAGAAATGATTAGACAGGACTTCTCCATAGCTGAGCTAGAGCGACTCAGTAGGAGGGAAGAAGATGATGATACCTCGAAGGCCTTGGCCATGAAGCACTTTGCGAATTGGTTGGGTAGATTCTCATTGGGGGATTCAAAAAGAGATGGAGATGATGAAGACACAATTGCAATTGCGGCCACTTCACTTATGGTCTCATCTTGTTCATCTTCTTCATCAAGGGATGCATACCCTTCTTGAGTCACCAACATAATCCTTGAGGTTGGCTTGTTGTTGGAGGTGTTCTTCTTGAAGAAAGGCTTCTTGCGAGAGAGCTTTGACTTCTCCCTGAGGAAAAGCTTCTCTCCTTAGGTTTCTCTATTATTGAAAGGACACTCGGTAATTGTTGTGGTATCATGCACGACAGCACCATTGAGTTAGCAATGGAGTTTACTAAGGGACACATGATGCAAGTGTTGGTGTCCGTGCGGGATTGGGGAACAAGTGTGAAGGAGACATGATGTACCCAGATTCGGGACCTCAGTTGTGTGAGGTCCTTACTCCTGCAAGGATGAACAATCTGGTAGTGTATATGGTGTTACAATGTGCTCCTGGAGTTGTTTCTACTAAGTGAATTAGCCCGTTCTAAGGGAAGCCCAGACTACCTTATATAGAATGGCAGTCCGGCTGGCAAATGGGGCCGGCTATACGGTCAGCCGTCCGGGCCCCACAAATGGTCATCTATAGGAGATATCCTTCTAGGCACGTCAACGTCGTACATGATGTGACAAGGCGGTCCGCCATAGTTCATGATGTAGGCGGCCAATGTTTACGAGTACGGTCGCCTACTCCTTCTGATAAAGTTAAGTTGACATCAGGCGTGAGGTCCTGTCGCCCTTTAGCCGGAGTTACCGTCGCCAAGCTTCCTCGTCGCCGTGTCCGAGGAAGAGCCCACCGTGGGACGCCACTTTTTCTGCAACACGCCTGTCGCCTCCCTCTCTTCTGCTGCAGCGATGACATGTGAGGGCAAGTGGCGGGGCTCGAATGTCACCGTCAAGAACCTTGCCAATGCCCGCTCTGAAGGCCTCATTGGCAAGGCCGACAAAGTGGAGACGCACGCCCCTAGCAAGGAGCATATGTCGATGCCGCGCCAGGTCGAATTCGTGGTCTTCCTCGACCACCTCAACCGCGGCCTTGTGCTCCTGGTGAACGCCTTCTTCCGCAGCCTCCTCGACGAGTACAACCTCCAACTGCATCATCTCAGATCAAACTCCATCTCACAAATATCAGCCTTTGCGGCCGCCTGCGAGGCCTACCTCTGCGTGCGTCTGACTGTAGAGATCTGGAGTCGGCAGTACTACTTCCGTTGCCGCCCCCTGGAGTGCGGATGTTGTATCGTCTACAACCGGCCGAAGAACAACATGCCCGAATTCCGGACGCAGGAGAGCATCAAGGACTGGCAAAAGTCCTTCTACGTCCAGAACCTGAAGGCGGTGGACCGGATCAACCTGTCCACCTGGGCCCCCGGTGCATTGTCGAAGAACAACTGGGACTTGAGAAAGGGCCCCAAGACGTACGACCTTGCCAGGATGTGGAGCCAGCTGGAGCTGACCGGCAAGGGGATGACTGAGTGTGACCTCATGTTTGGTTGGCTTGCGCACCGGGTGTGGCCACTGCAGGAGCGGTCACACAAGATCTGCCAGCTATCGGACCGTCTGAATCCAACATGGTTGTCGCCTCGGGCGCGTAGGACGGAGAGCCTGAGCGACTGGCTCTGGATGGAGATGAAGGAGCGCATCATCACCGGCTGGTCGTGGGGCTGGGTGCCCTACAGCCGCGCGAATCCGCCTCCTCGGTTAAGTTTTATGCCTTCTGGTCTTCTGTCCATTTTTGTCATTAGCTTCTCTCTCACGGGCGGCTGAGGCCTGCTTGAATCTTCTGGAGAAGTTCGAGGCGTAAGACTTTGATGACGGCCTCGGCTACTTGCCGGACCTGTCGGCCCCACCTAGCCGGCAGGCGGCCCAAGCGGCAGCAACCTAGGCGGTCGGTAGCGCGGCCGCCCATACGGATGAGGAGGAGCACGAGCAGGGCGAGGGCAACCTTTCCCGCAGCAGGGCGGCCCACCAGGGTGAGCCGGCAGATTCTGGTGAGCAGTGGGCTTCCCCCAACATCATCTTGATTTCTGATGATGATGCGCCATCCACAGGGTCCTCGTCGGTCCGCCCCCTAAAAAGGCAAAGCCAGCCGGACAAGAGGAGCACGCCGATGACATCGATGGTTTGTTGTCGAGGAAGAAGAAGAGGAGACCAATGGCGCCCCCGACCATTAGTGTGTAAGCTTTTCTTCCCGAGTGTTGTTCGGATGGGATTCCACCCTTTCTTATTCATTGTTGCTTGTGCGCGCAGCCTGTCCAAGAAGTTGGAGCGGGGGAGATCTGAGACACTTGTACCGCCTTTGGTGCCGGAAGTACACGCCGAGCAGGGCGCATGCGGCCAATCCGCGGAGCTGCGGTTCCCCATACCGTCGCTCCGTGTGGCATTTGAGATGGCCAAGGCGGCCATCGATGAGACTGCAGCGTCGAGGCGGAGAAAACACTAATAGTGGAGGACTACCTCTTCGATCCTCCCTCCCACCATCGAAGACGCGAGTGACACCAAGGCGGAGGCGGGCCAGGCTGCTGGTGGCGGCGGCCAAGGGGCCATCAAGATGGTGTTGGAGGAGGCCTCCAAGGAGACCCAGGCCGGAGCCTCAGGTGGTCGGGCCGTCCCCGACCCAGGCGGCGAAGGAGGCGCAGGCGATCGTGGCATCTCCGTCCCAGGCGGCAGTGGAGGCGAGCGAGTCCAAGTGGGAGGAGCTGCCTAGGACGGCCTTCATGGCGTCGGGCGCATTGGCTATCTTCGCCCAGGCAAAGCGTTCCGCGAATGTGGACGGGGTGGAGAGCCAGTCGGCTAAGGTGATCCCCTTCGCCCAGGAGATCGAGAAGGACCTAGAGGTGCAACTGGAGGACTTCGGGCGCTTCCGCGAGCTGCTCGAGATATACCTTTTTCCTCTTTTCTGGAGTTCCTCTTCTGCCGCCTGGTTTTTGACTTGGGTCTTCTTGCTCTTTTTTGTAGTACAAGGAGCGCGCCTCTGCTAGCGATATCCAGCGACTCCAAGAGGCCTTGGACACCACCAAGAGTAAGTCCGACTATTTGGTCTATTTTTCTGTTTGACCTTTTGCTCACCCTGGCTGTGGCCATTGTCTTGTAGAGGAGAGCCAGGAGCTGGGCGCCGGCTGAAAGAGGCTTCCTCCATTGGCCAGATGGAGGCCGAGGTCAAGCGTCTGACGGAGTTCGACCAAGAGTGTCATGCCAATGTGACCCGGCTGGCCGGCGAGAAGGAGAAGCTGGAAGCCATCGCCAAGGACCTCACTGTGGTCAACCAGGCGCGGAAGGAGGCCTTCGAGTCCTTGGAGAAGGATGTCGAGGAACAGAAGGGCAAGCATGATGATGAAGTCGATGAGCTCAAGAAGGGAATCGACTCTCTTCAGGCGCAGCTGAAGAATATTGGCATGGCCCTCGAGGGTGAGTCTTGTCTTTTTTGTTTCTCGCCGGGTTTGCTTTCCAGACCGGCTGAAATGCTCATTTGGTTCCTTGGTGCGGATTTCTACTCTTTGCTGCCAGCGCAGGCCAAGTGGTGGGCTCTTGCCGCCTTGGGGGTTCTGAAGACCGAGACCTCCATGGAGGGCCTTAAGCTCAGCGCTCTCCAGACGGCGACAACCTTTGGCGATGAAGCCGAAGTGTTTATTCGCGTTGATGGCAAGTTGTTCCAGCAGCTTTGGCCAGGTGAAGACGTGCATGTGCTCGTCTCGGAGCTAGCTGCCCTCCTGGAGAATGTGGATGAGGCCATCACCCGCCTACAGGAGTCCGCCGCCCTTGGAGGGGCAGAATGGTCCTTGTGCCTTATGCGCTCCTGGTACCCGGAGATCTGGCTGGAAGACTTCTCCCGCGCCATGCGCACTGGTACCTCCTACGGGGATCTCAGGAAAGACCTGGAGATTCGCGAGTCCTCCTGCATCATTGCGTACTTCGTCGACTTCGAGCTCTTCATCCCTGACTGCGAGGTGCCCAAGCCGACAACCGACGAAGACGACGAGGCAGACGTCTCGGATGAGGAGCAACCCGACAACGGGATAAAGGAGCTCACCGAAGCAATGCTCGCCTTTTGCCGAAAAGTTGCCGGTGCGGCGCGTCGTTCTCCTCCAAGGGTCGACTGAAGAAAACCCCGAGATGTCGGGTGGAATTGTATAGAACTTCGCCTTTTAGCTTGTTGTCCCCGGAATGCTGGGTGGATTTGTGTTATGAACCTTGTGTCTTGTGATGCCACGTACTTTGCTAGGTGGAGCTTTGTCTCCTTTTTAATTTCCAAGTCTTGTTGTGGCTCTATTTTTTTTTTGAGTTTTTTGCTTTTCTTTTCTCGTGGTTCGGTGTAGCCGTTATGTTCCTTGCATCAGAGGGATCGGCTGCCGTTCAAGCCCCCATGACTAGGTGGTCGTCTGCTTGCTTAGGAGCCATGTGAAGTGAAGACTTTGCTGTTCGAGCCCCCGCCTTTGGGTGACCGGCTGTCGTTTGAGCACCTGTGATATGGTGGCTGGCTGCTCTCTTAGGAGCCATTTTAACGAGTAGTTCAGTTTTAGCCGTTGTGGTCCTTGTATCAGAGGGACCGGCTGTCATTCAAGCCCTCGTGGTGGGGTGGACAGCTGCTCACTTAGGAGCCATTTTAACGAGTAGTTCAGTTTTAGCCGTAGTGTTCCTTGTATTAGAGGGACCGGTTGTCATTCGAGACCCCGAGTTTGGGTGGCCGTCTGCTCGCTTAGGAGCCATGTTAAATAAATACTTCGTTGTTTGAGCCCTCGAGATTGGGTGGTCGTCTACCATTTGAGCCCCCGTGAAGTGAAGATTTTTCCATTTGAGCCCCCGAGTTTGGGTGGCCGGCTGCTCGCAGGGGAGCTAGGACAAACTCCTTTTTGGCCTGTGTTTCTGCTTTCATCCGCTTGTTCTTATTTAGCCGGTTGGCTTTCCTATGCTTATCATAGAGCGTTAGTGTAGCAAAAATCAAGACACAATTTTGTCAACCTGCATTTTTAGTTTGTTGTTTTTGTTTGATTAGGACCCCACCAGCTCTGGTCCCGTCCCTTAAAAATCCTTTTGTGCGCCACACCTTTTGACCCTTGCTCTTGCTAGCGTGTTCGCCTGGTTGCGGTCTGCAGCCGGATCCGAATAGAGGGCCGGCTGGCGGGGGGTACGGAGTTTATTCTTTGGGGAAGGACTTTGAGAGAGCGTGGCCATCAATTTTTCGCGTCTGGATGGCTGCCCTCTTTCCCTCAGGGCCTTGATGTGTGGTCCTCCCGCTTGCGCTCTGGCCGGCTGTTCAATCGGGTTGCGGTCTGCAATCGGATCCGCAGAGGAAGCGTTCGGCATCAAACACATTATTGGGTCAGCCAAAGATCCACCGGTAGCCGGTCGGGCACAGCCTAATAAAGAGAAAAACAGATGCTCGTGATACGAAGGTTAACCCCGAGTGTTTGCTCGGGGTCACCAATTTTTCATTGATGAGATACAGGGCGTTACATTGCCTTTTTCTAGGTGCAGAACGGCGTAGGAGCTCAACATTCCAGGGGTGCTCCGTTTCTTCTTCGTAGGTGTCCGCCTGGTTTCTTCTTGGTTTGTGTGTGTCGATGAGGTAGTAGGCGTTCTTGTCGAGGGCCCTGCTGATCACGAAAGGTCCTTCCCATGGCGAAGAAAGCTTGTGTGGACCCTTGTTAGCTTAGATCAGCAGGAGGACAAGGTCACCTTCACGGAATGCGAGAGGGCGAATTCGCCGGCTGTGGTAGTGATAGCGTGTAGACACACGTTTGTTGAGATACCCAAGAGGAAGGTATGATGAGTACACCAGCTAGTTTTTCCTGAGAAAGAAACCAAGGTTTAATCGGACCAGTAAGAGAAATAAATAACTTCTGAAGGTTGTTGACAGCTGATGTTGGTAGGGCGCACTACTAGGCTCAAGAGCAACGTGGAATCTGCACACAACACAACCAAGATACTTTGCCCAACAAAACAGTGAGGTTGTCAATCTCACCGGTTTTGCTGAACAGAAAGGATTAGACGTAATAATATAGAAAAATTATGTTTGTTTGCAGTGAATGAAATCAGAATAGTGTTTGCAGTAAAAGAGAACAATGCTTGAAGTATGTTGTATTATCAGTGTAAAAGAATGGACCGGGGTCCATAGTTCACTAGTGGTGTCTCTCCATAACAGATAAATAACATGTTGGGTGAAAAAATTACAGCTGGGCAATTGCCAAAATAGAGGTTGCACCGTAATGCAAATACATGACATGATGATTACTATGAGATTTATTTGTGCATTACAACAGGATACATAGACCGTAATCCAACTGCATCGATGACTAATCCACCCTCAGGACGTAATCCGAGCAAACTTTGGGTATTAAGTTGCAAGCAACAGATTATTGCATTAAGTAAAGTGCGTAATATAAACTATAGAATTATCCTTAGACAAAGCATTGTTGTTTTATCCCTAGTGGCAGAAGCACATCCACAATCTTAGAAGTTACTGTCACTCTTGGGGGAATAGGTAAGGGGGAACCTTACCTACCACCCACGTAAGCCGGAAAGTATTCCGGTCCTTCCAAATGCTACTACCCGGTTTATAGTTGAAGTAGTCAACAAGAATGAGAAGACCCGAAGCACCATAAGCGTGATCCGGATTGCTGAGGAGCCGACCTGGGTGCCGGGTTAGGAGACCCGGAGGCCCAAGACCTAAGGAGCGGCCCAAGGCCGGATGAAGCGCAAGGGCCTTGGGGATAAACCGGATGAATCTTCTAGGAGCCCGATTTATCTAGGACTCCGACCACGGGAATAACCCGGATACCTCTGTAAAGGAGGTCTCATCCACTATATAAGGCGAGGCCCTGGGACGTAGAAAGACAAGTTCTAAGTCAATTGCAAGGTAACTCGAGACATCGAGAGCCGGCATCGCCTTTTGTAATCGAGACCTTGTTTCCTGATAGTAAGAAGGTAGAAGTAGGTTTTACCCTCAATCGAGGGGCCGAACCTGGGTAAACTCGCGTCTCTCGTTTCCGCCTTAACCCTTTCGAAGTTTTGCGCAGTAGCAATGACCTCGCAATCTAGTTCTCGCATGAGGACAGTTGTCGTGACAACACCACGACAGTTGGCGCCCACCGTGGGGCCTGCTCGCGGAAGCGTCGTCTTTTCGGAAGGAGCCTTACCCGGAATCGAGAAGCTCGCAATAGGCTGGCTCAGGAGGAGTCGGCGTGGAAACTTGTCACGACCCCGGACCCAGAGATATACATACTGTTATGTGCTCCTAGACATGGACTCACAAGGGCTTCAGGGTTACCAGCCCCGGCCGCAACAAACAACGGCAGGCAGACTGGATTCATCGGCACGTAGTCCGGATCCCCAGTCTACTACTCTTTGTATCCATGCTAGTCATAACCAACTATGCATATCAAAGCGTCCACGAATCGAATGAAACTGAAAGAAACGGGACCAAAGCTATACAGAGCTGCTATGTGTCCAGAAAGTGCAACAACAATCGAGAGTTACTGGGGTTACCTCGCCCCTGGCCGATCAAATCGACAGGCGGGCTCGGACATGGATCATCGGCTCCACAACCCCTCGACTGCGACAACTATGCAGGCATAACCAAAACTGTATAACAATGAGCTCGAAACCAACAACCAATCAAAGCAGTACTCTAAACATGAAGCTTTATTAAACAGATGTTACTAGAGTATAGCTTACAAGCAGAGGTCACACGACCCAACATTACATCAGACAACGGAAGGCAAGTTATGTTGCTAATCAACAAGAACCAAAAAGGCCTAAGAGGCCGCAACATAAGGCGACGTCCCAGCCATAGATTCCAGGCTGCTACCTGGGAACCCCGAACTACTTGTCGATGTCCACGTTGAAACACCACCGAAGAAAGATCTTCACCTGAACCAAAATTAAGCAAACCTGAGTACGGGAGGTACTCAACAAGACTTAGTTAACCTATTATATATCTGCGAACTTCAGAAAGGGTTTTATGAAGGATGTTTTGCGTAAAGCAATCTTTGTTTTGCAAGTTGAGGAAGGAAAAGCACGTCTCATAGAAGGTTTTCAAAACAGATAAGAAACTCACTATTGTGATCATCATCATTTGAAACCACCAACATCATTCCCAAAACCTCACATGCTATAAGGATCACCCCTCCCGGCATCTCCGGGGAGGCACCCTTCATCTACTGCCTCCATGCCTTGTCAACATCTTTTACGTCACGTTCAAGTTATCTATGACCTCGTGGCATTCACCAAGTCGTCCTTAACCGTGGACACGGCTTTCCGAAAGATTTATCCCTGCAGGGTGGTACACTTTACCCACACGTACCATCCGACTCTTAACGCCACATGTACGCTCGTCCATGGAGCGCGGCAGAGGGTGGTTGGCCACGACCTTTACCTTGTCGAGCCCTATCCATGAGTCAACCCAAACAGGGCCACCCCGTCAACAGGGAGTTGGCCACCTCCTGACGGCACCTGTTCTGTGAGTCGGGAACAAGATCCGTGTACGTCCATCACTTGTCCCGGTCACGCCCTAAACACCTCCAAAAGGTTTTTGACTCACACGCAGATGGAAATCCCAAACTACGTGACTCACGGATAGAACCAAACAAGTTAGTTAGTCGAGCGCGGTCTGTTAGGCCTCGCGTGTGGTTGCACGCTCAGTCTTGGTTTCCATGGCGAGACCTTACTCCTAGGGTTGGCAAGTACGGAACCAAGAACCACTTCCCAAGTGGCCTCCCGTCCTCGCCTTAGTCAAGTTAACCACACATCGCTCATCTCACCTCGTCATCTTATCATACTAGGTTATCGTAGCTCTGATTCATCAACCGGATGGAGCAGAGGTAACAAACATGTAAAGCTAAGCGAAGCAGATATGAGGCTCCGGCGATGCACACAAGCAAATCTATGGCGGCTAGGAGCAGTGGATCAGGATATTGAGGCAATGCAGTATATAGGTGAACTATATCTAGTAGCATCAAATACTTTGGAACCGAATGCAAAGTACGAGATCAAATGTTGTTCGAAAGCATATATGAGCAGATAAGAGGTTATGCTTGCCTTGGTTATAAGGAAACCAGATAAAGTCTTCAGGAAATAAGTGCTTGACTTGTCGGTTAAGATCAAGTATTCGTCGTTGGATTGATGGCCTTCTCTTCGGAGTCACGTTCTACCGAGGGGGAACAAACACCGAAAAGAGGAACAACAATCAACACATGGCATCGATGCAATGCGCAATATGTATGCATGAGCAGATTAATGCACCGAAATAAAGTCCTAAACATGTTCGATGGGTTGCTAGGGTTCGTATGTCAGTTAAGAAGTTTTACTGAAATTTGCCCGAAATAGACCCCGGAGGGGCAATTCGGACGATTCGGTAAGTGAGTACCATTTTAGTTGCTCAAATGGGTTTGAAAACATCATAAACAGATTGCATTTGTCATTTTGAGCAATTTGGTATATAACTTTTAATTTTCTAAATTTATTGAATAAAGACTTATTTTTCTATTTTAAATGATTTAACAACATTAAAATAATGTTCAATTTTCAACTTTCTCAAACATGAATGAAAATGATATATTTGGGTAGAGAATAATTTTCTCAACATTTTGGTACCTTGTTTATATTTTTCTGAATTATAAAACAAAAGTTATTAATTATCTAAATTTAATCCATTTTCTGTAATTAAAATGGTGGGGTCCACGTGTCATATTAATTTCTTTTCTATAACAGAGAAAAACTGATTATGACGTCAGCGTGACGTGAGGCTGACGTCACCAGGCCTTGATCTTCACAGCAGAACACGAAATCGATCCGATTCGCGGGTGTTTTCGAAATTAAGCTATACCACAACGAGGAGGGGATCAAGGGGAGCCAAAAGCTGGCGGCGCCGCTCGCATTGGTTCACCGGAGGCTCGCCGGCGAGTGAGGGCACGGCGGCGGACAGCGGCCGACGGCGGCGGGAGGCTACAGAGGGAGAGAGGGGGAGGCAAGGGCACCCACGGGTGCGGGGGCTCACCGTGAGCTGCATGGAGGTGTCGGGGACGCAAACGGAGGCCGGTGGCGGCCGGAATCGACCTCGACGGCGGCGGCCGGAGTTGGAGGGGAACGGCCCGATTCACCTCCTCCCGGGCGTCCCAGCTCGCGATTCTCCTCGAGGAGGTAGAGGAGATGATGTGGGAGCTCTTGGTGGCCTCGAATCGGCGGGGGAAGGCCAGGGTCATCGGCGATTCGCCGGCGGGCTTCGGTACAGGGGTTAGGGTTCGTCTGCAGGGGAGAGACAGAGAGGAAGGACGTGCGGGGCCGAGTGAGAGCGAGAGGAGGAGGCACGGCGTCGACCTGGAGACCTCATCTACTCGCGGCGCTGATCGTGGCGTGGAACGGACGACCAGGGGAGCTCCACCGAGCTGGTTACCGTCTGGAGGAAGAAGACAAAGGGGAAATTCCCCATAACCCCCTGCCTTCACGAGAAAATTAGAAAAAGGTCCTTTTCCATTTAAAAACAGAAAAGAAAACAGAGTTTTAGGGACCTTTTTGGAAGCAGAAAAATTGCCAAAAATACATTTTGGAAAGCTCATGAAATTTCCAACAAAACCATGTTTTGCTTTGATGTGATTGAAATACTTTTTAGTACAAAATTTTGGAACCCCTTTTAAGTACTATCTGAGGGATTTTCTGAAACCATTTAAATTCGCAAATTAAATTATTTCAAACACGAGTTAAACTTTTGTTTTCATGCATGTATGATATGAACTCAACACCACAACACTTTGGTAGCAAAATTGGGATGTTACAAATCTACCCCCCTTACAAGAATCTCGTCCCGAGATTCCTGAAGGAGAAGAAAGAAGGAACACCGATTTTGAACGATCTTCTCGAACCTTACGGTTCTTTTCTGAAGAGGTTTACCCGTAGCACTTGCGAAGATTCTTCAGCGGCTACACCTTAGGTGAGAGGGAAAACTTTTAAGTTTTGATCTTTACGAAGATCGAGTATCTCATGGCTAACTCATGACAGGATGTTCCTAGAAGAACTTTTGAGTTAACAGGCATGAAACACATCAAGGTAACAGAGGGAATAAAAGATGGTTTCAAGTTTATGGACGATGGTTCTTGAAAGGATTTAGAATATGAGCTTTGCACAAGACTTTAAATCCTTTTCGAAAAGAAAGGTTGGACAACTTATGACGTCGAGGTTTCTTCAACAGAATACCAAGATGGAGAGAATGGTCTTGAATACCACAATGTAATATCCGTAGACGAGGGAGAACACGATAAAACACTGTAATTCGTGTGTCAGAGAAAACTTGATACATGATCATGTTCACTCTTCGGAGTGGACACGAAAGATAACGGAACTTTCATTCCGTCAAATTTTGTCGAAAAACTTTCTCAGGGATCGGGATGTTACTTCAGAACAGAAACTGAGTAACCGAAAGATGTGGAAACACCGTAACAAAGGAGGAATTCTTGATCACACCATGAGGATGGGTAACCAATGAGGGTTGAAACATTGAAAGGAATAAGGAATCTCTTTCCTGTTGTGGGTTATCCGTAGCAATGCGTTTACCACATAGTTAAGATCCCATGGCTGAAGTGACTGACAAATTCACACAATGTGTGAGATGAACAGAACTTCAGGTACAAACAACTTGAGAAGGGAATTGATCAACGGCGGTTACGAAACACCAAGAGATGGTTCTCAGGATGAACTTGTTTCCACCAAAAGAAAGGTTTGGAGGATCAACTCAGAGATATTGGAAAGATCAACTTCCAAGTTATCCTTGATGTTTTAGATACCAACAGCAGGTTCTTAACAAGCCTTCAAAAGGTCATCAAGTGAAGTTCAAACTTCGGTTCAAAAGAACAATGAGGAAGAATTCTAGAATAAACATCACAGAAATCCTCACGGGGAGTGGTTGTTCTTACGGATTCAAAGAGATATGACATTAGGCCTTCCGGCTAATTGTGTCAACCACAACATCAACCATGCCGGATTTTGAAAAGACCTGATTCAATACACTTGAGGAAACACCAACCATCATTGATGCTTGAGATTCAGCTCTGGTTAGTGGATTGTCAAACAAGACTCACTATGTTAGATCAGCGGAATTGCACCGGTTACAACTGAGATACATTTACTGGATTCTCAAGATATGGACTACGATGCCACACTCAAAAGAATGGGTGAGATTGTAGAACTCATGTATTAGCAACTTGCGAAAGTCGGTTGCACCTACATGAACTACTCGCAAAAGAACACATCGGAGTCCTGGTTGTGAAGATGATACAAGGATAACAAAGTTCATAGACTTCTTCTCTTAAGGAAAAATCAGTCAGTGGCCTTGCGTGGATGCAAACTTCTTCAAATAAATGGAGGTAACAACCTACCATATCAAGAATAGTCCACACATACATGACCGACTTGGAATTCTTCCCGAAGGAACAAGAAAGCTTTACTCGAATCCCCGCCGACAACTTTCACCATAAGCACATGGACTGGAGTAAGCCACTCCGAACCTCTAGAACACAACTTCGTGATGACACAAAGGTGGTTCGCAAAAGTTTCCAACATTAGTGCCATTTGTTCAGCATGAACCTCTTGCAACTTGGGGAAAATAGGAATGTCATCGATGGGCTCGAAAACACACTTATCAGAACACTCCACGAGGAGGGATTCATATGATATATGAACAAGGCAGAATATTGGTGAGACCAAAGGACATGAGGTGTACTCGGGCCAAACACCATGAGTGAAAACACCATCAGGATAGCCCTTGAATATGGACTTGATCTGACTATAGCCCAAATCAAATCAAGGTAGAATGACAGCATGTCCATTAAAGAGATGCTATCATGCTTCAACACGAGGAAAACTAGATATCCCTTATCAAAGGAACAAGTTGGCGGAGCTTTTGCCTTTCAACTCTCCAAGTTGTGGTTTAAGCTCAACCACTGGTCCAAGGTGTCTAGCGTAGGTTCTTGGAGAGAGGAGTGGTTCAAATTTACTCCTGGTTTAGACATCACGGTCAGGTAAAACCTGGTGATACTTCTAGAAAGACAACCAGAATATCACAACCTACCGTTAGGTCTAGGAATTTGAAAGGAGGCTTGCTTTTCAAAGCAACTAGTATGAACATGAGATCTTGGCATGAACCTAACTCTTTGACCAAGAATTGTTCACCGGGATGAACGGATTTGGTAACACAGTCAACTTCAAATAGAGACCGGGTGACCAACGGTGCAAAGAAGGATACAGATGTTTCTTAGGTTTTTCAAAGCAATAGAAATTGCTAAGAATACCTGATACACATATCAATGCATAAATGTAGCATCCCAACCTTTAATAAAGATGGAATACCTGTGTTATTGTGCTAGTCCCTGGATCAATTGCTAGCACCACAGTACAAAATGAAATATCATGCAAATGCATCAAATTCTATTACATCGCATGATCCAGTCTTTACAAAATAGGAATACAACTTGCATAGTCTTAGAAGACTAGCAGAAAACAAAGAAATACAGCGGAAAACATAGAACAACATTGAGCCCATCTTCTTCATGTGCCACAGGCAAAACATGTTGGCGATAGTCTCGAGATCCTAAACGAAATCCTCACTCGTCTTCAGAAATATCTGTAATATGGAATATGCAGCCACAAGGGAGTCAATACAATTTAATGTATTGGCAAGTAACACTATGGTGGATATAAATGGCAAGGCTAAAACTACATGCTTATTTGGCTGAGTGGAGTTTTGGCTAAGTTTTGCATAAAGCCAGTTTTCTCCTATCTCTTTTGTAAAACAACTTTTCTTTTCAAAGGGGTGGCAACATTGGATTAAGATCCAAGCACCACAATACTGTTCACTTGGTCAAAATTTTACTTATTGAAATTGATGATGAGATTCTTCCGTCAATCCTTGTCCAGCCGCTCATAGTTGTCCATAACCGGGGACACGGCTAAGATCTTAGTTTCTAACTCTGCAGAGGTTGTGCACTTTCACCCTTTGTCTTCAATTAGCCCAAACATCCTATACACCCGGAGTGCATCATGGAAAGGAGAGAATTGAGACGAGATCTTTCAGAAGAAGAAGTCCAAACCCACCGGCAAGACCCGTTCCACCTATAATTATGCTACATCTGCTTGTCAAGCCTGGGATGAACCCTCACAACTTAATTGATCAAGACAGAGCCCATATTGTCAAAAGGCTGCACGGGAAGCTACTAAACTTAGAAGGACATAGTAATCTCTTTGTTCCTGGGTGGCCATCCTCAAGTGACAACCTCAAGTGGAATAACCCTTAGACAAGGGCCCTGAGGCAACACTCAACATAAACCAGTCTTACCACTTCCACCCAGGTGGTTCATTCATTAGTTATACTTAGATTTTTCCTCAACATCTAGTAAAACAATTTGTAACATTGCATAACACTTAATAAATTCTAAGGCTATCAAAATAACAAGGTAAAAGGGATGGCTACACACTACTAGGATAATAGCATAGCATAGTATAACTTAGTAAAATTTCCTATCATGCATACTACTCAAAATCAACTAATGCATATAGAAAATAATGGGTAGTTGATGGTGTGTTACTTGCCTTGTTGAAGTTGGTGAAGATATTCACACTCTCTTCACAAAAGATCGTTGTTCTCCGTACAATCTATTCATTGAAAACACAATAACAAAATAAACAAGCATCCTAACAAACAAACATACAAGTGTAGAAAACATACATAGCAACTAACATATCAAAAGGGGCTTAACCAAGTTGGTTAGGACAAGGTCTAGGTTTGAGTTGAAATATTTATTCTCTAGTGGTCTCATTCTTTTTAAGGAAATTCCAATGGTTTACTTGGGAAGGGCTAGGTTGAGTTTGATGTGCTCTAACTTTATTATAACCATACTTGTCGAGGAAGTTCCAAGAGTTCACTTAGAATAAACATATTACTTCTTCAACTAAAGTAATACATGCAACCACTTGGTCATATTCACCTTCAAAAATATTTGAGTGACTATGTTAGTATTTTCCATTGCGGTTAGGGTAGGTCTACTAACTTCATCATCAAAGGAAAAATATTACTAAGTCTTGGGTTTTCCATTTGGGTCAATGGTTGGACAAAAATAACTTGTTATTCTTCAACTTGGGTGGATTGCTTCTAGACCTCATGTGATTGCCTTCTTGAAGATCATCATCATGCCATCTAAGTTGTTTCCTTCCTAGGTGTGGTGCTTCTCTTGGTCTTGATAGTCTTCATGGTTTTCACTTCACTAATTGTTTTGGGTATGGGATGGGCACAAATACTACTAAGTTAATTTGAAAGAAAATTTAAGAAGAAGGATAGAAAGAGAGAGGGAGTTGTTTTCTTCTGGCTTTCTTCACACTTGTATTTCCCTGAGTTTCTTCTAGGTGTGGAGTCCAAGTATTTTCTTCAACTTCTTCATTGCTCTTCCTTGTAGCTCTTCATGTTGCCACCAAGTTGATATTGAAGTTTCATTCTTGTGCTTGAGTCTTGATCTCCATTTTGCTGACTTGGTGAAATCTTGAAGCAAGAATTGGGGACTGGAGGAGTAGATAGAATACAATGGTACTAGTGCTTTTGAGTTCACTAATTGGCAAAGTATGAATTTGAATCTCACTAGGGACTTAGCCTTGGTCCAAAATGGCCACTACAACAAGGAAAACACTGATAGAAAACAACTATAAGACTTAAACAACAAGGGGCTACTATGATGGAAGTTTGGCTAAAATTACATGGTCATGGTCCAGGGGTGTCCAAAATGGTTGGTCATAATCTCTATGGTTCAAGGTTATCAAATGGAGCAATTTTGTAAAAGGTACTATATTGAAATTATTTATAGAAATTAATCTATGTCAAAAATACTCAAATAGACAACTAAATTCTAAATTCAATTTTAATTTGTTAAATTATTATTTTGGGACAGAGGATATGAAAGTACACATTCTAAGGTTTCCAAATATATTTTATTTGCAATTTTTGGGTTTGTAGAATTTGAATTATGCCAAATTTCATCAAACAAGCATATTTGAATTTGAACAAATTTAAGTTTGTCAAATTTTAATTTGGACAGTGCCAAACGTTTCTAGATGTCAAGGGCTTTCCAAAAAGTCCAAGATTGTTAAATTTGGGCTTATGGATCAAAAGTTATGTTAGATCTAAGTTGCAGGGACTAATTTGTAAAATCTAATTTTCATTTTCTATCCCGGAAGAAAAACAGAAAAATGGGCCGCTATTTGCGGTGCTGGGCGACAGATAACAGTTGGGCTTGGGCCGTCTATGTGCTGCTGTGAGCGACGGATAACAAGTTGGGCGCTGCCAACTGGGCGAACACGTGGCTAAATTCTATTGGCTCGTACCCCTTCAGTAAGTGATCTAATCTGAGCCGAACAAAAAAGATCTAACGGCCAGAGACGGTTAGGGTTCTCACCTCACCGGAGGGATGGCCGGAATGGCAGCGCGGTGGCCGGAGAGGCGGATGCTCGATGACGGCGATGATACAAGGGGTTCCAGGCCACTCGGAGACGACGAAGAGGACCATCTCAGCGCGGCGGACTCGTTGGTGATGACGACCGGGTCTGCGGGGCTCTCTGTTGACGGCGACGAGCGGACGGGGAAGGTGCGGGCTCCGGCGACCTCGGGTGTCGATGGCGGGGCAAAACCGGGGCTCTAAAATGTTAACAACACATTAGGAGGATGCAAGAGAGGTAGATGAGTAAGATGAGACCAAATGGAGGCGGAGGGAACCTTCGGTTTCGCCGGAATCTTCATCGGACGGCCGCAGCAGTGAGGATCTCCGACGAGCTATTGGCAGGAATTGGGGGAAGGAATCGGATGAGGGGGAGAGGGGAAATGGAGAGTAAGAGCAGGGCTATAAGGGGCTGGTAACGGGGCAGCATTTGATGGCCTTAAACGGCCGAATCAATCCGAGGAAGAAACGACTGTTCTTCCGTTTCCTGAGATTGAAGACGCAGTGACGTCAGCTGACGTCAACATTTGTTTTTTTTTTCTGATTTCTTTATTTTGTTGTATCTTTTGATTTATAAATCCTTTTAGCCTCAAATAAATTGGTAAATTCTTGAAATGAAATTTTCTTTCAACTAAGCACATTTCAAAACTATTTTGGACACAATTCAAAATTTCAAATTTGAAAATGTGATTAAAACACTAATAGTACTTAATGTTATTTTAAAATTAGAAAATAATAAAATGTAAATTAGTTCAAATAAATTTTCAGTGACATACTATAAGACAAATATTAATTTTTAAGTCATATAACTTATTTATATTTTTTTTTTGTATTTTTAATAGTGATTACTAATATCAACTTTTTGTCATTTGAACATATCAAATAATTAATGGTGTTGACCAATAAAATATCATAGAGTTATTATTATTGAAAAATGTTTTTTTTTTCAGTGTAATCCCTTTTTATAACTCAAATAAATTGGGTGAAAAACATATTGGTATTTAATACTTGATATTGTAGTTGAATGGTGATATAGTTAATTTTGGTTTGAAAATATTTTGAGTAACCAAATAGTTGGAAGATGAAATATTATTTTAGATATAAGTTAAAACAACCCTTTGGAAAACATATTGTTAAGAAAAACATTTAATACTCATTAAAGTTGGATAAAACCTTTTGTAGTCACATAACTGTTTTCAAGTTCATATAATATTTATTAGTTGAAAACATTCTTGAGGTTTGTAATTCTCAAGTTTTCAAAGCAATGAAACATTTTCAATAATAGTATTTTTGAGTTGTAAACATTCTATAGAATAGGGTTTGCTAAGGAAGAACTTTCACTTTGAAATATGAAGACTTAGTTGAAACTGGTTTAGGGATTATGGAAAAAAAGAGGCATAATGGATTCTTAATTTCAATAACATTAGAATAACAGTATTATTTCCTTTGTGTTTGGGTTTTATTTGTTTTTGGTGGATTGCTTAAATAGAAAACAAAAAAATTTCAAATTTTTGTGATTTTTGCACTTTCCAAAAATCAGGGATGTTACAGACTACCACCCTTAAAAGAAATCTCGTCCCGAGATTTGGGAAGGATAGAAAGAAAGATTGGGTAACTGAGTTCCAGAACAAACTTGGTGTCTACCACCCTTAAAAGAAACTTTTGTGGGTAGTCTATTTTCATTAGATTAGAGTGTAGATTGATTTGAAATTGGCTTGAGTAGAACTTTCCTTCGTGGTAGAGCTGTAGACCAACATAGGTATGTTGGACTACCTTTGACACCGAGGGGTCACTCTTTGGGTCAATCAAAAGATCAAGTTGAGAGGATTTCACAACATCATCTCATTTAAAATGGGAACACATTTCTCAGACATTCATCGTGGTTTATTACACTGGAAGAACTTCTAAGGAAAATGAATTTATTTTCAACATAGAACTTTGCCTAAGATTTCTTCTTGGTGATATACTTTTTCATGCCTTATCTTCCTTCCTTCAGAGAGTCATATTTCCTTCCTTCTCCTTTTGAGGGCAATTATTTGCATAGTGTCCTTTATCTCTGCATTTGAAGCATGTCACTTGGCTGATGTAGTTGGGGTTTTGAAGTCCCTTTTCAGGGCAGTCATTGGCATAATGTCCTGTATCTCTGCACTGAAAACAAGTGACTTTGCTTAGGTCCTTCTTCCTTTTTATTGGTGTAATATTGGCCATCATGTCTTCATACTGTTGTCCAGTATACTCAACTATGTTGGTTGAAGGTCTGGGTTTCTTGTTGGGACAATTTCTAGATAAATGTCCATCTTCTTCACAAGAATAGCAATTCTTGGTGGAGTGTTTGGATGAATATGGATGTGGTGTAGTCTTGGCTCCAGTATCCATCTTGACATGGTCCACCTGAATAGTATCCAACTTGCGTTTTCCCTTCACATCTGGTTTTCCTAAGTTCTCTTGGATTGCACTAAGCATTTCCATTTTGGCTTGTTGTCCAACTTGTTGTACCATGGGGTAAAGTGTACATTGTGTTGGAACATGTGTTGTTCCTTCACACAGAAAACAAGTAACTTGAGTGAAGTATCCTTCAGTTGAGTTGTTTGCATCACCATGGGGCCACTCATCAGGACAATCTTTGGAATAGTGTCCTATCTCTCCACAAGATTTGCAGGCTTTGAGTGTTGAAAACATTTCTTCTTCTGTCTCCTGGTTATCTCTAGCTAACAAGGGTTGATGGTTTCCACTATTGGTCATGTTTTGGGACATCATGTGCACAATCAGGGATTGGGTACCTAACACTTGTTGCATTCCTGGTGTTAACTCCATATTGGGGTTGCTTGCTTGGTTCTTGGTCATCAGTTGTATCAGCTGAGTTTGAGCATTCTAGTAGCATCTGCATTGCTATTGAGTTCTCTGGGTTGTTGGCATTATGGCTAGGCATCTGTTTTGAGGTTTTAGGGAAGATGAGTAGAGGTTAGAAAGATTAGACAAGTGGAGGTTCCTACTCAAACACAACAGATCAAGGAAACTCATCTTGCAAACAACACATAACAAACATATATCAACACATTCACCACACCAAACAACATGGTTTTTAGAAAACACTAATATTGCCATACCACACTCATTGGTATGATCAATATACTAATACGTTAACGTTGTTCTAACCAAGTAACTAGATTGGTGGTCTCATTTATATCTTCTTGAACTTTTCTTCATATTCTTCTCTCCCTGTCTTGAGGTGTTCTTGATTGTTGTCAAGTCTGGGTATATGTCCAAGTTTTCTTCAATAATCTTGAGTGTAGGTCTTCATGTGGTGAAAATACTTCTTTGTATGATCTTCAACACTCATGTCTTGATGGTATTGTAGAGGTAGGTCATCTAGGAAATTTTGAAGGTGAATAGTAGATGAGAGGATATGAGAAAGATTAAGATGATTGTTTTGTTTCTAGAAAGTTTGAACATAGAAAGTTTTCAATCCTAGGGTGATCAATGGGTTATTAACAACTTGTTGCAAATTGGATATTCACTATAGTGAGAGATACTGGCACCCGCTAGCCAATCAGGGAACGGTCTCGTGTCCGTGGACACGTAAAGTTGTCCGGGCCGCTTCATCTCACTATGCCGCTAGGATCCAAAATACTCTAAGGAGATAATAACATGATCAAAAATGGCTTCCAAACCTAGGGTCTCGAATTCTACAGGCAACACAATGCTCTGATACCATTTTGTAGCATCCCAACCTTTAATAAAGATGGAATACCTGTGTTATTGTGCTAGTCCCTGGATCAATTGCTAGCACCACAGTACAAAATGAAATATCATGCAAATGCATCAAATTCTATTACATCGCATGATCCAGTCTTTACAAAATAGGAATACAACTTGCATAGTCTTAGAAGACTAGCAGAAAACAAAGAAATACAGCGGAAAACATAGAACAACATTGAGCCCATCTTCTTCATGTGCCACAGGCAAAACATGTTGGCGATAGTCTCGAGATCCTAAACGAAATCCTCACTCGTCTTCAGAAATATCTGTAATATGGAATATGCAGCCACAAGGGAGTCAATACAATTTAATGTATTGGCAAGTAACACTATGGTGGATATAAATGGCAAGGCTAAAACTACATGCTTATTTGGCTGAGTGGAGTTTTGGCTAAGTTTTGCATAAAGCCAGTTTTCTCCTATCTCTTTTGTAAAACAACTTTTCTTTTCAAAGGGGTGGCAACATTGGATTAAGATCCAAGCACCACAATACTGTTCACTTGGTCAAAATTTTACTTATTGAAATTGATGATGAGATTCTTCCGTCAATCCTTGTCCAGCCGCTCATAGTTGTCCATAACCGGGGACACGGCTAAGATCTTAGTTTCTAACTCTGCAGAGGTTGTGCACTTTCACCCTTTGTCTTCAATTAGCCCAAACATCCTATACACCCGGAGTGCATCATGGAAAGGAGAGAATTGAGACGAGATCTTTCAGAAGAAGAAGTCCAAACCCACCGGCAAGACCCGTTCCACCTATAATTATGCTACATCTGCTTGTCAAGCCTGGGATGAACCCTCACAACTTAATTGATCAAGACAGAGCCCATATTGTCAAAAGGCTGCACGGGAAGCTACTAAACTTAGAAGGACATAGTAATCTCTTTGTTCCTGGGTGGCCATCCTCAAGTGACAACCTCAAGTGGAATAACCCTTAGACAAGGGCCCTGAGGCAACACTCAACATAAACCAGTCTTACCACTTCCACCCAGGTGGTTCATTCATTAGTTATACTTAGATTTTTCCTCAACATCTAGTAAAACAATTTGTAACATTGCATAACACTTAATAAATTCTAAGGCTATCAAAATAACAAGGTAAAAGGGATGGCTACACACTACTAGGATAATAGCATAGCATAGTATAACTTAGTAAAATTTCCTATCATGCATACTACTCAAAATCAACTAATGCATATAGAAAATAATGGGTAGTTGATGGTGTGTTACTTGCCTTGTTGAAGTTGGTGAAGATATTCACACTCTCTTCACAAAAGATCGTTGTTCTCCGTACAATCTATTCATTGAAAACACAATAACAAAATAAACAAGCATCCTAACAAACAAACATACAAGTGTAGAAAACATACATAGCAACTAACATATCAAAAGGGGCTTAACCAAGTTGGTTAGGACAAGGTCTAGGTTTGAGTTGAAATATTTATTCTCTAGTGGTCTCATTCTTTTTAAGGAAATTCCAATGGTTTACTTGGGAAGGGCTAGGTTGAGTTTGATGTGCTCTAACTTTATTATAACCATACTTGTCGAGGAAGTTCCAAGAGTTCACTTAGAATAAACATATTACTTCTTCAACTAAAGTAATACATGCAACCACTTGGTCATATTCACCTTCAAAAATATTTGAGTGACTATGTTAGTATTTTCCATTGCGGTTAGGGTAGGTCTACTAACTTCATCATCAAAGGAAAAATATTACTAAGTCTTGGGTTTTCCATTTGGGTCAATGGTTGGACAAAAATAACTTGTTATTCTTTAACTTGGGTGGATTGCTTCTAGACCTCATGTGATTGCCTTCTTGAAGATCATCATCATGCCATCTAAGTTGTTTCCTTCCTAGGTGTGGTGCTTCTCTTGGTCTTGATAGTCTTCATGGTTTTCACTTCACTAATTGTTTTGGGTATGGGATGGGCACAAATACTACTAAGTTAATTTGAAAGAAAATTTAAGAAGAAGGATAGAAAGAGAGAGGGAGTTGTTTTCTTCTGGCTTTCTTCACACTTGTATTTCCCTGAGTTTCTTCTAGGTGTGGAGTAAGTATTTTCTTCAACTTCTTCATTGCTCTTCCTTGTAGCTCTTCATGTTGCCACCAAGTTGATATTGAAGTTTCATTCTTGTGCTTGAGTCTTGATCTCCATTTTGCTGACTTGGTGAAATCTTGAAGCAAGAATTGGGGACTGGAGGAGTAGATAGAATACAATGGTACTAGTGCTTTTGAGTTCACTAATTGGCAAAGTATGAATTTGAATCTCACTAGGGACTTAGCCTTGGTCCAAAATGGCCACTACAACAAGGAAAACACTGATAGAAAACAACTATAAGACTTAAACAACAAGGGGCTACTATGATGGAAGTTTGGCTAAAATTACATGGTCATGGTCCAGGGGTGTCCAAAATGGTTGGTCATAATCTCTATGGTTCAAGGTTATCAAATGGAGCAATTTTGTAAAAGGAACTATATTGAAATTATTTATAGAAATTAATCTATGTCAAAAATACTCAAATAGACAACTAAATTCTAAATTCAATTTTAATTTGTTAAATTATTATTTTGGGACAGAGGATATGAAAGTACACATTCTAAGGTTTCCAAATATATTTTATTTGCAATTTTTGGGTTTGTAGAATTTGAATTATGCCAAATTTCATCAAACAAGCATATTTGAATTTGAACAAATTTAAGTTTGTCAAATTTGAATTTGGACAGTGCCAAACGTTTCTAGATGTCAAGGGCTTTCCAAAAAGTCCAAGATTGTTAAATTTGGGCTTATGGATCAAAAGTTATGTTAGATCTAAGTTGCAGGGACTAATTTGTAAAATCTAATTTTCATTTTCTATCCCGGAAGAAAAACAGAAAAATGGGCCGCTATTTGCGGTGCTGGGCGACAGATAACAGTTGGGCTTGGGCCGTCTATGTGCTGCTGTGAGCGACGGATAACAAGTTGGGCGCTGCCAACTGGGCGAACACGTGGCTAAATTCTATTGGCTCGTACCCCTTCAGTAAGTGATCTAATCTGAGCCGAACAAAAAAAATCTAACGGCCAGAGACGGTTAGGGTTCTCACCTCACCGGAGGGATGGCCGGAATGGCAGCGCGGTGGCCGGAGAGGCGGATGCTCGATGACGGCGATGATACAAGGGGTTCCAGGCCACTCGGAGACGACGAAGAGGACCATCTCAGCGCGGCGGACTCGTTGGTGATGACGACCGGGTCTGCGGGGCTCTCTGTTGACGGCGACGAGCGGACGGGGAAGGTGCGGGCTCCGGCGACCTCGGGTGTCGATGGCGGGGCAAAACCGGGGCTCTAAAATGTTAACAACACATTAGGAGGATGCAAGAGAGGTAGATGAGTAAGATGAGACCAAATGGAGGCGGAGGGAACCTTCGGTTTCGCCGGAATCTTCATCGGACGGCCGCAGCAGTGAGGATCTCCGACGAGCTATTGGCAGGAATTGGGGGAAGGAATCGGATGAGGGGGAGAGGGGAAATGGAGAGTAAGAGCAGGGCTATAAGGGGCTGGTAACGGGGCAGCATTTGATGGCCTTAAACGGCCGAATCAATCCGAGGAAGAAACGGCTGTTCTTCCGTTTCCTGAGATTGAAGACGCAGTGACGTCAGCTGACGTCAACATTTGTTTTTTTTTTCTGATTTCTTTATTTTGTTGTATCTTTTGATTTATAAATCCTTTTAGCCTCAAATAAATTGGTAAATTCTTGAAATGAAATTTTCTTTCAACTAAGCACATTTCAAAACTATTTTGGACACAATTCAAAATTTCAAATTTGAAAATGTGATTAAAACACTAATAGTACTTAATGTTATTTTAAAATTAGAAAATAATAAAATGTAAATTAGTTCAAATAAATTTTCAGTGACATACTATAAGACAAATATTAATTTTTAAGTCATATAACTTATTTATATTTTTTTTTTTGTATTTTTAATAGTGATTACTAATATCAACTTTTTGTCATTTGAACATATCAAATAATTAATGGTGTTGACCAATAAAATATCATAGAGTTATTATTATTGAAAAATGTTTTTTTTTTCAGTGTAATCCCTTTTTATAACTCAAATAAATTGGGTGAAAAACATATTGGTATTTAATACTTGATATTGTAGTTGAATGGTGATATAGTTAATTTTGGTTTGAAAATATTTTGAGTAACCAAATAGTTGGAAGATGAAATATTATTTTAGATATAAGTTAAAACAACCCTTTGGAAAACATATTGTTAAGAAAAACATTTAATACTCATTAAAGTTGGATAAAACCTTTTGTAGTCACATAACTGTTTTCAAGTTCATATAATATTTATTAGTTGAAAACATTCTTGAGGTTTGTAATTCTCAAGTTTTCAAAGCAATGAAACATTTTCAATAATAGTATTTTGAGTTGTAAACATTCTATAGAATAGGGTTTGCTAAGGAAGAACTTTCACTTTGAAATATGAAGACTTAGTTGAAACTGGTTTAGGGATTATGGAAAAAAAGAGGCATAATGGATTCTTAATTTCAATAACATTAGAATAACAGTATTATTTCCTTTGTGTTTGGGTTTTATTTGTTTTTGGTAGATTGCTTAAATAGAAAACAAAAAAATTTCAAATTTTTGTGATTTTTGCACTTTCCAAAAATCAGGGATGTTACAATAAACCCATCATACTCAGGCATTCAAGCTTGGCGGAAGGGTGAGTAAGAAGGTGTAAGAGCACCACTTCATCAGTAAGGCCATGAAACTTAACACGACCTCTTGATATAAAGGAGTGTGATACTCGAAGATAGAACAGAACAGAAGTGAATGAAACTTCTTTAATCTGCGGATTACAAAACTTTGACCTGGTTCTAGAGATGAACGAGGTACTGGAGTTTGTTTCTCCTGACATTTCAAGGTGGAATGTTCTCACGGAAAACAAGAGCAAATGCATTGGAAGACTCCAACACACATATGCAACTTGGTGTCCAAACCATGGACAAAGGTAGGAAAGCAACTAAATATTAAGATCATGCTCCGGAAAATCCAGAGATCACGGTGGATGCACAGTGTAATACACATTTGTAAAACCCATGCTAAAAGAGAGGTATAGCTGAGTCAAGAACAGAGATGTGAATTTATGGATGATCACTCCTGTTGTGATTCCTTCTTGATTCCAAGAGGAAACCTATGGCTATTGGATCTGAGATTACCTAGCCATCCTGAGGTAGAACAGATTCTTCAGGATCCAAAGAAACAGAACTTGGGTTAAAGGTCAGCATCCTGTACTGATAGAGTGAGGATCACATGGTTATGAAACCACATAACTCAACTCACCACAATTCAGCACATTCCGGGACCTTCGGTTCAAGTCCAAGGTTAAAAACATTGAGAAAGGAATAACTACTATCTTAGTGCCACGAAGACCACTACGAATAGCAATCACGAAGTATCTTTCGAAGGACAACGATAGCTCCGGAAGAACTTGGAGCAGAGAATAACGGATACATTCGAGATGGAAAGGAAATCTCGAGGTTCAGGATTTAGAACTTTGAAACATATAAGAAGGTGGAATCCACACAACCCTGAGAGATTAGAATGGAAAGGAAATCTCCCAGTTTAAGAGATAACGGAACACGAAACACACACGACTCTAGAAACTGAACACTAGGTCAACTTGGGTAAAAACGTCCTTGCCAGAGAAGGCACCTAGGTTTTGAATGACTAGAAGAGATAGCAAAACCTTTTCAAATCCAAAACAGGTAAGATGACCCAGAGTTAAGAGCGATACCAGATACGGAGTAAAAAGAATCCTAAGAAGGTTTTCACAACTCATTTGAGTTTCAAATAGTTTTCACAAACACTAGACTCAACATCGACCAAGCAGTAAAGTTTTCCTACAGGCAGTCCTGCTCTGATACCATGACTTGTCACGACCCCGGACCCAGAGATATACATACTGTTATGTGCTCCTAGACATGGACTCACAAGGGCTTCAGGGTTACCAGCCCCGGCCGCAACAAACAACGGCAGGCAGACTGGATTCATCGGCACGTAGTCCGGATCCCCAGTCTACTACTCTTTGTATCCATGCTAGTCATAACCAACTATGCATATCAAAGCGTCCACGAATCGAATGAAACTGAAAGAAACGGGACCAAAGCTATACAGAGCTGCTATGTGTCCAGAAAGTGCAACAACAATCGAGGGTTACTGGGGTTACCTCGCCCCAGGCCGATCAAATCGACAGGCGGGCTCGGACATGGATCATCGGCTCCACAACCCCTCGACTGCGACAACTATGCAGGCATAGCCAAAACTGTATAACAATGAGCTCGAAACCAACAACCAATCAAAGCAGTACTCTAAACATGAAGCTTTATTAAACAGATGTTACTAGAGTATAGCTTACAAGCAGAGGTCACACGACCCAACATTACATCAGACAACGGAAGGCAAGTTATGTTGCTAATCAACAAGAACCAAAAAGGCCTAAGAGGCCGCAACATAAGGCGACGTCCCAGCCCATAGATTCCAGGCTGCTACCTGGGAACCCCGAACTACTTGTCGATGTCCACGTTGAAACACCACCGAAGAAAGATCTTCACCTGAACCAAAATTAAGCAAACCTGAGTACGGGAGGTACTCAACAAGACTTAGTTAACCTATTATATATCTGCTAACTTCAGAAAGGGTTTTATGAAGGATGTTTTGCGTAAAGCAATCTTTGTTTTGCAAGTTGAGGAAGGAAAAGCACGTCTCATAGAAGGTTTTCAAAACAGATAAGAAACTCACTATTGTGATCATCATCATTTGAAACCACCAACATCATTCCCAAAACCTCACATGCTATAAGGATCACCCCTCCCGGCATCTCCGGGGAGGCACCCTTCATCTACTGCCTCCATGCCTTGTCAACATCTTTTACGTCACGTTCAAGTTATCTATGACCTCGTGGCATTCACCAAGTCGTCCTTAACCGTGGACACGGCTTTCCGAAAGATTTATCCCTGCAGGGTGGTACACTTTACCCACACGTACCATCCGACTCTTAACGCCACATGTACGCTCGTCCATGGAGCGCGGCAGAGGGTGGTTGGCCACGACCTTTACCTTGTCGAGCCCTATCCATGAGTCAACCCAAACAGGGCCACCCCGTCAACAGGGAGTTGGCCACCTCCTGACGGCACCTGTTCTGTGAGTCGGGAACAAGATCCGTGTACGTCCATCACTTGTCCCGGTCACGCCCTAAACACCTCTAAAAGGTTTTTGACTCACACGCAGATGGAAATCCCAAACTACGTGACTCACGGATAGAACCAAACAAGTTAGTTAGTCGAGCGCGGTCTGTTAGGCCTCGCGTGTGGTTGCACGCTCAGTCTTGGTTTCCACGGCGAGACCTTACTCCTAGGGTTGGCAAGTACGGAACCAAGAACCACTTCCCAAGTGGCCTCCCGTCCTCGCCTTAGTCAAGTTAACCACACATCGCTCATCTCACCTCGTCATCTTATCATACTAGGTTATCGTAGCTCTGATTCATAAACCAGATGGAGCAGAGGTAACAAACATGTAAAGCTAAGCGAAGCAGATATGAGGCTCCGGCGATGCACACAAGCAAATCTATGGCGGCTAGGAGCAGTGGATCAGGATATTGAGGCAATGCAGTATATAGGTGAACTATATCTAGTAGCATCAAATACTTTGGAACCGAATGCAAAGTACGAGATCAAATGTTGTTCGAAAGCATATATGAGCAGATAAGAGGTTATGCTTGCCTTGGTTATAAGGAAACCAGATAAAGTCTTCAGGAAATAAGTGCTTGACTTGTCGGTTAAGATCAAGTATTCGTCGTTGGATTGATGGCCTTCTCTTCGGAGTCACGTTCTACCGAGGGGGAACAAACACCGAAAAGAGGAACAACAATCAACACATGGCATCGATGCAATGCGCAATATGTATGCATGAGCAGATTAATGCACCGAAATAAAGTCCTAAACATGTTCGATGGGTTGCTAGGGTTCGTATGTCAGTTAAGAAGTTTTACTGAAATTTGCCCGAAATAGACCCCGGAGGGGCAATTCGGACGATTCGGTAAGTGAGTACCATTTTAGTTGCTCAAATGGGTTTGAAAACATCATAAACAGATTGCATTTGTCATTTTGAGCAATTTGGTATATAACTTTTAATTTTCTAAATTTATTGAATAAAGACTTATTTTTCTATTTTAAATGATTTAACAACATTAAAATAATGTTCAATTTTCAACTTTCTCAAACATGAATGAAAATGATATATTTGGGTAGAGAATAATTTTCTCAACATTTTGGTACCTTGTTTATATTTTTCTGAATTATAAAACAAAAGTTATTAATTATCTAAATTTAATCCATTTTCTGTAACTAAAATGGTGGGGTCCACGTGTCATATTAATTTCTTTTCTATAACAGAGAAAAACTGATTATGACGTCAGCGTGACGTGAGGCTGACGTCACCAGGCCTTGATCTTCACAGCAGAACACGAAATCGATCCGATTCGCGGGTGTTTTCGAAATTAAGCTATACCACAACGAGGAGGGGATCAAGGGGAGCCAAAAGCTGGCGGCGCCGCTCGCATTGGTTCACCGGAGGCTCGCCGGCGAGTGAGGGCACGGCGGAGGACAGCGGCCGACGGCGGCGGGAGGCTACAGAGGGAGAGAGGGGGAGGCAAGGGCACCCACGGGTGCGGGGGCTCACCGTGAGCTGCATGGAGGTGTCGGGGACGCAAACGGAGGCCGGTGGCGGCCGGAATCGACCTCGACGGCGGCGGCCGGAGTTGGAGGGGAACGGCCCGATTCACCTCCTCCCGGGCGTCCCAGCTCGCGATTCTCCTCGAGGAGGTAGAGGAGATGATGTGGGAGCTCTTGGTGGCCTCGAATCGGCGGGGGAAGGCCAGGGTCATCGGCGATTCGCCGGCGGGCTTCGGTACAGGGGTTAGGGTTCGTCTGCAGGGGAGAGACAGAGAGGAAGGACGTGCGGGGCCAAGTGAGAGCGAGAGGAGGAGGCACGGCGTCGACCTGGAGACCTCATCTACTCGCGGCGCTGATCGTGGCGTGGAACGGACGACCAGGGGAGCTCCACCGAGCTGGTTACCGTCTGGAGGAAGAAGACAAAGGGGAAATTCCCCATAACCCCCTGCCTTCACGAGAAAATTAGAAAAAGGTCCTTTTCCATTTAAAAACATAAAAGAAAACAGAGTTTTAGGGACCTTTTTGGAAGCAGAAAAATTTCCAAAAATACATTTTGGAAAGCTCATGAAATTTCCAACAAAACCATGTTTTGCTTTGATGTGATTAAAATACTTTTTAGTACAAAATTTTGGAACCCCTTTTAAGTACTATCTGAGGGATTTTCTGAAACCATTTAAATTCGCAAATTAAATTATTTCAAACACGAGTTAAACTTTTGTTTTCATGCATGTATGATATGAACTCAACACCACAACACTTTGGTAGCAAAATTGGGATGTTACAAATCTACCCCCCTTACAAGAATCTCGTCCCGAGATTCCTGAAGGAGAAGAAAGAAGGAACACCGGTTTTGAACGATCTTCTCGAACCTTACGGTTCTTTTCTGAAGAGGTTTACCCGTAGCACTTGCGAAGATTCTTCAGCGGCTACACCTTAGGTGAGAGGGAAAACTTTTAAGTTTTGATCTTTACGAAGATCGAGTATCTCATGGCTAACTCATGACAGGATGTTCCTAGAAGAACTTTTGAGTTAACAGGCATGAAACACATCAAGGTAACAGAGGGAATAAAAGATGGTTTCAAGTTTATGGACGATGGTTCTTGAAAGGATTTAGAATATGAGCTTTGCACAAGACTTTAAATCCTTTTCGAAAAGAAAGGTTGGACAACTTATGACGTCGAGGTTTCTTCAACAGAATACCAAGATGGAGAGAATGGTCTTGAATACCACAATGTAATATCCGTAGACGAGGGAGAACACGAGAAAACACTGTAATTCGTGTGTCAGAGAAAACTTGATACATGATCATGTTCACTCTTCGGAGTGGACACGAAAGATAACGGAACTTTCATTCCGTCAAATTTTGTCGAAAAACTTTGTCAGGGATCCGGATGTTACTTCACAATAGAAACTGAGTAACCGAAAGATGTGGAAACACCGTAACAAAGGAGGAATTCTTGATCACACCATGAGGATGGGTAACCAATGAGGGTTGAAACATTGAAAGGAATAAGGAATCTCTTTCCTATTGTGGGTTATCCGTAGCAATGCGTTTACCACATAGTTAAGATCCCATGGCTGAAGTGACTGACAAATTCACACAATGTGTGAGATGAACAGAACTTCAGGTACAAACAACTTGAGAAGGGAATTGATCAACGGCGGTTACGAAACACCAAGAGATGGTTCTCAGGATGAACTTGTTTCCACCAAAAGAAAGGTTTGGAGGATCAACTGAGAGATATTGGAAAGATCAACTTCCAAGTTATCCTTGATGTTTTAGATACCAACAGCATGTTCTTAACAAGCCTTCAAAAGGTCATCAAGTGAAGTTAAAACTTCGGTTCAAAAGAACAATGAGGAAGAATTCTAGAATAAGCATCACAGAAATCCTCACGGGGAGTGGTTGTTCTTACGGATTCAAAGAGATATGACATTAGGCCTTCCGGCTAATTGTGTCAACCACAACATCAACCATGCCGGATTTTGAAAAGACCTGATTCAATACTCTTGAGGAAACACCAACCATCATTGATGCTTGAGATTCAGCTCTGGTTAGTGGATTGTCAAACAAGACTCACTATGTTAGATCAGCGGAATTGCACCGGTTACAACTGAGATACATTTACTGGATTCTCAAGATATGGACTACGATGCCACACTCAAAAGAATGGGTGAGATTGTAGAACTCATGTATTAGCAACTTGCGAAAGTCGGTTGCACCTACATGAACTACTCGCAAAAGAACACATCGGAGTCCTGGTTGTGAAGATGATACAAAGATAACGAAGTTCATAGACTTCTTCTCTTAAGGAAAAATCAGTCAGTGGCCTTGCGTGGATGCAAACTTCTTCAAATAAATGGAGGTAACAACCTACCATATCAAGAATAGTCCACACATACATGACCGACTTGGAATTCTTCCCGAAGGAACAAGAAAGCTTTACTCGAATCCCCGCCGACAACTTTCACCATAAGCACATGTTCGCGTCCCCTGTTGGGACCCCCGAGGCACCTAACCTTGCTTTACCGGTTCACCCTATGAACCCACCGGTCGCTCCCGTTCCAGTTCATCCGGCGCGTTTCCAGCAACCTATCCAGATGCATGGTAACCCGAATCCTGCTCCGGTCCCGGAGCAGCCCATACAGGAAAGGTTCCATACGCCACCAGGTCATTTCAACAATCCAATGGATAACATTTGGGCAGCAACAAATAGTCTGGCACGGATTCTAGTCAACCCCAATGATCCTATTGCAATGGAAGCTCGGAGGGCTATCGAGATGTTGCAAACAGCGGTGGTTCAGCAGATGAATTACAGTAACCAGGACAGGATACACTCAACTCCCTACAATAGCAGAAATTCCTTGCCAAGAAGTCACCATGGAAATTCACCAGTTCCGACCGGCTCTAGCAACGAAAACCGGCGGCAACTTATCCCACCCAGGCAGACCGTATCCTATGCGCCTGGAGTTATAAATACAGGACATAGAGTTGCGGAACCAGAAAACAGAAATTCGGGTCATGTTCAACACCCAGTTCAGAATGCAGTCTCAAACCCCGCCTCGACTGGGTCCCGCAGGATTGGCATTCAGTACCTTGGTCCGGCAATCGGGATCGAGAGAATACCGGCTGATTTTAAAGGACCTCACAGAGTTGTAAACTATACGCCAGACATGGAGCCTACAGATTGGATAGAAGGATATGAGATGGCCATGGAAATATTGGAAGTAAGCGATCAAGTATGCGCACGGTACTTAAGCATGATGTTAGAGGGACCTGCAAAGTCCTTGTTAAAGAACTTGCCCGCAAATTCAATTAAAAGCTGTCAGGAATTGAAGGACCAGTTCATAAAAAAAATCAGGGAACACATAAACGACCGACAACTATTATAGACCTGGAGAACTGTGTTCAGAAGGAAGGGGAGTCTGCCCAACACTGGTCTCGGCGCGTCGCGGAAATTATACATTTATCTGTCGGACTCACCGCTCAGCAGGCAGTCATAGCATTGGAAAGAAATTGCAGTTTTGACCCATTGAAGCATAAGCTGGGATGCATCAAACGATATGTAAGTGATGTAAGCGAGTTGATGGATTCCATGACCAAGTATGCGGAGTCTGACAAAACGAAGGACCCAGACTCGGATGATGAGAAGTCTGCAAATTGAAAGAAAACTGGGACCAAGGGTAGCCAGAACCCGAATCAGAGCAACAACAACCCTCAGAACCAGAGTAACAACAAGCGCAAAAACGGGGAAGGGACCTCGGATCTAGTGGCAAATACGAATATAGGTTACAGAAACCAACGTCAGGGTAACAGTTTCAGAAGAAATCAAATTTTTTGACCAAACAGCTTTGCACAGGCTCATCAGGCTCTGAAAGGACCATGTCTCGACACAGAAAAAATGGAAAGTTAGCAAACCATTCTTGGGAAAAATGTTTCATCATGTAGGGTTTCAGACCTAGCGGAAGTAACAACTATGGACCAGGAAACAATGGATGTGGCAACCCAGGAAATATGGGAGGTGGACATCCGGGAGCTAACAATTCTGGACCTGGAAATCATAATCCGGGTCACCATGGTCAGGGTAACAAGGGAACTAACCCGGGTGGCAGTCACCAAGGAGGAAATTATGTTTTTCAAACAAATCCAAAGTAGTTAAGCTCGGGCCAGTATCATGTATTCACTACCAGTTCATGCAGGAGAGAACGAAAGGTGCAGAAACGCGCTGTCAACGCAGTGGCTCCTGCTGTTCCTAGGTGGCTCAATTGGTCAGAACAACCCATAACCTGGAGTTAGAATGATCATCCTCCACGAGTTGATAATCTAGGAAGAGTGGCTCTGGTTGTGGCTCCACAAGTTGGAGGATACAATTTAGACAAAGTGTTGATGGATGGAGGAAGCAGTATAAACATACTTTACTATTATACGTTCAAGAGGATGAACCTGCAAGAGAAACAACTTCAGTCATCATCAACTGTGTTTCACGGAATTGTACCTGGTAAGTCTGCACAACCTATCGGAAAAATATACCTTGAAATTGCTTTTGGAGTATTTGAAAATTACAGGATAGAGATGTTAGCATTTGAAGTGGTCAAGTTCAAAAGTCCGTACCATGCTTTGTTCGGACGGCCAGCTTATGCAAAGTTTATGGCCAGACCCTGCTACGTTTACCTCAAGCTGAAGATGCCAGGTCCCCATGGAAATATTAATGTCAATGGTGACAGAGACATAGTTGTGGAGTGTGAGGAAGGTGATGCAACATATGCAGAGACCGCTTGTGCGGAAGAAGAGTTGAAATTGTATAAACTGCAAGTCGATCCAGAAGACATGACCTCGCTCAAAAAATCATCAGTTGAGTCCAAGTTAAAATTTAAGTCCGCTCAAGACACCAAGCTGGTGGACTTTACCCCCGGTGACTCATCTAAGCAGTTTAGCGTGGGGGCTCACATGACAGAAAAATAGGAAAGTGCGCTCATCAAGTTCCTCCATGAGAATTGGGACATCTTTGCATGGAAACCTTCTGACATGCCAGGTGTCCCAAAGGAATTTGCTGAGCATAGTTTGAGTGTGGATCCTAACTTGAAACCTATTCGTCAGTTCCTCCGTTCAATAATGAGAGAAGAAAAGCGATTGGAGAAGAGATACCAGGTTACTCGCAGCAGGGTTCATAGTAGAAGTATTACACCCAAAGTGGTTAGCCAATCCAGTTCTCGTCCTCAAGAAGAACGGAACCTGGAGAATGTGCATAGATTACACAGATTTGAACAAAGCATGTCCTAAAGACCCGTTTGCTTTACCCCGTATCGATCAGATTATAGACTCTACTCTGGTTGCGAATTGCTATGTTTCATGGACGCATACTCGGGTTATCATCAAATCAAAATGAAGGAAGAGGATCAAGAGAAGACCTCATTCATTAAACCGTTTGGAGCATTCTATTACACGTCAATGCCCTTCGGGTAAAAAATGCAGGGGCAACTTATCAAAGGTGTATCCAGAATTGCTTGGAAAACCAGATTGGGCGAAACGTGCACTCTTATGTGGATGACATAGTAGTCAAATCCCAAAAAGGCGACAGTTTGATCTCAGACCTGGAAGAAACGTTTGCCAGTTTACGCAAATATCAGATGAAGCTCAATCTAACAAAATGTGTCTTTGGAGTACCGGTTGGGAAATTACTCGGTTTCATTATTTCAGAGAGAGGCATTGAAGCAAACCCGGAAAAAAATCATGCCATACATAACCCGAAAATGCCGGTTTGCCTGAAGGACGTTCAGAAGCTAACAGGTTGTGTTTCTGCCTGATACGTCTCCAACGTATCTATAATTTCTGACGCTCCATGATAATGTTATGCCAATTGCTACTTGTTTTCTCCCTTCTTTATGTCATTTTTACATGTTTTCTGGGACTAACCTATTAACAAGATGCCAAGTGTCAATTCCCTATTTTCTGCTGTTTTTGGCTTCAAAAAAGTTTTTCTGGAAATATTCTCGGAATTGGAACCCACAAAGCCTGAAGTGCCTATTTTCCTCGGAAGCATCCTGAAGACCGAAGATGAGTCGAAGAGGGGCACCAGGGGGGCCACACCATGGGGTGGCGCCCCCCCTTGGCCACGCCGGGGTGGTGTGGGGCCCCTAGGGATCCACCGCCTCTGCCCTTTCGCCTATTTATTCCTCCCGGATGGAAAACCCTAAACACCTGATCAAATATCCCCAAAACGTTCCGCAGCCGCCGTCACTGTCAACCCTAGATCAGGGGGGTTCTGAAGCTGTCTCCGGCACCCTGCCAGAGAGAAAATCATCACCGGAGGCCTCTCCATTACCATGCCTGCCTCCGGAGTGATGCGTGAGTAGTTCATCCTTGGACTACGGGTGCATAGAAGTAGCTAGATGGTTGTCTCCTCCTCTTATGCCTCTATGTTTAGATCTTGTGAGCTAACTAACATGATCGAGATTGTCGCACCCGGACTTCTAGAGGATACTCACAGTCCGCTAAACGGTAGAACAAATGGCTTACGGGGCATACCGGCACCCGCATCTCAATATGAGCAGGCCAACACGTAAACGTGTGACAACCATTCTCTACTATCCATCGTCTGCGTAAACCATCCCATAGAAATCCGACCACTTCCGTTGACGTACTTCATAACATACACACATGGTACGTCAACGGCATTTGAACAAGTGATATCACAACATATCTCTAAGACACAAAAGATTGAAATAAGTTGCAAATAGCTCTCACTAGAGCAGAGATAGCAAATACAATCATCCAGAGGACACATGTCCCAACAATTCATCATTACAACACAGCGGAAGCATCCAAAGTGTCTGAGTACAGACAAGATCCAAATAGGCCTAAGAGGCCGGAAACGAAAAGACGGAGCCCATCCACGATGTCTCGGATCCTGCCCGGGTCCGCTATCTACTCGTCAGCAGCCTCGTCATACTCCACGTAGTAGCCTCCATGGGGATCCTCGGAAACGTAGTCTGCAGAAACCACAGCCCCAAAGGGGTCAGTACAGACAAGTACTGGCAAGCAAGACTCACAAGATACCATAGTGTACCCGGCAACACCAAGTACAGATGCTTTGGGTTCAACGGAAGAATAGGTGATACAAAAGTGCGGCAGCAGGCTGCTCTAACCAACTACAGAAACACGCTACAACTTCCGGCTAAAAGAAGGGGATAAGATAGCGTATCGGAACCAACTATAACTAACCTCAAACAAACCCATCCTGGATCTCGCCCCTTATCCAAAGAAGCAATCCGAGGATAACTCACACAGTTGGATTAATGATGGTTCAAGTTATTGTGTCAATAAGACTATTACTAGTCAAGTTATCATTAGTTAGGTGTAAGTTGTTATGAGTACTTGTTAGCCAGTACTTTCACCAAGTCATCCATAACCGCGGACAACACGGCTTCTCGAGAAGATTTATCCCTGCAGGGGTGCACCAATTTGGCCGTACACGTAAGAATATCCCGCCAGACGGAATCAAACCCACCAAGCGGGGCACTCAACACAACTCAACTCTTCTTCGCATCAAGCCCAAAGCACCACGTGATGTGCGTGCGCGGCTAATCGAGCCCCCACGAAGAAAAGGGGGACCCTCATAGCACTGGAAGACCACGCCGCCCTAAATGCCGACTACAAAAGTTCCACCCTGGCCTCGGGTTCGTACCTGCATATGCGTGCATCAAATGGAAAGCCCGAACTAAGTGTGGCGATTTGGACGAGATGCGAATCGAATCAGAGTTGAGGGGGGCGCCCATACACGCTTCCCACATGCGGATAGTGCGCTCATCATGGATCAGTAGACAAGACCCTTTTCCTAATTAGGGTCGACACTAGCAGGCCTCAAAACCACGCCGGGCCTCCTGCCGGTGCCTTATCATCAAATTAGCATTACCTCATACATTAACAGGTTGTTGTTTAACATCGAGCCCCCCCAGAACATAATAAATATGGTAAAAGAAATAACGGACGACAGACTCGAGCATAAACAACCCTAAGCATGCTAGTAAGACACAGGCAACAAGCAATGGGGTTATAGGTGTGGAGGTGAGGCTATATCAAGGTTACAGGATAACATGTGATAGGATCGAACACAAGCAACGAATCTTAAGGCTAGCAGAATAGACAACGGAAAGTATCGATATCCAGTGTGGAAAGGACACAATGGTTTATGTGAGTGAATACTTGCCTGCAAACTCAGTAGCCTGGTACTGGGCTAACTCCTCAGAAGTAGCGTCGTAAACCTCGTCTGTCTCAACGTCGTCGTCTATTCGGGAAGAAGCAAACAAACAACGCAGAGAGACAAACAATCAATAACATGGCATAATGCACAATCAGGGATGATGCATGGCAATTTAATTGATGCATTCAAAATAAGCTAGTTGACATGGTAACATGTTTAAATGGACCCATATGCAATTTGGATTGCATATGGAAAGCCCATGAATTAAGGTTGGTTTAGATGATCTACAACTAAACAACATGTGAAAGTGGATTAGCATGATGCATGGATGAGGAAAACAGAAAGAAAACAACAATAGCATCAATTTGAAATGAAGTTTACCAAGTTTGGAATTTTATTTATTAAGTTATGAAAATTTGCTTCTTAAAGGAGTTACACAAGCTTTTGTTGTTTTCACCAATTTTAATTGTTCAAAATAGATAACAAAATTCATATTTGGGAAGAACACAAAATTTTAGGTGGAATACATGTTTCATTTGTTGAAAAAGGAATTAGAATTAATTAATTATGAATTAAACAAGTTTAAACAAGATTTAAATGAATTTAATTCAAGTATGAATTTATTTGAATTTTTGTTTGTTCAAAACATTAAATAAAATTCATATTTGAAAAGATTATAATTTTCTGTTCTGAAAACATATTTTATATGTTCAAAAAGAATTTAATTTGACCAAGTTATGAATTTAGCAATTTTAAATGATTTAAACAAGGTTTAAATTATTTAACCAATTTTAATTATTCAAAACATGAAACAAAGTTTATATTTGGATAGGTGGTTCAATTTGACATGGAAAACATATTTTATTTGTGACATTTGAAATAAGTTTGAATTAGTTATGAAATTAACCAAATTTGAAATGAATTGTTTGAATTTGAATTTTTGAAACAATTTGAAATGTTCAAAACAGAAAACAAATGTTGTAAACATGTAGAGAATTGAATTTGGTTTAGGATACATATTTTATTTATTTTATTTGAAGTTGAAATTCAAAAGATATTTGCAATTTGAAAACAGGGACTAATCTGTAATTAAAATGGACTTAAATTGTAAAAGAAAAAGGGCCAGGACGGTTTACACCGCGCAGTGACCCAACCTGGGCCACTGCCAGTGGGCCCTGGCCACGGTGGCAGCGTGTGTGTGCGCGTGGAGGCACGCGTGGCCACCACTGCCTATGGCAGGTGGCCCCTGCCTGTCAGCGCGCGGTGGCGAAAAAAGGTGGGGTTTTTCTCCGCGCGGACGGGGTTCGAACCCGCGCTGCGGGCGCGCGTGCGCGGTGCACTGCCACTGCGCTACTGAATGTTTGCTGACAGAGAAGGAAACGCGGGAGGTTAAGGTTCAGTTCGTAGCTATTACTGAATTTTTCAGTTAACTGAACCTGAACCTGACAGAGGGGTGTGCGGTGGTCACCGGCGGCGACTGCTCGCCGTGCTGCTCGTGTGCGTCCATGGACAGGTGCAGGGTGGTGTTCGTGTGCTTGGCTACTGATGCAGAGAGGGAAACGGTCGAGGGAGAGGTGGTGCTCACTGTGGGGTGGAAGGAGGAGGTGATCGTCGTCGGTGCAGGGAGATGGCCGGCGACAGGGAGCTGGACGGCGGCGGCGCTGCAACGCTTCCCTGGTACCGTGGCGTGGTCGAGGAGGAAGAGGGAGTCGCGGGGACCCGATTCCCGTGGCTAGCCTGGCAGGGAGGCGTCCATGGCGGCGGCGATCACCGTTGTTAGGTGGCGGTGGCGCTCGGTTCAGAGGTGGAGGTGCAGAGATGGGAGAGAGAGGTGCAGAGGGAGGAGAAATGGCGACGGTGGCGCGAGGGAAAGGTGGAGGGGAACTAGGGCTAGGGGTGGTGCTCGGGGCTCGGGCTTAAGAGGAGGAGAGGGGGAGCTGATGGCCATCCCATCAGCGACAGCGTCGACGTGGGCAGCGCGGATGCGCTGCCGTACGAAGGTAGGTGACGAGAGGGGGTACCAGGCCGGCTGGTGGGCTGGGCCTGCTGCCCACTGGCATGTCTGCCCCTCTCTGCGATTTTTTTTGTTTTAATATTTTTCTGTTCTGTTTTTTTTTTCAGAATAAGAATAGGAAGAAAAAGCATAGTTTTAGGGTTAGAAAAATTATTGAAAAAAATTTGTGTAGGTTAGTTAATGTAACAGCAACAATTTGCAACATTTTGTTTTCAAATATTTCAAATTAGTTGTTGTTTGTATTTTTATTTGAATTTGAGTGAATTTTTGGTGTTAATTGATTAAATGAAAAGAACAATTTAACAGTTTTAATTTCAAGTGCAATGGTAACAAATGATTGATTTGTTTTGTAATTTTCATAAATTTCAAAATGGTTGCTGTTTGGAATTTTAATTGAATTTGAATAATGTTTTGGTATCAAATGAATTATTGAAAGAAACAAATCAATAGTTTGAAATTACAACTTTAATGGAAACAAATAATTGCTTTGTTTTGAATATTTTTATTTGAAAATTGTAACATAACAAGTATGAAACAAAGATTTGAATTTTTGGTTTGAAATTCATATTGAAAAAAACAATGGAAAACAAATGAAAACAAAGGAAAACAATTGGAAAACAAATGCAAAACTTATGATGCCATGATGGAAAACATAAATAAACAAAAAGCAAACATTCTAGGGGTTGTTTTCATACTTGGGATGTTACAAAACGCCCCCCCCTCGAAGGAATCGCGTCCCGAGATTCCTACTGAGAAGAGAAAAGGACCGGATACTTCTTGCGAAGATCCTCTTCGGTCTCCCACGTTGCCTCTTTATCGGAATGATGGGACCACTGCACTTTCAAGAACTTGGTGCTCTTGTTGCGAGTTTTGCGCTCGGTCTCATCGAGAATTCGAATAGGGTGCTCCTCATAAGATAGATCTTCTTGCAGTTCAATGGAATCATGATCAACTGCACGTTCTGGATCTTTGAAGCACCTCTTGAGCTGTGACACGTGAAACACAGCGTGCACCTTGGATAGTTTTTCTGGAAGTTCAAGACGATAGGCATTTTCTGCACGCCTTGAGAGAATGTTGAAAGGACCGATGTATCTTGGTGCCAGCATTCCTTTTACCCCAAAACGATGAGTGCCTCTGAGGGGAGTTACACGGAGATATGCTTTGTCACCAGGTGCATAGATCATATCCCTGTGCTTGCTGTCATAGTAGCTTTTCTGACGAGACTGAGCAATCTTGAGATTGTCACGAATGATACGAACTTTCTCTTCGGCTTCCTTAACAATGTCAGGGCCTAAGAGTGAACGTTCACCAGCTCCAGACCAATTGATTGGACTCCTGCATCTGCGGCCATAGAGAGCCTCAAACGGTGCCATGCCTAGGCTTGCCTGGAAGCTGTTGTTGTAGGAGAATTCAGCATATGGAAGACATTCCTCCCATTTCATGCCAAAGGAGATACCACATGCTCTGAGCATATCCTCGAGAATCTGATTGACTCTTTCGACTTGCCCTTGAGACTGAGGATGGTAGGCTGTGCTGAACAGAAGTTTGGTGCCCAATGCTTCTTGAAAGCTTTTCCAGAAATGAGAAGTGAATATGCTTCCACGGTCTGAGCTTATTTCCAATGGAACACCATGAAGAGGAACAATATTTGTTGTGTAGAGCTCTGCTAACTGGCTAGCTGAGATTGTTTCTTTGACAGCAAAGAAGTGAGCTACCTTAGTGAGACGATCAATGACAACGAAGATTGCATCGTTGCCCCTCTTGGACTTTGGAAAACAAGTGACAAAGTACATTTCAATCATGTCCCACTTCCACTCAGGGATATTCAGAGGTTGAAGAAGACCGGCTGTTTTCTGATGAACTGCCTTAACACGTTGACAAACTTCGCATTCAGAAACGTATTGAGCAATTTCACGTTTCATGCCAGGCCACCAATACAGCGTCTTGAGATCCTGGTACATCTTTGTACTCCCAGGGTGTATGGAAAGAGGAGTTTCATGAGCCTCCTTGAGAATGACATCTTTGAGACTTTGAACTTGAGGAACTGCAATGCGTCCTTCGAAGAACACAGTTCCCTTGTCATCAATTGAGAAGGACTTAAATTTCTCCTTGCCTTCTTTGATGTGTTCTACCATCTTCTTGATTTCAGCATCACGAAGTTGTTCAGAACGAATCTTGTCCTCGAGAGTTGGACTGGCTGTCAAGTTTGCAAGATAGCCTTGAGGAACAAGACCAAGGTTCAGCTTCTGGAATTCTTCATGAAGAGGAGGTTGGCTTTCCATAATATTAGCCTTGCCTGGAGTGTAAGAAATGGTAAGATCAAAGTCTTTGATATTTTCAATCCATCTCCTTTGCCTGAGGTTTAGATCTGGTTGAGTGAAGATGTATTTCAGACTCTTATGATCGGAAAAGATCTCAGTGTGATTACCCAACAAGTATTGTCTCCATTTCTTGAGGGTAAACACAACTGCTGCAAGTTCAAGGTCATGAGTGGGATAATTGAGCTCATGTGCGTTCAACTGACGTGAAGCATAAGCCACAACTTGACGTTCTTGCATAAGAACTGCACCTAGACCTTGGAGAGAAGCATCACAGAATATCTGGAAAGGTTTGGAAGGATCTGGGCCAACCAGAACTGGTGTAGAAGTGAGTTTAGTCTTCAGGAGATTGAAACTTTCATCACATTGTGGAGACCAAACGAACTTCTTGTCCTTCTTGTGAGATCAGTGAGAGGTTTGGCAATCTTGGAAAAGTTTTGGACGAAACGACGACAATAGCTAGCCAAGCCAAGAAAGCTTCTTACTTGCTTCACCGTCTTTGGAGGTTTCCAATCAACAATTGCTTTAACCTTTTCTGGATCAATGGCTATGCCCTTGGCTGAGATGACGTGAACAAGGTAAGCAACTTCTGAAATCCAGAACTCACATTTGGAGAACTTGGCATAAAGACGATGCTCGCGAAGCTTCATGAGAGTGAGACGAAGATGTTCTTCATGCTCTTCCTCGGATTTTGAGTAGACAAGAATGTCATCAAGATATACCACAACGAACTTGTCGAGGTATTCATGGAAGACAGAATTCATGAGTCGAGAGAAGGTCGCCGGTGCATTGGTGAGACCAAAGGACATGACGGTGAATTCATATAGACCGTAGCGAGTGGTGAAGGCTGTCTTTGGAATATCCTCTTTTCTGATCTTTATTTGATGGTAACCCATTCTCAAGTCCAACTTGGAGAATATTGAGGCTCCAGCAAGTTGATCAAAAAGATCATCGATGCGAGGAATTGGATACTTGTTTTTGATGGTTTTCTCGTTAAGAGGACGATAGTCAACAACGAGCCTCTTTGTGTGATCCTTCTTCGCAACGAACAGAGTTGGGCAACCCCAAGCCGAGGAACTAGGTTGAATGTAACCTTTTTCCATGTACATATCAATTTGTTCCTTCAACAACTTCAGCTCGGGAGTTCCTATCTTGTAGGGATGCTTAGAGATTGGAGCAGTACCTGGCTCAAGCTCGATCACGAACTCAACAGCTCTGTCCGGAGGCATCCCTGGCAACTCTTCTGGAAAGACGTCAGGGAATTCGCAAACCACCGGAACATTTTCAAGTGAAGGGAGAGGTTTTGCATCGAGGTTGCATAGCTGAAAGGAACTTGATTCATTTGGAGAATAGACTATCTGGCCAGAAGGGTGGAACAGAGTTATTGACTTTTGAGCACAATCAATTCTAGCTTTATTGGCTTTTAGCCAATCCATACCAAGAATGACATCAATGTCAGAATTGCCAAGCAGTATGAGAGAAGTAAGGAATATGTGGCCTCCAATTTGAATTTGGTTTTTGTGACTGATCTTGGAAGTTTACATAGTTGCTCCATGGGAGTTTACTACTAGTGGGGAACCCAAACCAACAAAAGGGAGTTTAATTGATGTCGCAAAGATCTTTGACACGAAGGAATGTGATGCTCCGGTATGAAACAACACTTTAGCTGGAATAGCGTTTACGGGAAATGTACCGAGAACGACGTCAGGAGCTTCCTCAGCTCTGTCGATCTTGACATGATTCACCCTTGCGGTCCTCCCGACAGGCCTGTTGTTGGAGTTGAAGGCTTTAGGCGGGGGAGCACGCACCATTGCCTGGTTTGTGTTGGGACGAGGTGGTGGTGGAGGTAGCTGCCTCTGCGTGCATTTGTCAGCATAGTGCCCCGTCTGCTTGCACTTGTAGCAAGTGACGACACGAGGAGGTCCTGGCCTTGGCTGCCCTATCGAAGCCCTCTGATCATGCATCTGAGCAGGGTTGGGTGGGCGGGGAGCGAAGCCTGGAGAAGCTTGGACGTATGGAGCCCGAGTGACAGCACCATTTGGCACCCAGATGCGGCGCTTCTGCGGAGGGGTGGTCATGTTGGAGGAGGAACTACCCTCACGCGAGTGCTTGCGAGACTCCTCGAACGCCTTGCGCCCATTTTCTTCATTGAGCGCGGTGTTAACGAGCTCCTCGAAGTTGTTGGCCTTGATATTGGTGAGGGCGTACTTGAGTTCCGGGTTAAAACCTCTGCGGAACCTTGCCATCTTCTTAGCCTCAGTGGACACCTCATCACCAGCATAACGAGCGAGGCGATTGAACTCACTCTGATAGCCAATGACGTCCAACTTGCCCTGCTTGAGTGAGCAAAACTCTTCACGCATCCTTTCCATGAGACCATCTGGAATGTGGTGCTTCAGGAAGGCTTCCTTGAAACAAACCCATGTGATTGGAAAGCCAGCTCTCATGGCCTGGTAGTTTTCCCACCAAGTAGCTGCCTGACCCTTCAGCAGATAGGATGCATACTTGACCTTGTCTTCCTCAGCAACGTGAGCAATCTCCAGAGCCTTAGCTATCTCACGGATCCAGTCATCAGCGTCCAGAGGCTCGCGTGTGGCCACGAAAGCTCTCGGACCCAGACTGAGGAACTCCTTGATGCTGACCCGTGGAGCTGTCTGGTTGTTGTGATGATTAGTCTGGAACTGGGCCATCTGCGCCATGACTTGGGTCATCTGAGTCAACAACTCCGTGATTGGCGGTGGCTCGGGCGGGTTGTTCCTTGTTGGCGGCATCCTGAATGGAAATGCATTTTAGCACAACAATAGAAAAGGATAGACTTGGAAACCGAAAGAGCGATTATTCCGACGCATGAATAGATAACCAACAGGTACATCATCACATGTTCAAATACATCAGAATATCCAACACACCATAAATAGTTCGAATGCCAAAGGATAACTACACATAGCTAAGAATGGATACATCGGTACTCCCATGCTCATCACGCAGGACGGCGACTAGGAGTACGGCGAGAGGTACATTGAGGAGCACGCCCATGAAAGTAGGTAGAACGACGATCCACATAGATCTGACGTGGTCTGAGAGCGACTCTGGGTGTGGTGAAGTACATAGCGTCGACTCCCTGTGCTCCAAAGCGTGGAATCCCAGTGTAACCAGCACCGAGGTTAAGTAGTGGACCTCTGATCGGCTCGTAACCTCCAGCATCTGGCAGACGACGTCCAACTGGCTGATCGAAACGTGCAAAGCGCTCGTCTCCAACAAAGTCTGTGGTGTAAGTCGCCAGACGAGTCCTGAGATAGTGTGCTGGCAACTGCGTCAATATGCCTCACAAACTGAGCGGTGGTGTGCAGCCTGGAGTTATCATGCTCATAAACATCCAAGTTGTCGTAGAGAGTGAAGTGAGCTCCCTCCGAAGTGATGTAACCACGGGGGATGTGGCGATAGATAGAATCGTCAAATCCCCAGTAGTCAGCACGAAGGACGGTGAGACTCACATAAGCTGCCTGCTGCACAGCCATATCCACTGTGGAACCTACTGCCTCGTAGCGGTGGACTACGCTCATGCCATCATCTGACAGAATGTAGACGATAGCATGGTAGTAGGTCTGGTCAAACTCTCGCTGCTGCTCGTAGACCTGGTACTCTGGTGCCCAACGGAACCCCAGAAAAGTGACCATGTCTCTCAGCATCTCCGGATAACCGGCAGTGCTCTCGCAACGAGTCATACGAACCACCTGCGGGTAGAACCTGAGATCCATCTGCAGATGATCGGGGAAGTTTTGATCACACGCCGGTAGAAGCACTGAAGTGGCAAGCAACAACAAGGTTTCAACGGACGAAAAGGATGTTGAGAAGAACAGGATATCGAAGCAACATTGGGGAAACACGAGACCAAACACTCCTGGGGTACTACGGAAAACCCATCCGGGTTTCTAAAGGATAAATATCTACTGCTTAAGGAATAGAGGATCTGCTTCCGGGGCTTACACGCCTCCGTTCTCAATCGTGAGTAGGCAACATGATAAATCATGTCAAAACCACCTCCATTCCTATGGTCTAGTAGATATAACTATCCTAGAGAAACCAGGATACGAGAAACCCTAACTTGAAAGTTTAGACGAGAAGAGAAAACAACGTTGCACTTCCTTACCAGAAAAGGGAGGGTGGGTGGGGAAAGAAATAAAAGAACAGAATTCCTACTCTCATGTTTCATTTTTCCTATATAGCTACAAAAATAGTTTTGTCGCACCCGGACTTCTAGGGGATACTCACAGTCCGTTAAACAGTAGATAAATGGCTTACGGGGCATACCGGCACCCGCATCTCAATCTGAGCAGGCCAACACGTAAACGTGTGACAACCATTCTCTTACTATTCATCGTCTGCGCAAACCATCCCGTAGAAATCCAGATACTTCCGTTGATGTATTTCAACACATACACACATGGTACGTCAACGACATTGGAACGATTGATATCACAACAGATCTCTAAGACACAAAAGATTGAAATAAGTTGCAAATAGCTCTCATTAGAGCAGAGATAGCAAATACAATCATCCAGAGGACACATGTCCCAACATAACATCATTACATCACAGCGGAAGCATTCAACATGTCTGGGTACAGACAAGATCCAAATAGGCCTAAGAGGCCGGAAACGAAAAGACGGAGCCCATCCACGAAGTCTCGGATCCTGCCCGGGTCCGCTATCTACTCGTCAGCAGTCTCGTCAAACTCCACGTAGTAGCCACTATGTAGATCCTCGGAAACGTAGTCTGCGGAAACCACAGCCCCAAAGGGGTCAGTACATAAACGTACTGGCAAGCAAGACTCACAGTTCACCAAAATGTAACTCGTCAACACCAAGCAGAGATGCCTTGGGTTCAACGGAAGAAAAAGGGGATATAAAGATGCTGCAACTGGCTGCTCTAACCAACTACAGAGTTACTACCACTTCCGGCTAACAGAAAGAAGATAAGATCGCGTATCGTAACCAACTATAGCTAACCACCAAACAAACCCATCCTGGACCTCGCCCCTTATCCAAAGAAGCAATCCGAGGATAACTCTCACAGTTGAAATAATGATAGTTCAGATTATTGTGTCAATAAGCCTATTACTAGTCAAGTTGTTAATCATTGGGTGTAAGGTTGTTAATCATTAGGTTTAAGTTGTCCTGAGTACTTGTTAGCCAGTACTTTCACCAAGTAGTCCATAACCGCGGAAAACACGGCTTCTCGAGAAGATTTATCCCTGCAGGGGTGCACCAATTTGGCCGTACACGTAAGAATATCCCGCCAGACGGGAATCAAACCCACCAAGCGAGGTACTCAACACAACTCAACTCTTCTTCGCATCAAGCCCAAAGCACCTTGGGCGCACGGCTAATCGAGCCCCGAAGAAAGGGGACCCTCATAGCACTCTAAGAACGTGTCCCCCTATATGCCGACTACAAAAGTTCCACCCTGGCCTGGGCTCGCAAAAACATGCATGCGGCAAATGGAAAACACGAACTAAATGAGGCGATTTGGACGAGATGCGAATCGAATCAAATTGAGGGGGGCGCCCATACTCGCTTCCCACATGCTGGGTAGTGCGCTCATCATGGATCAGTAGACAAGACCCTTTTCCTAATTAGGGTCGACACTAGCAGGCCTCAAAACCACACAGGGCCTCCTGCCGGTGCCTTATCATCAAATTATTATTAATAATAACATTAGCATGATTCATTGTTTAACATCGAGCCCCCAGAACATAATGAAATAGTAACAGAAAGTAACGGGTAACAGACTCGAGCAAAACAACCCTAAGCATGCGAGTAAGACACGGGCAACAAGAAAAAGGTTATAGGTATGGAGGTGAGGCAATATCAGGGTTAAAGGATACATGTGATAGGTTCGTAACAGAAACAACTATTCATAGGGCTAGCAGAATAGACAACGGAAAGTATCGGTAACCAAGGTTGAAAGGAACACAGTGGTTCATGTGAGTGAATACTTGCCTGCAAACCCAGTAGCCTGGTACTGAGCTAACTCCTTAGAAGGGGTGTCGTAAGTATCGTCGGTCTCAACGTCGTCGTTTATCCGAGAAGAAGCAAACAAACAACGCAGAGAACAAACAATCAATAACATGGCATAGTGCCCAAACATGGGATGATGCATGACCATTTAATTGATGCAACAAAATAAACTAGTTGACATGGTAACAACATGATTAAATGGACGCTCATGCAATTTGGATTGCATATGAAAAGCCCATGAATTATGGTTGAATTAATTGTTTTACAACTAATCATCATATGAAAGTGGATTAGCATGATGCATGGATGAGGAAAACAGCAAAATAACAACAATAGAAGCAATTGGAAATAAGGTTTACCAAGTTTAGAAATTCATTTATTAAGTTTGGAATTTTGGTTTCTTAAAGGTGCCACACAAGCATTTGTTGTTTTCACCAATTTTAATTGTTCAAAATAGATAATAAAGTTTATATTTGAAAAGAGCACAAAATTTTAGGTGGATTTCATGTTTCAATTATTAGAAAAGGAATTACAATGAATTAATTATGAATTAAACAATTTAAACAGGATTTAAATTGGAATTAATTCAAATAGGAATATTAATTGAATTTTAATTGCTCAAAACATTAATTAAAATTCATATTTGAAAAGATTATGTTTTTCTGGTTGAAAACATATTTTACATGTTCAAGAATAAATTAAATTGAGCAAGTTATGATTTTAACAAATTTAAATGATTTAAACAAGGTTTAAATTATTTAGGCAATTTAAATTATTCAAAACATGAAACAAAATTTATATTTGAAAAGGTTATTTGAAATAGCATGGAAAACATATTTTATTTGCATTAATTGGATTAAGTATGAATTAGTTATGGATTTTAGCAATTTACAAATGAATTATTTGAATTCAAATTTGGAATGTATTTAAATTAGTCAAAACAGGGAACAATTGGTTTAGATAGATAGGTAATTTAATTTAGAGCAGTGCACATATTTTACTTTTATTATTTGAGTTTTTAAATTGAAAGTTATTTGCAATTTAGTTCCAGGGGCCAAACTGCAATTTAAAAGGACTTAAACAGAAAAAAGAAACTGGAAATGTTTCCACACCGCGCAGTGACCTAGCCAGGGTCACTGCCAGTGGGCCTCAGGGGGCCAACGTGGCCCGCGCGCTGGCGTGGCAACAGTGTGGCTGACAGGGGGGCCACCCTGTCAGCACTGCGCGGAAAAAAGATGGGGTTTTTCCCCGTGCGCGAGCCAGGACTCGAACCCGCGAGCGAGCGCGCGAGGGATGCAGTGCACAGCCACTGCGGTGGTGATTCGTTGCTTGTCAGTATACGCGTAGCTGACGGGTTAAGGTTCAAAATCGTTGTCTGAATTTTTAACTGACTACCAAACGCTTCTGAAACTTGGACAGGAACGCGTCGCCGGCGGCGAGCTCTGCAGCCGTGCTGCTCGCGCGTGATGGTGTGTGCGTGTGCTTGCTGGGATACGGTGAGTGCGTGTGCGTGCTCGAGGGCAGAGAGGAGGAAGAAGCACGGATGCTCACCGCGGCTGAAGGTGAAGCAGGGGGGCGGTGCAGACGGTGGTCGGAGAGGTTCACGACGGCGGCGGCGATCCAGACGGCGTCGAGCTCAACGGAGGTGTCCACCAGCTCGAGGAGGAAGCGGCGATCCCGTTCCCGTAGCTAGCTAGGGTGGAGGAGGACGGCAGCGACGGTGGACTGCAGGGGTTCAGGCACGGCGGCGTTCGGTTGCAGAACGTCGACGGAGACGTGGAAGATGGCGTCGCCGGTGTGGACTCCCTGGTGCTCAACGGAGATGTCGACGATGACGAGGAAGGTGAGGTGGACGGATTCCAGTAGCTAGGAGGGGTGGTGGCGCAGAGAGGTGGAGGTGATCATGGCGGATTCAGACGGTGGCGATTCCGGTGAGATGCAGAGAGGGGATCGGCAGCGAGGGAGAGGAATGGGCGGCGGCGCGAGGTAGGTAGGGGGTAGGGGGTAGCTAGGGCAGGCCAGGGGGTCTAGGGTTCCTTTTATAGGGCGCAGGGAGCGAGGACGGCCGTCGGCGTGCGACAGTGCCACCGTGGCACCGCTCGATCGGCTACCGTACAGCTGAAGAAGAAAGAGAGGGGGTGAAGGGGTACGCGGGCCAGCGGGGAAGGTAAGTGGGCTGGGCTGCGTAGGTTAGCTGCCGCGTGCGCGTCAGTTTTTTCCTTTTTTCTATTTTTGTTCTTCTGTTTTTTTTTGCAGCAAATAGAATACTCCCTCCGATCCATATTAATAGGCGCTGAAGTGGATGTATCTAGCAATAAAACATGTCTAAATACATCCACTTCAGCACCTATTAATATGGATCGGAGGGAGTAGGAAGAAAAATGGGATTTTGAAGTTAGTAAAATTCTTAGAAAAATTAGGGTGAGTTTGTTAGGTCAAAAGCAACCAATTTCCAAGTGTGGTTTTTCAAAAGTTCAATTTGAAATTACTGTTTTGTAATTTAATTCAATATTTGAAAGAATTGCTTATTAATTGATTTTTATTAAAAGCAACATGTTTAATAGGGTGAACCCTATTGGTTAAATAGAACAAATGATTAGGGTTATTTTGCTGATTTTCATAAGTTGAAATTGGGTACTGTTTGAATGTTTTTGATTTGAATTTGAATTACCATTTGGATTAATTGAATTATAAAAATCCATAATTTTAATGGTTTGAACCTTATGGTTTGATGGAAACAATTGATTGATTTGTTTTGCAATTTTCATAATTTTCAACAGAGTTGCTGTTTTGGAAAGTAATTGAATTTGAAAAGGGTTTTCGTTATTGGATGCATTTTTATAGAAACAAAACAACAGTTTTGAAATCACACTTTAATGGAAACAATTGGTTGTTTTTATTTGAAATATGATTTTGGAAATTGTAACATCACAAGGATGAAACAAAAGGTTTGAATTTTGGTTTGAAATTCAAATAGAAAACAAAGGAAAACAAGTGAAAACAAATGAAAACAGAGGAAAACAAAAGGGAAACAAGCAAAACAATTGCAATGAACATGATGCCATGATGCAAAACATAAAATAACAGAGAGCAAACATTCTAATGGCTATTTTTCATACTTGGGATGTTACAAAACGCCCCCCCCTTGAAGGAATCGCGCCCCAAGATTCCTACTGAGAAAAGAAAAGGTCCGGATACTTCTTACGAAGATCCCCTTGAGCTGTGACACGTGAAACACATCGTGCACCTTGGATAGCTTTTCTGGAAGTTCAAAATGATAGGCATTCCTGGCAACTCTTCTGGAAAGATGTCAGGGAATTTGGAAACCACCGAAACATTTTTGAGTAGAGGTAGAGGTTTTGTATTGAGGGTGTATAGCTGGATAGAACTTGATTCATTTGGTTTATAGACTATTTGGAATGTGGTGCTTCAATAAGTGGGAGGCATACTAAAATCAACAACAACAACAACAACAACAACAACCTTTCTGGCCAGATAGACTTGTTATTTGGGAAGTTTTGATTAGACGCCGGTAGAAGAACTGAACTGGAAAACAACAACAAGGTTTCAACGGACGAAAAGGATGTTGAGAAGAACAGGATATCAACATCGGGAAAACACGAGATCAAAACACTCCTGAGGTACTACGGAAAAACCCATCCAGGCTTCTAAAGGATCAATATCTACTGCTTAAGGAATAGAGGATCTGCTTCCGGGGCTTACACGCCTCCGTTCTCAATCGTGAGTAGGCAACATGATAAATCATGTCACAACCACCTCCATTCCTATGGTCTAGTAGATATAACCATCCTAGAGAAACCAGGATTCGTGAAATCCTAACTTGAAAGTTTAGATGAGAAGGGAAAACAACGTTGCACTTCCTTACCAGAAAAAGGGAGGGTGGGTGGGGAAAGAAGAAAAAGAACAGAATTCCTACTCTCGCGTTTCATTTTTCCTATATAGCTACAAAATAGTTTCTAGACTCAACTGCGACCAGTAAAAAGGGATCCAACAGGCAGACAGGCTCTGATACCATTTGTCGCACCCGGACTTCTAGGGGATACTCACAGTCCGTTAAACAGTAGATAAATGGCTTACGGGGCATACCGGCACCCGCATCTCAATCTGAGCAGGCCAACATGTAAACGTGTGACAACCATTCTCTTACTATTCATCGTCTGCGCAAACCATCCCATAGAAATCCAGATACTTCCGTTGACGTACTTCAACACATACACACATGATACGTCAACGGCATTGGAACGATTGATATCACAACAGATCTCTAAGACACAAAAGATTGAAATAAGTTGCAAATAGCTCTCATTAGAGCAGAGATAGCAAATACAATCATCCAGAGGACACATGTCCCAACATAACATCATTACATCACAGCGGAAGCATTCAACATGTCTGGGTACAGACAAGATCCAAATAGGCCTAAGAGGCCGGAAACGAAAAGACGGAGCCCATCCACGAAGTCTCGGATCCTGCCCGGGTCCGCTATCTACTCGTCAGCAGTCTCGTCAAACTCCACGTAGTAGCCACCATGTAGATCCTCGGAAACGTAGTCTGCGGAAACCACAGCCCCAAAGGGGTCAGTACATATACGTACTGGCAAGCAAGACTCACAGTTCACCAAAATGTAACCCGTCAACACCAAGCACAGATTCCTTGGGTTCAACGGAAGATAAAGGGGATATAAAGATGCTGCAACTGGCTGCTCTAACCAACTACAGAGTTACTACCACTTCCGGCTAACAGAAAGGAGATAAGATCGCGTATCGTAACCAACTATAGCTAACCACCAAACAAACCCATCCTAGACCTCGCCCCTTATCCAAAGAAGCAATCCGAGGATAACTCTCACAGTTGAAATAATGATGGTTCAGATTATTGTCGTGGGATAATCACGGCAGATGTTACCGGGGGTAACTGATCTTGGGGCAAGACGACACAGGTATTTGGGAGAGGGTTTAGCTCAGAGGAAAACATGGTGCAATTCGATCTGGTAGCCGGCAATCAAAGTCGCCGAGTCTCCGACCTTGATATAATAACTCAACTCTGGGATTACACTTGATGCTCGATATCACACAATGTTGCTAGGGTTCTTAGATCTCTCCAAACTAGACGTAGGGGTCGGTTTATAAAGCACCGTACCCTCCTGACTTGCCCTCCAAGGCGCACCCGGAATCCTACCCGGACACTGCTTACAAACCCTAGCTTTCCTTACCGCAACCCACAATCCGGGTTACGAGGCCTACAAACTTTGGGCCTTCCAGAAGTTTCATTATCCTTAGCCGGATCCTGCGCCGTGTCCCTTGGGCCGGGTTACACCTTGGAGTTGGCCTACCGGGTTATTATCCCTCCATCAGTAGTCCCCAGAATAGCTTGGGCTTCATGGATCCTACTTGAAGCGCTTGCTATTCCCTGCAAAGATATCAAACATACGGGCATATAGAGGCCGGGTTAAGATGTTTTGATGTTCAGCCAGGCCTCACTCCACGGTAGCCATACAATAACCCGGGCTTTTCCTCCGAACACTTTGACTCAAATTTCCAGGTCCAAATCATAATAAAAATCCCAGGATCCCATGCTCGATAATCAATCCTGATATCCCGGAGTTAACCTCCTTCTTTCTTTTATCCAGATGCCCTGCTCAATATTTGGCGCATATTTCGCAAAATCCACGTGAACAACCGTCACCCCATGATTTCCGGTCTACTGGCCATCGCGATAAGCTCACCCTTACTCTATAAATAACACCCAGAGGATAACCCTAAATTCGTCACCACGCCTCAACTTCCCCTTTCTCTCCTTGCTCCTTGCTTCCTCGCAGCTCCGCCGCCAGAGGCTCGCGCACATCATCAAAGCGAACTTGCCCCCAGCCTTACTCGCCCTCGAGCCGTCCCGTGCCGCCGCCAAGCTCCGCCATCGCACCTTTATTCCTCTCGCCAAGAATCGTGAAGGGGCACTCGAGCCACGCCGCCCAACACCGTCGCTTCCAAACCTCAATCTCTTCAGTAAGCCTCTTATATCTGCCTAATTTACCCTTGCAATTTTTCCAATTTCAACCAGGATCGGATCTAGGTCAACTCGTGAACCACTCTTCTAATTACATCAAATTAGATCGATTCGACATCCACCAACTCTTTTAACCACCTGCTATATAGTCGCAACTCATCCCCTATCAATATTAGCCATCAAAACTCCTGTAGGATCGCTCGCAAACTTTCCCATCTAGATCCGTTCCTCCTCGATTTTCCGCTCTCTGCATTAACACCCGGAAAATCCTCTTTTTCCAGCTACTTTACTTGCAATAGATACATGGGCAACCACCCATCGACCCCAAATGCCTTTCCATACGTAAGTGATCTATAATCTCCACAGTTGCATTCAACACCCGGATACTTTATAATTTCTGCTCCATAGCATGTTACCCGGATAATTCTCAGCTTCATGCTTTCTTGACGCCTCACACTCGGATACTTCAACACTCCCGGGTCTTATCTCATACGCCTATTTTCTTTTGCTTTGCAGGTTGATCCCATGGCTCCCAAACGACAAGGAAAACAGCCGACTCAGGCGAGAAATACCCAAACCATATCCGCCAACTGGGGACGTCCCACAACTACGAAGGCCAAGTTGGAGGAGCTAGCCGAATTAGGAACTCTCCCTTCTCAGAAGGACATTCATTGGAGGGCGCCGGGCAGTGAGACCCGGCCCACACCCACAGAAAACGAGGTAATCTGCTTCGTAGAGCACGTGACCCGGGGATTCCGTCCTCCGGGTCACCCTTTCTTTAGGGAGGTCTTAGATCACTATGGACTCCGAATGTTCGACATAGGGCCTAACTCTATGTTGAACATCACCCACTTCATTGTTCTCTCCGAATCGTACTTGTGCATGCCACCGAGTTTAACTCTCTTCATTGAGTTATTCCAATGCAAGCCGTGCCACGAAAGCGGCGACGGAGCGCTCCTAACCTGTGGCGGGGTATCCATCCAGCGCCGCAGGAATTCTCTGATGCCAACCCTCAACCTACACTCCCACGTCAAACACTGGCAACTGTCCTTCTTTTATTGCCGCGATACCTCCCCTGACAGTGAAAAGAAGCTGTCGGGTTACTCAGAGACCCCCCTCGAGCCCTCCGAGTCTTTCAGTGCCTTTGCATCAGATTCGGACAGGGAGACAATCCTTCCCTTGCTAACCAAGATAGCCATTCTCTCAGCCCAAGGCCTCCTCGGGCTCAATTTAATAAAAACATGGGTCGACTTCCGGATCCAACCCAACTCCGTTCGCACCAAACTGATGTGCGAGTACTCGGGGCACACCACAGATACGCTCCGATACTCCACCAAAAGCTTTGCAACCGGTGATACTAACAAGACCATCAAGGGCTTCTTAACGGAGAAGCTGGAGGTGATAAAGGGCATCACCGGGTTACCCCCGTTTACTCGGGACAACCCGGCTCCAGCGGTAATACCTGATATCCATAACTTACTTCCGTACCTTGACTCGATACAGCTTCTAACCCTTAGTCTCATTCCTTTGTCTTAGGCTGATGACCCTTTCTGGAGAATTGAACCCTTCCCCTCTTCCAGAGACCCGGAAGACGAGGACGAGCCGGCTGATGGTAGTGAAGGTATTTGCACAGGATCTGCATATTTTTACTTGTATTACTTCCCTTTCGTTTATCTTTTCTCCAACTAACACACACCCGATTCGCAGGACTGGAGGACGAAGGTGAGGCTAACGAGGATGACCCGGAAGCAACTGAATCAGACCAAGAAACAACAGTCGGAGCCAAAAGGAAAACCAGAGGAGCCGTGTCCAAGGTTCCTTTTTCCTCGTTATCTTCTGAACCTTATTCCTTTGACGCCATGCGACGACTTAACCATCAATTATCAAATTCGTCGTGCTTGAAGGACTCCTCCCCAGCCAAACGCAGAGTAACTCGGAGCTCCCCGGGTGAAGATCCCCTTAACCCGGGCATCTCTATTTCCTCGGTTCCTCGTGGCGGCGCTCCTCCGCCTCGTCCTTCCGAATCTCCTCAACGCCACCCTTCTCCTAACCATCCACGCGCCGGGCAATTCCGGGTCCCGTTGGTAGTTCCCGTGGCAACCTCATCTGCTTCCAGCGGCGAGCTCCCGCCTGATTATACCGTGAACGCCGGGTAAGTTTACGCTACATGATTTCCTTTTATGCTTAACAAGTTTCCACTCAAGCCACCATCATCACCAATAGCCGCTTTTTCTCATCTTTCTTCTAGCGCTCAAGCCGTCGTCAGCGACCCGGAAAATATAGAAGCAGATAACCATCGGGCGGAGAAACCGACTGACCATGCGGACGCCGCGACTGGCGATGATACAGTGAATAACCAGGAACAAGGCCCTCTAAACAACCCAATTCCCCGAGCTGCCGGATCTCCTTCCTCATCGGAACCAGTAGACGAGGAGATCGAAGTTCTAGATACAAGGATGAGTTCTCCCAACCCGGCCACCCAAACTGTCCGGGTCTCAACTCCAAGGGCGGGGAGAGGCCCCCCACCAAACGACCAAGCTGCCGGCTCTTCCGGTGCTCGATCCGAGGAACTGACCTTTACCCAGATGCTAGAAACCCTTCGCACTTTAAGGTCTAATGAAGAGAACATCTTGGGAGCTTTGATAGCCAAACACGAGGTAAATCCGACTAATATTGCTTATGCCTTTATCCAGTCCCCAAGTTCCGAGTGAATTGATTCATAATTTACTTGGGACTTTTGTTATACAAGCGACTGATAACTTATTCCTCTACCCAACTGATCCTTTGTTTGTATGCATGCAGGCTTTCGTAACTCAATCCGAGGAAAAACTGGCGGGCGCCACCAAGCTCATCGAAAAGGAGGTAGCTTTACGTGAGGCAGCCGAGGCCGAGTCTAGGAGGAATAAGTTGATAATGAGAAAATATAGGAAAAGGGCTCACCGGGCAGAAGATGACCTAACAAGCCTTTCCGTCCAAATATCAGACACATATCGTGCTTTACTTGGTACGTTTCCTCCTCCGGTTTATCTTTTTGATAGATAGCAACAGTTTCCCGACTTATGTCTCCATTTCCTCAGGCCCGGACGAAACCATGCCGGAAGAAGATGACATGGCCAAGCTGAAAACCATGAGTAGCGCTATCCGGCAATTATGTGCCGGAACCAGATGGATCCTTGATGAGTTGCGGTGGCCGGGCAGAGGACATGTTGATCTGAAAAGGCTGTTGGACGCCTTATCCACTGCTCCCGAGTGGATTCGTCACTGGAAGCGCTCATCTTGCCGGGTTGGAGTGACCCGGGGGCTTGCACTTGCCAAAGCTTATCTCCCCAAGGTCGAGCTAGCGAGGCTTATGGGCGGCTTCCCAGAGTTCAAGCTTGACGGATCCAAGTTTTCAGTAAAGGATTTTCAGGCCGTCCAGAAGGAGGTCCGTTACCCGGCCAGCGTAATTGCTGATGAACTGGACGTTAATATACTTGTTCCAGCATATGATTCTGCCGATAAAGTGATTAAGTCGGATCTTCCTGAGCCGTATGACATGCTGGCTCGGTGGAAGGAGGAAGCTGCTGCGATAAGGGCGGAGGCTGCCAAGAAGCAAGCTGAGGCCGACTCTGCTCCTGCTACCTCAACACCAGTCGTTCCGCCCCCTGCAGGGGCTGGTACCGCTGATCCGGGTGCTGCTGCTACCACCAATGATGGCAAGGGGAAGGCCAAGATGAACGCCGAGTGATATGTGGTTTGTAATGCCTCTTCTTAAGCGCCAGTCGGTCAACACACTTTTTGAAACAGTTATATTTTGGGTGGTGCACCTGTGGACCTATGATATTTTTCCATCAGGATTTTGTAATGCACGCTAAGGCCTTGATATACTCGATGCCTGTTCCGGCCTTTTTAAGTTTAAGCTCATCTGTTCTCGATATCTGGTTCCTTTTGTGAAAACTCAATTTCCGGGTCTCATGGGTATTGACAAGCGGATTTTGCTTCGAAGTCCCCAAGTCCCCAAGACTCGGATATTTGGGTTTTTGCAATTATACATGTAAGCCACTTTTTCTCTTTTCAAGATTTCAAGCCACCGAGCCCGGATCGCCGAGTCTAGGACACTTGATCTTGAAAAGGTAAAAAACTGCCTACTGCTAATTTCACAAAGATCCCTGAGTTGTTTCACATAGGTTTTGAAGTTATGCTTAATAGTCGTTGAGTTTCCAGCTATTCAGCCTTGTACTCTGCATAACTTGTGGTTTAGATGACCCTTTTGACTATCTTGTACTGTAAGCCGGCTTTCGCGTGGATACCATGTTGTTACATCCATACGAAGACGTAGCCAGCCAATCCCCGTCGGGTTTCATGACTAACTGCCATCGTAAGCGAACAAATCATGCCACTTTAATGCGAGTCACATCGAGCTTAAGTAAGAATAGCCAAGAAATTTGGACTTCTTTGTCCGGTTATAAGATTGTAGCCGTACTCGTTTGCAAGTAATCGGCCCTTATAACTCATAGGCATCATGGCCGGGTCTTTGAGTTTGTAACTGTGCTATTCAAGCGACCAGCCCCCAAGACCTAGATATACGCGTCGTACTGAGAGTACATAACCTGATAACAACCATCTCTTTTCTTGATAACCATCTCTTTACTTGATATGAAAAATCTAGGTCAGCAAGCCGCCTCATTAAAAACCCGTCCAGTCCCCAAAGGTACCCTGGATAGGAAAAGAGTACGTCTGAAAACCTGCTGCCTATTACATCGTGCAATTCCACTTGCCAATATAGTCTTTACTAAGTATAATACGGACGTAGCTGAGCCACGTTCCATGGTCTATCTCTTTCTTGCATAGATGAAGTGGTGTGTGCGGTGTCGTTGACTGTAGCCGACTCTTCCCTTGCATCTATCAAATAATACGATCCGTTATGCAGATTCCGGCTTATGATAAATGGTCCTTCCCATGGTGGTGATAATTTGTGTTTTCCTTCGTTTGACTGTACCAGGCGCAGAACCAAGTCTCCTTCCTGGAATACCCGGGTCTTCACACGCCGGCTATGATACCTCCGTAGATCTTGCTGATATATGGCTGATCTTTCCAGGGCTTGTTCTCTTTGCTCTTCTAACATATCTACGGCATCCTGCCGGGTTTTTTCGTTCTCTACTTCGACGTAAGCTGATACTCTAGGCGAATCGTGAATAATGTCACTCGGTAACACCGCTTCCGCACCATAGACCATGAAGAAGGGTGTCATCTGAGTGGATCTGTTAGGTGTAGTGTTGATACCCCAAACCACAGAAGGAAGTTCTTCGACCCATGCACCAGCAGCCCTGACACAGGGAACTCGCAATCGTGGTTTTAATCCGCGAAGCAATTTTTGGTTTGCCCTCTCCACTTGTCCATTGGCCTGCGGATGAGCCACCGATGCCACATCGAGCCGGATTCCATTGTTGCCACAGAACTTCTCCATCTCACCAAGGGACATGTTGGTTCCATTGTCGGTAATTATGCTGTGGGGATACCCGAACCGGTAGATAATCCTTTTCAGGAACTTGACTGCTGTAGCTGCTTCGCAATTAGTAACTGGCATAACCTCAACCCACTTGGTAAACTTATCAATAGCCACCAAAAGATGTGTCTTCTTGCATGGTGACATATGAAAGGGGCCAACCATATCCATACCCCAGACAGCAAACGGCCAAGTTAACGGGATAGTCCGCAACTCCATAGCCGGCACATGGGTTTGGCGAGCGTACCTTTGACATCCGTCACACCTTGCTACCAATCGTTCCGCATCCGCTAGGGCCGTGAGCCAGAAAAACCCGTGTCGATAAGCTTTAGCCACAAGAGACCTTGTGGACGCATGATGTCCGCAGTCGCCTTCATGGATTTCCTTGAGAATCTGTCTGCCTTCTTCCGGCGCTACGCAGCGCAAAAAGACTCCTGCTGCACTTCTCTTGTACAATTCCCCATTGATGATAGAATATCCCTTTGCTCGCCTCAAAATTTGCCTTGCCAATACCTCCTGTTGTGGTAACTCGCCTCGTGATAGGTAGGCCAAAAACGGTTCTGTCCACTCGGGAATAGTACGTACAGTGGCTACGAGTCCTGAATCCGGGTCTTGATTTGCCAATTCCTCCTCTGACTCGATTTTAACTGATGGCCGCCATAATTCGTCCAGGAAAACGTTAGGCGGAACCGGCTCCCTGCGCGAGCCGAGTCTGGCGAGGGCGTCGGCTGCCTCATTCTTTCTTCTGTCTATATGCTCCACCTCATACCCGGAAAAACATCCTGCAACCCTATCAACTTCCCTGCGGTATGCTGCCATAGTTGCGTCCTTTCTATCCCACGTTCCTGACACCTGTTGTACCACAAGGTCCGAATCTCCGAAGCATCGTATCCTCTTGATGTTCATCTCTTTGGCTACCTTTAAGCCATGCAATAGGGCCTCATACTCGGCCACGTTGTTGGAACAGTCGAAGTGAATTTGTAGTACGTAACTCAATTTGTCTCCTTTGGGTGATGTTAGCACCACCCCAGCTCCTGATCCCTCGTACTGCTTTGATCCATGGAAGTGCATGATCCATGACTCGGAATTTGGAACCGTTGCAGTCATGCCTGTATGTGTCCAGTCGTTAACGAAATCAATTAAAGCTTGAGATTTGATTGCTGGCCTGGGTTCGTAGTTGATATGATAATCCCCCATCTCTATCGCCCATTTGGCTATTCTTCCCGTCGCGTCCGAGTTTCTGATGATATCCGACATTCGTATTGAACTAACCACTGTTATGGGATGTTCTTGGAAATACGGCTTCAGCTTCCGGCTGGCCATAAAGACCCCGAACACCAACTTTTGCCAATGTGGATAGCGCTGCTTTGCTTCTGATAATACCTCGCTGACGTAATAAACCGGCCTCTGAACCGGGTATCCTTTCCCATCCTCTTGGCGTTCCACAACAACTACTGCACTGACGGCTCGGGGGCCAGCTGCCACATATAGTAACATAGGCTCTTTAGGACCCGGCGCCGCTAGTACTGGTGCTTCAGATAACTGCTTCTTTAGTGCCTCAAATGCCTCGTCCGCCTCTTGATCCCACACGAACTTATCTGATTTCCGCAAGAGCCGGTACAAGGGTATTGCTTTTTCTCCGAGTCTGGATATGAATCGGCTCAAGGCTGCTACGCAGCCCGTGAGCTTTTGAACATGCTTCAAATTTTCCGGTTTTTTCAGACTCTGGATGGCCTTGATTTTATCCGGGTTCGCCTCGATTCCTCTCTCGGAAACTATGAAGCCGAGTAATTTCCCAGCTGGGACTCCGAACACGCACTTTGTCGGGTTAAGCTTCATCTGGTACCTCCTCAAGTTTTTGAACGTCTCCTTTAGATCATCGATAAATGTCTCCGCCTTCCTGGTCTTGATGACCACATCATCCACATAGGCATGGACGTTGCGTCCGATTTGGTCCTCAAAGCACTTTTGAATACACCGTTGGTAAGTAGCGCCAGCGTTCTTCAACCCAAACGTCATAGTTTTATAACAAAAGGCCCCAAAAGGGGTTATGAATGATGTTTTCTCCCAATCCTCCCTTTTGAGCTTAATCTGATGATACCCGGAATATGCGTCCAGGAAGCATAACAGATCGCTTCCAGCTACTGCGTCTATAATCTGATCTATCCTTGGTAGCGCGAACGGATCCTTTGGGCAATGTTTATTGAGACTTGTAAAATCAATGCACATCCTCCACTCATTAGTCTTTTTCATCACTAGAACCGGGTTAGCCAACCAATCCGAGTGAAATACTTCCATGATAAAGCCGGCTGCCAATAGCCGAGCGATCTCTTCGCCTATAGCCTTCCTTCTTTCCTCATTCATTTTCCTCAAACCTTGCTTCACGGGCCTGGACTTGGGATCCACATGCAAACTGTGCTCAGCCAATTCTGTAGGGATACCCGGCATGTCGCTAGGTGTCCAGGCAAACACATCTGCATTCGAACGAATAAACTCCACGAGCGCTTCCTCCTGCTCTTTTCCCAAGTTAGACCCTATGGTAAACTGCTTAGTGGAATCCCCTTCGGCAAAATCTATCTTCTTGGTGTCTTGCGCTGCCTTGAATTTTGCTCTCTCATCCTCGGTATTCGGCTTTTTCAAGGCTGTTCTATCGTCCGGGTTTACTTGAGACCGGTAATATTCGAGTTCTTCCTTTCTGCATGCTTGCTCGGCCATAACCGAATCTCCTTCGTCGCACTCGGCCGCTATATCCCGGTTCCCATGTATAGTGATGGTCCGTTTAGGACCCGGGATTTTCAGCTGCAAATACACGTAGCACAGCCTAGCCATGAATTGGGCGTATGCCGGCCTCCCAAACAGCGCGTGGTAAGGACTGCGCAATTTGACCACCTCGAACGTGAGCCACTCAACTCGATAATTATCCGTCGATTCTCCAAAAGCAACTTCCAAGGTGATCCTTCCCTCGGGGCTCGCCGAGTGACCTGGCACGATCCCATGAAAGATTGTCGAACTTTTTTGTAACTGAGACTCCTTGAGACTCATCCGTAAGAAGGTTTCCCAATAAAGGATGTTGATGCTGCTTCCACCGTCCATCAGGACCCTCTTCAATTCGTAACCATTAACCTGTGGAGCAACCACCAATGCCAAGACTCCTGGACGCTCTACTTTCTCCGGATGGTCTTTTCTACTCCACGTTACCTCTTGTTCCGCCCATCTGAGATATCCCGGCGCGGCCAACGAAACCGAGTTTGCCGCTTGCTTTAATGTCTCCTTGTTCCTGCTAGAAGTTCCTGTAGTATGAACATGATATTGTCCTCTTAAATTAGTCGTTCGTACCGTGCCGATGAAGATGTTGATCCGGCCGATCGTTACGACGGATCCGGTTTCGAGGTGATCCGACTCCGGACCCCAGCCGGAATCGTCCACCATCTTTTCACCTTCGTGGTCGATGTAGATTTCGCCGATGACAAGATTCTCCATGCCCTTCCGAGCTTCTCCCGTGATGTAAACACCTTTGGACGCAGGCCCCACGGTGGGCGCCAACTGTCGTGGGATAATCACGGCAGATGTTACCGGGGGTAACTGATCTTGGGGCAAGACGACACAGGTATTTGGGAGAGGGTTTAGCTCAGAGGAAAACATGGTGCAATTCGATCTGGTAGCCGGCAATCAAAGTCGCCGAGTCTCCGACCTTGATATAATAACTCAACTCTGGGATTACACTTGATGCTCGATATCACACAATGTTGCTAGGGTTCTTAGATCTCTCCAAACTAGACGTAGGGGTCGGTTTATAAAGCACCGTACCCTCCTGACTTGCCCTCCAAGGCGCACCCGGAATCCTACCCGGACACTGCTTACAAACCCTAGCTTTCCTTACCGCAACCCACAATCCGGGTTACGAGGCCTACAAACTTTGGGCCTTCCTGAAGTTTCATTATCCTTAGCCGGATCCTGCGCCGTGTCCCTTGGGCCGGGTTACACCTTGGAGTTGGCCTACCGGGTTATTATCCCTCCATCAATTATTGTGTCAATAAGCCTATTTAATTTAGAGCTCTGCAGCCGTGCTGCTCGCGCGTGATGGTGTGTGCGTGTGCTTGCTGGGATACGGTGAGTGCGTGTGCGTGCTCGAGGGCAGAGAGGAGGAAGAAGCACGGATGCTCACCGCGGCTGAAGGTGAAGCAGGGGGGCGGTGCAGACGGTGGTCGGAGAGGTTCACGACGGCGGCGGCGATCCAGACGGCGTCGAGCTCAACGGAGGTGTCCACCAGCTCGAGGAGGAAGCGGCGATCCCGTTCCCGTAGCTAGCTAGGGTGGAGGAGGACGGCAGCGACGGTGGACTGCAGGGGTTCAGGCACGGCGGCGTTCGGTTGCAGAACGTCGACGGAGACGTGGAAGATGGCGTCGCCGGTGTGGACTCCCTGGTGCTCAACGGAGATGTCGACGATGACGAGGAAGGTGAGGTGGACGGATTCCAGTAGCTAGGAGGGGTGGTGGCGCAGAGAGGTGGAGGTGATCATGGCGGATTCAGACGGTGGCGATTCCGGTGAGATGCAGAGAGGGGATCGGCAGCGAGGGAGAGGAATGGGCGGCGGCGCGAGGTAGGTAGGGGGTAGGGGTAGCTAGGGCAGGCCAGGGGGGTCTAGGGTTCCTTTTATAGGGCGCAGGGAGCGAGGACGGCCGTCGGCGTGCGACAGTGCCGCCGTGGCACCGCTCGATCGGCTGCCGTACAGCTGAAGAAGAAAGAGAGGGGGGTGAAGGGGTACGCGGGCCAGCGGGGAAGGTAAGTGGGCTGGGCTGTGTAGGTTAGCTGCCGCGCGCGCGTCTGTTTTTTCCTTTTTCTATTTTTGTTCTTCTGTTTTTTTTTGCAGCAAATAGAATAGGAAGAAAAATGGGATTTTTAAGTTAGTACAATTCTTAGAAAAATTAGGGTGAGTTTGTTAGGTCAAAAGCAACCAATTTCCAAGTGTGGTTTTTCAAAAGTTCAATTTGAAATTACTGTTTTGTAATTTAATTCAATATTTGAAAGAATTTCTTATTAATTGATTTTTATTAAAAGCAACATGTTTAATAGGGTGAACCCTATTGGTTAAATAGAACAAATGATTAGGGTTATTTTGCTGATTTTCATAAGTTGAAATTGGGTACTGTTTGAATGTTTTTGATTTGAATTTGAATTACCATTTGGATTAATTGAATTATAAAAAGCCATAATTTTAATGGTTTGAACCTTATGGTTTGATGGAAACAATTGATTGATTTGTTTTGCAATTTTCATAATTTTCAACAGAGTTGCTGTTTTGGAAAGTAATTGAATTTGAAAAGGGTTTTCGTTATTGGATGCATTTTTATAAAAACAAAACAACAGTTTTGAAATCACACTTTAATGGAAACAATTGTTTGTTTTTATTTGAAATATGATTTTGGAAATTGTAACATCACAAGGATGAAACAAAAGGTTTGAATTTTGGTTTGAAATTCAAATAGAAAACAAAGGAAAACAAGTGAAAACAGTTGGAAAACAAATGAAAACGGAGGAAAACAAAAGGGAAACAAGCAAAACAATTGCAATGAACATGATGCCATGATGCAAAACATAAAATAACAGAGAGCAAACATTCTAATGGCTATTTTTCATACTTGGGATGTTACAAGTTTCTAGACTCAACTGCGACCAGTAAAAGGGATCCTACAGGCAGACAGGCTCTGATACCATTTGTCGCACCCGGACTTCTAGAGGATACTCACAGTCCGCTAAACAGTAGAACAAATGGCTTACGGGGCATACGGGCACCCGCATCTCAATATGAGCAGGCCAACACGTAAACGTGTGACAACCATTCTCTACTATCCATCGTCTGCGTAAACCATCCCATAGAAATCCGACTACTTCCGTTGACGTACTTCATAACATACACACATGGTACGTCAACGACATTTGAACAAGTGACATCACAACATATCTCTAAGACACAAAAGATTGAAATAAGTTGCAAATAGCTCTCACTAGAGCAGAGATAGCAAATACAATCATCCAGAGGACACATGTCCCAACAATTCATCATTACATCACAGCGGAAGCATCCAAAGTGTCTGAGTACAGACAAGATCCAAATAGGCCTAAGAGGCCGGAAACGAAAAGACGGAGCCCATCCACGATGTCTCGGATCCTTCCCGGGTCCGCTATCTACTCGTCAGCAGCCTCGTCATACTCCACGTAGTAGCCACCATGGGGATCCTCGGAAACGTAGTCTGCGGAAACCACAGCCCCAAAGGGGTCAGTACATAAACGTACTGGCAAGCAAGACTCACAAGATACCATAATGTACCCGGCAACACCAAGTACAGATGCTTTGGGTTCAACAGAAGAATAGGTGATACAAAAGTGCGGCAGCAGGCTGCTCTAACCAACTACAGAAATACGCTACAATTTCCGGCTAAAAGAAAGGGATAAGATAGCGTATCGTAACCAACTACTACTAACTCCAAACAAACCCATCCTGGATCTCGCCCCTTATCCAAAGAAGCAATCCGAGGATAACTCACACAGTTGGATTAATGATGGTTCAAGTTATTGTGTCAATAAGCCTATTACTAGTCAAGTTATCATTAGTTAGGTGTAAGTTGTTCTGAGTACTTGTTAGCCAGTACTTTCACCAAGTCATCCGTAACCGCGGACAACACGGCTTCTCGAGAAGATTTTACCCTGCAGGGATGCACCAATTTAGTCGTACACGTAAGAATAACCCGCCAGATGGAATGCCTTCCACCAAGCGGGGCACTCAACACAACCCAACTCTTCTTCGCATCAAGCCCAAAGAACCACGGGCTGTGCGTGCGCGACTAATCGAGCCCCCACGAAGAAAAGGGGGACCCTCATAGCACTGGAAGACCACGCCGCCCTAAATGCCGACTACAAAAGTTCCACCCTGGCCTCGGGTTCGTACCTGCATATGCGTGCATCAAATGGAAAGCTCGAACTAAGTGTGGCGATTTGGACGAGATGCGAATCGAATCAGAGTTGCGGGGGGCGCCCATACACGCTTCCCACATGCGGTTAGTGCGCTCATCATGGATCAGTAGACAAGGCCCTTTTCCTAATTAGGGTCGACACTAGCAGGCCTCAAAACCATACCCAGCCTCCTGCCGGTGCCTTATCATCAAATTAGCATTACCTCAAACATTAACAGGTTGATTGTTTAAACATCGAGCCCCAGAACATAAAAAAATATGGTAACAGAAATAACGGATAGCAGACTCGAGCATAAACAACCCTAAGCATGCTAGTAAGACACAGGCAACAAGCAATGGGGTTATAGGTATGGAGGTGAGGCTATATCAGGGTTACAGGATAACATGTGATAGGAACAAACACAAGCAACGAATCTTAAGGCTAGCAGAATAGACAACGGAAAGTATCGGTATCCAATGTGGAAAGGAACACAATGGTTCATGTGAGTGAATACTTGCCTGCAAACTCAGCAGCCTGGTACTGAGCTAACTCCTCAGAAGTAGTGTCGTAAACCTCGTCTGTCTCAGCGTCGTCGTCTATTCGAGAAGAAGTAAACAAACAACGCAAAGAGAAAAACAATCAATAACATGGCATAATGCACAATCATGGGATGATGCATGAAAATTTAATTGATGCATCACATGGTAACAATATTAAATGGACCCATATGCAATTTGGATTGCATATGGAAAGCCCATGAATTAAGGTTGGTTTAGATGATCTACAACTAAACAACATGTGAAAGTGGATTAGCATGATGCATGGATGAGGAAAACAGAAAGAAAACAACAATAGCATCAATTTGAAATGAAGTTTACCAAGTTTGGAATTTTATTTATTAAGTTATGAAAATTTGCTTCTTAAAGGAGTTACACAAGCATTTGTTGTTTTCACCAATTTTAATTGTTCAAAATAGATAACAAAATTCATATTTGGGAACAACACAAAATTTTAGGTGGAATACATGTTTCATTTGTTGAAAAAGGAATTAGAATTAATTAATTATGAATTAAACAAGTTTAAACAAGATTTAAATGAATTTAATTCAAGTATGAATTTGTTTGAATTTTTATTTGTTCAAAACATTAAATAAAATTCATATTTGAAAATATTATAATTTTCTGTTTTGAAAACATATTTTATATGTTCAAAAAGAATTTAATTTGACCAAGTTATGAATTTAGCAATTTTTTAAATGATTTAAACAAGGTTTAAATTATTTAACCAATTTTAATTATTCAAAACATGAAACAAAGGTTATATTTGAAAGGTGGTTCAATTTGGCATGGAAAACATATTTTATATGTGACATTTGAAATAAGTTTGAATTAGTTATGAATTTAATCAAATTTGTAATGAGTTGTTTGAATTTGAATTTTACAACAATTTGAAATGTTCAAAACAGAAAACAAAGGTTTTTTAAACATGTAGAGAATTGAATTTGGTTCAGGATACATATTTTATTTATTTTATTTGAAGTTGAAATTCAAAAGATATTTGCAATTTGAAAACAGGGACTAATCTGTAATTAAAATGGACTTAAATTGTAAAAGAAAAAGGGCCAGGCCGGTTTACACCGCGCAGTGACCCAACCTGGGCCACTGCCAGTGGGCCCTGGCCACGGTGGCAGCGTGTGTGTGCGCGGGGAGGCACGCGTGGCCACCACTGCCTACGCAGGTGGCCCCTGCCTGTCAGCGCGCGGTGGCGAAAAAAGGTGGGGTTTTTTCTCCGCGCGGACGGGGTTCGAACCCGCGCCGCGGGCGCGCGTGCGCGGTGCACTGCCACTGCGCTACTGAACGTTTGCTGACAGAGAAGAAAACGCGGGGAGGTTAAGGTTCAGTTCGCAGCTATTACTGAATTTTTCAGTTAACTGAACCTGAACCTGGCAGAGGGGTGTGCGGTGGTCACCGGCGGCGACTGCTCGCCGTGCTGCTCGTGTGCGTCCATGGACAGGTGCAGGGTGGTGGACAGGTGCTTGGCTACTGATGCAGAGAGGGAAACGGTCGAGGGAGAGGTGGTGCTCACTGTGGGGTGGAAGGAGGAGGTGATCGTCGTCGGTGCAGGGAGATGGCCGGCGACAGGGAGCTGGACGGCGGCGGCGCTTCAACGCTTCCCTGGTACCGTGGCGTGGTCGAGGAGGAAGAGGGAGTCGCGGGGACCCGATTCCCGTGGCTAGCCTGGCAGGGAGGCGTCCATGGCGGCGGCGATCACCGTTGTTAGGTGGCGGTGGCGCTCGGTTCAGAGGTGGAGGTGCAGAGATGGGAGAGAGAGGTGCAGAGGGAGGAGAAATTGCGACGGCGGCGCGAGGGAAATGTGGAGGGGAACTAGGGCTAGGGGTGGTGCTCGGGGCTCGGGCTTAAGAGGAGGAGAGGGGGACTGATGGCCGTCCCATCAGCGACAGCGTCGACGTGGGCAGCGCGGATGCGCTGCCGTACGAAGGTAGGTGACGAGAGGGGGGTACCAGGCCGGCTGGTGGGCTGGGCCTGCTGCCCACTGGCCTGTCTGCCCCTCTCTGCGATTTTTTTTGTTTTAATATTTTTCTGTTCTGTTTTTTTTTGCAGAATAAGAATAGGAAGAAAAAGCATAGTTTTAGGGTTAGAAAAATTAGGAATTTTTTTTTTGTGTAGGTTAGTTAATGTAACAGCAACAATTTGCAACATTTTGTTTTCACATATTTCAAATTAGTTGCTGTTTGTATTTTTATTTGAATTTGAGTGAATTTTTGGTGTTAATTGATTAAATGAAAAGAACAATTTAACAGTTTTAATTTCAAGTGCAATGGTAACAAATGATTGATTTGTTTTGTAATTTTCATAAATTTCAAAATGGTTGTTGTTTGGAATTTTAATTGAATTTGAATAATGTTTTGGTATTAAATGAATTATTGAAAGAAACAAATCAATAGTTTGAAATTACAACTTTAATGGAAACAAATAATTGCTTTGATTTGAATATTTTTATTTGAAAATTGTAACGTAACAAGTATGAAACAAAGATTTGAATTTTTGGTTTGAAATTCATATTGAAAAAAACAATGGAAAACAAATGAAAACAAAGGAAACAATTGGAAAACAAATGCAAAACTTATGATGCCATGATGCAAAACATAAATAAACAAAAAGCAAACATTCTAGGGGTTGTTTTCATACTTGGGATGTTGCAGAGATCGATCTTATGTAACTCTATGTGTTATGTTTGCTGGAATCCGATGAATATTGAACTTATGCCAAGTTGATTATAGTCTTTATTGCATATGTTATTTGTGATCTTGCATGCTTTCCGTTGCTAGTGGTTGCTCTGGCCAAGTAGTTCCTAGTGACTCCAAGAGGGAGCATTTATGCTCGATAGTAGGTTCATGTCTCCTTTTCGCCTGTGCTCGAGTGACAGAAACATCACGGGGGAGGATATGTTGTTGCCACTAGGGAGAAAACAGCGGTGAGAGTGCCCGCGTGTACAATCATTGCTTACATTACACACTTTGTTTAATGCAGTTATCTGTTGCTTGCAACTTAATACCTAAGGGGGTTCAGATGATAACCTGAGGGTGGATTATTAGTCATAGATGCAGTTGGATTACAGTCTATGTATATTGTTGTAATGCCCGCACTAAATATCATAGTAGTCATCATGTCATGAATTTGCACTACGGTGCAACCTTTATTTGTCAATTGCCCAGCTGTAATTTATTCACCCAGCATCCTATCTTTTATGGAGAGACACCACTAGTGAACCTATGAACCCCGGTCCATTTTCCTACACTGTTAAAACAAACCACCACAATTTCCTGCTTTCTTTACTTACTGCAAGCATACATTATTTTCCACACTATACGTCTAATCTTTGTTTTTAGCAAGACCGGTGAGATTCACAACCTCACTGTACCGTTGGGACAAAGTATTTTGGTTGTTTTGTGTGCAGGTTCCACGTTGTTGCTGACACCGGTGAACTGCCTGTACCACCGTCAGTGGCATCAACCTTCCAAAGATCCTCTTCCTCCTACTGGATTGATAACCTTGGTTCTTAGGGGAATTTCCTACCGATGTGCTCATCACACCCTCCTCTTGGGGTATCCCAACACGCACCATCACTGCCTTGAGCCGATTTATAAGCAGACTGGGTGAAAAGGCTATACCTTTATACCGACTCTTGAAGAAAACCGAAACCTTCGTATGGAATCAAGAAGCTGATGTGGCATTGGAGGCCCTGAAAAAGCAACTTTCCGACGCACCTATATTGGTTGCACCTGAGAAGAAAGATCCCATGTTACTATGTATTGCGGCAAATAACAGGGCGGTCAGTGCGGTTGTAGTTGTGGAACGTAAACTGGAAGGAAAAGAAGGCCTTGTCCAGTGGCCAGTTTACTATTTAAGCGAGGTTCGGATAGATTCTAAACAGCGTTACCCACATTGGCAGAAGCTGGTTTTTGGGGTGTTCATGGCTAGTCGTAAGCTGAAACACTATTTTCAGGAACATCCTATTACTGTGATTAGTTCAGCACCTTTGTCCGATATTATTCAGAACAGAGAAGCAAAAGGGAGAGTTGCAAAGTGGGCTATTGAGATGGGGCCATAACATATCAAATATGATCCACGGACTGCAATAAAGTCCCAAGCCCTGATCTAGTTCATAAATGACTGGACACAACTACAGGTTCCACCGGATAAACCAGATACTAAATACTGGACTATGCATTTCGATGGGTCTCGACAACTGGAAGGTTCAGGAGCTAGTGTGGTATTAACATCCCCAAGAGGTGATAAGTTTCGCTATGTCTTACAAATTTCATTCAAATGCACTAAGAATGCAGCAGAGTATGAAGCTTTTCTTCATGGGCTTCGAATTGCGAAAGAGATGAGCATAACCCGGATTCGATGTTTGGGTGATTCCGATCTTGTTTCTCAACAAGTTACAGAACCTGGGACTCTAAGGACCCAGTTATGGCAGCATCTAGGCGAGCGGTTACCCAGCCGGCTGGACATTTCCAAGAATATGAAGTGAATCATATTAACTGACGTCTCAATGAAGCAGCTGACGCATTGGCTCGTCTAGGTTCCCAGAAAAAACAAGTTCCACCAAATGTTTTTCTGGATGAAATTCATAGCCTGTCAGTTAAAGTTCCAACAGAGGAAGACCTGGCAAATCCAGATCTGGAGTCAGAATTGGTAGTCGCCCTGCATACAATCCCAGAGTGGAATGAACCATACCCGGCGTACCTTATGAGAGGCGAACTCCCACAGAGCAAGGTTATCGCTCGTCAGGTTATAAGAAGGTCCAAGTCATATACAATTATCAATGGTGAGTTACATAAGAGAAGTGCGGCTGGAATCTTTCAGAGATGTGTCTCTCTGGAAGAAGGGTGTCAAATTTTAAGAGAAATCCACTCAGGAGATTGCGGCCACCATGCAAGCTCCAGATCTTTGGTCAAGAAGGGTTTCAGACATGGATTTTTCTGGTTAACCGCAAACGCTAATGCAGAACATATAGTAAGAACGTGCAAAGGATGTCAAAGATATGCAAGGCAGGATCACATGCCAGCTCAGGATTTACGCATGATTCTCATAAGTTGGCCTTTTGCAGTCTTGGGGCTTGACATGGTAGGACCTTTCAAAAGGTCAGCTGATAAAAAGATTCATCTACTAGTGGCAGTTGACAAGTTTACAAAGTGGGTAGAAGCAGAACCAATCAGTAAATGCGACGCGGTTACAACAGTCAAGTTCTTAAAAAAAGCTGATTTTCAGATTTTGTTACCCACATATCATTATAACAGATAATGGGACCAATTTGTCAGAAGGAGCAATGCAAAAGTTCTGTGAATAGAACCATATATGGCTAGACCTTGCTTCGGTGGCACATCCACAGTCTAACGGGCAAGCAGAGCAGGCTAACCAGGAATTACTTAAAGGTATCAAACCTAGGCTCCAGGTTCCATTAGAAAAAACTGCTGGTTGTTGGGTCGAAGAGTTACCTGCTGTCTTATGGAGCATAAGAACTACCCCCAAACAGATCAACAGGTTACACACCATTTTTCTGGTTTATGGGGCTAAGACAATTTTGCCAAGTGATACCTTTAATAAAAAATTACGACAATTTAAGTTGTGGTATACTCATCCATGTGGACATGCTCAGTTTATTCGTGTAAGGTGTATGTTATTTAATGGATGCTTAGTGGTTCGCGCTCTCTCATGATCAGTTCCAACTTACTAATATTCGATAACATGTCGTATAAATGTTTGCCTGCATTGGTTTATTCATAGAAGGGTATGCCATTGTGGTATCTCCCTCTGAATGTTTCACTTGAATTTACTTGGCACATGCCCACACATGCATAAGACTAAAAACAAAAAGTCAATTAAGCCTTGATGATTTATTTTGCCTCGGAGTATTTGTATCACTTTTATGCCCCTGTTAAATTTGTTTTGTCGCAAACATTATTATGATAGTTGTTGCTCTCTTGATTGTCGCTCCCAGTCTATTGCTAGCCTTGACTTTTACTAAGTATGAGCTCTACTCGTGAATCCAATTCCCAAAGACCAAAGTTTTCCAAATGTGTCCACCATACCTACCGATATGTGGTATTTCACCGTCACTCCAGGTAAATTTTCATGTGCTACCTTTAAAACCTTAAAAATACTTCTCATTTTGTGACATTGTTTTAGCTCATGAGGGAGTAGTAGTTGGGTTTGTTATCTTCCATACCAATTGAGTTCCCCGACTTGCATGCTTCATCTGCTCGTCAATAATTTTGCAAAGGGCTAGTTAGACCATTATAACATCATAAAGCTAAATAAATAAATAGGCACTCCTCCATGGTATGAGATTGTTGGCAGGCACCTGAGGATTCGGTTAGCCATGGTTTGCGAAAGCAAGGTGTGGAGGAGTGTCATACTATATAAACAACATTCTATAAATTCTTAATATAAATAATTCGGAACCGCTCTCCACTTGTTTAGTATGGAAGACAACAAGAACTCTATTACCATTCGTTGACATGAAAAAACACCTCCCAAAACCATTTTACTTCTGTTGTTAGTAAAATAAAAATCACTAGCACATGTTAATCCCTGCTTCCCTCTGTGAAGGGCCTTTCTTTTACTTTTATGTTGAGTCTTCACCTCCTAACTTTGTGCACTTTCTTGAGAGCATAGCAGTCATTCTTACTGTAATGTGCTTGTCCCAAAACACGGTTGATTGTGGTATAACTTTGATGCTTTTATCTTTTATATATTTACTTCTAGTCTTCACTTGAACCTTAGAGTCTGCTCACCGTATGATTTTACGTTTTTTATTGGTATGTCGGATTGAGCTAGTTTATCAGTATGTTCTGCAACTTTTTGTCCTCTGTAAGCAAAAAAATTGGCTTAATTTTTTGACGAGTCTAGCTTAGGTAAAAACGTTCGTTTTGCTGCTGTTGCTTTTCTGGACAAATTCTGCCTTCTTTTGTTTTATGCACTCTTTGGGCTTGGGAATCGAATTTCCATGATTATTTCAAGCAAGAGAGTGAACATACAACATAATGAACCTTATTGTCTATCTACTGGAGCATTTGATTTGGAATTTTGCACAGCAAGCATGTGATTTGTTTGTCCTTGCTAATCTCACCTCACAGAAAAAGAATGGGAGAAACATGTTTTGTGAAGTTTTTTCACAGGGAATAGAGGAGCTGCGCCTCAAGACATCCAAGAATGGTGAAATCCATAATCTTGGGGATGTGATGAACACCCCACTGGAGCTACACTCTTTTGGTTAGCACACGTCTACTTTCTGTTTTTCTAAGCAAAGCATTTATCGTAGAGACTTGAAGCGTCTAGTTTTTGTTTTTATTTTTGTTTTGATAAGACCACACCCATCATTTTATATGAGATTGAGCTACTGGAGTTTGGGGTTTGAACGTATTGGATGCTAGTATTATAACTTGGAATAGGGATGCCATGGTTGATTTGAAGAGCTACATATGTTTGCATGATTTATAGGCTTTTTATGTGTAGAAATTTGCAATAATGTTGTCTTGTGCTATCTCTTATTCATGTCCTTGATGTTAATTGCTGGTTTATTTAGTTTGTCATGAAATGAGTAGTTTTATGGACATATGCATGCATAGTATCTGGTCAACTATCTCCCTCTTGCTAGCCAAAAATTTAAAATTTCCAACAAGTAAAAACTTGTTTCCAACACTCCTTAGCCAAGTATTTCCAGTGAGTCCACCATATCTTCCCATTAGATTCATTGCTATTCCGAGTATGTTCACCATGTTATTGTGTTATATATGTTATAAATTAAGATATTCACTTTATTAATTTTCATGGGTTGAACTTGGGATAGGACTCTCACGAACTTTTGAAGGCACACTTTACTTTTTATGCATCTAATAAACATGAGCCAATAATGGGAGCCACAAGTTTTGCGTTTGACAAGTGTGTGGTTGGGAGCTAGCTATAAACGTGTATCACCGGAAAGCTTTCAACATTGCACAAAAATTTACATTTGGTTGATATCATGTACTTTTGTTTTTGGACTCCTGCCATGCCGAAATGAAATAGAGGAATAGTAAGTTTTGATGAGTAAGTATCTATATGACTAGAGAAACGCATTGGGCCGCTAACCCAAGCCATGCTTTATCATGGTGGAAATTTACTTACAGCTTGAGTGACTCTACAACACATCCTACAATAAAATAAGAAGCTATGCATAATAGTGAATGAAAGTAAAAGGATGATGAGTCTACTCCGTTTGTTTGTCTTGTCATTGTGACATGGGCTTGTTTCCATGTCATGGGGCAAGAGGTACCTCTTTGCGGTTCTCTATGATGTCATTAATACTTATTATGATTGTACAAAACTTATTAGGAATCTTAAGTTGAGTAATCATGGAGTAGGTTTTCACACTCATGGGGCATGAGGCTTTCAACCACCTTGTCATTCACATTACTTCAACATTCACCATTTAAGATGCTAGTGATAAAGGGGCAATGAGAGTCCTAGATCAATGGATACCACATTTCAATTAGTAATTTTAGTTGAATAATTTAGAGGCTAAATAAGACTTGATCATGTTTTACCTCTACTCAATTTTCTCCAAAGTGTCCCCCATATTTTCTATTTTCCATTATGCTATTCTTTGACCAATATAGGATTTTATTTTTCATTTTGTGTATGCATTTGGTCCATAGTGCTTTTATTTCATTATACACTTTGTGAACTTTCATGAAGCATCTTTGCTTGCATATTTGATATTTCTTACAACATGAATTGTATATTGCTACTCATTTCTAGTATTAATCATTTGATTATATGTAGCATGAATAATCCTCCTTGATATCCCATGATTGTTTCAATATGCAAAGTCCATGTTAGTTTTATCACCTTCATACTCGAGGGATGTTGATGCATGTAAAATGCATACATGAACTTTGCATGTTATTACTTGTTTTTCCTACATATTAGCAACTTATATTCATGTTTTATAATGATTTGGGGGATTTTCTAAACAATCCCCCTTCTTTTGGTTCTAACCTTGTTTTTTCAGAAAACGTACTTTTTAGTGTTTCAGACTTTCCGGGAGCTTCGGGACTCCAAAAAGGGCAAGGCCAAAGAGCACGGTTCAGAATTTTCGAGACAAAGACCATGGGCCAAAGTAGAGGGCCAAAAGGCCAACCAGGTGTCAAAGAGGACCCTCCATTTGGCTAGATTCCTTGGCCGCGTGAGAGGCCCCCTTTTTGCCCCCGTGGCTCCGATGTCGTCGATCTTTCTTCTCCCGAGTGTCTCGTGACCTAAAAACGACTATATAAAGGGTCCCCTGGCCTTTTCGAGGAAGAGGCGGCGCCGAGAGACGAACCACGAAACAGAGAGACAGAAGGCTGCCGCCGGAGAAGATCGGAGGGGGGAAACGCCGCCGGGATCACCCCCGGAGGGCTCCACCCCCCTCCGGCGTGTTCATCATCAACATCTACAGCGAGATCATCTCCATCTCTCCACTGTAATCTCTTGGCAAACACGATGTATGATGCAATACTATATTCCCTTGATGTATTGTGTCTCCCCGTCTATGTTTGAGTAGTGAATGTTCTTGGCAATGGTGAAATAGTTTGTTGATTGGTTGCATACAAGTTTGTTATCTTCTATGATTGTCTTTATGTACAATATATGAGTGCACGCATATGTTGGGGAATGCATGTAAGGTGATCACCGGTAGCATAATGGAGTGGTGGTGACTTGGGAGTGACAGTAACCTGAGACCGAGCCACAAACTTAAGTTATTGGGGGATATATATATATATAGGTGACCTTAGAACGTAAGGCTATGGTGGGACTTTATGTCTTAATCAATCTTGTGCAGTCATTTACTTGGCCACATGATCCATCATAAGGGGTTGTAGATCATTTATTTGACTATACCTATTCATGGCTCCTTCCTAGAAGAAACAACTAAGACTAAAACATGTGCTTCACTAATTGTGACAACCACACGAACTAAACACCTATTGCTAGAACACTTGCTCCCTTGAGATACTTGAGATATTTGCTGCTTGCTACTTGTGAAACTTGCTTAGAAACTTGCTTTAGAAACTTGCTTTAGGATTACTTGCATTTTAAACTTGCTTCACTAGTTACTAGACAAACCACACTCCACGTCACTTGCTTTTAATTAGTTAGTTCCTTCTAGTCAAACTTATTGCTTTGCATAAACAGCCATATAAGAGGGTTATAGGGCTTTAGAGAATAGATAGCTTACCTTCAGCTCCTCGTGGGTTTGACACTCAAATACTTATCGAAAGGTACTACAATTGATCTCCTGCACTTGGGAGTCATCACCGGTTTGAAATATTAATGAGAAGTTTCATCATTCACTTTATATGCACATTATTTCAGTTTTTAACTTCCGTCATATGGTTGAGCTTGTTATTGGTATTTTCTGTTTTCAATCCGTTGACATAAACATACACCTCTCAAAAATTTAGACACTCCTCCATAGTTTGTGATTGTTGGCAGACACCCGAGGATTCGGTTAGCCATGGTTTGTGTAAGATGGATGGGAGGAGTGTCATGCCTTTTATACCTCTGTTTATTAAAATAAAAGCTCTAGCACATGAGTGATCAATGCTTCCCTCTGTGAAGGGCCTATCTTTTACTTATATGTTGAGTCAGTAAACCCATTTCCTTCTGTCTCCAGCAAGCATTTGAGTTGTTGTGATCTCGTCATCTATATGTTGATTTATTCAATCATGTTTTCTATCCTTCTTTGTCTAGCACATGCTTTATTATCTGAACGAATATTACTTTGAAATCTATGAATCACTGTAAAAGAGTTGTTAATTAAACATGTTAAGCTCTACAATATAAACCTTGTTATAAAGACTTCACATAAGATAAGTATAATTTCATTAAATGTTCTCTGACCAAGAACAAAGTTTGCCATCACCAATTTTGATTCTCTCTTTTGCATCTGTCTGTAATGAGAGGAAGTTATATGAGAGGAAGTTGTTGTCTGTAATGACTGGTGCGTAGGTAAATGTGATGCTTCTTGTCCGTATTTTATTTATCGACTCTTCACTCCATAAACCTGTGGTCATGTTTTCTGAGTTCAGTTTCGCTTGGGGACAAGCGAGGTCTAAGCTTGGGGGGGGGAGTTGATACGTCCATTTTGCATCACTATTTTATATCATAATTTTCTGTTATTCATCGATATATTTCAAGTTATGATGCATCCCTTATGTTATTTTATGTTATTTTGCATGTTTTATAATTTTTGGAGAATAAACACCGGGACCAGCAATCTGATGGAAAAAGCACCGTCGAGATACCATATTTCAGAAGATTGGAAGAAGAAGGTGGACATCCGGGGGTTCCTAAAAGTTCAGATGAGGAACCAGGCCAGAAGGAGAGCCGGAGGGGGGCCACCAGGGGCCCACACCTAGGGGTGGCGCCCCCTGGTAGCGCCACCTAGGGGTGTGGCCACCTTGGCCCACCTATGGGGGGTATTTTCGCGTGCTTGGCCCCCAGGGAACCCTAAGCCTCATTCCATCTTTGAAGAATTATTCTGCCGCCGCCGCGGGGCGGAAAACACCCGAGAGAGAAAAGCTCTCTGGCAGGGAGAAATCTGCCGGGGAAAATTCCTCTCTGGAGAGGGGAAATCACCGCCATCGCCACCGTCATCACTCTGGGCATCATCAAGATCATCATCATCATCGTCATCACCACCAGCACCATCACCCTCATCATCCACCATCATCCCACTGTAACAATTAGGGGCCTTTATCGTTGTTTTGCATTGGATCTCTCTCCTGGTGTGGATTACTTGTTAGTAGTTGATGCTTGTGAGATTTATCGATGTTTGCACTTTATTACCAGATTGTTATCATCCATTATATCATCTCTGATTATGATCATATGATGTCTTGTGAGTAGTTCGTGCTGTTCTTGAGGACATGGGAGAAATCAAGTTGTTAGTAGTGAAGTAATGTTGAATAATATTTAATGTTTGATATTTAAGTTGTGGTGTTATTCTCCTAGTGGTGTCATGTGAACGTTGACTACATGATACTTCACCATTTATGGGCCTAGGGGATGCATCGTGTATTTTTCTACTAATTGTGGGGTTGCCGGAGTGACAGAAACCTAAACCCTCGTTAGGAAACCATTATACGAGGGAGCGTAGGATCCCGGAGTTTAAAGCTGTGGTTAGACTTATTTCTTAATTAATTTCTTGTAGTTGCGGATGCTTGCAAGGGGTATAATCACAAGTATTTATTAGTCTTGGATGGGACGGTACATTAGCATAGGTTCACCCACACAACACTTACCAAATCACGTAACATTATTCAGCTGCATGGAACAAAACCACTTGACAGAAACCTCCCGTGTGTCCTCGAGAACGTTTTTTAATCATAAGTAAACCCACCGTCTTGTCCTTTGCTGAAGAAAGGATTGGGCCACTTGCTGCAATTATTACTACTGCATTTTATTTACTCGCACTTTATTTATCTGCAATATCAAAAACCCCTACAAATCTATTTTCCAGTATTTACAGTTATTCCTTCATCGAAACTGCTTGTCAACACCTTCTGCTCCTCGTTGGGTTCGACACTCTTATTTATCGAAAGTACAAGAATACACCCCCTATACTTGTGGGTCATCAGCTGCGCCTAAGTCGTCGTGTTCTCCTGGTGTGGTTTGCTACTCCCGCTCGCCTGGGACTCCTCCTACTCCACTTCAGGGTTCCCCGGCTAGGGTGCCAGCGACTCCCGCGTTGTACTCTTGCGCCCCGGATGCGGTTGTCTCCGCCACTCCCGTGCCTAGGGTCGCGGCTCGGTGCAGCGCGCGTCTTGCCCGGGCTCGGAGGTCGTCGAGCCGATGATGGTCGAGCTGGCGTCCTGTCGCCAGGCGGTCCGCTATCTTGAGCCAGGTGCGTCTCTCACCGCCTCCTTAGCCCGTTCCCCCTCTGCCACCCCCTCTAGTTCTAGGTTCTCGGTTCTTCCGGGGGGGATGTGCCCCCCGGGTTGAGCAGATTGAGGCCATTAGGGCTAAGGAGATTTACGAGGGTTCTCTTGAGGCTGCTCGGGCTCAGGCGGAGCGTGAGCGGCTGGCCCCCTCGAAGTCGGCTGGACCAATTCGGGTAACACCGGGGTCCGGCAATGACAGTTATCCCGGGCCGGTGGAAGCTGCACCAATTGTCCCTCCCCCTCAATTGGGGAGGAAGCGGGGGCGGCCCCCAAAGGCGACGTCTAGGCCCTCGACCAGTGGGAGGGCCCCCTCGGTCCCCCACAAGGGGACCACCACTGATGATGTTTCCCAATGAGTATCTTCACATTTATTTGGAACATACGAGGGTTCGGGGCGGACGGCCGTCAGCGTCAGCTTTCTGAGTATATGCGACACGAGAACGTTGATATTGTGGGCTTGCAAGAAATGATTAGACAGGACTTCTCCATAGCTGAGCTAGAGCGACTCAGTAGGAGGGAAGAAGATGATGATACCTCGAAGGCCTTGGCCATGAAGCACTTTGCGAATTGGTTGGGTAGATTCTCATTGGGGGATTCAAAGAGAGATGGAGATGATGAAGACACAATTGCAATTGCGGCCACTTCACTTATGGTCTCATCTTGTTCATCTTCTTCATCAAGGGATGCATACCCTTCTTGAGTCACCAACAAAATCCGTGAGGTTGGCTTGTTGTTGGAGGTGTTCTTCTTGAAGAAAGGCTTCTTGCGAGAGAGCTTTGACTTCTCCCTGAGCAAAAGCTTTCCTCCTTAGGTTTCTCTATTCTTGAAAGGACACTCGGTAATTGTTGTGGTATCATGCACGGCAGCACCATTGAGTTAGCAATGGAGTTTACTAAGGGACACATGATGCAAGTGTTGGTGTCTGTGCGGGATTGGGGAACAAGTGTGAAGGAGACATGATGTACCCAGATTCGGGGCCTCAGTTGTGTGAGGTCCTTACTCCTGCAAGGATGAACAATCTGGTAGTGTATATGGTGTTACAATGTGCTCCTGGAGTTGTTTCTACTAAGTGAATTAGCCCGTTCTAAGGGAAGCCCAGACTACCTTATATAGAATGGCAGTCCGGCTGGCAAATGGGGCCGGCTATACGGTCAGCCGTCTGGGCCCCACAAATGGTCATCTATAGGAGATATCCTTCTAGGCACGTCAACGTCGTACATGATGTGACAAGGCGGTCCGCCATAGTTCATGATGTAGGCGGCCAATGTTTATGAGTATGGTCGCCTACTCCTTCTGATAAAGTTAAGTTGACATCAGGCGTGAGGTCCTGTCGCCCTTTAGCCGGAGTTACCGTCGCCAAGCTTCCCCGTCGCCGTGTCCGAGGAAGAGCCCACCGTGGGACGCCACTTTTTCTGCAACACGCCCGTCGCCTCCCTCTCTTCTGCTGTAGCGATGACATGTGAGGGCAAGTGGCGGGGCTCGAATGTCACCGTCAAGAACCTTGCCAATGCCCGCTCCGAAGGCCTCATTGGCAAGGCTGACAAAGTGGAGACGCACGCCCGTAGAAAGGAGCATATGTCGATGCCGCGCCAGGTTGAATTCGTGGTCTTCCTCGACCACCTCAACCGCGGCCTTGTGCTCCTGGTGAACGCCTTCTTCCGCAGCCTCCTCGACGAGTACAACCTCCAACTGCATCATCTCAGATCAAACTCCATCTCACAAATATCAGCCTTTGCGGCCGCCTGCGAGGCCTACCTCTGCGTGCGTCTGACTGTAGAGCTCTGGAGTCGGCAGTACTACTTCCGTTGCCGCCCCCTGGAGTGCGGATGTTGTATCGTCTACAACGGCCGAAGAACAACATGCCCGAATTCCGGACGCAGGAGAGCATCATGGACTGGCAAAAGTCCTACGTCCAGAACCTGAAGGCGGTGGACCGGATCAACCTGTCCACCTGGGCCCCCGGTGCATTGTCGAAGAACAACTGGGACTTGAGAAAGGGCCCCAAGACGTACGACCTTGCCAGGATGTGGAGCCAGCTGGAGCTGACCGGCAAGGGGATGACTGAGTGTGACCTCATGTTTGGTTGGCTTGCACACCGGGTGTGGCCACTGCAGGAGCGGTCACACAAGATCTGCCAGCTATTGGACCGTCTGAATCCAACATGGTTGTCGCCTCGGGCGCGTAGGAGGGAGAGCCTGAGCGACTGGCTCTGGATGGAGATGAAGGAGCGCATCATCACCGGCTGGTCGTGGGGCTAGGTGCCCTACAGCCGCGCGAATCCGCCTCCTCGGTTAAGTTTTATGCCTTCTGGTCTTCTGTCCATTTTTGTCATTAGCTTCTCTCTCACGGGCGGCTGAGGCCTGCTTGAATCTTCTGGAGAAGTTCGAGGCGTAAGACTTTGATGACGGCCTCGGCTACTTGCCGGACCTGTCGGCCCCACCTAGCCGGCAGGCGGCCCAAGCGGCAGCAACCTAGGCGGTCGGTAGCGCGGCCGCCCATACGGATGAGGAGGAGCACGAGCAGGGTGAGGGCAACCTTTCCCGTAGCAGGGCGGCCCACCAGGGTGAGCCGGCAGATTCTGGTGAGCAGTGGGCTTCCCCCAACATCATCTTGATTTCTGATGATGATGCGCCATCCACAGGGTCCTCGTCGGTCCGCCCCCTAAAAAGGCAAAGCCAGCCAGACAAGAGGAGCGCGCCGATGACGTCGATGGTTTGTTGTCGAGGAAGAAGAAGAGGAGACCAATGGCGCCCCCGACCATTAGTGTGTAAGCTTTTCTTCCCGAGTGTTGTTCGGATGGGATTCCACCCTTTCTTATTCATTGTAGCTTGTGCGCGCAGCCTGTCCAAGAAGTTGGAGCGGGGGAGATATGAGACACTTGTACCGCCTTTGGTGCCGGAAGTACACGCCGAGCAGGGCGCATGCAGCCAATCCGTGGAGCTGCGGTTCCCCATCCCGTCGCTCCGTGTGGCATTTGAGATGTCCAAGGCGGCCAGCGCGTCGGGCGCAGGGATCACAAACGCCACGATGGACGATGTCAACCCCACCGGGGTAGACGGCATCGTCGAGGCGGAGAAAACACTAATAGTGGAGGACTACCTCTTCGATCCTCCCTCCCACCATCGAAGACGCGAGTGACACCAAGGCGGAGGCGGGCCAGGCTGCTGGTGGCGGCGGCCAAGGGGCCATCAAGATGGTGTTGGAGGAGGCCTCCAAGGAGACCCAGGCCGGAGCCTCAGGTGGTCGGGCCGTCCCCGACCCAGGCGGCGAAGGAGGCGCAGGCGATCGTGGCATCTCCGTCCCAGGCGGCAGTGGAGGCGAGCGAGTCCAAGTGGGAGGAGCTCCTAGGACGGCCTTCATGGCGTCGGGCGCATTGGCTGTCTTCGCCCAGGCAAAGCGTTCCGCGAATGCGGACGGGGTGGAGCGCCAGTCGGCTAAGGTGATCCCCTTCGCCCAGGAGATCGAGAAGGACCTAGAGGTGCAACTGGAGGACTTCGGGCGCTTCCGCGAGCTGCTCGAGGTATACCTTTTTCCTCTTTTCTGGAGTTTCTCTTCTGCCGCCTGGTTTTTGACTTGGGTCTTCTTGCTCTTTTTTTGTAGTACAAGGAGCGCGCCTCTGCTAGCGAGATCCAGCGACTCCAAGAGGCCTTGGACACCACCAAGAGTAAGTCCGACTATTTGGTCTATTTTTCTGTTTGACCTTTTGCTCACCCTGGCTGTGGCCATTGTCTTGTAGAGGAGAGCCAGGAGCTGGGCGCCGGCTGAAAGAGGCTTCCTCCATTGGCCAGATGGAGGCCGAGGTCAAGCGTCTGACGGAGCTCGACCAAGAGTGTCATGCCAATGTGACCCGGCTGGCCGGCGAGAAGGAGAAGCTGGAAGCCATCGTCAAGGACCTCACCGTGGTCAACCAGGCGCGGAAGGAGGCCTTCGGGTCCTTAGAGAAGGATGTCGAGGAACAGAAGGGCAAGCATGATGATGAAGTCGATGAGCTCAAGAAGGGAATCGACTCTCTTCAGGCGCAGCTGAAGAATATTGGCATGGCCCTCGAGGGTGAGTCTTGTCTTTTTTGTTTCTCGCCGGGTTTGCTTTCCAGACCGGCTGAAATGCTCATTTGGTTCCTTGGTGCGGATTTCTACCCTTTGCTGCCAGCGCAGGCCAAGTGGTGGGCTCTTGCCGCCTTGGGGGTTCTGAAGACCGAGACCTCCATGGAGGGCCTTAAGCTCAGCGCTCTCCAGACGGCGACAACCTTTGGCGATGAAGCTGAAGTGTTTATTCGCGTTGATGGCAAGTTGTTCCAGAAGCTTTGGCCAGGTGAAGACGTGCATGTGCTCGTCTCGGAGCTAGCTGCCCTCCCGGAGAATGTGGATGAGGCCATCACCCGCCTACAGGAGTCCGCCGCCCTTGGAGGGGCAGAATGGTCCTTGTGCCTTATGCGCTCCTGGTACCCGGAGATCTGGCTGGAAGACTTCTCTCGTGCCATGCGCACCAGTACCTCCTACGGGGATCTCAGGAAAGACCCGGAGATTCGCGAGTCCTCCTGCATCATTGCGTACTTCGTCGACTTCGAGCTCTTCATCCCTGACTGCGAGGTTCCCAAGCCGACAACCGACGAAGACGACGAGGTAGACGTCTCGAATGAGGAGCAACCCGGCAACGGGATAAAGGAGCTCACCGAAGCAATGCTCGCCTTTTGCCGAAAAGTTGCCGGTGCGGCGCGTCGTTCTCCTCCAAGGGCCGACTGAAGAAAACCCCGAGATGTCGGGTGGAATTGTATAGAACTTCGCCTTTTAGCTTGTTGTCCCCGGAATGCTGGGTGGATTTGTGTTATGAACCTTGTGTCTTGTGATGCCACATACTTTGCTATGTGGAGCTTTGTCTCCTTTTTAATTTCCAAGTCTTGTTGCGGCTCTATTTTTTTTTTGAGTTTTTTGCTTTTCTTGTCTCGTGGTTCGGTGTAGCCGTTATGTTCCTTGGATCAGAGGGATCAGCTGCCGTTCAAGCCCCCATGGCTAGGTGGTCGGCTGCTTGCTTAGGAGCCATGTGAAGTGAAGACTTTGCTGTTCGAGCCCCCGACTTTGGGTGACCGGCTGTCGTTTGAGCACCTGTGATATGGTGGCTGGCTGCTCTCTTAGGATCCATTTTAACGAGTAGTTCAGTTTTAGCCGTTGTGGTCCTTGTATCAGAGGGACCCGCTGTCATTCGAGCCCTCGTGGTCGGGTGGACAGCTGCTCGCTTAGGATCCATTTTAACGAGTAGTTCAGTTTTAGCCGTAGTGGTCCTTGTATTAGAGGGACCGGTTGTCATTCGAGACCCCGGGTTTGGGTGGCCGTCTGCTCGCTTAGGAGCCATGTTAAATAAATACTTCGTTGTTTGAGCCCTCGAGATTGGGTGGTCGTCTACCGTTTGAGCCCTCGTGAAGTGAAGAGTTTTCCATTTGAGCCCTCGAGTTTGGGTGGCCGGCTGCTCGCAGGGGAGCTAGGACAAACTCCTTTTTGGCCTGTGTTTCTGCTTTCATCCATTGTTCTTATTTAGCCGGTTGGCTTTCCTGTGCTTATCATAGAGCGTTAGTGTAGCAAAAATCAAGACACAATTTTGTCAACCTGCATTTTTAGTTTGTTGTTTTTGTTTGATTAGGACCCCACCAGCTCTGGTCCCGTCCCTTAAAAATCCTTTTGTGCGCCACACCTTTTGACCCTTGCTCTTGCTAGCGTGTTCGCCTGGTTGCGGTCTGCAGCCGGATCCGAATAGAGGGCCGGCTGGCGGGGGGTACGGAGTTTATTCTTTGGGGAAGGACTTTGAGAGAGCGTGGCCATCAATTTTTCGCGTCTGGATGGCTGCCCTCTTTCCCTCAGGGCCTTGATGTGTGGTCCTCCCGCTTGCGCTCTGGCCGGCTGTTCAATCGGGTTGCGGTCTGCAATCGGATCCGCAGAGGAAGCATTCGGCATCAAACACATTATTGGGTCAGCCAAAGATCCACCGGTAGCCAGTCGGGCACAGCCTAATAAAGAGAAAAACAGATGCTCGTGATACGAAGGTTAACCCCGAGTGTTTGCTCGGGGTCACCAATTTTTCATTGATGAGATACAGGGCGTTACATTGCCTTTTTCTAGGTGCAGAACGGCGTAGGAGCTCAACATTCCAGGGGTGCTCCGTTTCTTCTTCGTAGGTGCCCGCCTAGTTTCTTCTTGGTTTGTGTGTGTCGATGAGGTAGTAGGCGTTCTTGTCGAGGGCCCTGCTGATCACGAAAGGTCCTTCCCATGGCGAAGAAAGCTTGTGTGGACCCTTGTTATCTTAGATTAGCAGGAGGACAAGGTCACCTTCACGGAATGCGAGAGGGCGAATTCGCGGGCTGTGGTAGTGATGGCGTGTAGACACACGTTTGTTGAGATACCCAAGAGGAAGGTATGATGAGTACACCAGCTAGTTTTTCCTCAGAAAGAAACCAAGGTTTAATCGGACCAGTAAGAGAAATAAATAACTTTTGAAGGTTGTTGACAGCTGATGTTGGTAGGGCGCACTACTAGGCTCAAGAGCAACGTGGAATCTGCGCACAACACAACCAAGATACTTTGCCCAACAAAACAGTGAGGTTGTCGATCTCACCGGTTTTGCTGAACAGAAAGGATTAGACGTAATAATATAGAAAAATTATGTTTGTTTGCAGTGAATGAAATCAGAATAGTGTTTGCAGTAAAAGAGAACAATGCTTGAAGTATGTTGTATTATCAGTGTAAAAGAATGGACCGGGGTCCATAGTTCACTAGTGGTGTCTCTCCATAACAGATAAATAACATGTTGGGTGAAAAAATTACAGCTGGGCAATTGCCAAAATAGAGGTTGCACTGTAATGCAAATACATGACATGATGATTACTATGAGATTTATTTGTGCATTACAACAGGATACATAGACCGTAATCCAACTGCATCGATGACTAATCCATCCTCAGGACGTAATCCGAGCAAACTTTGGGTATTAAGTTGCAAGCAACAGATTATTGCATTAAGTAAAGTGCGTAATATAAACTATAGAATTATCCTTAGACAAAGCATTGTTGTTTTATCCCTAGTGGCAGAAGCACATCCACAATCTTAGAAGTTACTGTCACTCTTGGGGGAATAGGTAAGGGGGAACCTTACCTACCACCCACGTAAGCCGGAAAGTATTCCGGTCCTTCCAAATGCTACTACCTGGTTTATAGTTGAAGTAGTCAACAAGAATGAGAAGACCCGAAGCACCATAAGCGTGATCCGGATTGCTGAGGAGCCGACCTGGGTGCCGGGTTAGGAGACCCGGAGGCCCAAGACCTAAGGAGCGTCCCAAGGCCGGATGAAGCGCAAGGGCCTTGGGGATAAACCGGATGAATCTTCTAGGAGCCCGATTTATCTAGGACTCCGACCACGGGAATAACCCGGATACCTCTGTAAAGGAGGTCTCATCCACTATATAAGGCGAGGCCCTGGGACGTAGAAAGACAAGTTCTAAGTCAATTGCAAGGTAACTCGAGACATCGAGAGCCGGAATCGCCTTTTGTAATCGAGACCTTGTTTCCTGATAGTAAGAAGGTAGGAGTAGGTTTTACCCTCAATCGAGAGGCCGAACCTGGGTAAACTCGCGTCTCTCGTTTCCGCCTTAACCCTTTCGAAGTTTTGCGCAGTAGAAATGACCTCGCAATCTAGTTCTCGCATGAGGACAGTTGCCGTGACAACACCACGACAGTTGGCGCCCATCGTGGGGCCTGCTCGCGGAAGCGTCGTATTTTCGGAAGGAGCCTTACCCGGAATCGAGAAGCTCGCAATAGGCTGGCTCAGGAGGAGTCGGCGTGGAAACTATTACAACCATGACACGTGGGGTCCAGAGTTCGCATCAGTGGAGTCAGGGTTTCGAGTCCCTTTCGGTGGCATCCACGTTTTCGTTCGCTTTGTAGGAGGAACGGGCCCAGACCCAGACCAGCAGTCAGACTCAGTCTCGGAGGAAGCTACGATGATATACTCTGATGGTGAATCTTCAGTTGGAAACAATGATGACCGTGACGAAACAGGATCCATCCACCATCTCTTTGAAGACAGGTTGGGAGGAGACCTTGAGCCAGATCTGCAAAGTCTAAGGGAAACAACTCATCATGCAATTGTTTACATGGCTGGACCAGCACGGCCTACAGAGCCCAGGTATGACGCTAGTGGTAATTTAATTACATACACTGTTTCAACTTTGAATCCAGATCTAGGGGGACCGGGAGGCCCAGGAACATCACCTACGGGACCAACGGTAGCCCCAGTCGGACCGACAGAAGAGCGTTCAGAAGACCCGGCCCGACGAACTCTAGGCCGGAAGAGACAGTGATTGACTTAACAACCCCCACGACATATAACCCAAGGCCTGAGCTGATAGCCGCGATGGATTCACTAAACGAAGTCTTGGCTACTCCGATTACCCCGAAGAACTTGGCGCAGCCTAACGCAAAGATTGAGAGGCTTTGACAGGAAATAAGGCGTGCCCGTCGGGAGATCGAGAAAGAGGTAACATGTATAAATAAAGCTCGGTCAGAAGTCTTGGAGGAAGTAACACATATGGAAAGAGAGGGGATTCATCTAAACTTCAGACAGAGGGAGTTAGCTTCAATACAGAACATGCGTTATCATACCCGGTTGAACAATGAATTCGACGCGAGATTGGGACCTAACAAACTTCAGAACATGTTCGCGTCCCCTGTTGGGACCCCCGAGGCACCTAACCCTGCTTTGCCGGTTCACCCTATGAACCCACCGGTCGCTCCCGTTCCAGTTCATCCGGCGCGTTTCCAGCAACCTATCCAGATGCATGGTAACCCGAATCCTGCTCCGGTCCCGGAGCAGCCCCTACAGGAAAGGTTCCATACGCCACCAGGTCATTTCAACAATCCAATGGATAACATTTGGGCAGCAACAAATAGTCTGGCACGGATTCCAGTCAACCCCAATGATCCTATTGCAATGGAAGCTCGGAGGGCTATCGAGATGTTGCAAACAGCGGTGGTTCAGCAGATGAATTACAGTAACCAGGACAGGATACACTCAACTCCCTACAATAGCAGAAATTCCTTGCCAAGAAGTCACCATGGAAATTCACCAGTTCCGACCGGCTCTAGCAACACAAACCGGCGGCAACTTATCCCACCCAGGCAGACCGTATCCTATGCGCCTGGAGTTATAAATACAGGACACAGAGTTGCGGAACCAGAAAACAGAAATTCGGGTCATGTTCAACACCCAGTTCAGAATGCAGTCTCAAACCCCGCCTCGACTGGGTCCCGCAGGATTGGCATTCAGTACCTTGGTCCGGCAATCGGGAACGAGAGAATACCGGCTGATTTTAAAGGACCTCACAGAGTTGTAAACTATACGCCAGACATGGAGCCTGCAGATTGGATAGAAGGATATGAGATGGCCATGGAAATATTGGAAGTAAGCGATCAAGTATGCGCACGGTACTTAAGAGTGATGTTAGAGGGACCTGCAAAGTCCTGGTTAAAGAACTTGCCCGCAAATTCAATTAAAAGCTGTCAGGAATTGAAGGACCAGTTCATAAAAAAAATCAGGGAACACATAAACGACCGACGACTATTATAGACCTGGAGAACTGTGTTCAGAAGGAAGGGGAGTCTGCCCAACACTGGTCTCGGCGCGTCGCGGAAATTATACACTCATCTGTCGGACTCACCGCTCAGCAGGCAGTCATAGCATTGGAAAGAAATTGCACTTTTGACCCATTGAAGCATAAGCTGGGATGCATCAAGCGATAGGTAAGTGATGTAAGCGAGTTGATGGATGCCATGACCAAGTATGCGGAGTCTGACAAAACGAAGGACCCAGACTCGGATGATGAGAAGTCTGCAAATTGAAAGAAAACTGGGACCAAGGGTAGCCAGAACCCGAATCAGAGCAACAACAACCCTCAGAACCAGAGTAATAACAAGCGCAAAAACGGGGAAGGGACCTCGGATCTAGTGGCAAATACGAATATAGGTTACAGAAACCAACATCAGGGTAACAATTTCAGAGGAAATCAAAATTTTCGACCAAACAGCTTTGCATAGGCTCATCAGGCTCTGAAAGGACCATGTCTCGACACAGAAAAATGGAAAGTTAGCAAACCATTCTTGGGAAAACTGTTTCATCATGTAGGGTTTCAGACCTAGCGGAAGTAACAACTATGGACCAGGAAACAATGGATGTGGCAACCCAGGAAATATGGGAGGTGGACATCCGGGAGCTAACAATTCTGGACCTGGAAATCATAATCCGGGTCACCATGGTCAGGGTAACAAGGGAACTAACCCGGGTGGCAGTCACCAAGGAGGAAATTATGGTTTTCAAACAAATCCAAAGTAGTTAAGCTCGGGCCAGTATCATGTATTCACTATCAGTTCATGTAGGAGAGAACGAAAGGTGCAGAATCGCGCTGTCAACGCAGTAGCTCCTGCTGTTCCTAGGTGGCTCAATTGGTCAGAATAACCCATAACGTGGAGTTAGAATGATCATCCTCCACGAGTTGATAATCCAGGAAGAGTGGCTCTGGTTGTGGCTCCACAAGTTGGAGGATACAATTTAGACAAAGTGTTGATGGATGGAGGAAGCAGTATAAACATACTTTACTATTATACGTTCAAGAGGATGAACCTGCAAGAGAAACAACTTCAGTCATCATCAACTGTGTTTCACGGAATTGTACCTGGTAAGTATGCACAACCTATCGGAAAAATATACCTTGAAGTTGCTTTTGGATTATTTGAAAATTACAGGATAGAGATGTTAGCATTTGAAGTGGTCAAGTTCAAAAGTCCGTACCATGCTTTGTTCGGACGGCCAGCTTATGCAAAGTTTATGGCCAGACCCTGCTACGTTTACCTCAAGCTGAAGATGCCAGGTCCCCATGGAAATATTAATGTCAATGGTGACAGAGACATAGTTGTGGAGTGTGAGGAAGGTGATGCAACATATGCAGAGACCGCTTGTGCGGAAGAAGAGTTGAAATTGTATAAACTGCAAGTCGATCCAGAAGACACGACCTCGCTCAAAAAACCATCAGTTGAGTCCAACTTAAAATTTAAGTCCGCTCAAGACACCAAGCTGGTGGACTTTACCCCCGGTGACTCATCTAAGCAGTTTAGCGTGGGGGCTCACATGACAGAAAAATAGGAAAGTGCGCTCATCAAGTTCCTCCATGAGAATTGGGACATCTTTGCATGGAAACCTTCTGACATGCCAGGTGTCCCAAAGGAATTTGTTGAGCATAGTTTGAGTGTGGATCCTAACTTGAAACCTATTCGTCAGTTCCTCCGTTCAATAATGAGAGAAGAAAAGCGATTGGAGATGAGATACCAGGTTACTCGCAGCAGGGTTCATAGTAGAAGTATTACACCCAAAGTGGTTAGCCAATCCAGTTCTCGTCCTCAAGAAGAACGGAACCTGGAGAATGTGCATAGATTACACAGATTTGAACAAAGCATGTCCTAAAGACCTGTTTGCTTTACCCCGTATCGATCAGATTATAGACTCTACTCTGGTTGCGAATTGCTATGTTTCCTGGACGCATACTCAGGTTATCATCAAATCAAAATGAAGGAAGAGGATCAAGAGAAGACCTCATTCATTAAACCGTTTGGAGCATTCTATTACACGTCAATGCCCTTCGGGTTAAAAATGCAGGGGCAACTTATCAAAGGTGTATCCAGAATTGCTTGGAAAACCAGATTGGGAGAAACGTGCACTCTTATGTGGATGACATAGTAGTCAAATCCCAAAAAGGCGACACTTTGATCTCAGACCTGGAAGAAACGTTTGCTAGTTTACGCAAATATCAGATGAAGCTCAATCTAACAAAATGTGTCTTTGGAGTACCGGTTGGGAAATTACTCGGTTTCATTATTTCAGAGAGAGGCATTGAAGCAAACCCGGAAAAAAATCATGCCATACATAACCCGAAAATGCCGGTTTGCCTGAAGGACGTTCAGAAGCTAACAGGTTGTGTTTCTGCCTGATACGTCTCCAACGTATCTATAATTTCTGACGCTCCATGTAATGTTATGCCAATTGCTACTTGTTTTCTCCCTTCTTTATGTCATTTTTACATGTTTTCTGGGACTAACCTATTAACAAGATGCCAAGTGTCAGTTCCCTATTTTCTGCTGTTTTTGGCTTCAAAAAAGTTTTTCTGGAAATATTCTCGGAATTGGAACCCACAAAGCCCGAAGTGCCTATTTTCCTCGGAAGCATCCTGAAGACCGAAGATGAGTCGAAGAGGGGCACCAGGGGGGCCACACCATGGGGTGGCGCCCCCCTTGGCCACGCCGGGGTGGTGTGGGGCCCCTAGGGCTCCACCGCCTCTGCCCTTTCGCCTATTTATTCCTCCCGGATGGAAAACCCTAAACACCTGATCAAATATCCCCAAAACGTTCCGTGGCCGCCATCACTGTCAACCCTAGATCAGGGGGGTTCTGAAGCTGTCTCCGGCACCCTGCCAGAGAGAAAATCATCACCGGAGGCCTCTCCATTACCATGCCTGCCTCCGGAGTGATGCGTGAGTAGTTCATCCTTGGACTACGGGTGCATAGAAGTAGCTAGATGGTTGTCTCCTCCTCTTATGCCTCTATGTTTAGATCTTGTGAGCTAACTAACATGATCGAGATCGATCTTATGTAACTCTATGTGTTATGTTTGCTGGAATCCGATGAATATTGAACTTATGCCAAGTTGATTATAGTCTTTATTGCATATGTTATTTGTGATCTTGCATGCTTTCCGTTGCTAGTGGTTGCTCTGGCCAAGTAGTTCCTAGTGACTCCAAGAGGGAGCATTTATGCTCGATAGTAGGTTCATGTCTCCTTTTCGCCTGTGCTCGAGTGACAGAAACATCACGGGGGAGGATATGTTGTTGCCACTAGGGAGAAAACAGCGGTGAGAGTGCCCGCGTGTACAATCATTGCTTACATTACACACTTTGTTTAATGCAGTTATCTGTTGCTTGCAACTTAATACCTAAGGGGGTTCAGATGATAACCTGAGGGTGGATTATTAGTCATAGATGCAGTTGGATTGCAGTCTATGTATATTGTTGTAATGCCCGCACTAAATATCATAGTAGTCATCATGTCATGAATTTGCACTATGGTGCAACCTTTATTTGTCAATTGCCCAGCTGTAATTTATTCACCCAGCATGCTATCTTTTATGGAGAGACACCACTAGTGAACCTATGAACCCCGGTCCATTTTCCTACACTGTTAAAACAAACCACCACAATTTCCTGCTTTCTTTACTTACTGCAAGCATACATTATTTTCCACACTATACGTCTAATCTTTGTTTTTAGCAAGACCGGTGAGATTGACAACCTCACTGTACCGTTGGGACAAAGTATTTTGGTTGTTTTGTGTGCAGGTTCCACGTTGTTGCTGACACCGGTGAACTGCCTGTACCACCGTCAGTGGCATCAACCTTCCAAAGATCCTCTTCCTCCTACTGGATTGATAACCTTGGTTCTTAACTAAGGGGAATTTCCTACCAATGTGCTCATCACACCCTCCTCTTGGGGTATCCCAACACGCACCATCACTGCCTTGAGCCGATTTATAAGCAGACTGGGTGAAAAGGCTATACCTTTATACCGACTCTTGAAGAAAACTGAAACCTTCGTATGGAATCAAGAAGCTGATGAGGCATTGGAGGCCCTGAAAAAGCAACTTTCCGACGCACCTATATTGGTTGCACCTGAGAAGAAAGATCCCATGTTACTATGTATTGCGGCAAATAACAGGGCGGTCAGTGCGGTTGTAGTTGTGGAACGTAAACTGGAAGGAAAAGAAGGCCTTGTCCAGTGGCCAGTTTACTATTTAAGCGAGGTTCTGATAGATTCTAAACAGCGTTACCCACATTGGCAGAAGCTGATTTTTGGGGTGTTCATGGCTAGTCGTAAGCTGAAACACTATTTTCAGGAACATCCTATTACTGTGATTAGTTCAGCACATTTGTCCGATATTATTTAGAACAGGGAAGCAAAAGGGAGAGTTGCAAAGTGGGCTACTGAGATGGGGCCATAACATATCAAATATGATCCAAGGACTGCAATAAAGTCCCAAGCCCTGATCTAGTTCATAAATGACTGGACACAACTACAGGTTCCACCGGATAAACCAGATACTAAATACTGGACTATGCATTTCGATGGGTCTCGACAACTGGAAGGTTCAGGAGCTGGTGTGGTATTAACATCCCCAAGAGGTGATAAGTTTCGCTATGTCTTACAAATTTCATTCAAATGCACTAATAATGCAGCAGAGTATGAAGCTTTTCTTCATGGGCTTCGAATTGCGAAAGAGATGAGCATAACCCGGATTCGATGTTTGGGTGATTCCGATCTTGTTTCTCAACAAGTTACAGGAACCTGGGACTCTAAGGACCCAGTTATGGCAGCATCTAGGCGAGCGGTTACCCAGCCGGCTGGACATTTCCAAGAATATCAAGTGAATCATATTAACCGACGTCTCAATGAAGCAGCCGACGCATTGGCTCGTCTAGGTTCCCAGAAAAAACAAGTTCCACCAAATGTTTTTCTGGATGAAATTCATAGCCCGTCAGTTAAAGTTCCAACAGAGGAAGACCTGGCAAATCCAGATCTGGAGTCAGAATTGGTAGTCGCCCTGCATACAATCCCAGAGTGGAATGAACCATACCTGGCGTACCTTATGAGAGGCGAACTCCCACAGAGCAAGGTTATCGCTCGTCAGGTTATAAGAAGGTCCAAGTCATATACAATTATCAATGGTGAGTTACATAAGAGAAGTGCGGCTGGAATCTTTCAGAGATGTGTCTCTCTGGAAGAAGGGTGTCAAATTTTAAGAGAAATCCACTCAGGAGATTGCGGCCACCATGCAAGCTCCAGATCTTTGGTCAAGAAGGGTTTCAGACATGGATTTTTCTGGTTAACCGCAAATGCTAATGCAGAACATATAGTAAGAACGTGCAAAGGATGTCAAAGATATGCAAGGCAGGATCACATGCCAGCTCAGGATTTACGCATGATTCTCATAAGTTGGCCTTTTGCAGTCTTGGGGCTTGACATGGTAGGACCTTTCAAAAGGTCAGCTGATAAAAAGATTCATCTACTAGTGGCAGTTGACAAGTTTACAAAGTGGGTAGAAGCAGAACCAATCAGTAAATGCGACGCGGTTACAACAGTCAAGTTCTTAAAAAAAGCTGATTTTCAGATTTTGTTACCCACATATCATTATAACAGATAATGGGACCAATTTGTCAGAAGGAGCAATGCAAAAGTTCTGTGAATAGAACCATATATGGCTAGACCTTGCTTCGGTGGCACATCCACAGTCTAACGGGCAAGCAGAGCAGGCTAACCAGGAATTACTTAAAGGTATCAAACCTAGGCTCCAGGTTCCATTAGAAAAAATTGCTGGATGTTGGGTCGAAGAGTTACCTGCTGTCTTATGGAGCATAAGAACTACCCCCAAACAGATCAACAGGTTACACACCATTTTTCTGGTTTATGGGGCTAAGACAATTTTGCCAAGTGATACCTTTAATAAAAAATTATGACAATTTAAGTTGTGGTATACTCATCCATGTGGACATGCTCAGTTTATTCGTGTAAGGTGTATGTTATTTAATGGATGCTTAGTGGTTCGCGCTCTCTCATGATCAGTTCCAACTTACTAATATTAGATAACATGTCGTATAAATGTTTGCCTGCATTGGTTTATTCATAGAAGGGTATGCCATGGTGGTATCTCCCTCTGAATGTTTCACTTGAATTTACTTGGCACATGCCCACACATGCATAAGACTAAAAACAAAAAGTCAATTAAGCCTTGATGATTTATTTTGCCTCGGAGTATTTGTATCACTTTTATGCCCCTGTTAAATTTGTTTTGTCGCAAACATTATTATGATAGTTGTTGCTCTCTTGATTGTCGCTCCCAGTCTATTGCTAGCCTTGACTTTTACTAAGTATGAGCTCTACTCGTGCATCCAATTCCCAAAGACCAAAGTTTTCCAAATGTGTCCACCATACCTACCTATATGTGGTATTTCACCGTCACTCCAGGTAAATTTTCATGTGCTACCTTTAAAACCTTAAAAAATACTTCTCATTTTGTGACATTGTTTTAGCTCATGAGGGAGTAGTAGTTGGGTTTGTTATCTTCCATACCAATTGAGTTCCCCGACTTGCATGCTTCATCTGCTCGTCAATAATTTTGCAAAGAGCTGGTTAGACCATTATAACATCATAAAGCTAAATAAATAAATAGGCACTCCTCCATGGTATGAGATTGTTGGCAGGCACCTGAGGATTCGGTTAGCCATGGTTTGCGAAAGCAAGGTGTGGAGGAGTGTCATACTATATAAACAACATGCTATAAATTCTTAATATAAATAATTCGGAACCGCTCTCCACTTGTTTAGTATGGAAGACAACAAGAACTCTATTACCATTCGTTGACATGAAAAATCACCTCCCAAAACCATTTTACTTCTGTTGTTAGTAAAATAAAAATCACTAGCACATGTTAATCCCTGCTTCCCTCTGCGAAGGGCCTTTCTTTTACTTTTATGTTGAGTCTTCACCTCCTAACTTTGTGCACTTTCTTGAGAGCATAGCTGTCATTCTTAGTGTAATGTGCTTGTCCCAAAACACGGTTGATTGTGGTATAACTTTGATGCTTTTATCTTTTATATATTTACTTCTAGTCTTCACTTGAACCTCAGAGGTGCCCTGGCATTTATGTTTTGCTCCACTATTAAGGGCAAGCGAGATACCACTTTATCACATCTTATTATGAACATTGCAATCCTGCAGACTGATATATTTCATGTTGCTTATTATTAGTGTGTTGGTATCTTTTCATGGTTTGCATAACTATTAGGTGACTTTATTTGCATACTTCTTATTATGAATTTCCCAAGCACTTGATCATAGAGTGAGAATATTTACATCATATGAAACAAATGTGTTCGTAAAAGTTCTTTTACTGCACTCAGTTGTTAACTGAATAGCTTGAGGACAAGCAATAAGCTAAGCCTAGGGGGAGTTGATACGTTCAAAATGTATATACTTTTCCAAACACTTTTCCTGTTGTTTTCTTCTAAACTTGTGAGATTTGGATGCTACTAACTGAAGGGAATATGCCCGAGAGGCAATAATAAAGTGTTTATTATGTTATTCCTTGTTTATGATTCTCATGCTAGATATGTATTAACTGGAAATATTGATACATGTGTGTTTAATAAACAAAAAGTGGTTCCTAGTAAAGCCTCTCTTTTAACTAGCTCGTTGATTAACAGACGATCAAGGTTTCCTGATCATGAACATTGGATGTTGTTAATAACGGGGTCATGTCATTAAGATAATGATGTGATGAACATAGACCCAAACTAAGTATAACAATACGATCAAGTCATTTAGTTTATATTGTTATATCTTGCATTCAAAGTAACCTTATTCCTTAGACCATGAGATCATGTCAATTACTAATACCGAAAGAGTACTTTGATGACATAAAACGTCACACCATAACAGGGTGACTATAAAGGTGGCGTTAGGTATTCGAAAAGTGTTAGTTGAGGCTCATGGATCAAGAGTGAGATTTGTCCATCCAAAATGACGGAGAGATGTACTCTGGGCCCTCTTGGTGATATAACATTGACACTGCTTCCAAGCATGTGACTAGGTCACAAGAATGTCATATCATAGAACGAGTAAAAGAGTACTTTTGGTAATGAGATCGAACAAGGTATGGTTGATACCGATGATCGGATCTCGGACAAGTAAAATATCGCGAGACAAAGGGAATTAGTTACGACGTTGATGGTTCACACGATCACAAGATACATAATTGAATATATAGGAGTCATCACGGATCTCCAGATCTCGTTGTTGATTATTGATCGGAAAGGTGTCTCGATCAAGTCTGTATTATTTGCGAACCGTAGGGTAACACACTTAAGGTTCGATGAAGCATTTGAGAGGATACGGAATATTGAAAAATACTTTGGACAACACCTAAATTGTTTCGGGTAAAATTGAAATAGTTCAAGGGGTTTTTTGTCGAATGGTTGTTAATAGAATTAACAAATGATTCAAGGTGCTATATGAAAATGTTTGTTAAAAGAATTAACAAATATTAAAATAAAGAATTTTTTATTTATTTATTAAAGAAAAACCTTTGGATTTTTAAGTGGAAAATTAAGGAAGAATGAGTGGGTGTGAGTGGAGCTTCCACTCACATGAAGAGGGGAAGAGGTGGGGGCACCATGTGTTCGTCGCACCCCCCCTTGGGCTGCCTCCCTCTCCCCTATAAAAGGAAGGTGAGGGCTCCCCCTCCTCACACACTTGTCCCACCTCCATTCTCTCCACCCGTTGCTCCATTCCATGGTCATCCGCCTGGCGAAGCCCTAACCGTGGGATTCTTCACCACACCACGCCGTCGTCCTGCTGGAGTTCCGGGGGATCCTCTACTTCCGCTGCTCCGCTGGATAGAGGGAACGAGGTCTTCATCGAGCTGAACGTGTGACCGATCACGGAGGCACCGCCGGATTGCAGTGCACATCTTCTCAGTCTTGATATCAACATGAGTAAGACTACACCAACAACGAGATTCGATCTCATAATGCCTAAGAGTCTTCGAAGGTATGTTTTCTTAAGACCCTTTCTCACAGTTGCCTTTCATCTTCTAGATTAGATCTTGTCCCTTCGGGTTTATCTCGCGTAGGATATTTTTTGTTTTGTATGCAACGTACCCTTCACTAACACGGACTAACGTTGTTTTCAGCAGAATTACCTTGGTGTCTCGTTTTTGTGCAGAAAATCAACTTTCAGGAAAATGCCCCGAAAAGATCCCGAAGTCCTTATTTTACTCGAAGACCCTCGGAGCCAGAAGATGAGCTGGAGGGGGCAAGGAGGGGCCCACACCACCTAGTGGCCCCCTCCCCCCTAGGTCGTGCCACCACATGGTGTGGCCACCTCAGCCAACCCTCGGCCTCCCCTTTCTACTAATTATACCCCGTGACAAAAAAACCGAGGGTGGTTCGTCATATTCGAGAGAAAAACACCACAGTGCCGCCGTCACCTTGAAACCCAATTCGGGGATCAGAATTTCGTGTTCCGGCAACCTGCCGGGACGGGGATTCGGAGGAGATCATCGCCATCTTCATCGCCACCACTTCTCCTTCAAACATCCATGATTCCTCCATCCATGTGTGAGTAATCCCCGCTGTAGGCTGAGATGGATGGTAGCGATTGGATGAGATCGTTCATGTAACAATGCCAGATTGTTAGGGCATGGTGCCTAGTATTCGTTGTTAGTGCTATATATCGTTTTTGCAACTTGTTATGCTTAATGCCTGTCACTAGGGCCCGAGTGCCATGATATCAGATCTGAACATGTTATTGATTCGGGAGGATAATTATGTTTCTTGATCATATCTGCAAGTTGTTTACACATGTTATTTTCTGGAACCCGAGGCCCCAAAGTGATAATAATTGGGATAACCAGAGGGGGTGGTTGTGATGTGAGGATCACATGTGTTCACGAAGTGTTAATGCTTTGCTCCGGTGCTTTATTAAAAGGAGTAACTTAATTACCAGTAGTTTTACTTGAGGACCCGCTGCAACGGGCTAGTAGGACAGAAGATGGTGTGCAAGTTTCTCATTGCAAGCACGTACGACTAAAATAGAACACGTGCCTTTGCTTTACCTAGTACTTGGATGCTTTATTATTATCTATCTGTAATACTCATGTTTTGATTATTATATGAACTACCTTATCCATGCAACGCCCGTTGTCGGATATATACCGATTAGGGGTATATCAGATAGTGTCCTAAAGAGCCGGATTACCAGGGTGGCCTGAATGATAATGGATTATGGTCCATTAGGCGGCCCAGTAAACTGGCGCACAGAAGCCGGATTCTAGAAGAACCCGGACCACAGCCCACGTGGTACGGCTTGGAGTAGAAGGCGGATTCTTGCCTTCCAAGTTAGAACTTACCGTAGTCTTCTAGATTCCATTCTGTAAGCCCTAACCCGGCTATTTATATAAAGCCGGATGGGAGAGAAGAGAGAGAGAGAATAGTTAGAAGCCAACTCGCAGAGAAGTGGATCCTCGCCGAGTTAGCAATCCAGACTCACATTGTACTCCGTATACTTCAGACTTCAGCCCTGAATTATTGAGATTGCAGGAGTAGGAACGCCGCCTAGTTGCGACGTACCGAACCTGGGTAAACTTTGGTGTCCCTGGTTGTCATACTACCACGTCCCCCTCGCGTCTTTACCCGTAGGACTCATGGCAACCCCGTCTATGAACCCTACTACGATGTCTCGACAGTTGGCACATACTCGCGGAATCGGCAGTACTATAACTGTCGGAAGTTTGGAGTTCGACAACGACGTCGGGCGCTTCCTCGACAACGGATCGATCATGTGGTAAGTGTCTGCGTTTTACCGATTGGATCTGCAAATATCTTTATCAGATTAACTGCAGAGGCAATGGGATTCTGTGGTGGAAGTAGATTTATCCCACCCGCCCTATACCCAGTTGAAGAAAACTGCGATGCCGGATTTTGCTCAGATCACCAATACCTGCTCAAATTGCTACCTCTTCGGAGATGCATGCAGTGAGATCGCACTTTATTGGTATGGTGCAAATCGAGATCACTGAAAACACGGATGAAAACAATCCCGTGGAAAAGGCAGAAGAAAACAATCCCAGCGAAGAGGTGGAAGATCCGACATCCGTCGATACAACGACAAACTCGGAAGCCGATTCTGTGTTAGCCGCCATTGAGGCGAGATTGGAATCGGAACCCAGATCGTACCATCTCGATTCCGAAGACGAAGATGTAGACGCTTTCGAAAGAAAGGTCAAAAAAAAATCAAGAGGGATTCCATGAAGTGCTTATGGCAAAACCGACTGATAACTCGGACGCCGAAAGTCATGAAGACCCTCAAACACCTCTGCCTGATGAGGAAAGAGAGGACGGTGAAACCAATCCAATTCACCCTAATGTCAAGGAATTGACAGAAGATGAACCTGGTAAAAAACCTCCCTCTTCCAAGAAAAGAAACAAGGCTGCCAAGAAACTCCAGTACAAACTCTGGAAGAAAAAACTGGTGGATACCACCAACGAAAACCTGGAAGCAGGACGAAGCGGAGTCAAGTATGCGGAGAATAAAACGAAGGAAATCTCTGTTCCACCAATGTCAGAACAGGACGAACAAGATCTACTTCAAACACTAGTGGGACCCCACGAACCCCTTGAAGTGCTAGAAGCCAGGAGACAAGCTCTTCAAAGGCAACAGCAACATCTATTCAGAACTCGGGAAAGTCTCCTATAAACCCAGGCTGACATTAAGTTGAAGCAGGAAGAAACTGAGGAGTACGAGAGAAAGAATAGATCCGGAATAAAACCTACAAGGTTACCGGGAATCGTAACACCGGAAGTAATGCAACCAAAGGATCGGGTCCAAAACCCCGCCTGGCAAAAGCAAGTAAACGGCATCAATGCCAGGGGCGAACCTATATACAAAACCGAAGCAGAAAACGCGGAAGCCGCGTTCGCCATCCTCAACGACAATCTGTACTCCAATGATGAAAAACTCCAAGGGGTGTATGCTTTCTTAGGAAAAGCATTGCAACAACAGAAGCGAGGGCAGGCAAGATCAGGGAAGTTGCATGACGACTCGGCCCTATGCAAAACAGCCACATGCGCCGCTGGAGCACCTGGACCTGGAGAACCTGGAGATTCAGGCAATTCCAAAGAGAAGAAAGGAGATCCAAAAAAAGGACAAGAAAATTCCCGATAACAAGGATGCAGCATCCAGAATAGGATCCCATCCGCCGAAAGGTGGAATTAACCCCCGTAATCGGGAAGAACAAAACCGGAAAGACGGAAAAGCAATGCCGCTTCCGAGACACCCTGCTGAAAAAGCCGGAAGATAAGATATTCCTCACAGGCGTGAGAGATCCCGTACCCCTCCTAGGAATAAGGAAAGACCCAGGAATAGAACTCCACCTTATTCCAAAGGAAATGATAACAGAGGAAACAGGGATAATCCCGGAAGAGCGCACTCGCGCAACAATGGAAAAGAAAGGAGCAGATCACCTTCTGTCCATTCAGCCGGTAGATATTCCGTACACGCTGACAGAGCGGAAAGAGATGATCTATACTTTGGATCTAAGTGTTTTACTGACAGGATCCGAAGGATAACTCTACATTCTGGCTTCGCCAAAGTTGGTCCAACATATCAAAAATATACCGGTAGTACAAACCCGGATACCTGGCTCCCGGACTATTATACAGCCTTCCAGATCAACAAAGGGACAAATTTAGAGGCAGTAAAATTCCTCCCCCTAATGTTACTGGACGGAGCCAGAGATTGGATTAACGGGCTTCCGTCAAGAATCATAGATAGCTGGGATGATATGGCTAGAGTCTTTACTCAAAATTTTCGGGGAACTTACAAACGCCCCAACAGCATCAACCAGCTCAACCGATGCACCTAGTTTGAAGATGAGCCATACGTGGACTTAACTCAAGATGGACTGCAATGAAGAACAGCTGCTCTGGAGTAAGTGACGTACAAGCAATGCATGCTTTCGTCAATGGCTTAAAACCTGGCCTCGTATCGTTCATGGTTGGTTCAAAACATCACAAAGATCTCGGATCTATGCTTACAACCGCAAATGAGCATGCAGCGGCCGAAGATGACATCAGAGCGAGAGGTGGAAATATCGACGCTTTGGCTCAGGCCAAAAAGATGCCTCGTTCTGACAAAAAAGCTACTCCAAAAACATAGCCAAAACCCAAAAAAGTTAGCCTAGCCTTTGGAAAGGATAATGGAAGCAAATGGAAAGGAAGAAACACAAAACCTATCTCCTACACAAAGGAAGAGTGGGAAAAGATTAAGTCGGACAACTGTGTCCACCATTCGCAATTTGGGAAACCTACCCATACGAACGCACAATGCCAGCTCAATAAGCATATGAAAGGCGGTGCAGGATCCGGGAACAAGGGGAAGAACTCCAAGAGGAAATTCTCCAAGCAAAAGCCAGAAGCTGGAAAAGAAGACAGTGAATCAGACACTGACGAAAAAATCCAAGAACAACAGCGAAAAGGCAAACCAAAGTTCCCGAGAGTTGATGGAGAATGCAATTTAACTTTCCTCGCAACTCCCTCAGCAAAGGTGGCAAAGAGGACACTTCAAGAAATAAACGCGGTTGTTCCACCAACCCCCAAATTCTTGAAGTACTCGAAAACACCAATTACCTGGGATCAGTCTGATCATCCCGAAAATATCCCAGAACCCGGCACACAAGCTCTAATCGTAAGTCCTATTGTTCAAAACACTAGGCTAAAAAGAGTGCTGATGGATGGAGGATCCAACATTAACATAATGTACCTGGATACACTGAAGCATCTGCGAATCTCCGAGACCCAGCTCAATCATAGCAACATACGTTTCCACGGCATCGTTCCCGGCAGACAAGCACAATCCCTAGGAGAAATTTCCCTAGATGTAACCTTTGGAGAAAAAGAGCACTTCCGCCAAAAATCTCTTTCGAGGCCGTGCCGTTTGAGAGTGTATACCACGCAATTCTCGAACGTCGAGCTTTCGCCAAATTTATGGCAAGATCATGTTATATCTATAACAAGCTGAAGATGCCAGGGCCAAAAGGAGGAGTGATCACCATATCAGGAGACTTCAAATTGGCAGACGAGCTGGAAAAAGGAAACGCCCTTTGCGCAGAAAAAGTGATTGCAAAGGAGGAATTGAAAGAGCTGGCAAAAGAAGTATCGCCGACAAAAATGCCGGCAGGTAAAGAAAGCCATAAGCCCGTAGATAGTTTCAAAGCTTCCGAGAATACAAGGTAGGTTATCCTAGACCCCAAAGATCCGACAAAATTTGTCGTAGTAGGGTCAGGGATGACCGACAAATAAGAAAGTGCGCTCATCGAGTTCCTTCGTGAGAACTGGGATATTTTTGCCTGGTGTCCTGCAGACATGCCAGGTGTACCCAGGGAACTTGCTGAGCATCAACTCAAGGATCTAAACCCGTCAAACAAGGTCTCCGTCGATTTGACGGAAGAAGACGGAAGGCTATTGGCAAGGAAATCATCTGGCTATTAGCAGCTGATTTTATCCGGGAAGTTATACATACTGAATGGTCTGCGAACCCAGTATTAGTCCCAAAGAAAGATAGTATTGTTCTCAGGATGTCTATATATTACACCGGCCTGAACAAATTGTGTCCAAAAGATAGATTTGCGTTACCGCGAATCGAACAAATAATAGATGCCACTGCAGGCTCCGAGCTTTTATGCTTCTTGGATGCTTATTCCGGGTACCATCAAATACGTATGAAGAAAGAAGACCAAATCAAAACCTCCTTCATAACCCCGTATGGAACATACTATTACATAACCATGCCTTTTGGCTTGAAGAATGCAGGTGCAACTTACCAGCATTGCATGCAACGATGTTTGCATAGTCAGATTGGCAAAAATGTTCACGTTTATGTGGATGACATTGCCGTCGTTTCCGAGGAAAAAGACACACTCCTTTAAGATTTGCGAGAAACCTTCAAAAATTTGCGCACTTACAAAATAAAGTTAAATCCATTAAAGTGTGTATTCGGGGTTCCCTCAGGAAAACTTCTGGGTTTTATCGTTTCTCGCAGAGGAATAGAAGTGAACCCGAAAAAGATCAAGGCAATCCTAAACATCACAAAGCCTACGTGCTTAAAAGATGTACAAAGATTGACGGGTTCTTCAGCTACCGTCAGCAGGTTTATAAGTCGGCTAGGAGACAAAGCTCTGCCATTGTACAAATTGTTGAAGAAATCCGACAAATTTGAGTGGACAGAAGAGGCGGACAAAGCATTAACCCAGTTAAAGGAAACCTTGATGGGAGCTCCGATTTTGGCATCACCAAAAGACGAAGAACCCATGTTACTGTATCTCACAGCAACAAACAGGGTTATTAGTGCTGTGATAGTTGTGGAAAGAAGAAAAGAAGAGCAAAGCATACCAGATCAACATCCGGTATATTATATAAGCGAAGTTTTTTCCGAGTCCAAACAAAGGTATCCACACTATCAAAAGCTGGCATATGGCGTATTTTTCTCATCTCGAAAACTCCGCCATTATTTCCAAGGACATTCCATAACAGTGGTATGTAAAGCACCACTAAGGGATATAATTAACAATCCAGACGCAACGGGACGAGTAGCCAAATGGGGCATCGAGCTGGTTGCGTTTGACATTAACTACCAACCCCGAACGGCAATTAAATCCCAGGCATTGGTAGATTTCGTCGCCGATTGGACATAAGCAATGGAAAACACACCAATGCCGGAGTCGGAATACTGGGTTATGCACTTTGACGGATCCAAGATGAAGGAAGGCGCCGGAGCTGGTGTAGTGCTAAAATCCCCAAAGGGAGATATTATGGAGTATGTGTTGCAAATACACTTCAACGCCAGCAATGACGTGGCAGAATACGAAGCTTTGCTTCATGGCTTGCAAATTGCAAAAGAAATAGGCATCAAACGCATATTATGCTATGGCGACTCAGATTTGGTACAACATCAGCTCAACCAAACATGGGACGCCAAAAGCCCCATCATGGCCGAATATCGGAGAACTGTGGATGAGTTTGCTATTTGCTTCCTATGATTTGAAGTACTTCACTTTAAAAGAGAGGAAAATTGGAACGCGGATGCATTAGCCCGTATGGGCTCGGAAAGAGTGAAAACCCTACCACCAGGTGTGTTTGTCCAACATTTGCATAAACCATCGATAAAAGGTGGAGATGTTGATTATCCTCTTATGTCCGAGTCAATTGAAGTCCTGCTCGTTAACCCGGATTGGACAATTCCATAGTTAAACTTATTAGTAGATTAGAAGTACCCGGATGGAGCAGACGAGGTATTGCAAAGACAAATAAAACATTGATGCAAAGGATACACGGTAATCAATGGTTGCCTGTATAAACGCAACATTACCGGAATCTTTCAGCGATGTATTTTGCTAGAAGAAGGCCGAGAAATACTGCAAGAAATCCACGCAGGGGATTGCGGACATCATGCTCAATCAAAAAGCAGAGTTAAGAAAGCATTCCGTGCAGGGTTTTTCTGGCTAACAGCCAAGACAACTGCCGAACACATAGTAAACACATGTGCCGCATGTCAGTATTACGCCAAGCAGACGAATATGCCAGCCCAAGCACTAAAAACTATCCCTATCACATGGCCATTTGCGGTTAGGGGGCTAGATATGATGGGACCATTCAAAACTGCAAGAGGTGGACTCACACATCTACTCGTTGCAGTAGACAAGTATACCAAGTGGGTGGAGGCAAAACCCATCAAAAAGCTTGACGGTGTAACTGCCAGAAATTTCATCATTGACGTAGTCATGAGATAGCGTTCCACACAGTATAATCACAAACAACGGGACAAATTTCTCTATTGGAGAGTTGGCAAAATATTGCCGACAAACGAGAATACGCCTAGACCTTGCGTCTGTGGCTCACCCACAATCCAATGGGCAGGTTGAAAGAATGAATAGCTCAATCCTGCAAGGAATACGCCCAAGACTCGAATCTCCTCTTCATAGAGTAGCAGGAGTATGGGTGGAAGAGTTACCTTCCGTGCTTTGGAGTATTCGAACGACGCCAAACAGGTCAACAGGGCAAACCCCGTTTTTTCTGGTTTATGGCGCAGAAACTTTTCTTCCAACGGACATGATCCATGATAGCCCAAGAGTGCAAACTTTCGATGACTCGGACTCCGAAAGTGCACGACAGGATGTCGTCGATCTCTTAGAAGAAGAACGAGAACTTATGCTTCAAAGATCCGCCATTTATCAGCAAGGATTACAACGTTACCATAGTCGGAAAATCAGGCATCGTTCTTTTAAAGAAGGTGACTTAGTGCTAAGATTGGTGCAAGAAAGAAAGCACAAGTTAGCTCCAGTTTGGGAAGGACCATTTGTCATCAGCAAAGCTATGAAAAATGGATCATACTATCTTGTAGATATTCGGGAAAGGGAAGATGATCCCAAAAGACCGAATCGCAAAAGAAAGAGAAAGAGAAATGACGAACTAGGGGAGACAAAAAGACCCTGGAGCATCCAGCAGTTACGTCCCTTTTACACTTAGTTCAATTTCTATGTAAACATCTTTGAGATCATTAAATAAAGTTGTCGGAATTCATACATCTATGTTTTTTTTACATGTTTATTATAGTACAAAGCATAAGTCCGCCTTATCTATTTCCCAATGATCTTTCAAAATACTCAATGTTAACCCGAATTGTGCCTGCGTGCTCGGTGTTAAAAAAACTGAATAATTTTCAGCCAAAAATGGCTTAAGGAAACCCAGATTGTGCCTGCGTGCCTGAGTTTCATTCAAAAAATTCCTTACTTTTTCTCTAAGTATTATCTGATTGTTTTTATGTTGGGTCACTGGAGCTAGTAAGTAAAAATGCCTTTAGTATGATCCATGTTTCCGAGTTTCGACTGGTTGGTTATACCCAGTTACTTGGCACGAAGATTAAAGTACTATCGAGCCATTTCAAACACTAAGGACAGTTAGGACATATAAACCAGATAACTTAGAAGATAAAGGAATAAAAACCCGGAAAACTTGCAAAGACTTACTAATTAACTGCAAAAACGGAGTACTTGTTTATACAAAAGAATAGAAAGCATTACAATAAGTTTACATTGTAAGAACAATAATGCTTCTATTTCCCTAATTCTACCCAGGTCGAGGCAGCTTCTTCAGGCATCCGACTCTTCCTCGCTGCTGGATTCCTCTGGAGTTACCGGGATGGCCTCTTCAGGGTAGAAGGTGGAGATGTTCACCATGGTGGCGATCTTGGTGGCGTGACATTTGATTTCATCAAAGATGCTGGCCTGTTGAGCATCCGTGTATCCTTGAGGGATGCCGGACACCACACGCCAAGATTTGGCAGTTGGGTATTGCATGCGCATGAGCCCAAGATCCATGCGTGCACCACCACGAGCTGCGGAATGGAGAAGGGACTCCCTGGATTCCGCCACCTCCACCATAGCTTCCGAAAGCTTTTCAACTTCCGAGAATTCCCCAGACCTGGCGGGAAGGCACTTGTTGACAAGCAACATTCCCGCAGCCTTGATCACGGTGAACACCTTCCGGAAAGACCAGATTTTTTCAATCCGGGTAAGGGGGCTATCTCCTGTTTCAGTAAAACACATAAATGTTAGAAAAAACAGAAGGAGATGAAACATGGAAAATCCGGTAAATGACAAAGAACTTACCGAGAATCTTGTCCATCTCAGCGCCTTCTTCTAGGCGCTGGTTCAAGGCGTTCTCCAAGTCTCGGATGGTGGCTTTATCCTTCTCGGCCTGGCTGGAGGCCTTAGATTCGGCAATGCCAACGGCTAGTTGGCTGGCCTCCAGGTCCTGCTGCAGCTTCACATTGAGCTTGTGAAGATCCAGGTTTTTGCGGCGGAAGTTTTCGGCATTGCCGACATCTTCAGCAATTTGCTTGGCTTTCGCCAAAGAAGCTGAAAAGCAAGTAAAGGAAGAGTTAAACTCGGAAAACTACTTAGAAAAATTCACAACTGAAAGCAGAGAAATATTTCACCTACTGAATCCTTCAATTGTTGCTGAGTGGATGCCAGTTCTGCCTCCTTACCCTCAAGAATAGAAAGAAGGGATTTCGCCTCCTTGTTCTTTATGCTAAGTTTGTTGAAAATCTCCATGTTGATGTTTTCAGCAGTTTGCTGAAACATGGAAAAGAAACAAAAAATGCTTAAGCTAATAACAAGCATAACAATGCAAAAAGTATTAAGAAGAAAGCATACATTCAACTTATTCCTTGGGGGCTAGAGATATTACATGGCTCATCCGCTGCAAACCCGACAGGTTTTCATTGAACTCTTTTGCATATTCTGCAAAAAGATCCCCAACATTATTAAGGCCATCCTGGATGACCTTGAAATCCTTGTCGAAAGTGGGAATGGGATCCTCCTCGGCTGTGCGAGAAGGACCACCCATTTCCGGGACCGCCCTTTCCCTCGCATCCGGCTCGGACGCAAAAGGCTGGCTGGACTGCAAGGGTTCTTCTTCCCTAGCACCAACACTTTCCTCCATAGCTGCGACTGGAGTTTCGGGAGCAGTTGCAGGAGAAGGGTGTGACCCTCTTTGGGCAACAGACTTAAGTTTTCTCAGCCTTTTTGGCTTCAGTGTTGTTGGAGCTAGGCTAGAAAGAAAAAATCCCGATAAATCAGAATTCTGAGACAAAGGAATAAATTTCCGAGAAAACAAATAAAACCCAGATGTCTAACCTGGAGGTAGCGACGGGAATTCCGTCAAGGTCGATTACTTCTTGAGCGGCAGAAGGCTTCTTACGCTTCCTCCCACCTGCGAAGTTAGCACGTATGGCGTCTAACTCGACGTCGGATGAAAGACCCTTCTCAGGAAGATCGAAAAGCTGTCAAAAAAGGACAACGTTCGAGTTAAGAATACGACAAGGGAGAAACGCGAAATCAAAAGACCAAAATGAATAAACCATACCTTTGGGGCGGGGTTTGTCGCCGTGTACATTGGCCGACTTTCCATGTATTGGTCGCGAGTTGCGATCAATTGATTGACGCGCTTCCTCAAATCTTTTTCCGAGAAAGATTTGCTTGTTGTCCGCATTGCGTCTTTGGTTCCCGTGTATTCGCACATAAGACGGGAACCATGATTGGCCAGAGGTTGAATCCGCCTTTCTAACCAGCATAGAACTGTGTCCATGCCGGTAAGAGGCGGAGAGGCAGAAACAAGCTTGGCGATGCGCCGCTTGATCTTGAGAAGGTCTGGTGGAAGAGTTTGGACTGCTTCCACTGCCCAGTTATCCTGGGGAGTGGCAGCGCAGTTGTGGAAAGGTGGAACCCCCGTTTCCTTTCCAGGAAACGGGACGTCTTGGTGGTAGAAAAAGGAACCCGTCCAAAACTTGACAGATTCCGACGTTTTTATCTTGGGGAACCAATCTTCCCTGAATCTACGTAGGGTAAAAGATATGGTTCCGCAAGTTGGGAGAGCGCCCTCTGAGGGGTTTCGCTTAATCCCAAAGCAGTATCGCCAAAAGTCTAGCCTAGGTGCTAATCCTAGATACCCTTCGAAGAGGGCCTGGAACCCGGCTAGATAAAGAATGGAATTCGGTGGCAGGTTGTGGGGGTGGATGTTATAGTGGCTAAGGATCTCGAGGAAGAAACTGGAAGGCGGAATTCCCATACCTCTTGAGATGTGAGAGGTCAGGAGGACCCGTTCCCCGGCTTTGGGAAAGGGCTCATATTCTTCTTCCACGTGCCGCCATTTCCCTTTCACGATCAACCCCTCCTTCTCCATTGTCGGAAGAAGGGAGGGGGTGATGTTGCACCGGCTCCAGTTGCCGGAGATTTCGCCCTCGTCTTCGGCTCCGGTGGCGGCGGCCACGGCGGCGAGCTCCTCCCCGACGAGGAGGATTTTTTCCTCTGCCGTTTCAGGAGCGAACGGCGAAGGCGGCGCGGAGGAAGAGGTAGCCAGGGTCTCGGCCACGAGAGACGTTTCCTCGCGGGCCTGGTCGCCGGAGTTCTTCTCCGGTGCGTTGGCGGAGGCGCGGCTCGGGGAATCGAGCTGTGGATCCATGGAGTTGATGATTTCATCATCTCAATGGAGACCGAGAGCTTCTCCGCCGCACGTGGTGAATCGCTGGAGTCCATTCGTGGGCGCCAGCGGTGAGGTTTGCGAGCTCTCGACGGAGAAGTTCCTGGAACGGCGCGGATGTGCGTGAGCTCCGCTCCCTCTGAGTGAACCTTGGCACGGGTGCAGTGGCGCTTGGGGGCTGGGAGGCGGAGTGAGAGAAGAAGGGTCGCCGGAGGGCTCGAGGTAGGCTATTTATAGCCGGAAAAACTTTAAGATACGTTACAACGGCTCTTTGGACCGTTAAATCATCAACGCGTGACTCGCCTAAAAATCCGGGAAATGAGGTGGCAAGTGATTACTGCTATCTTCTCGTTTCCCACGAGAATCTGTCAGAGATACGTTTCAGGGTTTCACACTCGAAACCCAAACGTCCCTGACGTCAGCATGATTTTATCGCTGACGTAGGAGGATTCTTCTCCTCGAAGGTTCGAGGAAGAAAATGTCGGATTTCCCGAAATCCGAGTTTTGTGTTAAGCAAGATTGAAGAAAAGAAGAATCGACACATAGAGCCAGCATTTCTCGGAAAGGATGCAAAATTGACGAAAGACGGCGAATTGGAGTCTCAATCCTTCTTGGGGGCTACTGTCGGATATATACCGATTAGGGGTATATCAGATAGTGTCCTAAAGATACGGATTACCAGGGTGGCCTGAATGGTAATGGATTATGGTCCATTAGGCGGCCCAGTAAGCTGGCGCACAGAAGCCGGATTCTAGAAGAACCCGGACCACAGCCCACGTGGTACGGCTTGGAGTAGAAGGCGTATTCTTTCCTTCCAAGTTAGAACTTATCGTAGTCTTCTAGGTTTCCTTTCTGTAAGCCCTAACCCAGCTATTTATATGAAGCCAGGCGGGAGAGAAGAGAGAGAGACAAGAGTTAGAAGACAACTCGCGGAGAAGTGGATCCTCGTTGAGTTAGAAACCCAGACTCACATTGTACTCTGTATACTTTAGGCTTCAGCCCTGATTTAGTGAGATTGTAGGAGTAGGAACGCCGCCTAGTTGCGACGTACCGAACCTGGGTAAACTTTGGTGTCCCTGGTTGTCATACTACCACGTCCCCGTCACATCTTTACCCGTAGGCCTCATGGCACCCCCGTCCCTACTACGATGTCTCGACACCCGTTCATCTATCCCTATGCCTATAGTACTTTAATCCTGATGTTTCCCATAATTGCTACCGATGTTAGTATTTTACTCCTGCTGTTATTTTACTACTGCTACTACTATAAAACTGTTACCACTGATAAACTGGTGCGAGCAAGTCTACTTTCATGTGCAGCTGAACTGGCAACTCATCTGTTAAGGCCTATAAATATTCTTTGGCTCCCTTTTGTCGAATCAATAAATTTGGGTTCTACTCCCTCGAAGATTGTTGCGATCCCCTATACTTGTGATTCATCACTTCATGGTACTCCTCCTTCCCAGTTTTAGTTTTAGGGGGTCCTCTTTTTTAGGTTCTCCACCCCTTCCTTTTCCCCTTTGTCACTCGGGAGGTGTTCTCTGGAGGCGTAGAGGCGGAAGGATTTGTATCCTTGGTTTTCATGAGTCGTGTTATCATTTCACGCTACGCCTACATTTGGGATTCCTTGGAGGGTTTGAAGGATGTTTCCATCAACTTGAGATCATCCATGGTAGTCGTAGCCGAAGCCCCGGGTATGGGAGTTTCCTTGTCGTCCATAATTTTCTCTTAGGCGGTTAATCCTAAATTAAGAGTCGAGGCTCTGATACAAATTGAACGGATAGTATGGGCACCTAGAGGAGGGGATGAATAGGTGCTACTGTTGGTCTACGCTGCAGAATTTAAATAATTTGCCCTACATAGTTCGCCAAGATCACTATGCAGATAATGAGGCATGCCCATACATGCGAGGATCTGGAAAACGACTCACTGGGCAGCGGAATCAATGGAGCGTAGAAGAGTTCTAAACAATCATAGATGCTCACAACTAGGCCTAGTTGCAAGGATGCCGCTAAGTCTTCCCTCCTTAGGATCACATGTGTATAATCCCTCTTATGGTGTGCATGCGTACGCTCGTGTCAGCGCTCCGTCGTCCAGGACTTGGCACCAAAGAAGAGATGCAACCTTCCGGCTTTGCTAGTTGGTAGATCTAATCAAATGTGACTAGAGCTATTATGAAACTAGAAGTTCTCACCACATGAAATAGAAAACAATTAGAGATAGGTCTAACTAGAAGAGTATAACAAAAAAAACTATTAGAAGAGGCTCTAATCCAATTAGAGATGTTTCTAAATTAGAGGTTCTAGTTCAATTAGATGTTCTCTATTTACATCTCTAATTCTATGAGAGAGAGAGAAGGCCAGAAGGCTCAATCGATATCGTTTCCAAAGAGGAGATGGTGGGGATTATATAGGTGGAGCTAGGAGGGCACCTGCCAAAGGAGGGGGGGTTGGTTTTTGCCTCCTTGTGCTTGGCCACACCACCCTCCTAGGAGGAATCGGATTGGACTGCCTTGTGGAGTCCAATCCCTCCACCTCTCTTTTTTCTTCTTTTTCTTTTTCCCTCTCATGCTCCACCTGGCATTCCCTAAAATTAGGTTTTGCCCATAGGAGGAATTCTGCCCCCCTCCGACACTGCTTATATAAGGAAAGTGCCCTGAAACTCTTCCGGAACCCCGTTACCTCCAACGATGCTAGAAAATTATTTCTAACACACCGGGACATCCCATATCCTCCGTAGCTTCTCATGTAAATTATACCAAACACCATCATAATTTCTCTCTTATAGCGACTTCCCCGAAACCACTCCGATTGACACCGGACTTGTTTCTGTGATATCGTAATGACATCAAACATTCATAAAACCAATAACAACATATTGTTTCTATCAATAAAATGTTGGCACCGCTTAAGCCCGTGACACGTAAAGGCTTGATAACACATAGCATGTTCGGACACTTAGTGAACAATAACCAACAGCGGGATAATGGACGTCCATGATGGCTCCCGTGTGTTCCCTATGTATGAGGGAACCTTATAACTTACTCATTGCCCTTATTATCTTAACATCACGATATCACGAGGTGAGACTATGTGATCTAGTCTGATAAAACTCTTTAGTCATAACACATATAGCTCGTTTACCGACATCGTTCTCTTTTCTCATTCATATTCCCGATGACCCTGCAATAATATCACACTGTGTCTGGCCAGACGATATGTCATCGATGATACTGAGAGGTCCCATAGAATGTATCTCTCTATCATCTAGAGGAGTTAAGTACTAGTCTTAAAAGATCTTAGCTCCATTACACTTTATAGATCATACCTAGATATCACTATTATAGTCCCGAATTACGGCAAGACGATTGATGATATCCAAAGAATAACTTTCGATCATGCGGTCACTAGATATTCTCATAGTATAAGAATTATAGCCAATATTAACTTCATATGCATTTGCTAAAACGTATGATGATTGTTTAGTCTCTTTTAACAACAACATACACTTGGGTCGGCTCAGTACTATTGTTACCTTAATAATAAACTCTTATTGTTTGCTAGACTTTCTTCTAAGTCCATGATCAGGAAAATATGATTATCTCACAAAACACAAGCTAATCTTAGAGACAAGATTAGAAACTCTTGTTGGTTTATGTCTTCACACCCGCACAAAGATTTCCCTTTGAAGAATCAGTTTTCAAGTGCTATAGCGGTTGTAGCATGATGCCACAAACTTAATTCTAAACTTGAAGATGGAAAAATAACTGAATATTATTGTCTCTAGGGCATACCTCCAACAGTTTCCCACTTGCACTAGAGTCAAATAATACTCCACTTAATATGATGATATAACACTTATGGAATTCCGGTGTTACTCACACTATGCATGTGGTACGTTAGACTTCTGTCTTTCACCTTTTGGTCTAATCTACTTGTGATAAACTTGCGTTTGGAATTATTAGGAATTGGATTTGTGTAAATCTGGTTCCGTGACAATATTAGTAATTCAAGCGTCTCCTAATGAATTATCATATCATCGTTTGAAACCTCACTAAGTCAAATGACTTCTATCCAATAACTTGCAACCCACAATGTCTAACATTGTGTTGCAACTATCCACAAAAATACTATAGAGTCCACTCATAATACTCCAATGTTGATAATTATACAACATACGGTATTATCAATTGAAGAATCATAATCTGAGTTAAAATCAATAAAGATTCAATTTTGCAATTCCACCACAAATACATATGTGAATACTCACAATATTATTTGTAACTATACAAAATTCTACTGAGTTGTTTTTTTACTTTGTAATACTACCGTTGTATATTTCTACGATAAACTTCCCAACATAATATCCCTTGGTATTATTACAAACAATTAACTACATATGAAAAACTTTTCTTTTAAGTTTTTGTCCTTTATACCAGATTGACTAAAACAATTTTAGTCAACAGAAATACACCGGTTTTTGTGTGCTAATCCTTTTAATGACTATGAGATTGGTCAAATCATAAAATATCATGATTTGATCTCAACCCTTTATATTTTGCTCACCAATGACTACGAATGTCTATTGCAAAACATCATGTCACCTTTCTTTTGAGACAAAATAACTTTATCACAATGTATTTCGAAATTTATTTTCGGAATTACACTTAGCATATCCATCATATTCATATTTATTAAATTCCTCAATCTATCTCATAGACCTTTATATCTGAATATTATAAAAAATTATTTGGGGCGCCGGTTCCCAATAATTTTTCTCTTCAGGAATCCTTTGTTCATGATTTGCCTCAGGTGTCCCAAGAGGAAAATGGTATCTTAACCACGCCTTTTTCTGAAGAGGAGGTTTTTGATGCTATAGACCAAATGGAGTTAAACAAGGCACCGGGACCAGATGGGTTCCCTGCTGAGTTTTATAAAAAAATTGGGAAGTCATTAAACCTGACTTAATGGCTATGTTTGACCTTACTGCCCAAAAAAGACGATGCCTGCAGGATTGAACAATATAGGCCAATCTGCTTGCTGAATGTTAGTTTCATGATCTTTACTAAAGTAGGAACTAATCGGGTGACATCGGTTGCTCAGCGAGTGATTAGGCCAACCCAATCCGCATTGCTCCCGGGGAGGAATGTTTTGGAAGGGGTTGTGGTGCTGCATGAAACTATTCATGAGTTGAAACACAAAAAATTAGTTGGAGTGTTGCTTAAAATAGATTTTGAAAAGGCATATGATAAAGTGAATTAGTCCTTTCTTCATTTGACACTGGGGATGAAAGGGTTCTCTCCACAATGGTGTGAGTGGGTTGGGAGATTTGTTCAAGGAGGTAGTGTGGGGATCAAAGTAAATGATGACATTGGTCATTATTTTAAGACTTTAAAATGGTTAAGACAAGGTGATCCGTTATCTCCTATCTTGTTTAATTTGGTAGCCGATATGCTTGTTTTCCTCATTGCTAGAGCCAAGGAGGATGGGCAGATAGGTGGTTTGGTACCACATCTAGTGGAGGGAGGGGTATCTATTCTACAATATGCAGATGACACCATCTTGTTCTTGGAACATGATGTTGACAAAGAAATCAATATGAAACTATTATTATCGATTTTTGAGCAACTCTCTGGTCTAGAAATTAGCTTTCATAAGAGTGGTATCTTTTGTTTTGGGGATGCCATGAATGCTCAACAGGAGTATAGGAATATTTTTGGATGTGAAGTTGGAGAACTTCCTTTTAAATATCTGGGTATCCCAATTCATTATCGTAAGTTGTTAAACAAAGAATGGAAACCGATTGAGGATCGGTTTGATGAAAAACTGAGTTCCTGGGTAGGAAAATTGCTTTCTTACGGGGATCGACTGGTTCTAATTAACTCGGTTTTAACTAGCTTACCAACGTTTCTTCTATCATTCTTTGAAATACCTGTCGGGGTACGTAAGAGACTGGACTATTTTCTATCTCGTTTCTTTTGGCAAAGTGATCAGCATAAGAAGAGATATCGACTAACCAAGTGGAATATTGTCTGTAGACCTAAGGATCAAGGGGGTCTTGGGATCAAGGTCCTAGAGGTTAACAATAAGTGTTTACTTAGCAAATGGATGTTTAAACTCTTAACAGGCGATGGTGTGTGGCATGAATTGCTGCATAATAAATATATAAAAGGAATCCCCTTGTCGCAGGTTGAGGTTAGACCAACAGATTCTCCTTTTTGGAAAGGAGTGATGAAGGTCAAAAAAGATTTCTTTACTCACATTACTAGCAGCATAGGTGATGGTAATAATGTGCGGTTTTGGGAGGATACTTGGTTAGGAGAAACACCGTTAGCTTTGCAATATCCATTGTCACATATAAGAATGTAGTGGTATCTCACGTTATTGGTGGTGAGCATCCTAATATTAGTTTTAGGAGACCACTTATAGGGGACAAATGGGTTTCGTGGTTGCATCTACTTGAGAGATTAATGGATGTCTCGGTAGATGATTCGCATGATAAATTTACCTGGAAATTGACACAATCTGGGGTGTATTCAGTTAAATCCTATTATGAGATCAGATGAACGGGAGCACAAGGTTCTAACATAAGTATCTTTGGCGTTTGAAAGTCCCTATAAAAGTTAAAATTTTCATGTGGTTCCTTTATCGTAAGGAAATTCTAACTAAAGATAATTTGGTGAAGAGGAGATGGACTGGATGCACGAAATGTGTGTTCCGTGGTCTTGAGGAGACAGTTGATCACTTGTTTATTGTGTGTGAGTTTGCAAAAAAAATTGGAGGCTAGTTCACTTTACCTTTAGTATTACTCCACCGTTATCGATAGCTAATTTGTTTGGTTCTTGGTTACATGGGGTAGATAAAGAGACAAAAGCAAGTATACGACTTGGTGTATGTGCTTTTATTTGGGCAATTTGGAATTGTCGAAATGATGTGATATTTAACAATTTACAAACTGGTTATTTTTTACAGGTAGTTTATCGTGCCACTCATTGGATTCACCTTTGGTTTTTCCTGCTCCCAGAAGGCCAAAGAGGACGTTTGGCTTCTGGATGCACCCGGCTATTGGCGGTCGTCCGGGCTATTTTCAACCAGGCTGGCTGGTTGCACACTAGGCGATTACAATATGTGTAGTCTCTTAGTTGATTTGATTTTTCGTTGGCTTGTCTACTCAGGCACGATTCGGTTTCGTTGAGCTGTAATTTGATAGGATGCTACTTTGAATACTTATTAATATAATAAGTCGTGTGCATCTACTAGATGCAGAGGCTGGTTTTCCGTCTCAAAAAAAAATCTCATAGACCCTAAATTTAATAAGACACTTTCTAATATTTCATTTAAAACTCTTTAAATCTTTTCTATGAGGTATCTTTCTTTTAATATAGCTTAGCCAAATTAAAAGGTCACAATCAGCTCCCACTTACTTTTATATTTTTGTATAATAAAAAAGAAATTCCTTCTCGCTTCATTAACACAACTCACTTTAAGACTCATACTTGTAATATATTTTCTGATTACTCCAGTTAATCAAAATTAATTACACTTAGCAACTAATTTTCTTTTTTATCCAATAACAACACCAAGAAATTGATATGATAAGATTTTCAACTTCATCATTATATTTTATTCATAATTCATAAAACAATTTTATCAATACTAACTTTATGAATATAAAATATTAATATATATTTTTCGTGTGAAAACATTCATTTATGAAATCTTAGAGTCAAAAATGAATATTTTATGTTATCATGGATCTATATGATAATACAACATCATATATTTATGAGTAATGTTATCTTGTTTTTTTGTTTTGCATGTTGTGGTAATTATCTTGGAATATTGATAAATATTTCACAAAGTGAATATTTCATTAAAATTTCTCATATGACTTCTATTCAAATATTAAGTTTAAACTTTATGTATATCATACATAAATTTCTGGACAAGGTGATGAGTTGGAAACATTTCCATGTTGCCCATTTTATTCATTCCTTGTCCAAAGATTCACAATCTCAACTTAATATAATTTTTATATCACTTTCATGAGAAGACACTTTTCTCCTTAATCCAATGTGTTTAAAACACATGGAGTAAAAGGTGGAAATTTACTACCAATAAACTTATTGTTTTATGAAAAAAAAATTAATCAATTATGCTTCACTACAAGGAAAACGCACTATTGCAACGGCTTGTTTTGTTGCATTAAGTGAAATTTTGCTGCAAAAGGTAGTTACTGCGACAAAACCACATCGTTGGGAACCGTTGCAACGTATGGCATGGAAATAGTATTTTGCCACGATTTTGATTTGGTCGCAAGAGATATCAAATATCGCAACGATTTCCCCCACCTATTGCCACAAATATTCAGACTTCATGTAGCACTCGTGAAAATGTATACATTGACCAAACTGAAAGAGTGGTTACTCTAATTCCCTACAAGGCCAGAAATCATGTTCCTGGTAAAATACAATGGAAAATGTGTAATCATCTTTCCAGTTTTTTGTATCCATATTTGTTGAAACTTCCAAGAATCATGGTCAGATTCATCACGAGCTCCACTATAGATGAATATCCATCTTGGATCTGCACAGTAGTGTAACATGTCAATCCTCTTCTGATAATAACTCATAACAGAAGTTCATCTTGTTTTAACTGAAAGTTAATACCAGTGGAGAAAGATGCCTTGCCTTCAATCCTGGAGGAGCAGAAAGATGCAGGGGTCAGTGATGGAGATCACCAGAACCGATATCCTCTCCTTGATGTACATCTTCAGGTGTGCAATTTCCCTTAGATGCTAGTATCCGTAGCATATCACGAGTACTCGCATTACTCTGCCCCTAGAGCCGAGCAAGCTCCCGCTTGGACTTGCAGCGACCATGGTAGCTGCCCCTGCTACTCCAACCTCCACACCCGGCCTCTAGGGGATCTCCGGTCCCCCAACTACCAAGAATTTCCGCTGCCCCCCGCTCCTCTCCGTAGCCCCCATGTCTAGGAACGGCCGACCTTGCCACCCATAAGTCATCGCCGGGAGACCAGGTCCCGCCGCTCTCGCCACCCATAACTCACCGAGGACGCCAGCTACCGCCCCCATGGTCGGCCATCTCGACGGGACTTGAGGTCCCTCCACCCTCGCCGCCAATCTCACTGGGGACATAATGTCCCGCCGCCCTCGACAACCATGAGCAGCCGGGGACTCATCACCGCCCCACGCTCAGGTCTCGCCGCTGCACCCATGCGCCTTCCCACAGCCTCCGGCGCCCAATGCTCGGCAGTGCCGCCAGACCCCCACCAAACGACTTGTAGATAGGAACGTAAGTCCCAAATCCGCTTGGCGAAGCCATGGCCGTCTAATTTCTCTACCACACCATGTCGTCGTGTTGTTGGAGATTCCGGTGGATCCTCTACTTCCGCTGCCCCGCTAGATCGAGGGAACGAAGGTCGTCATCAAGCTGTACGTGTGACCGAGTGCGGAACGTTGCCAGATTACAGTGCTCTTCTTCGCGATCTTGAGATCGATGTGAGTTCGACTACATCACCAATGAGATTCGATCTCATAACACTATGTGTCTTTGAGGGTATGTTCTCCTTAAGACTTTCTCTATGCACGTTGCTTACATCTCCTAGATTAGATCTTGGACCTTTGGGTGTCTCTCGCGTATGAATTTTTTTTGTTTTCTATGCAACGAACCCTTCAGTGGTATCAGAGCCAGGTTTATGCGTAGATGATTTTTACGGGTAGAACACATAGGTGTATGTGGGCGTTGATGATCATGTTATAGCCTCCTTGACTATTTTATGATCTTAGTGGCATAGTAGGATGAAGCTGCCCTAGACAAACTTTATGTGTACTTTGTACACGAGACCTGTCTCACTTGTGGCCGAGGGGGTGTCCGTTTCTCCTACTATAGTTAAGATATAATCTATGAAGGGTTGTTAAAAATATGTTTATCAACGTTGTGGTTCATGTTCGTAGGTATGAACGGTTTGACATACCGGCAGGAGCCATATGGTTGTCTTATTATTTATGGCATGCGTGTTGTATATCATATCCATGTGATATGTTGTAATTTTGATGGACAATCAAGATGGAGGTGCCACAGACCTTGGTGCCACACCGGTGGAATGATGGAGATCATACCATGATGCACAAGATGGAGATCAAGTGCAACAAGGACCATATCATATCACGTTATCCATGCATGTGATGTTAATCCTTTTTATGCATCGTATTTTGCTTAGATCGCGACGGTAGCATTATAAGATGATCCCTCTCACTTAATATCAAGATAATAATGTGTTCTTCCTTAGTATGCACCGTTAATCAAGTTCGTCGTTTCGAGACACCACGTGATGATCGGGTGTGACAGACTCAATGTTCGCATACAACGGGTGCTTACGAGCCTAGCATGTACAAACATGGCCTGGGAACACACGCAATACTACGGTTCTACTTGGCGAGCCTAGCATGTACAGACATGGCCTCGGAACACGTAACCAAAAGGTAAAGCATGATTCATATGGTTGATATTATGAACATGTTGATATTCGCATTTGCAACTACGTCATTTCACGTGTTGATCGGTTTTGGTGTAGTGAATTGGGTTTGTGTAATCACTAAAACGACTAGAGGGATGTTGTTTTTTAGTGGGAGTTCATGTAGTAATTTTGAATTAACTTGAACTTATTTTATCATGAACAACCAATCAAAGTGAATTTGCATAAATTGTAGTATTCATTGGCATCCACAAACCACCTTACATTTAGAAAGTTAATTGAGTTATATCTGTTATGATCTGGTAAAACCATTTAAGATTGGTACCGTATTAGTGAATTCTAAAATTGAGTCCTATTGTAGATTTTCAGTATAACCTACCTAGATTCATATGATTACTGATTGATTGATCTAGAGAGCAAATAATTCCTACTTAGAATCCAGTGTCATGCTTGTTTCCATAATACTTTATCTTCAAAAGAATGTTTTGTTGATCAAGGTGATTTAGGAACTGAAAAGAATTGTTTTCAAAAACAATCAAGTGAAAGATATATTGATATCTAGAAACTTATTTGTGGCAACATGGCTGAGTATAATTTAGTGTGACAACGTATGCTTATATTATTTGAATATATGCGATGATTGAATACGCTAGGAGTTTGAATCTTCCAAGAAGTTGGGCGCTAATATTATCCTCTAAATTCCTTTCTTCGAGATATAGTAGCGTCATCACAAAAAATTTATGATGATATGGATTAAAAATATGGGTAAAATCATTTACCTTACTTGAGGATTGCTAAGAGTGGAATCCGGAAGAATGCTATTCATATGGTGATATTATTAGAACAATCAAACTCAAAGTATGACTCAATGGGTGATAGTATATGACTAACATGCCAAGGAAAATATGCTAGTATGACTAGAATTGTTTGATGTTGAATAGTTCTTCTGTAAAGAAATGGGAATATTGAAAATAGAATTACAAAAAGGTATATGGCAGAAAAGAAGATAACTGGAAAAGTCCAGCTCAGGAGTATATGCTTGATATACACGTTATAGATGTATTACTAGTTAACAAAGTAATTTTGGGTATTTTGATACCAGATTGGTTGGTATGAGTTGTCATGCAAAGCAACACAATGCAAGAAATACAAGGGCCTAAAAGGAACTAGTAGTAGATATGGGATCGATCATGACAAGAACAGAAATAAAGCGTTATTGTGTTCATTGTTGTATCGAACCAAGCATTCAAGATTTATTTTAAGAACTAAATAAATTGTTATTTTGTTTCGGTCTTTTGTGAGAACAAATGAGATTGTTCAAACTATGACCATATTTCATAATTTATGGATGAGTTAATATAAATCGTGTTGGTAAAGTAAACATCTATAAGACTAAATGCTAAACGTTACAAGACGTAAAAGAATTTCACTTAAATTATGACACCACCATTTTAGTTCATATCGGGAAGGAAAACATGAAGGAACTCCATGTTAATGGACTTCCGAAGTCATTTTGTTTTGAATAAATTGACGCTTGTGAGACCTCTTCCAAAATATGACTAAAATTCCATTAATAGGCCGAAGTAGAATGGACAACTAATTTAGTGGAGATTATACATATTGATGTATATAGTCCATTATGTGTAGTCGTGTGTGGTGGATTAATTTTTCCTTCATAAAATTTTGTCGATGATTTGAGTACATATATGGGTATATCTATTTAAAGAGAACGGAGTTTGACATTTTTGAATTGGTTCAAACTATTGTTAGCATGAAGTAAAAATCATCGTAACAAGATAATCAAGTATTTATGATTGGATCATAAAGGATAAAGTTTGAGTTACAAGTTTAGCAAAACATCTGAGGATTTGCAGAATTGTTCTACAATTTATCCTTCTCGAATACCCCACATAATTATGGAGTGTTCGAGAGACATAATCAAACCTTGTTGGACATGGTAAGATAAATAAAATGTCATTATATTTTTGTAGTTTATACATTAGAGACTACCGCTTTTTACACTTAAAAGAGCGTCATCATGATCCGTTGAAATTGACACCATATAAGTTATGGCTTGGGTAGTGACCCGAATGTCTTTTTTTAAGTTTTGGTATGCATAGAATGTGTAAAATGTTTAGAACCAAAATAGGATAAATATATGTTTATAAGGTTATCCCAAAGAAACCATTGTGTATTTCTCCTATCACCAAACCAGAGACAAATGTTGTTTGTCACAAAGGGTTAATTTCTCGAGAAAGTAGTTCCTGCAAAACAAGTGAGTGTGAGGACAGTAGAAACTCGACGAGATTAAAGAATCTTTGTCACCATGTCAAGAGTAGCGCGGCACTGGAAGTTGTTACGGGGTTTCCTATTTTGACTAAGTAGAAGACACTACATGTGTTGTAGATACTTCAAAAGAGTTTGCGAACTGAACCACAAAATTCCTAAAACTTTGTAGTTAGACCAACTTGTGGTTTGAGAGCAAAGTGTTGTTTTGACAACAAAGAACCTGGAACTTATAAAGGAAGCAAATGATGGGCCCTAACTTCGTAAAATTGTCTATGAGTCATTATATCCGCGAAGTATCCCTTTATGAATATCAAGTATGTGACCTGGTAGTCCTTTCGATAGGCATGATGCCTAACGATGGCAAACGGGTCTATTATAGCAACAAAGACATGGATATTTACATCCTTTGAAAGTTGTGCTTGTCGAAAAGATGTTTTCGACAATGTTCAAAGAGTTTACTACTACAACATTTTGATCTTCCGTAGTGATGCTTTAGTCTTTGCGGATAGTTCTAGCAAAAGTTACATATTATGATATGGCAGTTGAATAACAAAACCAACTCTCCTCTCTAGAAATTTTGATAGAGGATGTGTACTTGACACAGTCTGAGAGTTTTGTAAAATTTAAAAGGTTGCCGGATAGGTATGCAAACTTCAATGGTTGAAGTGAGCATAACGAAATTGGAATCTTCACTTTAATGAAGTTATCAAAACAGTTTGATTCCATCATGAACGGTAAAGATACTTGTAGAGTTACAAAAAATTAAGTGGGAGCGCTAAGACATATTTTCTAATGCTTTATGTAGATGACATATGGTTGATCGGAAAATATGTATTTTAAATTAACACGGTTAAGATTTTCATATTGACGAAAGTCTTAGGAGATATTGGGCATCGATATCTATAATATATTGATTGAAGCGCCTGATATGGTTGAGTCAAATTATATAGATGATGTATTGAAGTAAGTCAATATCGAAATGACAAGAAGGGGGTCTTGCCACATGGAATAGAATTGAGCAATATTCAAGTGTTTTGACACATGATGAGCAAAATTGAAATTGAGATTTCTAAGTCATGTGTTCCATGCTATGTACACAACCAAATGAGTCGATGTTATAGAATGTTATAGCAGGATAATTTATATGATGATTAGACAACAGTGGGAGAGTTCCTTATGCAATTTTTAGAAATGCTAAGGGTATGTTTTCCTATGTAGTAATGCCAAACTATTTGTTGTAATATGGTACACTAATAGTCTTGTCATGTATTCAAATAAACCTATCTCAATTAAAATATGTGTTTAAGGGTAGCACAATAGGCTAGAAGAGAGTTCCAAGCTAGATTTGAATGAGTTTTAAAATTAAAGTATTGTGATGGATACTACAACAAAGGTTAAGTATATCGTTGTGTTGACAACAAATAATAGGAGTATTTTGTGTCAAGGAGTTCTTTATTGAACTTGGTGAATTTCTAAGATTGCTGACACTATGAAGCTACATTTTCACAAAGTTAGTAACATTAGTCTAAGCTGAGAAATTAAGGTCTCACCGGTTGACCAGATATATACAAAGTCATCTTATTAGAGAATGAGTTATGGGTGTAGACGCAAATACATGAAAATGCAAAAGGACCTGAACATGTCAGATCTTTTGATAAAGTTTACCACACGCGAAGCATGGTAATAACACTGGAACGTCATATGTGTTAAGTTCTTACAGACTAGATTATTGACTCTAGTGCAAGTGGGATACTGAAGGGAATATGCCCGAGAGGCAATAATAAAGTGGTTATTATTTTATTACTTGTTTATGATAAATGTTTATTTCTCATGCTATAATTGTATTAACCGGAAACGTTGATACATGTGTGTATGATAAACAAACAAGAGTTCCTAGTAACGCCTCTCGTTTAACTAGCTTGTTGATTAACTGATGATCAAGATTTCCTGATCATGAACATTGGATGTTGTTAATAACATGGTCATATCATTGGTAGAATGATGTGATGAACATAGACCCAAAGTGAATATATCAATGTGATCAATTCATTAAGTTTACCTTGTTATATCAAACATACGAAGTAACTCTAATTCTTAGACCATGAGATCATGTCAATCACTAACACCAGAAGAGTGCTTTGATGTCATCAAACATCACACCGTAACAGGGTGACTATAAAGGTGTTGTTGGGTATTCGGAAAGTATTAGTTGAGGCTCATGGATCAAGAGTGGGATTTGTCCATCCAAATGAAGGAAAGATATACTCTAGGCCCTCTCGGTGATATCACATCGACACCGCTTGCAAGCACGTGACTAGGTCGCAAGGATGTCATATCATAGAAAAAGTAAAAGAGTACTTGTCAGTAACGAGATTGAACTAGGTATGGTTGATACCAATCATCGGATCTCGGAACAAGTAAAATATCGCGAGACAAAGGGAATTGGTTACGACGTTTATGGTTCACACGATCACTAGATTCATCGTTGAATGTGTAGGAGTCATTACGGATCTCCAGGTCCCGCTGTTGACTATTGATCGTAGAGGTGTCTCGATCATGTCTACATTATTCACGGACCGTAGGGTGACACACTTAAGGCTTGATGACGCGATTGAGTGGATACCAAATATCGGAGAAAAGTTTGGACAAGACCGAAATTGTTTTGGGGAATATTGAAATAGTCACCGAAATTGTTTCGGGGAATATTAAAATAGTTTGAGGTGGTATATGTTAATGTTTGATTAACAAATGGTTCAAGGGGTTAAGTTTTAATGTTTGTTAATAGGATTAACAAATATTAAAATAAAGAAATGAAATTGTTTTATTTATTTATTAAAGAAAACCCTTGGAATTTTGAGTGGGAATTGATGAGAGAATGAGTGGGTTGAGTGGATACTCCACCCACATGATGAGGGGAGAGGTGGAGGTACAAAAATTTCGTGGCTGCCTCCCACTCCTATATAAAGAGGGGTTGGACCTCCCTCTCCCCACACAACTTGGTGTCATATCTCTCTCCCTCCCCCCGTTGCTCCACCTCTTGTTCATCCGCTTGGCGAAGCCATGGCCGTCTAATTTCTCCACCACACCACGTCGTCATGTTGTTGGAGATTCCGGTGGATCATCTACTTCCGCTGCCCCGCGGGATCGAGGGAACGGAGGTCGTCATCAAGTTGTACGTGTGACCGAGTGCGGAAGCGCTGCCAGATTGCAGCGCTCTTCTTCACGATCTTGAGATCGATGTGAGTTTGACTACATCACCAACGAGATTCGATCTCGTAACGCTTTGTGTCTTCGAGGATATGTTCTCCTTAAGACTTTCTCTATGCCGTTTCTTACATCTCCTATATTAGATCTTGGCCCTTTGGGTGCCTCTCGCCTAGGAATTTTTTTGTTTTCTATGCAACGAACCCTTCAGGCCCTACATGGCATTCCCTAAAATTAGTTTTTGCCCATAGGGGAAATTTGGCCCCTTCCGGCACTGCTTCCATATAAGGAAAGTCCCCAGGAACTCTTTTGGAACCCCGTTAACCCTATAGAAAAATTCATCAATATTATCTAGCGATGTTAGAAACTCATTTCTAACACCCAGGGACATCTCATGTCCTACGTAGCTTCTCATATAAATTATACCAAACATCAGCATAATTTCTCTCTTATAGCGACTTTCTTGAAACCACTCCAATTGACACCGGACTTGTTTCTGTGATATTGTAATGAAATCAACCATTCATAAAACCAATAAAAAAATATTGTTTCTCTCAATAAAAGGTTGGCACGGATTAAACGTGTGACCAGTAAAGGCTCGATAACACACAGACATGTTCGAGCACTTACCGAACAATAACTAACATCGGGACCATGGACGTCCATGATGGCTCATGTGTGTTCCCGATGTATGAGGGAACCTTATAACTTACTCGTTGCACTTATTCTCTTAACTTCATGATACCAACGATATCACGAGGCGAGACTATGTGATCTAGTCTGATCAAACTCTTTAATCATAACATATATAACTCGTTTATTGATATCGTTCTATTTTCTCATTAATATCCCCGATGACCCTGTGATAAGATCACACTGTGTCTTGCCAGACGATATATCATCGGTGTGATACTGAGAGGGCCTAGAGAATGTATCTCTTTATCGTCTAGAGGAGTTAAGTATTAGTCTTGAACGATCTCAGTTTCATTACACTTTCTAGGTCATACCCAGATATCACCGTTATAGTCCCCAATTACGGCAAGATGGTTGATGATATCCAAAGTATAAATTTCGATCATGATGTCACTAGTTATTCTCATAGTATAGGAATTATGGCCAATGTTAAACTTCATATGCATTTGCTAAAACATATGTTGATTGTTTAGTCTCTTTTAGCAACAACATACACTTGGGTCAGTTCAGTACTATTGTCACCCTAACAATAAACTCTTATGTTTTGCTAGAATTTCTTCTAAGTCCATGATCAGGAAAATATGATCATCTCACAAAACACAAGCTAATAACATAGCCAAGATTAGGAACTCTTATTTGTTTATGTCTTCATATCCGCACAAAGATTTTCCTTTGAAAACTCACTTTTCAAGTGTTATAGAGGTTGTAGAATGATGACATAAACTTATTTCTGAACTTGGAGATAGAATAATAACTAAATATTATTGTCTCTAGGGCATACCTCTAATAGCTACTTCTAAATTTTAATACTTTTTTCATTTAGGCTTGACACAAAGGTAAATTCTCTAGATATGCAACTAAGCTGAATTTGCCTATACGACAAGGGATACACTAAGCAAGATATAAACACAATGTAAAGCCAAAGAATAGAAGGAACCGAAGTGGAAACACGCGGAGACAAGGATGTATTCCCGAGTTCCTCCTTGCTAGGGGATTACGTCTCGTTAGAGGGATGTGACTTTCGCCGCGAAGGCCTACTCAACGCCACAATGGTCTCAGTCTATTCTCCGATGAACCTCGCAACAAAGATCTAGTTCACCTTCCACTATTGGAATTTTTCATGGCGCAATCCAGTTCCTTTACAATGGTCTTGGGGAACACACCCATAACTGAATTGGGGCCTCCCAAAATCACCAAGAATATGTTACAAAGAACAAGTGAGTAACAATAGGTACAAGGAAACCCTAGACACAAACCTCTCAAGTGAATGAGGGGGAAATGAAGAACAGCTTGATGAAGATGTAGATCTCAGGCTTCTTCTTCAATCCTCCAAAGATCAACAAGTTTGGTGGACGAATTAGGAGATCTCAAGCTTTAGGTGAGCTCATTAATGGTGTACTTGAATGCTGGACGAGCTAACCCTTTGGAGGAGAAGACCTCCTCCCCCCCCCCCCCTATTTATAGTCCACTTGAAAAATAGCCGTTTTTCTGCATGAGACGACCAAGTCGGATTCAATCCGGCGTGTCAGAATATTCCGGGGCAATCCGACAACTAACTGAGGTTTTCACATTAATGTCGGGTTTCATCGAGATCCAATCCGGCAAGTCGGATTCCTTCGGATTAATCCGACAGCTCACCGTGGTTTTCACGGCCAAGTCGGATTTGGGAATCTCAAGAACAATAGTTGTGTCGTCGTTCGCCGCTTGCCATCTCCGCCGTCTTTATCTGGGAATCGACAGGTCCCCGCCTCCTCTAGTTGTTGCTCTTGCGGTGGGAGGGGATGGGGACCTTGGACCCGCGCTTGGCGCTGCTGTGAGGTCCATAAAATTAGGTTTAGCTTTTGGTGTCCATAGCGGTCGGCAACGGCGAGATGGTGGCAATGAATGTGCATTGGAATAAAGTCTCTCTAGGCTCTCCCTACCTACTCAACTTTTCTGGCGATGTCAAAGGGCCAATGAGAGTAGGTGTTACCAGATCCATTGATATCCACTGGATCTTGGCACTTGGTGCATCTTTCAAGGAAAGTTGTTCGCTAGTCTCCACTCGGACATCTTTGATCTCTTCATTCGTTTGGATCTACGGTAAGATCCGGTTTCTCCAACCCTCTAGATTGGCGGTGGAGGATTGCAAGCCTACGTTTCTAGGGGTGTATCCTAGCCGATGTTCCATTCGCTTATTCGATCTCGTTGTTCGCGGTGAGTGGCTATTGGAGCCTTTAAAGGCTTGGTTGGCGAGGCATTTACACGTGGTCCGGTCTTTTGCTGCTTGTTCGGTTCATATTTCAACCTTGGGTAGCCAGCGAACAATTGGAGAAAGAACACCACCAATATGATTTTCACTCTAATTTTACTTTGTATTGGCCGTGTTGCTTCTAAAGAAAAAGAAAAAGTCCATGGGATAAGAGGGATGCGCCACATCATAAGGGCTTACGCTGCTTAATTGTTCACCATCGATGGCCTCTGCGTTAGGATGCATTTTTCGTCTCTGTTGGATTTGGCAACTTTTGTAATAATCGTGTGGTTGCTTGTAGTACCTTTAGTTGCTGCACAGGCCGTTGACCGTCCATAAACGTTGACCGCACGTCGTACTAAGAAGCACTATCAGATCTGATCCTACGTAAGATTTGCTTTGTCTTGGCTGCAAAAGAAAGTGACAAAACTGCTTTTCTCGACGATCTGACGTTTGGATAAACAAAATGAACTCTGACTTGTTTGATCCGGTAAAGGCTAATCGGCACGACCCAGAAATAAATAAAAAATGCACGGCGTTCGTGTGCGGTGTCCACAAGTCAACTTGCCCAACAGGAGGCGATTCAAACTGCAACGCGATCTCACTCTACACCTGCAGACGTGCTTCCACATAAAGTACGTGATACAAATATCAAATGATCTCGTCATGGGGATCAGTTAATACTCCCTCAACATGAAAAATAAAAAGTGCTTAACTTGGTTCAGTTAAACGAGTCTTTGACGGATGATTAATTTGGTTGGTTTGATGATATACTTCTGTAGGGTATCTGTCGAGACATCGTAGTAGTTTTCATAGACTGGGGTGCCATGAGACTACGGTAGAGACGTGGGGTAACGGGATAGCGTAGTAAACACAGAACACGGGATTTACCCAGGTTCGGTACGTCGCGACAGTACGGCGTACCTACTCCTGCACTTCTCACTATGAGGGACTAAAGCCCGTATAATAAGGTTACAATGTAAGGGAATAGATCTAGCTACTCGACGAGGATGAACTTCCCGGCGAGTTGCGCAAGGCTTAAGCTAGAACCTAGAACCTTGGACTAAAGGAACTTATTGAACTTATCTCCCGTCCGGCTTTATATAGTAGCCGGATTAGGGCTTACAGAACCAGAAACCTAGAAGACTACGTTTAACTTGTAACTTGGAAAGTAAGG